>OU015746.1:72160591-72170639 GCA_907169655.1 Acomys percivali | reverse complement strand
CACACACACACACACACACACACACACACACACACACACACACACACCTGTTTGATTATCCACAGAGTTCAAGGGCAATACCAAGTTATTAGGCATGGAACTTCATGCCAGGCTACCCTCAGTGGAGCCCTTGCCATGTGGTCTTGGTTTAGGCCATCACCATCTTCTGTATTTGTGATGTAGAGTAATTAACTCCTATCTGGTGAGTCATGATGGAAGTTGGGTAGCCGCTTAGCTACACCTGGCTCAGGGGCATCTCCTTGGTGAATACAAAGGAGTCATCCTCTTGTTTCTGCAGAACCTCATTCCTCTTTCTGAAAACCCTTTAAAGCGTTGCCCACACTGCCCACAAAGTTTGCTTTCCTTCTCTGTATTTTATTGGCATGGTTGAGCTGTTTCACTTCATTTTCTTTGTCAAGTGTTAGATGGATACATGAATTCATGATTCGGAAGTATATTTTTAAGTACATAGGGAAAAAAATTAACAGCCAACCTCGTGTTTGTGTTTGGCTTTGAAACTGGGTTGAATGCAAACTTGCAGCTGCCTCTAAACAGACATTAGGTGACTTGCCAAGGTCTTGGGATACAGATGGGGAGAGTCCCAGATCACTAAGCAGTCTCATTGTGAAATAAAGAAAATGTTTCTGAAATTCTGTGATCTAGCTCTGTGGATCCTGCAAGAATAACTGAAACATGCTATGCAATGGTGGGTTTTATGCATGTGGATCATCTCTCACTAAAAGACAATTTGCTATTGCCTGCATCAAGCAGGGAATTGGCTACATTTTTGGTCAACTATTGTATGAAGAACTTTCTGGCAAAAAGGCATAGATGGGGTTTACAATGAAACAGCATGGCTGTGCTCTGGTGACATAGTCGGTGGGATTGAGGGTGAGCACCGTACTTATTGACAGGGGATGCTTGAAATGTCAAAGGGGGTGGAACTGGAGATGAGGAATCCATGGGGCAGATAGACCCGAATGGCATTCCAAAGAAAAATCCAGAAGGAAAACGAGGTCACAGTGCTCTCTTTTGGTTATTATATTAAATTTTCTTGTCTTATTACATTGTTTCCAGAGACAGATGGAAAGAATGGTGCCTTAATCTGTTCTATATTGCTATAGCTGAATATCTGAGACTGAATGAGAGAGGGGGAGGGGGCGGGGGGAGGGAGAGAGAGGGAGAGGAGAGAGTTTAAGTAATAGGTTGAGTTGGGATCATAGTTCTGAAAATCCAAGATCTAGTGGCTGTCCCTGCTCAGCTTCTGAAAGAAAGACAGAGGGGAGGTAGGTGTGAGCAGGGAGAAGAGGGAGTGGAAGTCCTACAAAGACTAGCTCTTTCCACTGAGAGAAAATGGGGGCAGAACTTTGTGACACCCATGACTGGCCCTATCCCCTTTGTCACTGTCACGCTGGGCACGGGGCTGCAGGGAAGTGGGTTAGAAAGCCTCCCTGTAGAGGGGAGCAGAAGCACCTGCAGCTTCAATCCCAGCACTAGAGCCAAGCAGAGAACTTTCGGGAAGACAGTTTCTCGACTTGCCAAGCCTTTGGAGCCTGTCATCGCGAAGAATGCCACTTAAGAGAAGTGAAACCTCTTAGTTTTAAAGAACTAGCATAAGCCAGGTGGAAGGGGAGCTTCCTGGGCAGCCATCTTGTTTTATGTGGGTGTGAAGTGAAAACCATCACTTCCTGCAGAGAGCAGAAACAGAAGGAGCACACTGAGCCCAATAGGCTGAAGTGACCTTTGAGAATGGCTCCCTTAGCTGGACCACCGCAGGTCTGGGAGACTCAGGCCAAAATGTGCCTCAGAGTCTGTGATTGCTGTTTTGAGGTGAGTGAACAAACAGCCATGCTGAGTGATGTAGCTGATCTTAAGACTAGAAGCACTCAAAAATGGCCTCTTCTTGCTGGGCATGGAGCTCAAGGGTAGAGCATTGCCGAGCTTGCACAAGGCCCTAGGTTCAAAGTACCAGAAAAAAAAAATGTGTTACATAATATGTATATGTACATGTATTTGTTATATGTGTATATAATATATATGTGCATATATTATAAATGCAAATGAGTATATATGTGTGCACTGTGTGTGTGTGTGTGTGTGTGTGTGTGTGTGTGTGTGTGTGTGTAATTTCTTTATTGAAGGGTTAAAGATGTGGCTCAGTGGAGAGTTGCCTAGCATACAGAAAGCCCAGGATTTGATCGTCAGCATCACAAACTAGATCAAGACATTTCATCCCCAGAGCCTGAGGGGTCTGCCTTTTCCCTTCCCTGGACCCATGGTCATGGTGGTGTGTGGCATGGAACATGGGCATGCTCCATGAGGCCCCATCAGCCTGAGCCATGCTCTGTGCTGACCTCTACCTGCCAGGTGAGTGGTCCTGACCACAGACACCAACAACAGTACCTGTAAGATCTTCTGATGTTCACTCCATTTGCCTGGGATGCCCTCTGTGGTATATGGGAAATCTGGGTCTGTGTGTGTCTTCATCCTTCGGTGTTGACACCATTATGTGGTCAGGCAGTGTAACTTGGTGTGACTCCTATATAACACCCACCACTCCCCACTCCCTACACCCTATACTCCCCACTCCCCCCCCCAAAAAAAGAAAAAAAATACTGTCTGCCCTGAAAAGTAGTGGTTTGGCATAGTGAAAGTTTTTTAAGCATCCATTTTCCAGATGGTTCACTTTGTTAAATTAAAAAAAAAAAAAAAGTAAAATAAAGTTAAACTGTGTGGAATGGTCTCTGACTAGTGCAGCTTACTAGACTTTTTAATTCCATCTTATGGAATTTTATGATAAAATATCAGCAGGCTCATAAGGAAGGCTGTTTTAAGGTCCGTAATCTTTCTAACCATAACAAAAGGGGTGGTAAATATATTGTACAAGAGTGCGATGGAAAAATGTGCTAAAGTATTTCCATAAATCAAACATAGCGCCTTGGCATTGGCTAGAAAGCATCAACTTTAGCAAATTAGAACCAGATGATTTTAAAATAGAAACTTACATAACTTGATGGTGTGATTTTTCCCCCAGCATAAGATTATCTTCATAAAGTCACCTTGGCTGCTCCTATAATAGGTATTTAAGAAGTAAGGGCACTGTCTGTGTATTATTCATCTCAGTGGCCCCCCACGGTGCCTACTGTTATATCGAGCAATTAGGTTTGGCAGAGGGGAGAATGAGATCTCAGCAGCTATTAACAAGGACAAAATAATCAGCAAGGAAATGTGGTGCTGACATCTAAATGGACTTGCAGGTGCACAAACCCAGCTCCCCCAGAACCTAATTCAACCTGTGTCATGCTTTCCCTTTCATTGCTAAAGCTGTGTCCCAGTCAGCCAATGGACCTGTGATACCACTCTCTAAAATGCTGTCACCCTGCAGTTTCCTAATACCCGACCCTCCTTTCTGTTCTGCCACCTCAGTGGCCACTTCTCCCTCTCCTGGTTATACAATGTTAGAATGTATCTGGTGCCTCAAGGCTATGCTAGGAGTCCATTGTGACGCACTCACTGGTTGTTTTTGATCTTAAGGCTTCTATAGAGAGGACACATGGAGTGTGCATGAATGGGGAGATGCCCACATTCTCTGGTAGAGGGTTAATGAAGACAGTGCAATGGAAAGAAGCCAGATTCACATTGGATTAGAGGAAAATATTTCTGTTACCTGGCTTAGTTAGGTGGCTGTGGCTGTGATAAGACACCATGAACAAAAGCAACTTGGAGAGGAGAGAGTTTACTTCAGCTTAAAGTTCTACATCAAAGTCCATCATTGGCAGAAGTCAAAGCAAGAACTCGAGGCAGGAACCTGGAGGCAGGGATTGAAGTAAAAGCCACTGAAGAATGTTGCTTACTGGCTTGCTCTTCCTGGCTTGCTCAGCCTGGGTTCTTATACAACTCAGGACATCCTGCCCAGGGATGGCACTCCAGTACCATGAGCTGTGCCCTGGTCAATCGTTAACCAAGAAAATGCCCCACAGATGTGCTCTCAGGCAAATCTTGTGGAGAAACTTTCTCAATTAAGATTCCCTCTTCCCAGTATGTCTAGGTTTGTAGCATGTTCACAAAACCCAAGCAGCATGTTACAACCTTACGAGTTAGACGGTCTTAGAGCAGACTTCAGGCAAGATTAGGACTCTCTCTGTTCTTTTGCTCTCCGTGCCTCTGCTTCCTTTTACTTGTAAACTCATCCTTTCTCCCCATAAACACGCATTACAGAGGAAAAGGTATTCACCATTAAGCATAGTTTATAGCATTTGATCTAAGGATGGAGCGGTCATTCTTTCATGGTGCATATACAAAATCTCAAAGACTGACTCATGTGCCAAGTTCTCTGATAAATCACTGTGGATGAGCAGAAAAGCCTCTGCTTGGCCAGGCCTGTTTGGCATAGGAACATATACTAGTGGCTGGATGAGAGAAGGCAGTTCAGGCTGTAACTACTGGGGGTATAGATTTGGCATGACTTTGGACAATGATTGTGTGCAGGAAGTACGATCAGGGTGAGAGGTTGGGGTCTAGGCAATTGAGACAATAGTAGTGTCAAAACAAGACTAGCTTTAAGTAAACAAGGCTCACTTGTGAGAATTCCACATTTGTGCTATTCTGAGGAACAGAATTGCTGCTGGTGGTGGGAGTGGTGGTGGTGGTGGTGGTGGTGGTGGTGGTGGTGGTGGTGGTGTGTGTGTGTGTGTGTGTGTGTGTGTGTCTGTGTGTGTCAGTCAGCTTTCCATGGTAACAAAACACCTGAGATAATTAACTTAAAAAACAAATGTTTGCTGGGGCTCACAGCCTTGAGGTTTTCCATCTGTAGTCAGTCAGCCTCATGCTTTGGAGCCTGTGACAAGGAAGTTTATTATGGTGGGAATATGTGACCTAGGCAATCACTCACTTCAGGGCTGGGTACCAAACATGGAAGGAAGAGACTAGTATCTCACAATCCCTTTCCAGTAATCTTAATCCTTCCTGATGTGGTCTACTTCCTAAAGACTCCTCTACCTTCCAATAGACCAGTGATTCTCAGTCTTCTTAGTGCTGTGGCCCTAAGTGAGATGTCCTTATGTTGTGCTGACCCCAACCATAAAATTTCTTTGTTGCTACTTTATGTTGTAATTTTACCACCGGTATAAATTGTAATGCAAATATCTAACATGCAGGTTAGCCGATATGTGACCCCAAGGGAGCCGTGACCCACAGGTTGGGAAGTTCCTGTCTGAAGCATAACAGTATGGATGAGGAGGAGATGGGTAGAGACAGAGACAGGCAGGCAGAGACAGATGGGGGTGTATAGCTGTGTTTTAAGGAATGGCTCGCAGTTCAAAATAGGCAGTGTAGGCTGGTAGACTAGAGACTCAAGAAAGACCTGTCAAGCTGGGGAAGCAGCTAAGCCTGAGGTCGATGTCATAGGCAGGAGTTTATCTTCCTCAACCTGCTTTCTGCTAAAGCCTCCAACTGCTCAGACGAGGACCACCTGTGTGATAGTCAGCTGCTTTATGCATTGGCTACTGATGTTAATTAATGTTAACCGTTAACCACATCTATATAATTATCTTCATATCAGCATCTAGTATTCTAATATTCTTAAATACCTGGAGAAATGGCCTAGCCAGGTTGACATACAGAATTAATCACAACATGTAAGCACAGAGACCTTGTGAGAGCTCCCTGGAATATGTGGACATAGTAGAAAATGAGTTTGTGACTCAGAACCTAAGTCAGGAAATCTGATTATTATTGGTGTAGAAGCAAGAGCATAAGGAGAAAGGGGGCAGATGCAGAAGGCAAAAGTGCCTGAGGACAGAGCCTCAGGGAAATGTCTGCCTGAAAAGAAAACAAGAAAGGATTGGGCATAAGAGGGGCTGCTGTCTACTTGGAAACCATTAGGCACATCTAGCTCAAGCAGAGGCGGGGGTGCTCATCAGGCCCAGGGAGAGGTAAAGGTTTTAACAAATGGAGAAGAGCCTCCAGCTTCAGCAGTAGAGAAGTTGGTGGTTCTCAGCAGAACACGGCCCATCATCAAATATACCATGCAGGACTCACATTGGGCCATATGCTAGACAGAGCCACAGTGAGCCAGGGGCAGAAATTAAGAATGTGTTTGTTCTCAATTCTCTGAAACTCTGACAGCAGTTCTTACAAGAACCATTTTACATGGGCTGAAATGATTCTCCGTCACTGTCATGGGTATAAGCTTGCATTTCACAAGCCTTTCCCACCTCCTTGTTCTAGAAGTGTAAACATTAGCGCTGCACTGAGTGTTTCTGCCTACGATGCTTGCTGACGGCCAGGAGGCAGAGGTATGGGGCTACAGTTAGGAGGCTAGAATGTGAGACCCTTCACTCTCTGGCTACAGAGATTGGTGGGCACTGGGAAAGGGTCCACAGCTGAAGACTGGAGGATGTATTTAGATGGCCACAAATATAAATGTACAAGATTCTAAAACTTTTACATAGCTCCCTTGGCCCTCAAACCCCCATTGGATTGGCACGAGGTTGTGTCTTTTTCATTTCTCCCACAAGCCCTCTGAAAGGTGAATGAATCTGCTCATGGGTGAATGAATCTCATCCTATGGGAGCCATTGCAATCTAGGATGACAAGGAGCTGTGAGGCTGTATTCAGGAGTAAAGACCTGGATTGAACCAGGGCACGAAAGGCAGACAGAGAGCTGAGTCCCTCAGTGGACTTGAGTCATCCCTCAATATAATGGGTTCTACATTCTCCATTCACTCAACTGTGGAACTGAAAATTCTTGAGGGGAAAACTGCATGTTTCTTGAACATGCGCAGATGTTTTTGCTTGTTATTAGTCCCTATATCACCCATTTACATAGCAGTTACATTACATTGAGTCTAATTCATGAGCGGTCTAGAGAAGATTTAATGCATACAGGAAGAAGTGCATTTTCATACAAGAGATTTGAGCACTCGTGTATTCTGGTAACCATATGAGGTCCCACCACAGATACTGAAGAACAGATGACTATGTAGGGTAACTTGGGGGTGACAAATTAAGAGTTGTGGCTTCTGCCACCAAAGGTCAGCAGAGGCCCAGGTCACTTCTAGACACTACTTTCTGCCCTTCCTAAGACCAGAAGCTCAAGTTTAGGGCATGAGTCATGGGAACTGCCAGGAACCAAAGTTCGAGGAAGCCCTTGTAACGCCCAATTGTCTACATCTTCAGTGATGAAACCACTGAGTGCCAAGACTTCAGCAAATTGAGGGATCTCATACTGCATAAACCTCAGCGGCACACATGAGTAAGACAGAGCAGCTGGGGCCTGCTCCTTAGCACAGCCTCCCTTCAGCTTTTCCTATAAAGAAGGGAGCTGCCCCCTTGTTTCTCAGCTTCTGTGGGCAAAAAGGAATGCGCCATCTACACTCCACTGGGCAAGGAGAGGGACCGTGGTGCCTCTGCCATTGCCTAAAGCTCTGGGCTCCGCCTGGCAGGCATCTTTCTAGCAGACAAAACAAGAAGCTGCTGAGAGCTGGAGCACTCTGCTTTTTAAAATGAACCAAACTCTTCAAACACTAGGCTGGACCTGGGCACAGCACGCTGTGCCTCTACGCTCCCCCCCCCCACATTCTTCTCCTCCTGCCCCCTCCACCAGGCCCTGCATGGCTGGGATTCCTTCTTCTGGCTCAGCAGCAGCAGCTGGCAATGAATGGGGCTGGTCAAAGAGGCCCGAGGCCCATGGGTCTGTGGATGTTCTCTGCTGATGCGGGGACACAGGAAAGGCTTTCTCTGAGGCACTGCTGGGATGAGGGATGCACCCTCCAACCTATAAAGAAATAGCTAATCCAGCGGGATTTCAACCCGCGCCTCCCGTATTGTCCCACAGCCACTGGCGTCTGGAGTTACTCTAGATACTGGATGCTGAAAGTGGCTGTCAACAGCCACTGTGCCGTGGAAATGGCAAAGCCCTTGAGTACAGAATATCCAGCCCTACCCTGGAGCCAGGGCCCAGAGTGCATAGTTTGTTCAGCTTACTCCACCAACACAGGCATTGGGCAGGTGACACAGGACGATTCCTGGAGCTCTCTGACCAGTCTAAAACAGTGAGATCCATGTTCTGTTAAAAGAATCAGTCTCAAGTAATAAGATAGACAGAGGCAGGAAGGTAGAGTAGCAGTTACCTGTCCTATGGACATGAGTGCATGGTTCTCGTTAAGAGAATAGTTCCCCGTGCCATTTTGGGTGGCTTACAACTGCCTATAACTCCAGCTTCTAGCTGTGTCAGGGTGGGAGGGATCCAGTGCCCTCTTCTCTCTTCTGTGAGCACTCATCCATGTAGCAAATACATACATACTAAATAAAAATAAAAATAAGTCTTGAAAGCTAAGGTGGGTGATTCCCAGAGGTAACACGCTGGATTGTCCTCTGACTTCTGCATATATCCACATACACACATGCATGAACACAAACAAAGCACACATACCCACATGCATACACAGATAAATAATTTAATTTAAAAAATGG
Organism: Acomys percivali; assembly: GCA_907169655.1. Classification (NCBI taxonomy): domain Eukaryota; kingdom Metazoa; phylum Chordata; class Mammalia; order Rodentia; family Muridae; genus Acomys; species Acomys percivali. Next base: position 72,162,164 of record OU015746.1, on the reverse strand, counting down.
AAGAGTGTTTAAAGGAAGTACTTTACAAGCATGACACTGTATGAAGGATTAGCAAGGGACAGAAACAAATGTGTTTGTCTTTATCACTTAAAAGATGTTCTGTAGCGTTGTTATTACGTTGGGCAGTGCTGAAAAGCAAAACTGCTCCATCCAATCATGGGCTTCCTGTTTACTTGGTATTGGCAGATCACCTTGGCCTTGGTAAAAAATCTGTAATCTAAAGTTTCTACCTAGCTGCAGAAGGGGTTTCCAAGGCAGTTTTATGTAACAAGTTGGACAAAGTAAGGCTTGCAAGAACAGAACATGTTGAAACAAGAGAAAACACCCATTCATCCTTGCCAGGCAGCCTGCACAGTTTTGTCTTTAAGCTTCTTCTGTCTGGTGAGCAATATACCTTGGTCCATCCAGGTACCTATAGACTATAGCAATGGGAACCTTTTGCATATTTATGGAACCAATAAATGTACATGTTTATTGTGTATGTCTGTATTTTTTTTTCTTACAACTTCATCCCTCAGTTAAGTCTCTCACTGTTTTCAAAGAAAGAAGATACTAAGTGCTGACTGGGGGCCCACAATTGCTTGTCATATTTCACTGGGGTTGAGTGAATTCACTTAGTGTGTAATTTCAGCTGTCAACCTTCCTTAGTTCTTTGGGAAGAGAAAGGGTGGTAATTAAGTATTCCCAAGTTAACAGCATTAAACCTCGAAACTTCACAGTTGCACAGGTTTTCAGTGTTAAGCCCAGATGCTGCCCACAGTCACTCCACTTACAACGGTGTGCCCAGGGACTACCACTGCATTCTCTGGACAGAAGCTACGGGTGGGAGAGGTGGTAGATTTTTTTTTTTTTTTTAAGAAGACTATACAGTGTCACATGGTGAAAGGTTGGCTGCATGTAAGACTCCATGAACTCGTTCCTGTGAGCAGTTTGTTCTATTATGCTGTGCAGTAAGAGATATCATTGTCAACTTGTGTAATTCAGAACCCCACCTGGCCCCAGGTGGCTTGTCCTTGAGTTAGAGAGAAACCGGGTCTGAAGGAAGCCAGGGATCACAAACCAACAAGCCTTTTAAATACATGCTACCCTCATCTGAGTCAAACGTTAAAGAAGTAGTTCCTTGCCAACCCCTTCAGGAAATGTCATTTACTCCTAGTTCACTGCTGCTAATAGGCTGCGTTGGTGGGATGGGTTAAGTAGCCCTTAACCCACGACCAATGTTCTAAGCCACAATACGTTAAAGCGGTTGGTAGTGGTGAGGGAGCTGTTGAATTCAACATGTAGAGAGACGAAGGTCAAACAGTCATGGCCGTTTCCTAAGAGAAGTAGGATTTGAGAAGACATGATCTTGGCCATTGATGGTGGGAGACACAGAAAGGATGGGGAGCCTGGAATGAGAGAGTGTGTAGGCAACAGTGAATTTTCCAGGAAAGAAATTTCTGACAGAGATGGGCTGCAAGCTGGGGCAAAGTGGGAGTTAGGTAAACAGAGGATGTAAAGGACAATGAAAATTGAAATGGGCCTTGTGTGTGTGTGTGTGTGTGTGTGTGTGTGTGTGTGTGTGTGTGTGTGT
>OU015746.1:72146883-72160581 GCA_907169655.1 Acomys percivali | reverse complement strand
TGTGTGTGTGTGTGTGTGTGTGTGTGTGTGTGTGTGTGTGTGTGTGTACTGCTTGATAGTACCACCATCTGCTTCTCAGATATGCCTAGTCCTCCACTAACCTGTAGACTTACCCTTAAAAAAACATCAATAGGGCTCAGGTAATGGTGCTGAGAGAAAGCCCAGTGGGCACTGTAGCTCTGTGGTTAAGGCCACACCAAGTCAGGAAGAATGCTTGAGTTTCTACTGCAAACCTGTCACTCATCTATCTACCCTGTAACTCTCTGTGAACTATTCAACTTTCCAAAGTTTCCATGTTGTGACATATGAACCAAGAACACTACACTCCTGGATTTGGTACAGAAGACAGATGCTAAGTGAGCTGATGTCTAAACATCTGCTTCTAAGCCCAGCACTCACGAGAGCGCTGGTCAAATGTCACTGGACTGAAAGAGAAAACTCTCAGTGGCTTGCCTTTGGCAGGTTCTATAGACTTGACATAGAATGGGATAATGTTATAAATAATATTTTTAGAAGATGGTTTGTTACGCACAGATCTTTAAAAGTGATATCAAACTAGAAAATGGTAACGCACGATCCTAGTGTGCCTCTGCTTAGGACGTCTTCCACTCACTCAGCTTCTGGGTTGTTTCTGATCTGGAAGGATCCAAACTCAAAGCCAGAATGATTGAGTACTATTTTCGAACATAAGTAGTACATTTTCTGCAGAGAATCAGATAATGCTGTTTTATTTGTTGTGTCTATTTTATTCTTGTGAGATTTGTTGTCGTTTTGACAGGGAGGGGGAGATCTCAGCTCACCAACGCTGATCTTGAAGTCACTAAGTGCTCCTGGGTGAGCTGGGATTATAGACGTGCTAGCATGCTTGGCTATTGTATCAGTTTTTTTGTTTTGTTTTGTTTTTTTGTGTTGTTTTTGTTGGTGGTGGTGGTAAATATTTTCTTTAGCTTTGCAGTATTTACCAACTCAGGGGCAACCACTCAGCCCAACCTTTGCAGTTCAACAGACAGTATGTAAATGAGCAGGGATGGCTGTGTGCCAAAAAACTTTACGTATAGACACAGAAATTTGAATTGCACGTAATTTTCACATCTCTCAAAATGTTATTCTTCAGCCTCCTCCCGAGCCATTTAGAAATGTAAATGCTATTCTTAGCTCACAGAGACAACTGACAGCAGCCTGGCGTTGGTTTTGAAAAGGTGCATCCTGTGTCTGTTCCAATAAATGTGAACTGGAGGATGTTCTCAGACGCAAGGTTTTTTTGTTTTGTTTTGTTTTTTGTTTTTTGGGTTTTTTTTTTTTTGTTGTTGTTGTTTTGTTTTCTATTCCTTTCCTGGGCACTACGCCGAACTTGGAAGCAAACAGGCGTTCTCTGGATTATTTCCTTATACGTCTGGCAATGAATGACTTGAGCACCTACAAGGTATAAAGAGCAGAGAGACCAACCAGCCATCATGCTTTTTCCTGAACCCACTCAAAGCTGGAGAAACAGAGTGTCAGTACCCCAGCAGTACCCAAACATGACAACCGTGCTTTAAGAGGTCTGTGTTCCAAGTACAATGGGGGCACAGTCAGGGGAAGGAGGGATCTGTTCTGAAAGGGCGAGGTGGGCAGGGTGGGGGCTGTGGTCAAGCACACACAAAGGCTTTAGTGTGTTAAGCTAGGCCCAATGGCAGACAGCTAGCTAGAGCATTCTCTGCAGGAAGACCCTCCTCTGTGCAAAGCCAGGAAGGTTTAAGCCTGTTCTGTGGAGGAGGAAACTGAAGTGGGGAAGGGTGAAGTTCTCACTATAGTCAACATTGAAGTGTCCCAAGTCCAGTCCCTAAGCCATCAACATATCACTAAGAGATTGTGGAACACAATCTTAATGGCGTCCGCTCCGTCTTCTAGGAAGTAAATAGGTAGTAATGCTGAAAATGGAGACACAGAGGGATTTCGAGTAAGGAAACTCAAATGAGATCAGTAGCATGGAGACTCAGGAGAGTGGCTGAACATACACGTGACTGCCACACCCAGAGGGCCCAGTCTCTCTGGGTGTCCTCTCCGTGAGGCCATTGACTAGATGATTTCCCAAGCGGTTCTCTTCCTCACTCACAGGCTCTAGTTCTAAGGCCCTGGCTCTTACAGAACAGCCAATAGGTTCTGCCTGAGCCATGGGCAGTGCCAGCATTTGCTTCATTTCTTCTATGTTTCTACCAATGTCCAATGGCTACTCATAAAATCTCCTAGGTGGCACTGGGTGCCATTCCCCTGACTCCTAAAGGCACTGAGGTCTAACCAGGTATCACTTTTGCTAAAGAGACAGCTACTAAAAAAAAAATGCTGCTGAGTGCAAGGTGGGGCCTGAGCCCCAGGCTCCTTGTCCATTCTGGGATGGTACCAGCCCATAGGTTTCCTGCATAATTCAATTATATAATCCAGTTTTAACATTCACCTCCACTTTTTACCTCCACTATCTCAGGCAATAGATACCGAAAGGGCTGTTTCTTTATTCCCTGAGAGAATTTGTATTTCTATAAAGCATTTGAAGGGAAGATGACCAGAAGAAGTACAATTACCTGGGTTACTTAAGTTGAGCTGCAATCGCAGCATAATATTTTAAGGGGGAGAACAGGGAAATAGATTGCTTTCCGCTCAAAATGCTCTAATGGCTTCCTATCACATGAGGAAAACCCTTAGCCCTCTTCCCCCCCCTCCACCTCTGCTCATGTTCTCCCATGTCCTGTGTACTCGCCCCAGCCACTGATTATGGTTCCTAACACACGGAGCTCATGCCTCCTGCAGTCCTGCTTATGTGTCACCTCTGTCCGGAATGCTCTCTGCTTAGATCTGGGAGTGGCTACATCCCACGTGCTATTCAGATTTTAACTATCACCTCCTTCAGGGAGCTTCCCTTTTGGCTTGACTGAAAGGAAGACACCCACTCGCCCTCCACACAGACACTGGTCTGTTTTCCTCTAGAAATTTCCACTACTTAATATTCTCTTCATAGCATTTGCCGCTTCAATTCATATCATATATTCCCTCAATTATTTTCCTCCGTGAGGGACAACAACTTTGTCTAGGCTACTTCCATCTCCTCCCTCCTAGACATGTACCTGGCCCATGATAGGCACTCAAGTGAGACTTGTTCACTAGGAAACTGCTACTTATAAAAAGATGCAAATGAAGGAGGCTGGAGAGATGGCTCAGTGGGGAAGCCATCTCCTGCTTCTCCAGAAGACCTTAGTTTGATTCCTAGCAACCACATGGCAGCTCACAAACCAGTTTTGATGCCAGTCCTAGGGGATCCAATGCCCTGTTCTGGCCTCCATGGGCACCAGGCATGCACTTAGTTCACAGACATACATACAGGCCAAATACTTACACACATTAAATAAAATATAAAACATTAAGACAAATGGAGGGATTTCTCTACCCATTTGTGAGTGCCTCCAATACTCATAACAAAGGGCAACTTAACATCAGCAATAGCTGCCGTTAACACAACTAAATATTTAATCCGCAGCACTAATTACATATACATATATATATATATATATATATCCACTAAAACTTACAATGATATTAAAATAATAATACTAGGGACAAACATTGATTTCTATGGATATTGTTTCACCTAATCCTCACTGTAACCCCAGCAGGTGTGTACTCTCATGTTCTCTATTTTAAACCTATTTTATACTTTAAGAGACTGAAATTGTAATGGTAAGGTTGCAATGTAGAGATTGCAAAACAAGGGGATCACCTGATAGAATCAAGCCCTCGAGCTGAGAACGCAATGTCACAGATGCCTAGCACAGGCTCCGGCACACTGTTTTGCAATGTCCAGGTTAGCCTCGCTTGTATTCTCATCAAAGGACAATTTAGCCTGGCTAGTGAAGAAGCCAAAGGAATTCCATCTCCATCTCCTGCAGCCCAGGACACCTCCTCCAGAGAGAAAGACCTTTGACTCAGTGCCTCCCCATGCCCCCATGGACGCAGGACACACCGCAAACACATCTCACTACTGTGAGTCTGCAGGGCCCCCAGGACAATCCTCCAACCACAGTGAGCTTCATGTCTAATCTGTATCCAAAAGACCTTGCAAAGCGCACAGGTTCAATTCTACTGTGAGGCCACGGAGCAAAAGCCAGGGCCTGGAAGAGGCCTGATCAGGGATATCAATTTCACCAAGGCTTCTGGGGCAATCCTGTAAAAAGGCGAACATGGACTCAACTATAAATGTAAACCCTACACTCAGAAACCCCTTTTGTGGTGGCATCTGCTCTCCTGTGCTTTTTGTTTAAATAATCCCCCCCCAAAGTTTTAATCCATTTGGGAATTTAGAGAGGGAGGCTGGAGGCAAAACTGATTCTGGTCCAGCTTAGCTTATTTTTTTTTTTCCACCCAAGTCATACAGTCTGGCTGGAATGCATCCCAACTATGGGATAGTCATTGAATGCTCCAAGTCTTGGGGGCCCAAGGAAAAAGAACTTCTGCATTCTCCAGAGTGATTCTCTTTCTCTATAGAAATCTCAAAATGTAACCGCTATACAAATCATGCTCCATGCTTTTGCCAGAGACAATCTGTCCTTCTTAAACAGGCTCGCCAAACAGTAGAGTTCTCCCCGGATAATAAGTGTGAGCGGGTTAATGGGTCATTCTGGGGAGAGAGGTCAGATGGAAAAGGCTCCAGTGTTCAGAGCTGGATCTGGCAATGCCAACAGTCAACACACAGAGTTCGGGAGGGACAGGGATGATGTGTAGGGTGTGTCCTATAGGACTTGCATAGTGTCCCATCTAACCATTATCCCCAGCGTCTGCCAATGTCTCTTAATGTGTCTGACACTCTTATCTTCTCTAAGATACTAGTTAGATGGTCCTGGAAAGCCTGGTGTTTGCAGGTTCCTTTTCACTGAGGGAGAAGTGTTTTCCAGCTCCTAAGCAGGCTGATTTTGCAGTGCTTTGAACACTAGAGAGTGAGAGAGAGAGAGAGAGAGAGAGGGGGGGGGGGAAACAGCCACAGAAAAGGGAAGGCAAAGAGAAAGGACAGAGAAAGAGAGTTATCAGCAGGGGTGGTTAGTGAAAAAGGGGTGGGAGTGGGGGCTGGAGACAGAAAACCTTTTGTTTCCGCAGTTCGTTTCATGTAGAGATCGTAAGGTGAATGGCTTTGAAATGGGTTTATGAACTAGTTGCTAGGTCACAGGAAGCATGGTCGTCAGACTGCTTTGTGAATTTGGATTCTTTAAAATTTAGGCTAATCTCAAAAGGAATGTATCTGCTTTGTCTGATTTCCATTTCTTTCCTCTTTAAATTTTTATTTCGTGGGGTGGTTTGGGCCGACTCCCCATTTTCTGTTTTCTCCCCCGCCCTTTTGATAATGTGAAAAGAAATGATCATATTACACGCTCTTTGTCGGAGTGTCTCAGAAGTTGGAGGTGGGCGGGTTAGAGGCGTTACCTTCCGATCACCAGCCAATGGTGGTGAAGTATGCAAATGAGGTCTGCGTTCTGCGGGTCTCGGTCTAAGCTGTGTGCTCACAGACTCTGCAGTGCACCCGGAGGCGAGCTTCTCAGTTCCATCCAGCCCTGTGTTCAATGGAGAGACTGACACTGCAGTACCTCACTGTGTGACGAGATAGGACCAGGGCTCACCTGACTACCGCCGAGATGAAATATAAGGTAAGGTGCCTTTCACACAAGGTGTCCTGAGAAGCTGGAGACTGCTGTGCCTGCGGGTTCCCACTCTGAAGCTGTGCAGGGCTCCCTTGTGTGTCTGGTCTCGCTGAGCTGCATCTGATCTCGTTTCCAGGGTTCCCTGGGGTTCACCCCGCTTGCGTTTTCAGATCTACTAGTTCTTAGTACAGTGATTTGAAAGTTGCTGAGGGTAGCTGAAGGCAGTGGAGGAAAGTTAGCATAAGCAGTGGTCACAGGAGATCAGAGAGTGTCTAACCCACATCGCAGCAGGCACGTAGCTGGTCTCTGACCAAAGGCAGAGCCCTAGAACTCCTGAGTCTCTGGCGGTCTTTAAAAGCACCTTTTCAGATTTGCCTTAAGCACTTTATCTGGGAAGCTGTCTGCTCTAGGCACTTTTCGTAGAAGCAAATGAAAAACCCAGACATTATCATAAGGGTGATGACGGAGAATTCCTACATCCGTAGATAGTTTGGTTTTATGAATAAATGAGTGTTAGTCATTTCTGGATAACACTTTATTGGGGTTTGAATGGGTCTGAAAGTATGACGGCTCTGGCTGGCTTATTTTCCCTGACGCTTACAGAATGCCGTGCTCATATTTTGGCAGCATTATTTTCCATTGCATTTTGTGCCATGGTTTCTGGGGTTACTCTTGGCAAAATGATTCTGACTGGCTCAGCACATCCCGCCTAAGGAGACAGTTTCCAAGGGACTTGCCCCAGTAGCAGTTCGCAATAACTTGGCCATGTTTATCTATTACTCCTTTTTATTTTAATAGACACGAGTCCTCGACATTTAAAGGACAGTGTTATTACACAATTTTATTTGTTAAGGTAGCTTAACAGATCTTCTTACCTGACCTAGCGAGGGGCTAACTTCGTTTCCTCTGAGGTATGTAACCTCTGGCCCTTCCCTTTGGGTAGAAGGCTGTAAACAGTTGCTGTAGCTAACAGCCACTGGTGAATATCCATCTTTGGTTCAAGTGTCTGTAAATCTTGTTCAAAAGCTGTGAACCAAAGCACGAGTTCTTGAGAAAGTTCCAGCAGTCTGAAGAACCAGGTATCCGTTATCACTCCACTATCAGCTTTCCATTTTCCATATCGGGGGGGGGGGGGGCGGTGCAGACAAAAGGATGGCTCCAGGATTCTGTCAGAAAAGCAGCTACCTACCTGGCAGGAGCAGGTTCTTTTTAGAAATGTTTCCCTCCATTGCTACGTCTCCTTGTTCACAACTGATGGGGCTACATGGTATACAGCCCGGAAAGACTGTGTTTTCTCCCTTTCTCCTTGTTGAATCGGGACTGTATTATATAGTAAAGGAAAAGGCTTTCATCCATCTGGTCCTGGAGCATTAAATGGCTTAATGTGAACTTTGAGTGCTGCCGTCTAGAAAGTGACAAAGTCTAAAGTCACTTTGATTCAGTGACCTCATCATGTTTAGCTTTGCTCTTTATGGAAAGAAAAATGTCATGGGGACTGCAGGTGAGAAACGTCACTGCGGAAAGCTTTCTACTTAGATGGCTCTGCCCAGAGCTGAACACATTGCCAAGCAATGGAAATACATGGTGGTCGTGGTGGCGGTTGTTGTTGTTTGTTGTTTGTTGTTTGTTGTTTGTTTGTTGTTGTTGTTTGTTGTTTATATGCAACATCACTAGCAAAAATGCTGGGCTCCCCAAGTAAACAAGCAACACATAGGCACCATGGGTTAACCCTAGCGGAAGCGAGCCGCTTTCTTTCTGTCATAAACTCTATTAGTTAATGAAAGATAGCTGTTGTTCAGGAGAGAATTAGTCATGTTATACAGGAGACGCTAAAGGAGAGGCAGGATGAGTAGAGTTACAAGACTGCCATAGTTACCTCTCCCCGCAGCTCTGAGGCACATTCGTTTTCAGAGGTAGCAATTGTGGCGTACACAGGCTAAGTGATTTTTCCAGTACACCAGCTGAGGAGCACAGTTACAAATGATCTCAGTCAAATACTCATGATTTAAACACTACCAAGAGGGAAAAAAAAAACACTAAAACAGAAATCATCTGTAACCCCTAAAACACCCCTCTCACCAGTATGTTCTGGTCCCAGAAAGCTCAGAACCTTTTTATCCCAAGTGTGCCCTCGGGGTAGTCTTCTTTTATTTTGTTTCATTGGTAACTCCACAAAGTGAAATACAAAGTTGGCATTTATTTGTTTAATTTGAGCTACTTAAGTAGTAAACCCAGATAATTATTAGATTGTAAAGCCCAGGAGTCTGAAATTATCTCTTAAACACTATGTTGCGCCATAAACTATAAATTTAGCATGGGCTTAAAAATGGATCATTGTGAGATTTATAAGTCAGGCTTGAAAGGTTTCTCTCTCTCTCTCTCTCTCTCTCTCTCTCTCTCTCTCTCTCTCTCTTCCTGTTATTAACCAGATGATCTTGTTTAGCTACTTCAGAGTTCATAACTAGAGACCAATCAACTTACACTCATTTTGCCCTCAAAATACACAGCTCCAGGCAGCCAGCAATTATTTACAATTATGAGGGCTGTGGAATGAAAGCTATTGCTTTAGGTAGATCTTTCTGCTTAGTGCACATCTAGCCTGCTTTTATTTTACTTAGGTTTTCATTTGTTCATGGGAAGGCTGCCATAAGTGCTTAATGTCGCACTTCTCTTAGCAGAGTCTGTCTGTGTGATGGTAAATGGTGACAGCTTCCTTTGTTAAGCTTCGACATAAAGAAGCCAGGATTAGTGGCACACGCCTTTAATTGAAGAACATCAGGAGGCAGAGGCAGGTGGATCCCTATGAGTCCCAGGCCAGCCAGGGCTACATAATGAGACCTCCTCGCCTCAAAGGCGATGACATGACAAAACGTTCTGCGTAAAAACCCTTTAATGTATGACGTGTACTCTTCATGCCTCTGTGGCCTTGGCTTGCTTGTCCAATAGGCTATCCATCTGAGGCACTGAAAGTGGGTATTGTCCTTTTTTCCTGAAGCTGAGAGACCAGTTCCAATCCCTTGTCTTTTTAACAGGAACCCTAAGGGCCCTGCCCACATCCAGTGGGCTGGGAATGAGGCCCCACCCACTTCATACCCAGCCTGGAAGGCGGTCAGCAAGTGCAACACTTGTGTCTATAGTCAAAGTCTAATCTGTCTTCTACTCAATATAAAGAAAAAAATCACTCTTAAATGTTTTGACTTTAAGACCAAAGCATGGTAGAGCATGGGAATACAGTAAAAGAAAAAAAAAAAAAAACACCAAAAACAAACAACAACAACAAACCAAACCTACAGTCTGGAATTCAGATTCTTGTGGTCCAGTTGAATGGAACCACGTAATTCAAGGAAAAGAAAAACCTACAACAAAAAGCTTCTGGGAAGGAACTTTGAAAATATCTTTATTTTTCCAAAGCTGTCTTATGGGAGAAGTTATAACAGGCCTTTGGTTTAGCTAATATGGCCATTTATGGCATACATACATGCCGGTCCCCTCTTTGCTTTAATGTCTTGGCCTTAAAATCTTTCTCAATAAATTGTTGTTATATTCAAGTCACATTTAGGAGCCTTCCACCCCACCTGCTTTTAAAATGCTGTCTGCTGTCTGTGAATTTAAAATCACCAGAAGGTGTTTTGAAAAACATAGCTCCATTATTTACGGTTCTATATTTACTTAGGAAACCCAGTTCAGATCTAAAGGACTTACGTGCCCAGATGAGGCTTTGTCAAAATGCAGGTGTCCTGATAATAGCAAGTTTAGCATGTTGTACAGCACCCGCTGAGTCTTTCATCGTCTCCTTCTGGTTGGACCACACATCATTTCTGAGCTCAGAACCTCACAAGTGCCTTCCTGAGCCCTCCACCACCAGTCTCCAACAAAATAAAACAAAACTAGACAAAATCCTGCCTTGACACCTTTCAAAGCCTTGGAAGATTTGTTTCTCCTTTGTGTCTTTATGACAGCATCATATCTTGCCTTTTCAAATGAACAGTCCTATGTGTCTCTCATACCAGGTACTTGTGGGGTTCACTGCCACTGAATTACCCACATGGACACAATACCCGAGTGCACACCCTCTACCCCTCGCCTTGGCTGCTCCTTGGACTCTGCTGTGGGGGTTCCCGCACCTTTCATGGGCATGTGACTCCAAGCCTATCAATTTCCACTAATACAGTCTCCACATCTATCCACACCATAAAGCAATCAAAGCCTAAACCTTTGTCTCTACTAATCATTGAAACAGACCTTACATTTTTCACCTCTGCCCTATTCTGTTAGCACTGCCTTACTTATTAACTTCTTCCAACCAACCACTATCTAATTATACCTGCAGTAGACTCAGCTCTGAGGAAGCCACATTGAATGCAAGAGGCCCATCCTTTACTGATACGAAGGGGCAGATCAACAGACAAGCGCTTGTCGAAAGCATAATATAGTCTCTGTCAGCCTTAAACGGGCAGGAACTTGGCTTTCTATACTCTTATAATAGAAACAAGATGGAATGTGGAGAAAGATACTTCCATTTCTTGTGACTTAAGACAAATTAAACTCCCAGAACCTCAGGTTTACCTGCAAATTTGAGACAGTATTAACCAATTTATACTATTATTCTAAAGTTTAGGCTAATGTGTAAAGTTCTTTTTCTGGATCCTGGCACCCAGGAAGTGGACAATGAATGCTAGCTGGTCCATCTCTCCTTGTAGAACATATATTCAGTAGATATTTGAAAGGCTGGGGTGGGGTTCATGACAATATTATGACAGCATCATATCTTGACTTTTCCTAAACTAAGCTGGTGGAGTATTACCGAGTGTACCATGGAGTAGGTGTGTACATGGCGAGACCCAGCAACATGCCTGTAGCACACAGCCCCCACATGCCAGTGCCAGCTAGGCTGGGCTTCTTCATTGTTACCGACAAAACTTGAAATTCTTGAAATTATTGGACCTTCCTCCTAATGGACACTCAGCATATATATTCAGTGCTGAATTATAGACCACCTGTGCCAACAGCTTTTTACAAGGGTTCCAGTCTTCCATGACACATTCAAAAAAGGTACGCTTACTTTTGCTCCTGTCTGATAGTATAATCTCAGCTACTACGTTAGACTCTTATCTTACTAGATAGCTGCAAGAAAATAATATATGAAAGTCATCAGTTCCCAGCTCATGGTAGGCATCTGATAACTGATAACTGTCATTATATGATATAAATTTTCACATAGATAGATAGACACACACACAAATCCATGAATAGTGATGGGCTAGTGTAGTAGTTTGTCACAGCTAAGGTGCGATCAGGGCCACTGGCCATGGAGAAATCTTTTACCTAGGCAGATATGCAGCTACACTGAGATATTAACATTACGTGGTAGAAGATTTAAGGGGAAAGCATCCTCTACAACTGTTTCTCTTGGGATGGAAGATGCCTCAGGGGCTAGAAGCACTCTCTTTGCAAACATGAGGACCTGCATGCAGATTCCCTAGCACTGTATGTGTGTGTGTGTATATATATATACACACACATACCCTGTGACTGCTCGCACCTAGAACCCCAGTGTTAAAGGGAGCATGGCTACATGAGGATGGCTCATGCTTGCTGCCAAGTAGCCTAGCTTTAAAAGTGGTGAGCTCCAAGTTCAATGAGAAAGCCTCTCTCAGGGAATGAGACAGAGATTGACAGCGGGACGCCCCGTGTCTTCTTTCAACCACACTACATGCATTTCCACCACACATGCACACATGCACACATACATACCACATATGTGCCCCCACAGGGGCTGGGGGAGACTTTTTGCCTCTACTAAAAGGTCAGTGAGGAAAAGAAAAGGCCATTTCTTTACAGAGGTGCAATCCATGGAAAGTGAGTTGGGGTAAGTTATGTGAGAAGTTCGTGATCCACTCTTTCTTATCCTGCTGCAGACCCAGTGACGTGAACGTAATATAAGAGGTACCTATTTTTAGATCATTTCAGGGTTAGAAAGCAGTAGACAAATTGATTTGAAATGCTAGCCCCTAGGACCAGGGCACTCTGCTCAGAAACGTATAGACTTTAATTACCAGGCCTCTCTGCCAAGACAAATGTAACAGGGCCCCTGGGAACAAATACAATATTTCCAACGTAAAATGCCAGCGCTGCTGGTTTCCTAGGCAATAGCGGACTGCAAGGAGCATGGGCATGGAAAAAGACAAAAATCCCCAAAGCCCTGTTTAGACTTCGTCAACAACACCCCCTCCGTGTTATTTACTTTGAACATTCCTGTCATCTCCCTGCGGTAGCTCTTGCTGGCTAATGAGGGCTCTGCATGCCAGGGAAGCTGCAGTCTGATGCCAGGACTCTTCCTGAAGGATTTGCACTGTAAGATAAGTGGTCTTGTAGGAGACCTTTTCCACCCCTAACTGGAAATGCTGACTCTTTTAGAGGGTACTTTTAGTGGACAGTATGATCTGGGTGACTTGAGGGAGGCCCCATCATCTATTGGCAATGCAACTGGTACTCTACGGAGCTTGCTTACTGATGGTGTGTGACAGTGGTTGTCATGGCTGAGGTGAGGACTTGGGACAGCTGATTATGAAGATATTAAAACTGTCCGCGAAAGGGCTGGGGAGATGGCTTGGTCAGGAAAACGGAAACATGAAAATCCAGGTTTGAGCCCTAGCACGCAAACACAAGAGGATCCCTGAAGCTCTGCTGGCCAGACAAGCTACCTTCTGAGCACACATGCACACAAAATTGTCACTGGAATGCTTTCCTCCTTTGCCTGGGCTTTGCCCTATCTACTAAATTCTATGTACCTTTCAAGGTGGGAGAGGGGGAGCAGTAAGTTGGAAGATGTTATGTTTCTCGGCAAATCTTGGTGTTGCAAAGTTGAATTCCTCCTGATATTTCTAATATGTCAAGGTAATAGGTATAAATTACAATTTAAAAAAAAGTTGCTTGTGTGAAGTGCTGATGTTTGCTCTCACCAGAAACCAGGATGGAACAACCATGGTTGTATAAAAACACAAGCCCTGCCGACCACAAAAAAATGCTTGATGGTCCCTTTGGAGATCAGTTTTAATTCTGTATTTATTCTTATGGGGAACAGTGAAGGGATGAGGTTCATCTGTGAAGTTCAGTGGAAAGTTGCAATGATCAACACACATGAACCGCTCAGATTGGACCCATGTCTCCTCCTCCGTTGCTGAAGTGCTGTGTGTGTTCGGCAGTGTGATGTGTCCTGTGAACTTGTCCTCATTTCTTTTTGCTAGGTAGAAGTCCTCTGCATTTTAACTAAGCTCGTTGACAGTAGTTGTTGGTTTTGTTGTGCCTAATTTAGCTTAGCACCCATATGCAATTTGGCTTGAACTCATCTCGGCTTCCCTACCCTCATGGCTCTGCTCCTTACCAGTAAAGACAGGTCTGGGCTTCTCTAGCCCCCAAGGACCACTGCCTCCTAAACTAGCAGGAACATCTAACGCTGTCATGCAGAAAGGGCAGACACACAGATGTGTGCACACGTGGCCTTCCTAAAGACCATTGGTCGGTCTGTTGGCCATCGCTGAAGAGTGCTGCTGTTCCTGGTCACTTGGAACACAGCATAGAGCTTGGCAGGAACGTGGCCCCGGGACTAACACAGGCAGTAGAACCCAAGGCCTCAGCTTCCTGGGCTAGAACTCCAGTGTGGGCTATGAGTCTCAGTCCCACTCCAAGCCAAGCTCAGTGTGATATGTGAATGGGACACAGGGACAGGAACAACAGAAAGACCAAGAGCTTTGTCTTCCTGACCCCATTCACTGTGAGGCTGCTTCCTACACAATATCCCAGAGGGCACGGAGGCCCCAGGAACATATCCTATTCCCTTATTAAAGGTCATCTTGTCAGTCGAGAACATTTGTTTTCACAGGCTCTTACCTGCACCTCCTTCTCTATTGAATCCTTAATTTAACTAATAGAGATCCCTTAGCAAGAAATATATTCAAGACTATCCTTTGTTTGGGGAGATTATATATATATATATATATATATATATATATATATATATATATATATATATATATATATA
>OU015746.1:72130650-72146873 GCA_907169655.1 Acomys percivali | reverse complement strand
ATATATATATATATATATATATATATATATATATATATATATATATAATGTCCTATCCCCATTTCACAAACCAAATGGGACATATGGTCTGACAATGGGAAGAATATTTGAAACTGAGGAAGAACTGTCTTGGAAAGTTCAGGAACACATGGCCACTCTTACAGATGGTCAACATGAGCTGCCCAGAGATCAATCAGCTGCCCAAGGCTCTGTCGCATTCCCCTTATGGCAGCATTTTGCACGGACATATAAGAGCATTTTTTTTAAAGGGGGAATTTGGCTGGGTTCTTCATAAAGAGTCGAAAGTAACATCTAGCCATAAATAATGTGCTATTTTCTATCTTCGCTCAGGAATAGGCATCTTTGGAAATGAAAGGTAGCTCATTTTGAGATGTGGGCTTGTTTGGCACACCTGAGTGGGGGATTGTGTTTCCATTGTTCTCACTTTAAACCTGGTCAGGCAGCTCCTCGCCTCATAGCCTGCAGCATCTCTAGCCATCCTCCCACCCTTCTTATTAAGATCTTAATTACAGATGCAACTTAGTTCATGGCCGAAGGGGAAGACTTTCCTTCTCTGAACTGTGCCTGCTTTGGTGTGGCAGGCATAGTCACGATGAGATCACTCCTGGTTTGTGTTCTTTTTTTCCTGGAGGAGCTTTTCTTGTGCAGGGAGGACTGTGGTTAGGCATAGTTCACCAGTAGCTGCTCCCATCCCACCTCACAGAGCATCTTTCTCCTTAAGGAACCAGAGTGCTTTGCATATGTAACTTCACGAGCTCTCATAATACTTCCAAGTAGGACTAGTTTATTATCCCATCTTCACAGCTGGGGAAACAGAGGTAGTTGTCATTAGTCTTAAGCACAAGGATTGGAGATTAGACTTTCCTAATGAAGTTTAGCAGCCATTGCTCTAGCCAGTAGAAGGCTGATTTATATATCCAGCAGCATCCCAAGTCTAGATTCCAGGAGTGCAGACATGTACACACACATTCTAACAACGAAAAATATCTTTGAATATTGAATGTACACTGGCTGGTCAAGATCTCCTCTACTCTAAGCTACCGTTCTATCCTTTCTGTTCCCTTCTGCTTAAAAATAATGGCCTCATTGTCTTTATGTGATGGAAGCACAGAACTCCACTTTTGGAAGTGTTTGCCTCCATGTAACCATGACTGGAGTTGAACTTAACAGATTTTAACCCCAAACTAACTTCCTCCTTATAGGATTAGCCCTCATCTGTTCATGACAATAACACAAAATACTTAGGCGCATAAGATTTCCTGAAGGCCAAGTGTGAAGCCTCCACGCCATCTCTATGACAACCACTTCTCCCAAGTCTGGATCCCTCCCTGAGTATCTATGGAGTGTTGGAGTGTGTGTCTAGACTTCAGTGTTACAGCACCCTGATTGTTCTCAGTAACAAACTGAAATGCTATATCTTCGCAGAGCTTTGTGACCGCTGCTCGTTGGCAGTGCTGACAGTGTATGAGTGTACACACCTCTTAGCCAAGGGTGTGTATCCAAGCTTTAAAACTCTTTGAAGAGAGCTCACAGGTTGCATAGATAATAGCAACAAGGCAACAAAACCCAGATCAAGTGACTTTGGGTGAACGGGTTCATGTTCATGTGGGCATGTGTATGTGTGGCGAGGCTAGAGGCCAGTGTCAGGTGTCCTGTTCCTTTAGGCATCATTAACCTTGCTTTTAAAGGTTGACATTGCTTTTGTCAGCATCATTTATAGCCTACAGCTCACTAGTTAGGCCAGACTGATTGGCTAGCATACTCCAAGGATCTACCTTTCTCTATTTCTTCAGTATCAGAATTGTAAGTAGGTAGCACCATGCTGGCATGTCTTCGTATGAGTCTTGGGGATTGAACTCGGGTCCTCATGCTTGCAAGGTGAGCGATATACAAATTGAGCTATCCCCACACACCCTTTCAAGTAACCTCCAAAAGAGTGCCTGCAAAGGGCGAAATCCCAGTTTCAGCAAATGGGCTCTGACAAGGATGGTGGTGTATTTGAATTAATTCATTTAAGTGTAACCCTGGGTCCATATTTTGGTATAGGTAGATAAAGGCATGAGGATGTAAACATAAGAGAATCTTCTCAACCTTTCAAATATTTTACAGATGTTACAGCATGTGCATTTTGGGTTTTGAGAAGGGATCATTTTTGGAAATATACTATAATTGAGTGTGTTAAAAATCTCCTGCTCCTGTTTAACTTAATTTCTCTTCCCCTAGTACCTGAATGTTAGGAGATTTGTCTAGACAGGCAGGCAGGCAGATATGGGCTGGTGCCAGCATTGTAATGCTGGCTGAGATCCAAAATGTCGTTTTATTGTTAATAAAACCTACCTTTTAGGTGAGTAGGTGTCAAGACTTCATCATTATATGGCGCCCGTCAGATTTATCTAGGGACAGACCCCTAAAAAGAGTTCATGCTTGCCCCATGTTTTTGATCCTTTGCCAGTACACTATATTGAAAATCATCAAAACCAGGCAACTTGGGACAAATGCTTATAAATCCCAAGGCTTAACAGCAGTCTTGCTAAATGGAGCAGTCTGAGGAGGGGTATCCTGGTGTGGGGGGCAAGATAACCAGCTGTGATCTCTGGCCCTGCTGTTAATCTAATCTGTGACTTTCTGGGCTATAAAACAAAGACGCCTACTGTAGTGGATTCCGGTCAAGCTATGGGTGACTGGGTTGAAAATGTATAGAGGATCCTAGATGTGTTTTCATCTTCTGTAAGATCCTCAGGACCGCCTACCTATAGCTCAAAGGCTGTGGCCAAGTGGAAAACGGAACTCTTAAGAATGAGCGATTGGTAGATAGTTATGATGTGATATCATAAAATAGACATAGAGATGACAATATGATCATTCTTATGAAAAAAAAACCCTAAGTCTTTTTTCTTGAATGTTGTCTGTGGTGAAATTCATCTTCTGTCATGATTTAAGACATTCTAAAGCTACACACAGATGAGTATATTTTCCTATCTACCCGCCTGTGATGTTTCTTATACAGAGCCAAGGTGTCTGCTTCACATAGGAAACAGGTCTCAGCCTCTATTTCTCTCCTCTGATTTTGTTTACTAATTTTTTTTTGAAATCCAGTTTTCTTTGGTGTTGTATAGAGCGTGTTTGTGGAGGGCAGAGGACAGCTTTCAGGAGTGGGCTGTCTGCTTCCACTGTGGCATCTAAGGTTGGCACTCAGGTTGTCAGTTTTGCTTGGCAAGTGCTTTTATCCACTGAGCTATCTCGCAGCGCTACCATCAGTCTTGCATTATAAGAGAATTTATGATAGTTGTTCAATTTCAGGGAAGGCGTGGAGCCAATGTTATAAGACCCATTCCAGTACTCTAGGTATGCTGTCCAGACCATATGGCACAAACCTAATGAGACTGAAATTTCTTTCTGGGATCCATATATTGAATGTGAAAAGTCTTCGATTGTCCTCACCTCCTTCAAGGAGAACCATCACTTAGGTTTACAAATCACCAAAAGAACACTGGGATACAGACCACTCCTCAAACAGGAAGAGGCCAGTACATAGACTTATACACCTGGAAGTTTTGTGGGCACCCACACACGCAGTGCTACACACAAGGAATATTAATGTTGTCCCCTGCCTTGTCAAAGCATACCTGCTGGAGCCTAGCCTTTAATAGCATATCTGTTGAAGCATCTAAAAGTAGTCTTCCGTGGGGAATGTTGAACAGCACCTTCTCCCTCCACGGTCAGAAGCTTGACCAGCATTCCAAGGTGGAGGAGCTTGGTACTGCCTTTCTGTGGACTGTTTCCAGTGACTGTTTCTAGGCGCCTAACTAGTGGAGGTGAGCAGAACGCAATGAACAACAATATCTCAGAAAATATTCATATCACAATATTATGTATCTTCTAATTCCTACATCTGACGATATCATGTCTGCCGGTAAATAATATCTAGAGGTGTCAACTTTTTTTAAAAAAATAGTATTTTGTATCTTCACATGCAAAAACAGAAATGTGAGCCACGCTTCCAAGAATCAAACTCTTAATACTAATGAAAATCCATGGTTTCAGACTATGGCTGCTTTCCTTAGGGAAAGGCTGAGTACTCTTCCAACACACACATACACACACACACACACACACACACACACACACACACACACACACACCCCACATCAAAGGGGCCGATGAGAGGCAGGAAGGGAAATGTAACCAAAATGGTAGGACTATTCTCTGAGCAGAGCTGATTTTGTCTGCAGAACCAAAGGCACAAGAGCCTGGCTTTCTCTTCATCAAGTGTGCCCCACTGCTGACCTTGGCCATGTTCGTCTCTCAGCAGCTTCCTTTATGCACCGATTCCCTTGATGATGGCCATTTCCTCTAGTGGGTCTGTTTCTCAGGATCTGGTCTGTGAGTGGCCTGTGTGTGTGGGCATGCACGCGTGTGCTGGAGTCCACCAAAGACCTGGGCTAACGTTTGAGGGGGGGGGGTGGGGGTGGGGGTGCGTTGGGCACAGGAAAGTCCTGTCATCGAGAATGAGGCAGCCCTGGGGCTTTGGCAGGTTCTCCTGCATAAATATAGAATGAAGTAAAAATAATAAGAGGAAGCCAGCCCATTGATGATGCTATCGGTCACAGTGAGTGACATGCCAGCCATTGTGTCTCATTTCTCTTCAAAGAGCAGCAAGAATGGGCATGGAAATTCCACGTCACACCTCTCTATATCGGGAGAAGCAGATAATTTCCCTGGCAGTAGAAGTAGTAAGCTTTCTTGACATTTTCATAGCAGTGGGGAAAATCAGGGGTGGGGGAGAAAAGGCTAGAAGTTGTCATGTAATTATGGCTCTCCCATAGAGCCATGCTTGTTTTCACTTAATTTCCCACTCCTGAGCCATAGCTTGAGAACCCAAAACAGCAGAAGCAAACTTTCTGGTAAAGTATGTGAATGGCACTCTGTCACCTACCAGACGCAGAAGGGAGGAGAGGCTCTTTAAAGAGACCATTGTATTCCGAGTTGCCCGGATGGTCAGTTCCTCTTGGCCTTCCTGTTTGCACAGTAGTTGCGAACACACCAGACTGGGGGTGGGGTGGCTCCCCCATTTGCGTCATTGTCCTGTTTAAATAGGGAGGGGCTGGCACTTTCCTGCTGCCCGTCTCTCTTGTTCTCAGCCTGTCAGGATTGAGTGACCTGGACACACCATTTATCCCTCTCTTTGGATTTTTTTTTCACCCCTATCTGAATTTGTAAACTAATTGTCTTGCTAAGTTCTCAAGAAAAATGATTCCACTCTCCATGCAGAGAACCAGGGATACAGGGGCCAGAGTCTACTTCAATTTAGTCGAAAATAAGTATGCATTTTGTTTTAAACACTGAGTTCACATTCTGGAAATGTAAAAGGAGTCAAGCAGTATCTCTGAACTTAAGTTCACAGCCTGGAATGGGCTGATGAAAATTTTGCTGTAGAGAAACAGCAAACTGGAGAGATGGCTCAGCAAGTGAGATCTTTATCCCCAAGCCTAACAACCGTGATGCCTATGTGGTGGAAGGAGAGAACCAGAGCCTGAAAATTACCCTCTGGCCTCCACACGCATGCACACACATGTACTACAGACCACAGTCACAAAGAAACAGTATGACAGACAACTAGATGGGAAGTAATCAGATGGCTTTTGTAAAGACAGTTATTCTGTTTATCTGGAAGATGGGTTCTAAGCTGAGAAAGGGCTTAATGAATTAGAACTAGTTGGGAAATGTCATTCCAGAAAAATGAAATAAATAGAGAACAAGTTGCTGCTAAGATCCACACCTGGGGAGTCAGGGTGACAGGATATGGAGTCTGACAATTATGACCAGTTAGTAATTCCAACTTGGGCTGGTAACTGCGTATTGTGTCGATCAAGAGAGCTAAAACATCAGGAAAAGGGTTCTCTCATTTTCTGGGCTTGAGATCAAGATGCCCCTTTATTCAGAAAAGTGGCTAAGAACTAGGGTGCCAGAGTATCTGTTCTGCACTGTAGTCTGTGTAGTACCTGTTAGCGTATAGGTGTCTGCCTCTAGGTTGTTTAGCAACCTATGACATCATTGCCTTTTGCCGCCTGGTGTGTGCCAGACAATAAAAGAGCCAGCCTGCCACCTTGTCTCTCTCTTACCTTACCTCTCTCTCTCTTATACTCTCTCTAAAGGGCATCCCCCTCCCCCGTTCCCTTTCTTTTCTCTCTCTTTCTCCCACTGTCTGTCTCTGAGAGATCTCTTTTTACCCTGATGACCCACTCAGGCCCTAGCTCCTCTCCTCTTCCCTTCCCACATCTCTTTCACATCAGATCTGTTGTGTCTCTCTCACTCTATTTATTTTAATGATGACAGTACACACATTCATATGCCATCCCCTGGGTGACATTTCACTTAGAGAGCATTGGGATAGAGGAGAAGGCAAGTGCAAAAGAGAGGGTCCCGGGAGTGTGACTATTTATGAGATGAGAGGGGAATGGACTATTGATGGAAAAAGAGAGTGAGTTATCTAGAGAAGAGAAGAGGAAACAGGGTCTCGGAAGCATAGAAGCCAAATGAAGTGAATTTCTAGTGAGTATGAGATGGGAATAACAAACAAGGTACCTTTGGATGGGATTTATAACACTGATATCAGTCTCCATCAGAGTCACTACTACTGGCTTTCTTGGGGCATAAGCCTGAACCCTGGCAGCCTTAATAAGCCAGGCTTGGATACCTGTCTTCCTTCCACCAATTAAAGAGCTAAGTAATTGCTAAATTCTCAAGAAAAACAATTTCATTCTCCCTGCAGAGAACCAGGCATACAAAGGTCAGAAACCCCTTCCATTTAGTAGAGAATGGGTATGAGTTTTTTGTTTTTGTTTTTGTTTTTTTCAGACACTGGGATTCACATTCTGGAAATAAAAAAGGAGTCAGGCAGAATAGTGAAAAGTGGAGAGAGGAGAAAGGAGATTTATTCAACATGGCCACACTGGAGAAAGAAAAAAATAAAAGGGCCTAGTGAGCCCCCAGCTCATCTTTTAGGGATTTAAATTCCAACAGAGGGCAAGAGTTATGCATGACTAAAAAGTCCTGGTCCAAGTGTGGTCCTGTCCATCACTGCTCCATCAGGGTCTGCCTCCAGTCTCTCCTGCAAGATGGTCTGACAAGTTGGCAGAACACTGTGACATCTCTACCCGGGAGACAAGGTCCTCCTCTGACGGGCACCAGGCATTGGCCTTTCCCTTCCCCCACCATGAGATTCCTGGGGAAACTCCAGCTTTTTAGGGTCCACTACCTCAATAGTCTGGAGCTGGGAGGAGGAGCACAAGTGTGACCTGAGCACATCGTTCCTCCTCCCAGGAGCCCGGAAGCAGGAGGCCTGGCTTCTTACCCAAGTCCTAAGGTTTGCTGGCCAGGTGACTTTGAAAATCATTAACTTTTTGAACCTCCTGTTTCTTAGTTGTCAAGTGGAAGAGTTGGACTCTAACTCCTGAAGATCTTTGTGGCTTTCAAGCTCTGAACCCTGCCCCAACAACACTCGCTCTGCCTTTGTAACTGCCAATCCTGGAAGCTTGGCATCCAGCTGGGTATAGAATTACCTACCCAGCTCTCTTATCTCTCCTAGATTTGTTTCTGTGTTGACCTTCCCTCCCCTAGAGATAAATATCCAAAGGGTTAGGGGTTGAGAAAGAGTAAATCTGGAATAGACAACTTCTGGCCTCTCTGGTGTTTTCTTAAGATGCTCAGATAAGAGCTTCTGACTTTGGGGCCTCAGGGAATCACACCTTTCTTATAAAGGAGAGAATCTCCACCACCACCACACACTTTTACAAAAGGAATTAACTCTTGGTTTACCTTTTCATGAATTAGTGTCTTTCGGAGGCAGGGGGGCGAGGCCTATGATCTGGCTTTTTTATCTTTTTACTGGACTACTGCCCTCTCACCAAGAAAACACACAGAAGCCATGCCTCTTACCCAGGACTTTTACAACATATTTTTATTTTCTACATGTAAGGGGAGTTTTGCCTACATATGTACCTGTGTACTGCTTGCATGCCTAATGCCATCAGAAGCCAAAAAGAGGGCATTGGATGGTGGTGCACGCCTTTAATCCCAGCACTTGGGAGGCAGAGGCAGGCGGATCACTATGAGTTCTAGGACAGCCAAGGCTACATAGAGAAACTTTGTCTCGAAAAACCAAAAAAAAAAAAAAAAAAGATGGCATTGGACCCCCTGAAACTGGAGTTACACATGGTTGTCAGCTTCCATGTGGGAACTGGAAATTGAACCCAGGTCTCTGAAAGAGGAGCCTCTGCTCTTAACCGCTGAGCCATCTCTTCAGCCCTAAGATTATTTCTTGATTGAAAATTGAAAAGAGGGAGGTGAGTCAGAAGCCTGAAGTCAAGTGCCACCCAGCAAATGAAATTAAAAGCCCATAATGGCTTGCCGAGTGTCCGGCAGTACACAAACTTTTACTTGAATTCACTTATTTCATTCTCATGGCAAAGTCACAATTGTACCCAGCCTCAACCTTGGCCTTATCCTAGAGATGAGGAAGATAGAATGTGCAAGGGGAAAGACCTGGGAATTTGGGAATATGTTTATTACATAAAGATGGGGTGAAGAAAGGTCACCTTCAAGACCTTCTTGTATAATGGAACTGAGCCCAGCCAGGTCCTTGGTAGGAAAGCTAAGGGAGCTTCCCAGAGAGAAGAAGAGTCAATCCAGGAAACCCGAGATCTATGGCCAGCTCTGATACCCAAGTATAGGTCTTGGGAAAACGATGAGTTGACCTCACCAGATCTGTGTCTTCATCTTCCAAACAGAGCTACAGGTTCACAAGCTCACAGCTCTCTCCAGGGTTGTATGGCTATAATGACCTGTTTAGGAGAATGACTAACTATATACACCAGCTGTCTTGAGATTGCATAGAGGTTAAAGAACTCAGTCTTGTTTAGTCAAGACCAATATCTATGAATGGGTGTCAACCTGGCCCTGGGGTAGGGTCGGGGGGGCAGTGAGGGGTCTTTCCCACTAACAACTGGGTCAAGTTCTTTCCAAATCCCATTCTCTGTCTGTGGTGAAAAGCCTGGAGAGATGTTGTGGGATAATGGGGTAGGTGAATTCACTAGGTATGCCTACGTTTACATGGCTGAGGAGGCTCTGGGGCTATCCTAGGCATATCTCTTAGGCTCATGTGCAGGCATGAGTGCGCTGCTTGCCAGATGGTGGGAAAGTCACTGGGACAGAAGACAACACATATCCAGCAGACTTGCACAAGGATTTGTATCTGTCTCTAATCAAGTGCGGCCCAGCACTCCACTCAGCACCTCACAGCACTCCAGGACTTGGAAATGGCCCAACTGCAAATGCCTCTGGAGGATTGCGGTTGAGTGAGCTGCAGCCTTTTGCCTGTCTACTGTTTTCCCTTGTTCTTCTTTCTCTTCTTTGAAGCCAATATGACTGCACAGTTATCAATCTTCAGCTCCGACAGGGCTGCCCCAACTCTATTCCTTCTGGTTTCATCTAGGGCCTTCCTTCACAACCATTCCTACTTCAGGGGCCCAGGAAAATGGGACAGAGGCACCGGCTCCCTCCAAGCTATAAAATCATCATCCTGGTGGAGCCCTTTCCCTGAAATCACTTGGTACAAAGGACCAGAATATTATCCTCACTATGGCCCCCCTTTTTTACAGTGTTAGACCACCCAAAAGATGGGCAGAGAGAAACTGAAATCTTAGCATCCTGGCACATTCTTTAATGACTCTAAACAGTAAGCAAGGATGTGGCTTTATCATTTTATATGTGAGGTTTCCATTGTTAGAAGGAACCCCCATGCTTCCTAAAAAAAAAAAAAAACAAGCAAACAAACAAAACAAAAACAAATAGCTGCTAAGTAAAACCCTCACCTGAAACAAAAACTCCCAGTACCCCTCTACCTGCCCTCAAACAACTCGTATCCCTTAGTGACTAACGCTCTGTCCTAAGTTCCCTGAGAGTGGGTACTTGTGGTCCTCTCTCACTCTTCCTTACATTATGTATTTAAAATTAAAGGAGATTGACTCACTATCTGTAGAGAGATGCAGCTGTAGTCCCAGCACTCAGGAGGCTGAGGCAGGAGGATTTCTTAAGTCCAGCCTGCCTGCCTGGGAAGTATAGCAAATATATGTATACACACACATACACATACACATACACACACACACACACACACACACACACACACACACACACACACATATTTAAAGTATATATATTTAAAGAAAAGGAAGACTCAGGAGTAGTTGACCAAGACAAAATGAAAACATACCCCATGGTTTGTTTTTTTTTGTGTGTGTGTACAAGTTGCGCTTTTTGTTGTTGCTGTTTTGTTTATATTGGAGAGAGAGAGAGGGGAGAAAGAGAACATGAAGTTAATTGGGTAAGAGACGGGTCTGAGAAAATGTGGGGGGAGGACAAAAATATCAAAATATCTTGCATGAAAAAATTTAAAAATAATTAAAAATGTAAATGAAAACAAAATAAATTTTATATCACTTCAAAACCAAAAAGTAGTGGAACTGGACTTTTTCCAAACTCCTGACCAGAGGCAGAACCCCCCCCCCCCATACACAGCCACCCCTACAGAAGAGAGTTAGCTGCACACAATGGAGTCCTGTGGTTTCAGGCAGAGTCCGAGGAGGATGATTAATACGTGTCCGTCTTAAAGAAATGAAAAGCATGAGACTGGGAGATCAAGCCCACATTTCTGGAGAGGAAGACGGGGGCAAGAATCCAAAGAAAAGCAGCCCCAAAGTCCACAAATATGTTATGGTGTGAAATAAAGTCACAAGCATGCTCAGCCAACAAGCAGTCCTGTGCTCCTAAACAGTTCCCCACCACAGTGACACTAAGTGCATCCAGACTCTTCAGTGACATCTGAGAGGGGTCACATTTAGTTTTTTCGGATGCCTGCGATGGATTCCCTATGTTCCCCCCACTTCTCTGCGCTTGGAGAAGGGGGCAGGCACGCGGGACTGGCCGTCAGTGTGCTGGGAATCTTCAGAGCCTTTGAAAGCCTTCCAGGAATGTCACACAGACTGCCTGCCCACTCTCTGCTCAGTGCCTACTTTAGCTGTCTGCTGAGGACTAAATGTGCCAGACAGGCCTCCTTACAAAGACAGAGAGTGTTCTGAGCCCATGAAAGGAAGGCTCAGCCTTTCAGACGTATGTGAATGGTGAGATTTAAGCAGTAGGTGACTATGTGGCAGGGAAAGGAAGGGCCCTCAGGGAGACCAAACCTATGTACGGCTGCATTCCTGGTGCCTGTCTACTGTCAGGTCTGGCGAGACAGACTGCAATCATGCTGTGTCCCTGCTTGATTACTGTAGTATATCCCTATGCCTTTGCTTGTAGACCCTTCCTGCATCCAAGGGCCTCCTTAATCATAAGATGTGCTGAGCTCTGCCAAGGTACAATTATGTGTACTTCTATTTACATTTCAGTGCTGAATAAAATTTCTGTTTGGAGTATGTGTCATTTAGAATTTTTCTTTGACTTTTTTTTTTTTTTTTTTTTTTTTTCCTAAAAAAAATGAAAATGTTGAGAGCAGTTCACTGTTGTGCATGAAAAGCCTGGAACATTCTTCTCCTTCAGCTCCCTTTGAAAAGTTAGAAAAAAGTGCTTTGCCTGTTGATCCCTTCCTAACCCGTTAGCAATGCTAGCCCAGCTCCTTGGCAAAGCACCCACCACTGGAGGGAAGATCTCCTCTGAGGTTTTGAGCTTTTCCAAGGAGTCCGAGGAGTCCGTCTGACGTCACTGATGGCAGGCACAGTGTGGCCATGTCTGTCTTTCGTCTGAAGTATCTGCACTCCTTACAGACTGTTGTTCCTATTTCTTCTCTTTTCCCAGGAACTGTGCCTGTCCCTAGAAGTGTGAACTATGTAAGTACTAAATTGGCAGACTTAACATCTTAACACGGTTTTCTTTCTTCTTCCCTCCCTAGAATCTTATGGCGAGGGCCTTATATGACAATGTTCCTGAGTGTGCTGAGGAGCTGGCCTTCCGCAAGGGAGACATCTTGACTGTCATAGAGCAGAACACAGGAGGACTAGAGGGATGGTGGCTGTGTTCCCTACATGGTCGCCAAGGCATTGTTCCAGGCAACCGGGTGAAACTTCTGATTGGTCCAGTACAAGACACCTCCAGTCATGAGCAGGCTACTCCTGGGCCCATGCATCAGACCTTCGGCCAACAGAAACTTTATCAAGTGCCGAATTCACAGGCAGCATCTCGTGATACCATCTACCAAGTGCCACCCTCCTACCAGAATCAGGGAATTTACCAAGTACCCACTGGCCACAGTACCCCAGAACAAGATGTGTATCAAGTACCACCGTCTGTTCAGAGAAACATTGGAGGCACTAGTGGGCCCCATCTAGGCAAAAAGGTAAGTGATTAACTAAAATTTTGTTCTTTCTTTTATGCCATTTGCTACATTTAGAATAATAGAAGAAACTGCCCAAAAGCAAACATACTAAATGGCTTACCCCACACATCATTATTGCATCAAATTTCCATTAATCCACCAACAGCATTTTTTTTTTTGAGACAGAGTCTCACTATGTACATATCAGGCTGTTTTTGAACTTGAGACTCACTTGCCTCTGACTCCCAAGTTCTGGGAACACAAGCATGTGATATTACAGCCAAAAACAACAACAAAAACCTACCATGTGCCAAGTACTATTGACCGGCAGTTGGTATAAATGGTATTTCATTCTGGACCAGACTAGAGCATACACTTGTATCTCTTCCATTGTGGGATGAGTCTTGCTAGGCCTGGAGTCTGTGTATGAATGATTTGCAGTCTTACCTACCTCTTCCTTGACTAGTGTAGCCCCAGTTGTTACTCAGGCACACCAACCCCAGTATGCGTCCTTCTCCCTGAGCCAAGAGCCAAATCATGAACTAGTCTGTCTGGACAAAGAATGAAACAAAAGTAGAGGATGTAAAATGACTGAAAGGGCATCCTACCTACCAGGTCACTTTTTAGAGTTTTGGGCTTAAAGATTGACTTATTCAAAACACATAGATACCAGTGGGTTTAGAATTAATCCCTGTTCCCTGAAACCGTTCTTGGAATAATGTCCAAGTAGAAGATGAACACAGCAGAGTCTGGATATTTAAGAAAATGTCAACTTAAAAAAAAAATACAATAATCATGTGATGTATTCATCAGTTTTTCATCACTATTACTACATACTTGGGACAGCTTCTTTTGTAAAGAGAGAACATTTCTTTATTAATGAGTTTTGGATACTTCCAAGGCCTGCTTCTGGCATTAGCTCAGTTGTGGCAAAAGCCAGATGCCATTACATCTTTCCTGGCAGCACTCCCCAAGGGACCTCAGACATTCCATCAGCACCAATCTCTCAGAGGTGAAACTGTCTCCCTCCCTGCAGATCACACCTTTAGTAACAGCAAATTCTTGAGGGGATACTCAGACCATCCCCAAGCTTCATGGCTAGGGAGTTCCGCATTTTAGAGTCTCAACCCAGAACAATTTGAGATGTATATGAATGAACTCATTAAATGTCAAATATTGAACACCTTTTGTGGTTTTGATGTTGTGATACAATGGTGAGTTAAAGATGAAATGGAGGCCTCACAATGCTTACAACGCAATGAGGGAACAATAAAATACAAGGTCAGATGGGTATATATATTGGGAAGGAAATACTGATGCTGATTTATAGGGCAATGGCCAAACTCACAATGATGTTTTTGTGCCCATTAAAAGGAAGGGATTTCCCTTTTTCATTCATCATAAAGTTCCAGTGGTCCCTTCAAGGTTTGCTAGTAAGAATAGAGTAATTTCATACAATAAGAAAATATCTCCAGATTACAAGAGGAAGAATGAATTAGGTACCAGAAAAAGCTTATGACTCTATGGGACATAAAATGTAGATGGATTTATAAACCTATGTAAGTTAGATAATATTTGCTTACATGATGCTAGCATCTTTTTTATATGGAAGTATGAGTGTACTGCCTGTGTATATGTATGTGCATCACATGCATGCCTGGTACCCAAGGAAGCCAGAAGGGGGAGTTAGCCCCCCTAGAACTGGAGTGAAAGTTGTAGATGCTGGGAATGAAACCTCCAGTCCTTTGCGAGAACAAGTTCCCTTAACCAATGAGCCATCTCTCCAGCCCCTGGGACCTCTATCTTTTTAAAGGAGCAAGGGGAAGAAAGATTTACTTTCGGATTCCTTAACAGTGAATTCATTTCCTCATCACCTATTATATACAATGTGTTTTAACAAAACACATCTCAAGGGCGCATGACCCAAGCTCTGTCTAACAGGAGGAATCTCTAGGAAGTGGGGAACAGCTTTCCTACTTACAGTCCTTCCCCGGGACAGGGATCCTGGCTGGAGGCCATGGATGGAGCCATGTGACCTTCTAAAGCCCTTCTCGCCCCAGTGACTTCAGCTCCAAAGAGAGCGCCAAGCCTGGCCTCCGTCCCCAGAGGGGAAAAGAACAGTTGAAAGGTGTCTCTATAAATAAGTAACTCTCTCATTCCTAGTCTCGGTTGCTTGCACCTTAAAAATAGCTTCCCCTTCTGAGCTGGTTCGAGGCAGACAGAGGAGGCCAGAACAGGAAATGCTTGGCTGAAAGGTAGAGGGACCAAACTTTCATCATAGTTTATGTTGGCAGGGAGGTGACATGTTTTCCTCTTCAGTCTCAACCTTTTCAGCTCCATGTCTGGGAAGCCTGACATTTCAGACCTCGCCCCATTGCTTGTGTTGTATGTAGCTGGTGTCAGCCTTCCCCCTTGGCTTTCTCCTCCTCTCCATTGATGTCAGAGGCTGAGGCCCTCAGGTGGCTCAGGCCACTCCACATACTGTTTTGGTCTTGTGACTTCCACACCCAAGAGCCTTCTTTGTTTACCTAGCGGCAGGCAAGCCCTGCAGCGGGGTTGGGGGGGGGCGACCTCTAAGAACCCCTGCCAGCCCTGATGCAGTGTAGACGGGCACCCAAAACTGAGCTGATCTTGCACAGTTAGGGTCTGACTGCTGTGGGTTAAGGACAGAAAGGACAGGGAAAGTGATCGAGCCCTTCCCTGCCACACACCTTCCCTGCCATGCACCAGGCCCTCGAAAACACGCCCCATAGGAGTGTCTAGGTGTCTTTGAGATGGCAGGTTCCCTGCTTCCATTCCCCTGAATGCTGTTTCACACCCACAAAGGAGTGCATTTGTCTCTTCCTTCTTTTTCTTTCTATCTCTCATTCACTGCTTCTCTTCCTTCCCCCCTCGCCTCCTCCTTCCCTACCTCCCCTACCCCTCCTTTCTTCCTTCTTAAGTTTTCTTTCTTGATGGAGATGGCAGTAATCACCCCTTAGGTGACAGGTGATGGCAGCCTTCCAGGTGATAGTAATTGCTTCAGGAATATGACCACCATCTCCCCTGCTGAAGTAACTCCCAGCAGGAAGGAATCCTAATGACAAGTCAGACCCCAGCCTCAGTGCACAGGAGAGCAAATGTAGCGTTTGTTGTTAATTATTATTTCTTGTCTTAGAAATCTTACCAGCTTGCTAAACAACTCATTCATTTTAACTTTTCACTTCCTGCCTGTAGATGTTGACAAACTAAGGCCTAGGTGTTCCCAGTAGTTCTAGCTATGGTCTTTAAAAGCTGTTTATGGAAACAAAGGAAACAGTGGGAAATTGTTCTAAACTTGAAGGCTTTAATGAGCAAGATAGTGTCACCCACCCAGAGAGAGGGGGGACATTAAGTCAGATGTAGAGTCCCAGGCCCACCTCACAGCCTTCTTTCAGGGCATCTAGGAGAAGAGGCCCTGGAACGTACATTTTCTCAAACACTTTGCATAGTCCAGCTAGAGTTGGCCCAGGACTACACTTAGAGAAACACTAAAGAGGGGCAGTGGCGGGCTTGGATGTGTTCCAGTCTGGCTGATCGGGGACTTTCCATAGTTCAGGACCCTCCCGTGTTGCTCCGGTGTGGGCTTCAGAAGTTTCATCCGCTGCTGGGTCCTAATGAATCACACACACACACATGACACCATGAATTCTGCCTTCTACCTTGACTCTCTGCTCTTCGGGAAATTCCAGCCTCTACCCCCACCCTCCTGCACCCCGTCCATATTAATCAACAGCCAGAGTTAGCTGCAGGAGAATGCAAATGAGACACACACACACACACACACACACACACACACACACACACACACACA
>OU015746.1:72119805-72130640 GCA_907169655.1 Acomys percivali | reverse complement strand
CACACACACACACACACACACACACACACACACACACACACACACACCCTCTATGAAGATCCAAGGAGACCAGGAGCACTGTGGACAGAGTGTGGCTGTTCTGTGGCTTTGTGTGCTCAGCAAATTGCAGGTGTTCTTTCAGTCCCTGCTCCCTCATTTGCAAAGTGGGACTTAGTCAGGTCGCCACAAAGGGCTGTTGGGAAAATTAAACAGAACAGCAGGTAGACCACTCCTGTGTGGTGCTTAGTGGGAGCTACAAGATGAGTCCTCTCGCTAGCCTTTCTTTCCTTTCTCCTTGCTCAGAGTTTTGCTTGGGTTTTGATTCTTTTAGACAAAGGATCAAGTGACCCCAGGCTGGCCCCAAACTCCCTAAGTAGCTGAGAATGACCTTGAATTTCTGATCCCCCACCAGTGCTGGGATAACAGGAGTCTGAGCCCACACCCAGTCTTCCAAGTTCATGCCTACTATATGGACCCGTGCGTTTCCCAGTACATGTCGAGCGTATCCATACTTTATTCCCAACAAATGTGCCGAGCCCCCTGAGCATGCCGGGCTCTCCCTGGTTCTGCAAGAATTCTGGGAAGGGTGGGAAAGAATCGAAGTTATCTGGAAGCCTCCCACATGGACACCTTTCCTTAGTTTCATTCTGGGTTTTGTGTGCAGGGATGTTTTATTCATCAGGCCTAATGGGCAGAGTGCCCAGGGCCTGTGCAAAAGTTTGAAAGCTGAATTTACAAAAAAGAAAGAAAAGAAGACTTTGAGCTGCCGCCCATGAAGCATACCTGCAAAGTAGAAATTAACCAACACACAGACAAGCACTTAGGAAAGAGCATCACGCAAGGCTCATTAACTATGTGTGTGCCTCATAACAATTCCATTACATTGGGAAAACAATTTGTAAGCTAGAGCTTTCTCATTCTGCAAAGACTTGTAAATATGTACTGTGATTGCCAGGAATTCTCAGACAACTCTAAATTAAACGAGTTACTCATAGTCAAATAATTTAAAAGCCAAATTAAAAAAAGAAAGTTTGTAGTCTTTAAAAAGGGAAAATTCTACTAAAAAAATATGGGAGTTGGATTTGAGTTGGAGAGCCCAAATGCGCTGAAGTCAAAGGCCTTCAAAGGTCTGCAGACAGCCTCATGTCTCTGTCTCAGTGACCAGCAAACAGCCGAGGAACACACCCAGTTCACACTCAAGGAACACACCCAGTTCACACTCTAGGTGATGATTCTTTTCTTAAAATAACTATTTACTTAACTTAGTTTTTTAAAAAAACATTTATATATTAATTTTCTGTGTATGTGTGTGAATGCAATACACACGTGGAAGTCAGTGAACAGCTCAAAAGAGTCCATCCTTGCCTTCCACCATGTGGCTCCTTGAGCCTTGACCTCAAGTGCCCTTCCTTACCCACAGAGCTATCTTGCCAGCCCTGGATGATGGTTCTTTAGACATACTGCTGTAACCTAACCAGAAGACTGATATGGGCTCTGTCTCCTTCAAAAGATTAATTGGGAGCTACTTTCTGCCTCTAGGAAGGCAGGAGACACACTACCAACTTCTACTGTAGATTCATTATACAGCTAAGTGTCAACACACAGGTCAGCACAATGAGTGAATGAACAAAGTGCAAGTAAGGAACAGACTACTGAAGTTCAGTTAACCTCAAAGCTAACCGCCGGAAGGTGATTCCGACCTCCTCACTGCCTCAGACTCCTCCTGTTCACACCTTCACCGACAGCTCATGGCCATGTGGTATGGCAGACAACAGAACAGAGTGGCCCTGCCAGACGGTCCTCGGAGGATGCACTACTCATTTTCTGTAATCGTGACTGTCCTTAAATAATAAATGTGGTACTAAAGCAAATAATGATTGGTATAAATTTGGGCTTTAGCGTGCACAAGGCCCCAGATTTCATTTAAGCCAAGTGTGGTGGGTATGTTCTTGTAATCCCAGCACTCGGGAGGCAGAAGCAATCATGTCAGGAGTTCAAGGCAGTCTTTGGCTGCATTTTAAATGAAAGATCAGCTTGGTGTCTCATGGACACTATCTCAAAGAAAAAAAAAGTAAATAAATAAAGTAAAATAAGGTACAGTAGAAACATGTTGTGTTGGGCTTGTCTGAGGCCTGACGTTTTGCCTAGCACAGACAGCAAAACTGGTAAACTCTTCCACAGTCTCCTAGTCTTCCGTTTTCGGGTCCCATAGTATGTGCACAGCTCACGGGCATCATGGAGCTCATGGACATGGGATGAGCTGCCATCATGGTCTAGGCTGGGACAAGCACTGTTTGGTCGTGGCTACTTAGGAAACTCAAGTATTGTCGACATTTCCCAAGCCCCGTGGCATCATCTCTAAGATGGGCAATTCTAAAATAGGGTGCAGATAGCTGCTGGCAGGAAGTGACTCAAAGGCTTAGACACGTCCTCCAGACCAGTTCCTGAAAGGTAATATAAGATCCTGAAATGCATTAGTTATGGTGTCTGTGCCTTCTTAGACACTGAATCATCAAAACACACACACACACACACACACACACACACACACACACATGACTGTTGGCTTAAGAGCCAAAGACTTCCCTTGTTGGCATCTGAGGCATTTTGAAATCCAGTTGCTCATAACAACCTTAGATACCAGCCAACTACCTGCTATATATATTAAGCAATATTTCCTGTCTACTAACAAGTAAAAAGTAGATTTAGAGGAAATTGAAGTTTCCAGAGATGACAAAATCTGACTTTTCACCTCCCTTTCTTTTGTTCCCTGCTGTCTGTCAGTCTGTCTATCTGTCTCTGCCTCTCTGCTCCCTATTCTCTCTCTCTCTCTCTCTCTCTCTCTCTCTCTCTCTCTCTCTCTCTCTCTCTCTCTCTCTCCCCCTCTCCCCCCCCCCCCCCCCCCCCCCCCCCCCCCCCACTTACAGCTAAAAATTTAATTCCAGGACAGAGGGCACTCCCAGCATTTTCTTAATAAACTCAACAATGTACAATTATGTCTCAGAATGGTACATTTTTATAGGAAGATAAACCTAATAAATATTCCTAAGTATCTAGTTTGTGGAAAACCATCCAAAGATCTGAAATGTCACCTAAAATGCACCCCTGAAAAATCAAGGTGCATTTTACCTCTTACACAGCCTTGGAGGTCCTCAAGCCAAGAAGAGGGAGGCCTTGCTGAGCTCACCCTGTTCTGAAAGGCAGTGTTCCCAGACAGGCGCCAATGCCAAGGGAATGAGAAAACCCTAACACCTCCCTAACTGAACAAAGGACCTTTTTGTTTGGTCAATGCCAAAATCTTCATAGCCGGCAGCACTCTGTCATAACGCTTGTAGATAATACGTATTTCTGAGGGTACGTTCATAACTTCGCATACACCCACACCAAGACAACAGGGGTTAGCCTTCCCTTCCCGCTGATTGCATGTTAAGTGACTGCTTATCAGGTGAGTCAGATGCTGCCTGCCACAGGATGCCTCGCTGGGTGGATAATGCTTTCTGAGGGAGGAAGGGAAGGAGGGAGGGAGGGAGGGAGGGGGGGAGGGAGGGAGGGAGAAAGGACAGAGGGCAGGAAAACTGCTTATTTTATTTAATGATAAAACTTGGATAATCTTGTTTGAATAACATCTTTAAGACACAAAAGAAAGGAAGAAAACTGGCGAGGGCATATTGCACAAAATGCAGGAGAGTCAGAGGCCAAAGGCACTCTGTTTTAAATAGTCGTATCTTAACCATCATGTTGGGGTAACAGCCAGCAGACATGCCCAGCCTGACATTGCAGCATGTCTGTGCCATGTGTAACCATCTTGGGTGACATTTGTAGCTGTCTGCATCTCACAGATCGCAGTTTGCACATGGCTTGATACTAGACGGTGTGCCCACCTGTGTGAGAGGTGCAGGTGGCTCACACAAAGGACAGTGGCTTCCTCAGAAGTCTCTGTTAACTTCTGGGGAGACCTAAGGGGTCTACTCTTCAAAAGAACCTCATAGAACCTCTGAGGCTAAGACACGGTGCTGTGAAGTTGCTCCATCTTACTCTGCAACGTGGCCTCGGACCTTAGAATGTCTCCGAGCTCCTGCTCCATTTTGAGGGTTTTGTATCTTCTGTGTCACCTGACCCTCCTGGCAGCTTGCGACATACATACTATAGCTTTCTTTCCCCCAACAAAGGAAAAGGCCCAAGTCTGAGAAGTTAATCTAGCAGAGTTAACTCATGGCATCTCACAAGAGGTAGGCCTGCTATTTGAGCTCCTGTCTGTCTGATTCCAACGCTAATGGGTTCTACATCCCAGCTCATACGTAGGTGGGATTGCCAGGCCTAAATTAAGAGGGTGCATTTACTTCATTAGCAGCCCCAGCTCACTAGAACCCTGGGCACTAAGAAAGCCTGGGTTAGCCAGGATGAATTAATGTTGCTGCAGAAGGCACACCTCACAGCCACATAGCAGCCAAAGAGCTGAGAAGAAAGCCTGGCCACAGAGGTTTCCAGCCACCCAGCTGGTAACTTCCAAAGCACTCCTTTGGGAGATGGCAAATCTGCAGTGCCACTGAGAGTGTGGCCACGTGGACATCTTCTCAAGCAGCATCACTGCTGCAAAACTTCATGCAATCAAATGGGGTCAAGTCTCCCAGATTGGACTAGCTGTAGAAGGGAAACCCCAAAGCATAAGATACCTAGTTTTCAAGCTGTGTCTTTTGTATGTGGGAGTCACTTTCTTTGAGAGCATTTCCTCCCAATTTTCTAGAAAATGTCTGGTGTATGACACTAATATAGGCAATAGGACACTGAGAAAGGATTGTAGCATTCGCTGAGGTTCCTGCCCACCCCTCTGTGGACAGGCTGACTGACCTCCCCTCAGTCTAGTTCTCACAACTGTAAAATGGCCACTGAAGCCAGATTCTCTCTGATGGCCTTGGCCAAAATTTTATGAACCAGATGTCCTTATCAGATTTCCCCCACCCCCTAGGATCACTTGAAAGATTCCAATTAATGCCCTACCCTCAAAAATCACTTTTTAAAAAAATTCAAGTTAACCCTTAAACATTGGTACTTTGCTCCTGCTCTTCTATAGGGCTCATCTCCCCTTCCTGTTCACAGCCACTGTGTACAATGGCACATCTCCTTCCAGAAGCTGGCAAGGGCAGATGGAGGTACAGATAATGTACCTACGAAAACTTCCAGGAAGCCCCTCCTTTGGAGAATCTCCTGTGTGCCTTATTAACAAGACAGGGAGATGCCTACCTCCTTACAATTGCTATTTTCCATCATCTTCCCCTGTGTAAGCCTCATGGTCTGGGTAGAGAGATGGGCCAGCTGCCTCTCAGCATGGCCGCCACCTTCAGAACTGGCATGACATTGTGCCATATGAGCCGCTATATCCATCATTATATATCCATCACTATATCAGCCATTATATCCATCCTCCCGCCAAGCTGTGAAGGCCTCCATACTCACAGAGAAATGATACCCACAGGCATTTGGATCCCAGACTACTTCTCCATCACCTCTCACCCATCATCCAACAGGGTAGTCTAAGGCATCTTTCTAAATCTAGATGTAATGCATATGGTCCTGTTGAATTTATTTAGATATCAAAAGAATCCAAATGCCTGTTCCTTTATGCTTTCATTCAAAGGAACATTTCAGTCAACCGAAAGGGATATAAAAATTGCCTTTCAATACCTAATTGTCACAGACTGTATTCAGCTTTGTCCCATGAAAGACCTCAGTCACTTGGGGAACCCACACGTCATTTCCCACCATGGTTTGATGTTGAGTGCTTCTTGCTGCTCTTTGGTGTTGGTCCGTCCATAACTAAATATTGCTTTAGTGCTCACTGTACAAAGAGCTTCCTGGAGCCAGCAGGGGAGACATGTTAGGGCTTAACAATTGGGGTACTGTTTCCATTGAGTGGTTTGTCACACAAAGCTATGTCAAATGAAAGTGACCCCAGAGCACTGCTCCAGTTCTGAGCCTTCCCTTTGGCTTTTCCTCGAGTTGAGGGAGACACTGGCTGTGTCTTAGCTTGCAAAATGTTTAGCTCGAGCACAAAATCAAGTCTCAAATGTCCTTGAAGGAAACTAAGTCACATTCCCAATATAGAGTGAAAAAAGGTCTCTTTGAACACAAGAGGAACATCAGGTTGGGTTAAGCCTGGGAGTGTTTTTTAAGGCCAGATTCCGTTTTCAATATATTGTTGCTATGCAAGTAAATAAGTGAGCTCACTGCAGTGCAGCACCCAAGCTGGGCAGAGAGAATTTATAAGTACAAAATAGACAACATGTGTCTTTTCCTCTCTTCATAGAAATTCAAGACATAATCTTGGATTTCAAACAGGCTGCCCACTGTAGCTCTTAGCTGCTGAAAACTGAGCCTTAGTCCTAGTGGGCAGGCAATGGTGGTAATGTTTCTTTTCCTAGGGTTTTCTTGAAAACAGAAGAGGGTAAATTGTTCATTTAAGACAAAGGGTTATTATAAAACCCAACAAAGGCAGCGGTGTCTCTGTTAGCGCTTTTTATTTCATCTGGGTGAAATAGTTCCTAAGCAGTTTTAGAAATCAAAATAGTCCTGTTAATGAGTGAACCCCGAAGAGGTGTAGTATAAATAAATCAAGTTGGGATTAGAGAGGCAAGGAGCAATCTAATTATATTTCCCACCCATGCCAAATCAAAGCAATAGATGCTAGTCACATGATACACTTGGTCACTAGACCATCTAAGGGCTCACTAATGGCAAGGCTGTGTGGCTCTGTCCTTGCAGTGGCATGTTCTAATCTCTCATTAGTGCCTGTTGTGCTTTCTGAGCAGTGTATTTCCTGAATGTCCTAGTTCTGGTAGAGTTATTAGGGCAAACATCAGAACCTGGTTATTCGGCTTTCTGCTCAGTTTCATCCTGGTGAGTAGCTTAGGCAATATCGTGTGTGTGTGTGTGTGTGTGTGTGCATTTGTAGCATGTGGTACGTGTGTGGACATCAGAGTAAACTCACAGGAATCAGTTCTCTCTTTCTACCATGTGGGTCCCAGGGCTTGAACTCACGTTTTCAGGATTAAGCAGCAAGCACCTTTACTTACTGAGCCATCTCACCTGCCCACATCTAAATATCAGAGGGAAAGGAATACACAATGTGTGCCATTTTTAAGGCTGATTTAGAAAACTTCTAAATCATTTCTAAAGTGATTCAGGCAGAAAATGATGAGATAGCTGCAAATCAAGAGTTAGGCTTGTTAACTATGGTGATTTCATGTGCCCTATGATACTCTTAGAAGAAAATACTTCCGGGTGGAGTTATTTATTATTTTTAAATTTTTTCTTAGAATTATATTTTGTGGTTTTGTAAAGATTTTTTTGACAGTGCTAAGAACAGAACACAGGCTATACGAACGAGTACCCCACCACTGAGCTACATCCTCAACTCCAGCTTTTTGTTATATACAAGAGTGGACAGGTAGGACAGTAGATAGATGGTAAATATATAGATAAATAATGGAGTAGAAAACAAGTAGAGCATGAACAACACTTCTGAAGTTTCCTATGCTCTTCCCAGCTCATCTCCATGTCTCTTCTCCACTCTACTCAATTCTCTCATACTCAAATATTTTTCTGTGCCATGTGTGTGTGTGTGTGTGTGTGTGTGGGTGGGTGTGGGTGTGTGTAATTTATATTATTGTATATGTGTATATACCAAATTTACATTATTTAAAAAGAGTACATAGTGATTGTACATATTTACAGAACATTTCTGTACTTGATCAGATAAGGGTAGGTTGGACACCAATTCTGATGTTGGAGACATTTAAAATTCTCTCTATTAGCTATTTTGAAATACACGCTTAATGCTTACCAACCACAGTTAGCTACAGTTCTGTGATACGGAACTTTAGACTTTGTTTTCTTCTATCCAACCGGCTGCCTGTGAACAGCCGCCACACTCTCTGCACCGCCCTCCCCCACCCATTTGTCAGTCTCTGCTAACCCTTGTTCTACCCTCGGCCTCTACGAGATCAGCTTTTCAGCTTCCGCTGTTTTGTTCCTCATGGCTGCTGTAGCAGGAGGAAGTAGGGAAGGGCTGAGGTGTTGCACTGAAGGAAGAAGGATGGAGAGATGCAGAGAACCTGACGATTTGGGGCCTGGGATAAAGGGAACTTGCCTTCCTGATTGGTAGATGGCTACTTCCTGCTTTGCTTGGTGCTCCAATGAGCCAGCAGCAGGCGGATGAGAGGCTGAAGTTTTCCTAACTCCAGTTCTGCATTAGGGGGTGAGGCAGATACCCAAGGGAAGATAGAGCCCAAATAGGCTTGCTGAGGCCTTGGCCCCAGTGACGTCATGTGAGGAGTTATCTCTAGGGCAATGCTTTGCTTATACACATTGCAGAGAGCAGGCTCCATGCCCTACTTCTTGGTAAGATACTCTTGACAAGCATCAGCTTGTGGTCCCCCACTGATGATAATTTCAGTCACGTGTCCCAAGCATAGGCCCTCGTCATCCTTCGGTTCAGAAAAGCCCTTCATGTCTAATCACTATAGAAAGCACTCCTCGCCCCGGGGCTTTCCACTGAAGCATCTTGGCCTATGTTGATGACAATCATGATACTGGCAATACTGATAAAATAATAATAACCTGAGCAGATCTGCTGGTGGCTCTTAAGAAGCAAAGTCCCCTGTCATTTGTGGCTTTGCTTTGAAGTTCCCAGTGCCTCGTGGGCCTCCTTTTCAATGCTTTACACATGTGTAAAGATAACTTTCTTTTCATCTAGCTTAAACATAGAAGTTAGGGATTCTTGTTTTTATCTTCATGTTTAATCATGAAATACTTTGAAAGCCAACAGCCTTGAAAACTCTGAACTGAGATATGGACTACACCCTTAGGAGCAAGCAAGCAAGAACCAGCTCTCCTCCTGCCGCTATTGCATCATCTCCCATGGTTCTCTGGGTGACTTGGACTCTGTCATTTAGATCGACTCTGTTGTAAAAATAACTTGGGGTCTGTGGCGTGCTTTTTATCTCCAGAGAGGATGTTCTTTCTGTTTGCCAGCCTCATAGGCCCAGGTGAATCTAAACTCATGCTCTTCTCTGTCCCTCACATGAGGCTTACAACCTGGTCCCAACCCTGCTCATGGCCTCATGGCTTCTAAGTAGTAGAACCACAGCTAGGTCCAACTCTACCCACCCTTAGCTTATGCCATCACCTGTCTCCTTCTCCAGAGCCATTGAGCCGTCCAGCCTTTGGTACAGTTCTTACGAGGAGGCTACCGCATGCCCTAGAAACTGAAGCACAGTGCTTGTTCTTGTGCCTTATGGTTTCCTTCTGCGGCCAAAGACACAGGAGAGTCCAGTGCCTTCTTTCTCCCAGAACAGCTGCTGATGCAGTTGTCAGTGGCCGTTGACCTCTCTTCCACATCAAACACTTACTTGATTCTCTCACTTGTTCACCATCCCCATGACGGAGGAGGCCTGTCTTTTTGCCTTGGGGTGGCATTCACTCCAGAGCTGGCCAACCTGGAAATTCAGCTTATCCTATGTAGGCAGACATTATTTGTCATCTTTCTGGCACCATCTTTCTTAAAATCTACTTTATCCAGGGCATAGTGATGGGCCCTGCTGTTTATATTTAAACAAATGGGTAAGAAATGGTGCCAACATACTAAAAAAAACAAAAACAAACAAACAAGACATGAGAAGCACTATAAATTAAGGATGGACTCAAACCAGAGCTGCAATAAAAAGTCACACACACACACACACACACACACACACACACACACACACACACACAAAAAAAAAAAAAAAAAGACATGAGAAGCACTGAGAGGGTCAAATCCTAAGTGCATCAGAGGTGTAGATAAAGCACTTGGAGTGTTACAAGGACGGGGGTGATCTGTTCTTCCAGGGAAGGCTTCCTGGGAGAGAGGCATTAGATTCAGCTCTGAAAACACAATGAAATCTGAAGATAGGGAAGAGTTGAATAGACAAAGAAGGTGCAGATGCGCAGGTGTCTGGGGCATTTATGGAAACCAGCCTCTTTCAGTCTTGATAGAGATGGTATTGGTCAGAACTTGGAGTTTTCAAGGTCGCGAATAAGGAAGGAGAAAGAATACACAGAAAAGGAAAAACACAGGTGAAAGCAAGTCGGGCAATCTAGGGCCAGGAGATGTGGTTTATTCAGCCAGCACACTGCTTTCAATTTTTGAGCCAGTTTTGAAAACCAGAATTCTATACTTCTGGCTTCTAAAAGCATGCAAGATCTGACAACACAACCCAGTGAGTGCACTGACACACAAGCATGGCTGCCTACCTGTCACTAGCATGCACACTGTCTCCCAAGTACAAAGCCTGCCTATTATTGGCTGGGGCTTCAAGCAGCTGAACGCAGGTACTTGCTCTGCTCTGAAACAAACCCAGGCAAACTGATCAGGAAAACATCAACAAAGAACCCAAGGTTCCCTCCTCCTGTCCACAGATTCTAGCCCTCTGCCGTCCAAATGGACTTTTCTTTTAACTCCAGTGTGCACAGCTTTCCAAATTAGGAATCATGAGAGTAGAAAGACCCCTCTACAATCTCTGGAATTCACTCCAGTACTTCCAAAGACCCCACGGAAAATGACATAATACATGTATAACCTACACACATTGGCACACAGACATGGAATCATCTCTAGGTAACTTACAAAACCCGGTGCAATTACATGCTCTTCATGTACTTGTTAGACTATACTGTTTAGCAAAGAAGGACAAAGAAATGAAAGTCGGCATATGCTCGGTACAGGTGGAATTGTTTTCATGCACCTCCCCTACACACACACACACACACACACACACACACACACACACACACACACA
>OU015746.1:72100066-72116072 GCA_907169655.1 Acomys percivali | reverse complement strand
AGGGAGGAAGGGAGGAAGGGAGGAAGGGAGGAAGGGAGGAAGGGAGGAAGGGAGGGAGGGCAGGGGAGGAAAGGAGGGATAGATGGAGGGAAGGAAGGAGGGAGGGAGGATAAATGGAAAGTAAGCAGGCTAGCCCACTAGGTAAGATTCAGTCTGTTAACCTTGGCTCCAGATGCCCACTGGACATGGGCGCCATGGGCGATATTTGCTTCACTAGTGGAAATAGGAAATGATTAGAAATTAGCTAATCCATTTCAAGGCTGAGAGTCCTGAGGTCCTCCCCAGCACAGTTCATCCTCTGCAGCACTGGATCCACATTAGAGGGGACAACCAGCTGCAAGCCAAAACTACTTAGAAGAAAATTGCATCTGCAGTGAACATGCGTAGCCTTGTGACATTGTTCCCTAAACAGCACTGGGTACCATCTATTGACTTAGTGTTGGTTAAACATTGTAGACTATAAAGTAATTTGGACAGGGCTTTAAGTGTGCCAGATGATGTATGGAGGTTACACGCAAAACACTGCACCCCATGGACTTGAGCAGCCAAGGATGTTAGAACCGCTCTCCTGTAGACACCCAGGGGAACTGTTTCCCTCGGTTCAAAAATTATTAGACAGAACGCTTCAGGCAGTTATAAGAACAGGACTGTTCAGCAGTGGCTTTGTGAAAAGACTAGTGACCCGTGGAATTTCAGTTATAATCATAATAATTTCAAATGAAGAGGCATACTGGGGAAGGTATGAGAGGAATTTTAAGTGGCCAAACTATTTGTATTGTGCACTTCACAAAAGCTCTGAAGCCTTGTAAAAACTGTAGTGCTGTGCTTTGGCCACTCCAAAAGGATCAGCAAAGACTTTCATAATTTATTTTTATTTTATACATATGTGTATGAATGTTTTGCCGCATGTATGTATATATGCATACACCACACATGTGTCTGGTGCCATTGGAGGCCAGAAGAGGGCATCAGTTCCCCTGGGACAGAAGTACAGATGGTTGTACGGCACCGTGTGGGTGCTGGTAACCAATCTCAGGTCCTATGTAAGAGCAGCAAGTACCCTTACTTGTTGAGCCCGCTCTCCAGCCTCACTTCCATAATTTAAACATGTCTCCTTGGAGACAGAGAATTGATACTCTTATTGATGAACTTTGATAGGACTTTTTGGAAAATCCTCAGGAAGGGAAATAAAGCTATTTCAGACACTTCCTTCATATTCTGACCTTGTGTCTTCCTTCTCTCTCTCCCTCTACCCTTTTTTTCTTTCCTTCCTCCCTTGTTTCCTTCCTTCTTTCCTTCCTTCCTCCCTTCCTTTTCTCTCTGTTCTATTGGGGGGTTGAATAGGTATGTGTGTGTGTGTGTGTGTGTGTGTGTGTGTACCTAACTACAGGCT
This sequence comes from Acomys percivali, assembly GCA_907169655.1. NCBI lineage: Eukaryota > Metazoa > Chordata > Mammalia > Rodentia > Muridae > Acomys > Acomys percivali. Next base: position 72,114,679 of record OU015746.1, on the reverse strand, counting down.
AATAGGTATGCTGAGGTCTCGGGGCTGTCATTTGACATCTCTGTGTATTTTCATCCCCAGGTGATCACCCCAGTGAGGACAGGCCATGGCTATGTGTATGAATACCCATCCAGATACCAAAAGGATGTCTACGATGTCCCTCCTTCCCACACCGCTCAAGGGGTAGGCAACGGGGACATCACCATGGGAGCTGGCTTTGGGGGCAGCAACTCTTCTGGAGCGTACAGGAGAAGAGGACTACCAGGCACAACCTCTAAGCTGCCTGTCCGGGGACCATTTTAGTCAGTGTTTCCCTTATCAGAAAGTCTAGTCTTTTATCTGAGAAGTCTTATTTGCTTTATCAGTTTGTTATTTTATTTCTGAAAATGTCCAATTTTAATGATCTAGATTATAGAACAGATAGCTCATATAAGATCATTTTCATATTTAGCCTAAATCAAAGAATGAAAAATTTATTTTTAAAAAACTTCCATAAAGGCCTGATGGTATAGAATGCTGATAAAAACCAAGTCTGAATATGACATTTCCATTCTGAGTAACTCAAGTGTTTCTCCTCAGGTATATGACATCCCTCCTTCATCAGTGAAGGGCCCTGTGTTTTCAGTTCCAGTGGGGGAGATAAAACCTCAAGGGGTGTATGACATTCCCCCTACCCAAGCGGTAAGTGAACTGGCAAAGCACAATGTGTGGATGAGTATCTCTATGTATATGGAGGTTGGGGTGGGGAATATATGGTTGTTCATTGTAATAAAACAAAAATGGCATGTTCTAAAAGGGAAAAAAAAAGGTCATCGGGAAGGAAAGAGAGAGGGAAAGAAGCAAGGGACATAAGGAATAAATTATAATTACAAATTTAGAGGGTCCTCTAAAATATAGAGACATCAATAGTGACAGTCAAGTGGAAGTGGGGGGACAGTGAGTTCAGTTTGGCAATATCTAATACATCACATATTTCTAGATGGCTCTATAGCTTTCTTGGTCCATACAGAAGATATAGGTCATTTGATATTCTGTTATCTTCTGGGCATACCTGCACTTTGAATATAGCTAGCTTTGCTGAGCAGATAGGGAACTGTGCCTCTGAATATGAAGGAGACTCAGGTCTGATGACCAAGAAGAGAACTCTGGTCCCTCAGCCCAGTGTAGTATGTCTTGTGTCTCTCAGCATGGATCAGCCGGGCAGGATAGTCAATGAATGGTTAGAAACAGGAGACTGCAACCCAGCTAGGAAGGCTCTACACCCAATCCATCACTGAGTATGGTAAAGGATGCTCATGTGTAAGGATGAGGGCATACATCCTTTAAAGAACATGCTGCACCCTGGGAAACATCTGAAGTTAGTGAATGTTGGGAGGGACAGGTCTGTGAACTCTGGACCACACCTTCATGGACTGTTCATTTTCTGCCTTCGTCCTCAAGATCCAACTGGACAAATAAATTGTTTTGTTTTTTTACTTACTTTTTAGGTCTATGCCATTCCACCGTCAGCTTGCCGAGATGAGGCAGAGCTTAGGGAAAAGGAATATGATTTCCCTCCTCCGATGAAACAAGATGGAAGGCCAGACACGAGACCCGAGGGGGTTTATGACATCCCTCCAGCCAGCACCAAGACAGCGGGGAAGGACCTTCACAGCAAATTCACCTGCGATGCTCCAGGAGCTGCAGAACCGATGGCTCGAAGACACCAAAGCCTTTCCCTACACCATCCGCCCTCTCAGCTGGGACATTCTGAGGGCACTCAGAATGATGCATATGACATACCCCGTGGAGTTCAGTTCCTGGAGGCACCAACAGAAACCAGTGAAAAGGCAAACCTGGAAGAAAGGGACGGTGTTTACGACGTCCCTCTGCACAACCCGGCAGACGCCAAAGGCTCTCGGGACTTGGTGGACGGGATCAACCGGCTGTCTTTTTCCAGCACTGGCAGTACCAGGAGTAACATGTCCACATCTTCCACCTCCTCGAAGGAGTCCTCGTTGTCAGTCTCGCCATCTCAGGGCAAAAGGCTCCTGCTGGACCCAGACACAGCCATTGAGAAGCTCTATCGGCTCCAGCAGACCCTGGAGATGGGCGTCTGCAGCCTCATGTCCCTGGTCACCACAGACTGGAGGTGTTACGGATACATGGAAAGACACATCAATGAGATCCGCACCGCAGTGGACAAGGTGGAGCTGTTCTTACGGGAATACCTCCATTTTGCCAAGGGAGCTTTGGCCAACGCCTCCTGCCTCCCAGAACTGGTCCTCCACAACAAAATGAAGCGTGAACTCCAAAGAGTGGAAGATTCCCACCAGATTCTAAGCCAGACCAGCCATGATTTGAATGAATGCAGCTGGTCCCTGAATATCCTAGCTATCAATAAGCCTCAAAATAAGTGTGATGATCTGGATCGGTTTGTGATGGTGGCCAAGACAGTGCCAGATGATGCCAAGCAACTGACCACCACCATCAGCACCTATGCCGAGACCCTCTTCAGAGCAGGTCCCAGTAGTTCCCATCTGAAGAATGGGCCCAACAGCATCATGAACTCAAGCGAGTATACGCACCCGGGCTCCCAGGTACAGCCGCTGCACTCTGGTGACTACAAGGCCCAGGTCCACAATAAGCCATTGCCTCCCACTCTAGGCAAGGAGCCGCCACCAGACTGTAGTAGCAGTGACGGTTCTGAGAGGAGTTGGATGGATGATTATGACTACGTTCACCTACAGGTAAGGAGACTAGACTTATAAGCTACCCACACTCACGTTCGGGGATCCCAGGAGACTAATGCCCAGAAGGCTCGTGGGCTAGACAGCCAAAGGACAGAATTGGGACATTCTGAAAATGGAGAGTGAGATCGTACAAAATTGTACAGCCCCTTTTATTTAACCTCCCTGGGCCTTAATTTTATTTTGGAAAGCGTTAGCTCGAAGGGGTTGTATTAATTCTCACTGATACACCCCAGGCAAGCTTGAGGAGACTCATCAATGTGGCCTACTGGGTTCATGAGTCATGGTAGCAATTCTTCCTCTATTTGTCCTTTATGGTACTGTTCCATTGAACAGCACCATCATAACAGAAATAAATTGAAAAACATATCACTGTTAAGAAAAAAACTGTCAAAAAATATCTGTACTTAGAGAGTTTCTAAGGTACACCCTAAGCCAGTGGTTCTCAAGCTGTGGGTCATGACCCCTTGGGTGGGAGAATCAAATGACCCTTTCACAGGGATTATCTAAGACCATTAGAAAATGCAGATAATTTTTACATTATGATTCATAACAGTAGCAAAGTTACAGTTATGAAGTAGCAATGAAAATAAGTTTATTGTTGGAGGTCACCACCTCATGAGGAACTGTATTAAAAAGAGCTGCAGCATTAGGAAGGTTGAGAACCACTGCTCTAGGCTGAGAGAAAGAGACAGAGATGGAGACAGAGAGAGATGGAGATTAACTGCTTACAAAGACACATAGCTCCATCAGACCCAGAGGAGCTATCTATGATCATTTTCCAATTGGCCAACAGCCTGACACACGTATGTTAAACTCTGTAAGTGGCTTCCTATAAGAATAAACTATGCTAGTTCCCAATTGACCAGGAATTGTGAAAGCTTCCCTGTCTGTTTTGAGGAGTTCCAACACTCTATCATAATCCATTACTTAGTATCTGGCTTAGTATCTTATTCTGCCATCCTTTTCCATTTGACTGAGAGCCACAAATTATACTAGAAACTGTCACAATACTAAACACCCCTAGGCACCGGAGGGTAGAAAGGGTCAGCTGAGGCACAGCTCAACCTTAGGAATGGCCTGGGTTAGAGGAGGCATTTAACCTTCCTCTCAACAGGCTTCTCATGCTGTACACTGGAGAACAGGGTTATTCAAACAAACTGGAAATGGAATATGCACCCATTTTTTTTAACCTCTGTTTGAAAGCTTATGGTTCACATATACTCCATTTAAAAAAAAAAAAAAAGAAGAAAATATAAGGCTTCCTAAGCGGGTGTGAAGAGAATCATGGGAAGCTCAAAAGAGCCGCAATCATGACAACCCGTATGGAAACGGGCTTGGCTTTTCAACCTATCTCCACAGCCATTCTGGAAGTCCCTGTCTGTGGTTCACAGTATTAACTGGACATGAGGGAAGTGGCCAGCGGATGGGGAGGATGTGAGTGCACGTGTTGATGAAGCTGTTCACGCAAGTGACTCACAGCAGTGAGGTAACACTGTCTTTGTGTTGCAAATGACAGGGCAAGGAGGAGTTTGAGAGACAGCAGAAAGAGCTCCTGGAGAAAGAGAACATCATCAAGCAGAGCAAGGCGCAGCTGGAGCATCATCAGGTAGGTTCACGCAGAGCAAAGGCTCTTCCGTGGCAGAAGTGGCTCCACCCAGCAGGGAATGCACAACTTTAAAAGCTCTGGGTCCTGCCAGCACCCCCAGGCACAGAACAAGACATAAGAACAAAGCGAAGGTTATGTGGCCTGTCACCACAGCTGCTTATACCTGGGCTGCATCCAAACAGGCTGTGCCATGTTAAGATACAACACATTAGGACTATTTGGGTTAATGCTTTTGGTCTCAAGACACAAGACCCAGTCAGGCTGGGCCAAGCAAATTGGTTTTCCACTGAGGCCATAGAGAGGGAATTCAGGAGGATGAAGATGCAGCCAAGACTGACAGGAGCATGGGCTGCCTACTCTCCTTCTTTCTCCATTATCTGCTTCATTCTCCTCCACTGTCCAACATTTCCTCCAGTCACCTCTTCACTCAGATCCCATCTAACTTTGAAAACTCAAAAGTGGCCGCTCAAAGCCTTTTCTATCGGGCTTTGCTGTATTGTGCAATGCTTTGAAATAATAGGTTCTCACTCTGTAGCCCAGGCTGGTTTCAAGCTTGGTATTCTCCTGCTTCAACTTCTCGAGTGCTGGGTTTGCAGGCATGTGCCATTGTGCCCAGCTCCAAAGCTTTCTCTGTAGGTGGCATTTCACCTGAGATTCCTTAGCTAATGGTCAACTCTCCTCTGTTGGTTATCAAATCCCCAAGAGATGTTGACTGTAACTCTCCCCTCAACCCCATCCCTCTTCTGCACCTGTCTTTTGCACAGTAAAGTCTATGGGACAAAGGGAAAGATCCAATGTTTGTGAGACCCGTCTGAGTCCATTTACCAAGGGCTCTGAGCAGGGGACATTCACTCAAAGGTTTACTGCGTGCAACAGGTAAGGATAGTATTGCAAGGAGAGGGCATGAAAACAAAGAGAAACGAGGTGAAGATTTATATGCCCTTGAAGATGAAATGAAATAGCACACCACAACACGAAGTGACAAGAGGTCTCCGGGAAACCTGAGTTCAAAGCTTTCTTTTCTAGCCAACAGGTGTGTGGGCTTGAGCATGACGTCATAGGCCAAAACTTGAGTTCCTTCTCTATAAAATGGGACAGTTCTGCCCTCTATGGACACATGATTTGAAATCAAACTCATTACTATCAAATAATGCTGGAATGCTGCCATTTATCACCGTGCTTACCTTGGCACTTGGCCCAGGAAGACAGCGGAGTTTGAGGGAACTAGCAGACACTAAAGTAATTCCTAGGAAGCAAGTAGGTTCTGTGGAGTACCACACTGACTGTGCACATCTCATCAGGAAATCAGGATGACGTTGTCCCTGTATTGACTCAGCTCTGAATCAGGGCGAGAGATTAACTGAGTCCCAAACTTGGGATTCTTAGTGAAAATAGCTAGAAATTATCATTTCAACTTGAAAGAGCAGTCCAGCTAGGGATGCCTAATGAGAGCATCAGGAAAGGTGCCTCTTGGGCCTCTGAGATGTTTCCGTGTAAGGGCACTTGCTGGCAAGGCCACGGCCTGAGTTTGATCCACAGAAACCACACAATAGAAGAAGAGAACCAACTCCCGTGAACTGTCCTCGGATTCACAGATGCATGCTATAAACTGTGATAAGCATTTAATGCCCAGATCTCTTGCTGTGTCCTTTTTGCCTAAGTAAGTGTGCATTTCTATGACTTCCCTGTGCTAAAGGATGGTAATGTGTACATCTTACGGAGAGAATAGGAGAGAGATGTAGCTGACGTTTGCTACTCTTTGGGTTCTTCTTCCTTCCACCCTTTCCCACCCTATTTCTTCTTCCTTTTCAACCCCCTAATACTAGATAGAAGAGAAAAAGGACAGAGGGCAAAGAGGATGACATTATGATTAGACTACTTCCTCCTGATTAGGGGCGTTGAGCTCTTTGGGGCAAGTTTGATCTTCACCACCAGAACATCTCATTTCCTCTTGCTGTTTCTTCTTTGGGCATTACTACTTAACAAACCTCAACCAACAGCAACCAACTGCATCCAACCAACAACTAGCAACACCTCTCAGGGCTCTAGCATTTATATATCCTCTGAAGTCCCCAGAATCCAAACATCACACACTCGCAGAAACTATCTGCAACTGACAAAACCATGCCCCTGCCAGAGATGAGGCAAGTCATACTCAGCTTCTGAGAAGCAGCCTCCAGATCCCCACACCTGGATAAAAGCTAAAACATAATCTTGAAGAGAGAGGGAAGCAGGGATTTGCCCATGAAGTAGCAAACTGTTGGTGATTGATTTGACAAAAGGTCACTCTATCTGGTTTTCCCTCGCTGCCTTTCACCATTTAAAAAAAGACTTACATAGAGCCTGCAACTCACCAGATGTATTTTAAGCACTTTGTGAAGAATAATAATATTCGTGCTGTGAATAACAGTATTTTATCGAACCCTTATAGTGGCATAGAAGGCAAGGCCTTCCAGTCAGAATGCAAAAAAAAAAAAAAAAAGACAAATGGTGTCATAACAGAAGGTCTTGGCTGGAGGACCCCTTGGGGATCATCTTCCCCATGTCCATGTTCTACAAATTAGGAAGCAAGGCAACCTGGCCAATGTCTCACAGCTCCTAAGTACCGGACATCTATTAAGGATGAAACTGGTATATTTTGACTCTACACCCACACTTCTTTCCCTTTACAATGCATGTCTTACCCTTAAGGAAGTCTCTTATCTCCCTTCCAGCTGAGTCAGTTCCAGCTGTTGGAACAAGAAATCACCAAGCCTGTGGAGAATGACATCTCCAAATGGAAGCCCTCGCAGAGCCTCCCAACCACAAACAACAGCGTGGGTGCTCAGGATAGGCAGCTGCTTTGCTTCTACTATGACCAATGTGAGACCCATTTCATATCCCTCCTCAACGCCATTGATGCTCTCTTCAGCTGCGTCAGCTCAGCCCAGCCCCCACGGATCTTTGTGGCACACAGCAAGTTTGTTATTCTCAGTGCACACAAACTGGTGTTCATTGGAGACACTCTGACAAGGCAGGTGGCCGCCCAGGACATTCGAAATAAAGTCAGGAACTCCAGCAACCAGCTCTGCGAACAGCTCAAGACCATAGTGATGGCAACCAAGATGGCCGCCCTCCACTACCCCAGCACTACCGCCTTGCAGGAGATGGTGCATCAGGTAACAGACCTGTCCAGAAATGCTCAGCTGTTCAAGCGTTCCTTGCTGGAGATGGCCACCTTCTGATAAGAAAAGGTGGTAGAAGAGACTGAATGCTTAATTACTAAGGGAAACTGGAAATAGTATCTGGTTTTTGTAAATGTTATCTATTTTTGTAAATATTTTATATGAAAATGAAATATTTTAATGTTTTGTGAGTCAGTTGATTTTCATCAATTCAGGGAGCTGAAATGGGAAATCTTTTTCCCCCTGTGTGGTTCTTATATAACCATATAAGTATCTAAAACATAAGTTGTACAGAAATGTGTCCACGTTTGCGTATGCCTATGTATCTGTGTTTGTAGATGTGTGCCTGATACATTCCATTAAAAACATGAATCAAGAAGCACCTTAGCGCCTTCTAATGCTGCATTGTTTGGGTTGTGTAGAAAACTGTACCACTTGGTTGTAATATTGCTCTACATGTAGTAGTAGTAGTGATCTGAGCCCAGCACACCCAAATCTGGAACTCATGGTGTATTTGCCAAGTGTTCACCTCCTACATAACAAGTCACAATATGGCTTATTCATGTCTGAAACTTCTTCCAAAGCTTTCTGTCTTTAACACAGTAGCAAATAAACTCCACTTCTCTTTGAAAAAGGGGAGAGTGAGAGAGAGAGAGACAGTTTCAAAAAGTATATGTTAACCTAAAGTCCGGTGCTTCGGGTGCTAGAGAGAGGCGAGGTATGTGTGCTGTGCTAAGAGGCTATGTCATCAGCAATGATTGTGCTGTTTCGACTCTGAAAGGAAGTGACAAATAAAGAGAGAACACTTGTTTCCCTGGGGCTGCATTTGTGAGTGACTCAGCCGTGAGGTTTTCTAAAGGATATTTTTAGAGCCAAATTAAAAATATATATATATATTTGCAGCAAGAACTCATGAAGATATATCAAAACTGTGATTGTGGACAAAAAGAAGGGTTGTTTCTAACTGTCAGTGGTTAACTAAAGGCCTCTCTACCTGAATTATCTAAAGAAAATGGCTAGCTCCTTAGTGACTGAACTGGGGAGCCACCAGGCCCCATCCTGCTCTCTCATTGCTCAGTGTATCCTACACCCTTCTAAAAACTTAACATATGCAGACAACACTGCAGAGATCTGATCTTCGCATCCCCCAGTGGCCATGGACCTTGTGGATAAGCTGCATCGTCATGTGACACATGGTCACAGCATCAATCCTGTGGTCTGTCCTTTCACACCTGCTGTGTGTCTGCAGCCCAGGCACTGGAGCCACCAGATCCATCGTGGGCAGATAAACCACTTCTCTAGTCCTTTACGACCAAGTCGAGAAACATGTTCCTTGTAGTCTCTCTCTGTGGAACTGATTTCATTCCAGCCTATTTGGAAATGTGTTTTTATTTGTCATGGATGTCTTGACTGGGTTAACATTGTTTTAAGCAACCAAATTACAAAAGCCGGGGGAGGTTAAAAAGAACTTGTGATCTCAGTGTGACTTTTTATTTTTATATTTTTTAATTAGTGGAAGTTATCAAATATAGGGTGCTTTTCAAAACAAGACACAACTGTCATTCTCAAAGTTCTACACTGTCAGAAGATGAACAGCTGAGCTGTTGGACGGCAGCTCACTGTGTGTGGAGGAAGGGGGGTCCTGCAGCATCAGCACCCTGGAAGAAGTCACGATGGGTATGCTTGTAGATCTTACTACACGATGTGTATCTATCTGCTGAGTGATGGCTGCCTTGCCAAAACCTGAGTGATGACACTCCACATTGTCAAAACCAAATTGTTCAATTTGTATTGCTCATTACCATCTTGTATATACAAGCCATTAAATTTTTAGATCTTTCTCTTCATAGCCACTGGGTTTCTTTTCCTTGTGTCTGTCTTTATCACAGAATTAAATATTGGCTCATAGAAAGTCAAATTATGACTTATTTATATATGCTATAGATCTGATTGTTTTTTAGGAAAGTGCCCGCATGTGCATGTGTGTGTGTGTGTGTGTGTGTGTGTGTTACCCCAGTACCTTTTTTTTTTTTTTTTTTTTTTTTGGTTTTTCAAGACAGGGTTTCTCCGTGTAGCCTTGGCTGTCCTGGACCCGCTTTGTAGACCAGGCTGGCCTTGAACTCACAGCGATCCACCTGCCTCTACCTCCTGAGTGCTGGGATTATAGGCATGCGCCACCACACCCGGCCCCAGTACCTTTGAATTGAAGAAAATTCTAGAGCATGTGGTATCATTAAATTAAATATCTGAAACTGTTTTTTTTTTCAGTATTAAATGCCTATACATTAACATATTTATACACATATGGGGGGGGAGACAGACAGACAGACAGACAGGCAGGCAGATAGAGGTGGGGGCAGGGGGTGTGGGGATTCACTATGCAGTCATACTTGGCCTGGAACTCTCTATGTAGGCCAGGCAGGCTTTGAAACCACAGAGATCAGCCTGCCTCTGCTCCAAAGTGTTTGTATTAAAGATGTAAACCACCACATCTGGGTACCGTACCCACACATGTAATGCACGTAGGATGATTTCTGTTTCTATTCTGTGGATCTGACTACTCAAGTGGTTTTAGCATCAAAAGGCATTGTTTTATTCATTCTGGAACAGGCATACAGAAATGATTTGAAGCAAATTATCTTAGAAGAAAAACAGAGGTTCCTAACCACGTAAATAACTATTTTTAATGTCCTACCCTTTTGTTCAGATAACACACTGAGATGTAGAAAATATCTGAATACACCTAATGTATTAATTACTTTTCTCATGATCACCGCAAATTATCTTACAGAAACAATGGAGGATAGGTTTCTTTTGACTTGCTGCTTAGAGGGTGCAGTCAGTTGGTCCATCCCGGAATGTCTGGATGTTGGCTTGGTCCCTGGCACTGGGAGCTGGCAGCATGACTTGCCACATCTTGTTGGATCAGGAAGCATATGGAGGGCTCGAGGGTGGAGTCAGCTTAATGCTTAGGAAGACCAGATCCATTCGAGGGTTGGTTGGTTGGTTGGTTGGTTGAGGCCAGCAACATGGCCCAGTAGGTAAAGGTGCTTGCCACATAAGCCTGCTGAACTGAGTTTGATTCCCAGAACCCACAGTAAAAGGAGAGAACTGAGTCCTGAAAGCTGTTCCTTGACCTCCACACATGAATCTGCACTTCCTCACACTCACATATACACGCACACACTCATATCATACATACCCACAGGGATAATAAGCAGAATTAAAAACAAATAAACAACAAACAAAATCCCCATTACAGCCAAAATGCTTATGCCACAAAACATCAGCGAGGAGTTTGCACGGGGGTGAGAGGACAAATTATTTTAATGAGGCAAGAATTCCAAGTAGAAACGTCACAACATAAGACATAAGAGTAGGTAATAAATAAATGAAGTGAAAACCACACCAGACGCACTGACTGAAAACACAAGCTGCTGCATAGAGAAGTGTGTAAGGGAAGAGACTGTCCCCCTCAGAACCACTGGTGAGACTGTGAAGCAGCACAAGGCACTGGGAGCAGACTGGCAATCAAAGACAAGGCAGTGCCCGCTGCAGTACCTAGTGGCTCCGCTTCCGAGCTTTCCCCAGGAGAGATGAAATGCATACATACACAAGCTTGTGTAATAATATATTGTGGTTCTGTGTAGAACAACAAAACCCAAAGGTTCATCTTTGTAAAGGCACAGAGCCATTCCTATCTAGCCACACAATGGAGTACAACAGTCTTGGTTGGGTGGTTTTTTGTTTGTTTGTTTGTTTGTTTGTTTTGTTTTGTTTTTTGTCCCCCCCACCCCCACCCCGACATTGTTCCAAGCCAGAGTTATCTGAGAAGAGAAAATCACAATTGAGAAAATGCCTCCGTAAGATTGACCTGCGGGCAATCCTATTGGCCATTTTCTTATTTGTGATTGATGTAGAAAGGCCTAGACCATTTTAGGAGGTGCTGCCCCTGGGCAGGTGGTGGTTCTGGGGTATGTGAGAAAGCAGGCCAAGCAAGCTATGGTGAGGAAGACAGTTAGCAGCACTCCTCCCGGCCTCTGCTTCCCTCTCTGCCTTTGGGCCCCAGCCCTGACTGCCCATCATGTTGTATTACAACTATAAGCTTAAAAAGGCCCTTTCCTCACCAAGTCGATTTTGGTGATGGTGTTTTATTACAATAAAAGAAACCCTAACTAAGGCAAGTACGTACACATAAAAAGGGAAAAGAAACAGCCAAAATAAATACCCCACGTGGACAAATTTCAAAATCACTATGATGAAGAAAAAAAAATGACCAAAAAACCCCATAGAAAATACCATGGTTCCACATACATAGGACCTTAGAAACTGAAAACAGCCAGCCATGTGGTGTTGCATTCCTATAATGCCAATACATAGGAGGTGACGCAGGACACAGGGGTTTGAGGCCAGCCCAGCTACGGAATTAGATTTGAAAAAAAAAAAAATACAAACTGATGTATAATGACAGAATATCAGTGACTGCTTATGGAAAGGAGGGATAGACTGTATTAATTTCTAAGAAGCGCAGGGAAAGACAAATGGTGGGAAATGTCCATTTTCAAGACGTTATAGATGGTTTGACATACATGTGTTCAGCCTCCTCAAATAACACACTACGCACAGTTTTAGCCTTCAACAATCTCTTTGTAAGTGAGTAGTCCAGATGCTTCCATTAACAATGAGAGTCACAGTGTAGCTCTCCACAGTTGATGGCTTCTAGCCATGGTGCAGGTGGGGAAGACTCAGTTTTCTTTAGGAGGTGGGCCACTGGGAGTTTGACCATGTCCCAGTAAGTACATGGACAACACAAATTGGACTTGCTTATTTTTGCAGGGGGCCAGGGGGCCACTAGAGTTGGGGATCAGACATAGAAGGACTGGGAAGCAACTCTGAGTGGGGTGCTTGATGTGAATTCCCAAAGAATTAATTTTAAAAATGTTATTTTGCAAAAAATGAGAGCTAAGTGGAAAACATGGAACTCTGTAATGCTAGGTGGCGATTTGGGCATTTCTCTATCAGTAATAATAAACAAAAATATCAGTAATAATTGGTAATAACAGAACTCTGGCATCTGATTGAGGGACTGTAAGATGATATAACCACTACAACAGAAAGTGTTTGATATATAAGCTAGCAATTCCAATTGTAAATACTTAAGAAAAACTAAAACATATCTCTAATTATTTCATGTATTATTTATTTTAGTGTTATGTGTGGGATGTTTTGTCTGCATATATGTGTACCATCTTGACACCTAGTACCCAAGGTGGCCAGGAGAGGGCATCTGATTTCCTGTAATTGGATTTACAGATGGTTCTGAGAAACCATGTGGGTTCTGGGAGTTAAACCCGGGTCCTATGGAAGAGCACCCAGTGCTCTTAACTGCTGAGCCATCTCTCCAGCACTTCTAATGCTTTTTAGTTTTAAAAGAATTTTTGAGCCAGTGAGATAGCCCAGCAGGTATGAATGACTGTGGCCAACCTGAAAACCTCAGTTTGCCCCGGACCCCACCTGACGGCAGGAGAGAATCAACTTCCGTAAGTTGTGGCATGTGTGAATGCGTGTATGTATACAGAGAGAGGGAGAGAGAGAGAGAGAGAGAGAGAGAGAGAGAGAGAGAGAGAGAGAGAGAGAGAGAGAGAGAGAGAGAGAATGAGTAAATGTTTTTAAAAAGTTTTAATTAACTTATTTTTAATCTATAATCATATCAAAGTAGAAACAGCCCAGGTGTCTTCAACAGGTGACTGGACAGACTGTGGTGGAGTACAGTTCAGAAATAAAAAGCTGTGAGCAAACTATGCATATAAGAGTGTTAGTGAATCAACCAGAGCAAAAATGCTAACCAAAATCATGCAATAACAATTAATGACAAAAGAGACAATGAATTTGAAGAGGAGTGAGAAGGTGTATATGGGACTATTTGGATGAGGAATGGACTAGAAAAACTAATGGGCTTTTTCTCTCTCGGTGATGCAGATTCGGCCAGATTAGACAAGATTAAAAGCGGATAAAGGCAGGTTTATTAGGCGCTGTTCCTGGAGGGGTTCCTCAGTCCTAAAGAGCAGGACTGACAAGTCAGTCGAGCACCCGGGCTAGGGCGGGGACGTTTTATAGACTGTAGGGGAAGCGTGATGACGTCAGCCATAAACTCAACTGTGATCAAGAGCTGAGCTCTTAGGTGAGGATCTCGGTGGCTGGCAGCATCAGGGGAAGAGGTTGTGACAGCAGCCAAGGATGTAGGAACTGAGCCCTGGTTGCCTTTCCTTTTTTCGGAGGCTTCCCAGTGCAGGTGGGATTGGGGAAGCAGGGCAGACAGGGTTTCCCAGTGTGTACAGGGGTGAGCAGGTGTGCCAGCGGAACAGAAACATTTCAGTTAAATTACAATCTCAAAAATAAACAAATAAATAAAAGAATAAATGGCAGTTGCCTATAAACCAAGGCCTGAAGCATTCTGGGAGACATGAAATAAGGAGATGCGTTTGGCTGTATGATGGCTCAATTGCTATTAGATGAAGGAAGTCCACTGTTCTCTATACTGGATCTGAAGGAAATTTCCTCCAGAGCCTGCGTAACAAATGGCTGTACAACCATGCATGCAGCTCTACCAGCTAGCTTTCCTGTGACTACAGCGTGGCTGCACGCTTTTTCCGTGGCGTACACGTGGTGTTGCTCATGTGCTAGTTTTCTATAGTTAAGCACTAAATGTCTATAACGTGTGTTTCAAGGCCCACCTCCCCTTTCACTCCCTACAGTACTATCTCCTCCCATGATTCCTCCAATCCCAGCCCACCCTGGAAAGCTCCCCCCCCCCCCCCCCCCAGAAACCGTATATAAACCCTGCCTTCTGCTCGGTCCTCCCACTACTTCTCACCTAAGCAAAAGCGGCTTTCCTCTCTGTCTTTCCCAATAAATCCCTTGTGCGAGGTTTGTTGTGCAGTGTGACTTTGTTGTATTCCTTGGCTCCTGCCTACCAGGACACCTTTCCTATTGGAGCTGTAACAGTTCAAGGAAGGAAGGTTGGTTGATTTAAAACAATATATAAATCACACAACCTTGGAAGAATTTTAATTAATAGAGATAAAACACACACACACACACACACACACACACACACACACACACACACACA
>OU015746.1:72082318-72098572 GCA_907169655.1 Acomys percivali | reverse complement strand
ACACACACACACACACACACACACACACACACACACACACACACACAGCTCCCACATTGGAAGAAACTTCTAAAAGCAAATAGGACTTTGCGGAGCCTTTACATATGTTGGATTTCTTTTATTTATGTGTGTATATCTGTGTTAGAGAGGCCAGAATAGGGAGTCTGATCCCCTGGGATTTAGAATTACAGGTGTTTGTGAGCCACCTGGTGTGAGTGATGGGAAAGGGGTCCTTAAATAAAATAAATAAAAACAAAATTCTCTTCAAAGGTCAGGCCTCCTGTAAGCGATTGCTCTATCATTTCCCTTTATGGAAGCATATTTCCATCACATGTTAATTATTTTTGCATCGCTATGAGCAATGCCTGACAGAAGCCATGGTTTCCGAGGGTTGTAGTCCATCGCGATGAGAAAGGCATGGAGAAGTCCTTGGCAGAAGCCCAGGAAGTGGGAAAAACTAGAATAGACACCGTCAAAGGCTCACTCTGACTCCACCTTCGGGATCCACAGCCTTCCAAACAGCGTTTACCATGCTGCTACTAAACTTCAAAAGATAAGTCTGCAGAGGGCTTTCCAATTGGCAGCTCACAGCAAGCTGCCTATCCCGTGGCTAGATAGCTGTCCTCTCCATGCAGTGCATATGAGGACTAAGCTAACCTGTAAGCGCCACTTGTGCAAGAACACATAGCTTCCGCATCAAGGTTGGTTGACCCCCAACTGCACAGGTTGTGTCTGATCACAGGCATGCGGGAGGTACATACTTGCTAGTATGTCAGGATGCATGCTTGCCCCTGATTGGACGAAGACCGGAAGTACATCCCTTCTGAGTTCTGCCTTTATAAGCACCAGACTAATCCAATACAGTGCCGTTCTCAGGGAATCCTGGGTATGCACCTTACTAGTGTCCACCGTCCTGATCAGTACTGAATAAAGCTCGCTTAAATTAGACAGTCATCGATTTGGCCTTTCTCCTCGCAATTCTCAGGTTTAACTGTGTCCACAGCTCACAGTTCCTGACAGACTCTATCCATTGCTTTGCAAAAAGAGCGTAAGCAGACAGACCCTGCCTCAGGATTTAGAATTTATGCTTTTTATGTGACTCTGATGTCTCACATGGCCAGTACATTTACTACCCATCTTGATCTCAAGACTTCCACGCAACCCAGCATTACAGACTTTGAACCATGGTACCAGCAAGTAAAGTGATCAGACCAAAAGCTGACAAGAAGCTAACTAGAGACCAGGTTTATTACCCACAAACAAGTTATAAGGATATATATATATATGCATATTTATGTTTTGTTTCTCTTTCTAAGAAAGTTTTTTCTGTTCTTTTAAAATAATTTTTCTTATGCAAATTAGATGTTTATAGCTAATTGACTATGCTTTTCATTTCTTAAATTTACTCTCTAGGTCAAAGGCAAGTTTGGTGCTCAGTGCAATGACTATATTCACAATTCACACATCACATTTCTAACTTTTCTATTTAATCAATTCTACCTTCTTTGTCTTTTGTTTTTAGATGCCTCCCGTGGGTCACATGTGACTATGCGCATGGGTGTGGCTTCTCCCTATACAGAGTCAAAATGTTCAGTGCTAGCCTGGGCTGGGCTGGGCTAGCCTGGGCTGGGCTGGGCTGGGGGTGGGGGGCTGGACTGGACTGGGCTGGGCTGGGCTGGGCTGGGTTGGGTTGGGCTGGGCTGGGCTGGGCTGGGCTGGGCTGGGTTGGGCTGGGCTGGCCTGGGCTGGGTTGGGCTGGGCTGGGCTGGCCTAGCCTGGGCTGGGCTGGGCTTGCAACTCATAGCCAATCCTCCTCAATATATACCCACCCAAGAGTACTGGGTAGAATAGCTCATCTTCCCTCCCCCACTTCCACTTTCTTCTTTCTTTCTGACCTACCTACCCCACACTTTGGCTGAACCTATGACCTCATGCATACTGCTCAAGCACTTTTCCACTGAGGTACAGTGAGCTACAATAGTGCATCTATCTAGTCATTTTCATGCACCCCATCAGCTTTTCCTTGTAGCTTCCTCCAGAGCCTATCATTGTAAAACCAGCCAGAATTTCCTCCTGGTTACCACCCATCAGCCTTCAGGGGAGGTACTGCCCTTTCCTCAAGTCTGACCACAGGCATGTTTTAATATATTTTTCCCTCAAAGATGGCCACATGGGTGGGTTCCATTCCTTTTTCTTTCAGGGCATGCCTTGGCCACTTTATAATTTCACAAATGCAAGCTTGAATCATCAGAGCCTGCAAACACCCAGGCCCAAATGCTCTCTGGCTGTATCTAAGCTCTAACCGAATACCCCTCTCACTGTAGCCGACTCTGACTAAAGGTTGAGGGAGGGTGTGGCCCCTTGTCAATCAAACCTCTAGGACCAAGTGCACTGAGCCCTTATAGGGGCTAACCAGGAATGGTCCAGACTGTACTACAGGAAAGTTATGAAGTAGTGAGGAAAATGACTGCTACAGCATTTTATAAGACACATTCGAGGATGAGCAGCCCAGGTTGT
Organism: Acomys percivali; assembly: GCA_907169655.1. Classification (NCBI taxonomy): domain Eukaryota; kingdom Metazoa; phylum Chordata; class Mammalia; order Rodentia; family Muridae; genus Acomys; species Acomys percivali. The sequence goes on along the minus strand of OU015746.1, from coordinate 72,096,055 downwards.
TTACCTGGAATTCACATTGGATGGAGTAGCACACATGGAGAAAGCTTTGGGATGGGAGGTCAGTTCATCTAGATTAGTACGTGATGCTTCTGCACTAACTGGGGCTAAGAGCCTGAAAAGTTTCTATGTAAATCGGGCAGCAGTTCTCAACCTGTGGGTCACAACCCTTTTGGGATCACATATCCAATGGCCTACATATCAGATGTTTACATTACAATTCATAACAGTAGCAAAAGTACAATTATGAAGTAACAATGACATAATTTTATGGTTGGGGGTCACCACCACATGAGGAACTGTAGTCAAGGGCTGCAGCCTTAGGAAGGATGAAGACCACCTAAATAGGGTATAATGGGCCTTGTGTGCATGATGTCATCTGATTTAAGTTTCCCCACATCCAGGAATGTAACCAATCATCTGTTAGCTAGCTGATGCATGGATCAACTTTTCTTATTTCTTCCCCTGTCCATCCTTTCGCCTTCCCAACTAGGTTGATGACATATCAGCATTCCCCCCCTTTTTTTTCCCCATCATCCCCTGTTCCTCACCTCTCCATGGCAGGGAAGAAACACAAACACACTTCAGTCTCATGTAGATTGTTGCTTGGTTGCAAGAAAAACAAAAACAAAAAAAACAGTGATCAAAGGGTGGAGAAAGCAGCCAAGCCCATGGCCAACTGAGACTGTGAAAGTTAGCCTCATGAATCTGGAGCACAGAAGAGAGACCGTGGGTCCCAGAAGGGAGACCCTGAGATGGTCACAGGGTCATCCTGAATAGATAAAATACAACCCGAAGAAATGTGTGTTCTCGTTTTTCAAAGGCAGGGGAGACATGTTCTGCAAAGTGGGCATTGTTAAAAAAGATAAAGAGAGGTCAGCGAAATGTTTTCAATTACAGCAAGCAGAGAGATATGGCAGCTGGGCACAGAGGCCTGGCTCTGAGCTGGATCCAATCTCAGAGGAAATAATCAAGGGCATTGTTGGGTCAACCGTCAACATGGAAATACAGATGGTAAATTAAGCTAATTGAATCGGAGGTCAGTGTATTCAAGTTGATAAATACTCTGATGTTCTCTAAGAGGGAAAAAAATCCCACTCTTAGCAAAGATGCCATCCGCTGCTCTAAGATAAAGCAACATGTTACACATGTTACACATGTGTGTTTCAGTAAAGGAACCTCAGTAAACTGTGTGTGTTAGTGTTAATTCTACAGCTTTCCTTAAATTTAGGGTATTTTCTTTTTATTTAGCAGTGGCCAGGACTGAACCCAGAGTCCTGTGCCTATGAAACAAGCAGTCTCCTCCTGAGCCGTGTCTCCAACCCCTGGGAATTACTTATAAATGAAAAGCAAAAACACTGCTTTAGTTATCTACCAGGGTTCAGTTTTCAGCTTCATCTCTATTAGCTGTGTGACCTGGAGTTCCTTATCTCCCTGCAAGGTGCAACATGTCACAGTAACAGGACTATGATAACAATGGCTAAATCAGGGACTGGAGAGATGGCAGGAGTGCACATAAATAATAATTTAAAATATTAGAAACAGTAACTAAATCAGAAGCTTGTTTAAAAGGCTGCAAACTATAAACTGATATTGGTAAGGCATTTACCAATAGCATCACACAAGGGTTTTAGTATTTGGGTTTCCTTTTTATTATATATTGACTGGAAGTGTATAAACTTATGATGCACAGAGATGTGATTTATGAAAACTATGTGTCATAATTAAATCAAGCTCAATAGCATCCATCACCCCCAATACTGCATTGAGAACATTTATAATTTACTTTAGTAATTTTGAAAGGCTTGATTGTCTATTATTAATTATATCATTATATTATTATTACATTGTGTAATGTAATAAAAAAAATCCTTCCTGACTAAGGAGACTTCTTGACCTTTGATCATTATCTCTATATCTCCCAAGCCTCCTTATATAAATATTTGATTAAAAAAATATTGCTACTATTCTGAAATTATACACAATACAGGCACATGAATCTTTACTGAATCTAAAAATCCCCCACTGGGATTCCCTGGTCTGATTACAATATTACTAGCCAACATTTTCACACACTTAACACGAACTGTTTTGATTGTTACGGTGCCAATCAAAATCAATCAGGGTTAAAAAGATGGATGAGCTTGAGCTCCTCCTGAAAACCTATGTCTGCAAAAGCAAAGAGACTGATTAAGGACCAGACACTGAGCTAAAATGAGCACAAACCCAATGACCCTCTGATGTCACCGTGGCCATTACTTTGAGCTTCCAGAAACAAGGAGAGGGGAGCAGGACACTGTCCTTCATAGCTCACCTTATTTCTGGATGCAGGCAACTGGAAAACCAGGCAGCATCTTCTCATAGTCATGACTGATGCTCCAAATCCCACGGGACAGTATCTTATAAAGAGACAGCGAAGACTTCCTCTCTTTGGCCTGTATACTATAGTTTTTCCTGGAAAAAGAACAGAGTTGGAACTAACAAGAATCAGTTTTATGAAAAGCTCCTAAAAGCTCTTGTTACTAGATTAGAAAATGTCAGTTGTTTCATTTAGTATTGTAAAACCATAGACAACCCTTATCACAGCAGGGCCTGGGCAAGCACTGTGCTGCAGGCCACCACTGAGTTGACCCCACCCCCACCCCCACCCCCACCCTCACCCCCACCACTTTGGGTCACTGCACCAGGGAGGCAGATATGCACAAATGCGCTAAAGGTTCCCCAAGGCCGTGAAGACCACCCATCACTCCAGCTGCTCTAAACTTCATCCTGATCTATCCACCAGCAAGCCACATGCCTAGAACAGACTGCCTTGACCTCCAGATCTCAGAATTGTTCTTACTGCCTCAATGTCCTATCCCTGCCTTTGATGGATGTACAAGGAATACCCTTCACCTCTATTCACTAAAAGAATTTCCTTTACATTATAACTTCAACAAAGAAGTTCATTGAAATAGCTTGCCCTTTAACTTGAATCTCTGAGTCATCTGTTTTACAGAAGTTTGTCCCAGATTAAAAGTTGATTGTTTTCTGCATTAATAAATACACACAAAAAATCTTAACATTGCCTATGGTTTTACAATACTAAATGAAACACTGACATTTTCTAATCCAATAAAATATCCTGGGGGGGAGGGGCTGGAGAGATGGCTCTGTGGTTAAGAACCCTGGCAGCTCTTCCAGATGACCTACATGGCACCCACATGGTAGCTCACAACTTTCTATAGCTCCAGTTCCTGGGGACCTGATGCCCTATGGTCTCTATGGGCACCATGAATACATGTGATATACAGACATACATGCAAGCAAAATACTCACACACAAACCAATAAATTAATTTGCCAACTAATTAATTAAGCTATGCTAGGGAGGATATGATTGTTGTTGCTTCCAAAGCATTGTTGTTTTCAAAACAACACAATGACACACAAAAATAAAAATGGAAGAGCACATCCATACAGATTTTGTTTTTGTTTTTGTTTGTTCTTGTTTTTGTTTTGTTTTGTTTTTTCATAACAGATTTTGTTACAGAAAGCTTTTTCTCTGCCTTTGAGTCTTAGATGACTTTCTCACTGGCTACTTAGTTTTAAAAAACAATAGCACGTGTGTTGGAGGGATGGCTCGGGTAGGTAAACTGTGTTATCCACAAAAGTGTGGGGACCTAATTTCAAATCCCCAGAACTGACACCTGACCTCTGACCTCCACACAGGCACATGTGCTTGCATTCCCACACATGCATGCTCCAAAATAAGTTAATTAATGAATTTAATGGACAAACAGTAGCACAGTAGGCCTGGTCACACATGCCTGTTGCTATGCGTAGGGGGAAGGAACAGGGTGCAGAAGTCATGAGTGCAGGTCAGCAGTGATGCACAGCATCCTGTCAGAGAATGTCTGCTCTGGGTTTGGGTAAGAAGCAGCACAGCATTTGCATTTCACCCCTCTCTTCAGAGGTGCCTGTCATTGATTATCTACCCATGAAATTAGGATTTCCTCTGCCTCTGTGAAGAGCCCTGGCCTTGAACAAAACCTCCTTCAGTTCCTGGGCTCTCTGCTTCTGAAGCAGGAAAATCCTGGCCTACTTCCTCCTTCCTAGTCCTGCCCCTTCCCTGAATGTTTTTTTTTTCCTCGCCAGCCTAATTGAGGTATAATATGACAAATCAAAAGTATGTGTTTGTGGAGTGACATGTGATTTTTTTTTTTTTTCGAGACAGGGTCTCTCTGTGTAGCCTTGGCTGTCCTGGACTCGCTTTGTAGACCAGGCTGGCCTCGAACTCACAGCGATCCGCCTGCCTGTGCCTCCTGAGTGCTGGGATTAAAGGTGTGTGCCACCACACCTGGCAGACATGTGATGTTTTAATACACATACGCTTTGTGAAATTATTATATCACAGTCAAAAAATTAACATAGCCATCATCTCATTTAGTTAGTATGTGTGTGTGTGCACATAGAGTATGTTCGAGAGCTAGTTTCTTAGCAAAACTCAAGCACATTGTGTGGTTTTATTTTTTTATAATCCTCAAGCTATGTGCTAGGAGAACGAACTCACTCTGCGAAATAGGCAGGTACAAAAGGAACGTTGGCATTCTGGGACCAACATCTCCCCCTCCAGTTAACTCTGTTTTCTGTATTACATCAAATTCAATGAGACCTGGAGACTCTCCATTGACTGGGTCACACAAAAGAGGCAGTGACAGGAAGGACATGGGTGGGCCTGAGAAAGGGGGACCCGGCGGAGGATCGAGCAGGCAGTTACACTTCTATGCAAGTGTTCCGTTCTATGGGGTTGTGCCTTTTATAAGGACCCCTGAGACATTTCTCTTGGGTCTGGGAAATCTGCTATTTATACTATATGGGATATCCATCAGTGGATAAATGGATAAAGGAAGTATGGTATTTACACAAAATGGAAGCCAGAAATGGTGGCTTAACGCTGTAATTTCAGCACTCAGGAGGCTAAAAAAAGAGTCACTCTGAGTCCAGGTCAACCTGGGCTACACAGCTAGACCTTGTATCAAGAAAAAAAAAATCCCCTAAATAAATAAAAACTGAAAAATAAACAGTATAATACAGTCATAAAGAGAATGAAGTCCTGTCACTTGCAGCAGTATGGGTGAAACTGAAGGACACTGCGTGAATTAAAGAGGCAGGAATGGACATTCAAACATGCCTGCTCTTACCTATTGTAGAAGCTGAAAAGGGCCAACCTCATAGCAAGGGTTAGTGTTAGCCCCCTTATAGCTACCTGCATCTAACCTAACATCCTTTTTAAATATCAGGTAAACCCTTCGGGATGTATTCACTTAGCAGGCCCACAGGCTAAGAATGCCACTTGATAGCATTTGAAACCTACAGCCACAGAACCACTGGCTTCGCTATAACCTGCCTACCTGACTGAAGTCCCCGGTGTATTTGGCGAAAGCATAGATTTTGTGGCTTTTTTTTTCCTCCTATGACTGCAGCTGCTTCCATGGTGGAATGTGGCATCCAGTACCAATTTCATCCATGTCCCCGGGCCATGGTCATTCATACTTGGCTTCTTCCACCTGGCACAAGTTCCCACTTCCTGCTCTAACCCTCCTCTTCATCAGCACTCCTGAAACAACTCACCCATCCACCTGGCTCTCTCCCCGTCCCTAGGCTCCCCCAGCCCCTGAGTTCTTCACTCACATCATGGAGTAGAAGGTCATCATCTCATCCCCATCCCCAACACTTTCTTTCCCATGGAAAAGGAGGAGCTAAGTTCCTTGTGACTTCTCAACCTGAGTATCATAAACAAATGCCACAAAGAGAATTGTCTAAGTCATGGGGGGGATGGGCACAAAGGGGACAAATAACTTAAACCGGCGCGCAGAAGAACCCTGCTGTGTGGCTCTCTTCTTCTCCGTTTCCACACACCAGGGCCGAGTCACAGAAGAGCAATGAAGAATGGCCCTTCAGTTGCCTAGTAGGAGCTGTGACTGCCAAGGTCATAGACTGAAGTTCATGTCCTCTGCTTTCAGTAGCTTGTGAAGAATTAACCTTTCTGTCCAAAGTGGTCTTTGTCTACGCTTAAATTTCATTTTGGAAACTCCCGGCCAGCTCTCTTCAATTAAAATGAATCATGTTTCCACATTATGGGGAGAGGAAAAAAAAAAAATGTAAATGTTTCTGAACGAAGTTGGTGGGACTTGGGAAAGTAGCTGGTCAAAAGGGAACCAGAGTTCTCAGGTCGCTTTAATAAGAAGATTAGGGAGCATACAATGAGGCCTGTAAAAAATGCTCCGGGGGACGTGTACTTCTTTGAAATGAGCAGCTTTAGGAGATGGAATCTGAATGCTTCTTCTCTCAAGTAAAAATAATAGAAATGCGGTCATCTGCATTTCAAGTTCCCATAGGAGGTCACCTCACTTCTACAGCCAGCTACAGTTTTCCCTCTTGCAAATCGGTCAGATTTTAATGTGAATTCTCTCAGACTCATTCTTTAAACAGAACAACATAGTGATCACACTGCCATATTTGGAACACAAAATAATGTTCTCAGGCCTCTTCAAAAAGCATCTAACCTCTTATCCACATTTAAATGTAGAACAACATCTTCAAAATGGCAAGTGGATATTAAGGAACAAAGCTAAATAAATAATTTTCACTCAAAAGAAAAAAATTAAAAAATAAAACAGAATTGATTAATATAAATGGAAGGAAAAATCATAAATAAATATATTTTTAAATATTATTTATTATTTATACAGTGGTTTACATGTACATCTGCAGGCCAGAAGAGGGCATCAGATGACATTATAGATAGTTGTGAGCCACCATGTGGTTGCTGAGAATTGAACTCAGGACCTCTGGAAGAGCAGTCAGTGCTCTTAGCCTCTGAGCCATCTCTCCAGCCCAATAAATACATTTTTAAAGCCGGGCGTGGTGGCGCATGCCTTTAATCCCAGCACTCGGGAGGCAGAGGTGGGCGGATCGCTGTGAGTTCGAGGCCAGCCTGGTCTACAAAGTGAGTCCAGGACAGCCAAGGCTAACACAGAGAGACCCTGTCTCGAAAAACAAAAAAAATAAAAAAATTTAAAAAAATAAAAAAAATAAATAAATACATTTTTAAGTAGAATTTATGAGGCAGGTAAGATGGCTTGGCAGAGTATGCCTCCTGCTGTTGAGCCTGGTGGCCTGAATTTGAGAACCAGGACTCACATGGTGGAAGAAAAGAACTGACTCTGAAAAGTTGCCCTCTGACCTCCACAGTAGCATATGCGCCCCCCTCCCCCACAAAATATATAAATGAGTAAATGATCTATAAAGTAGAATTGTGGCTAAACCCAAGAAATTTTCTTTTAAATGTCCTACAAAAGGTAGACACCTGACAAATGCATGCAGGGGGAGAGCATAGAGCCTGAGTCTGCACCATTAGGATGAGAACCGCACATAGGCAGAGAAGCAATGTCTGCTCACAGCTCTGTACTAACATGTTTTAGACTCTGACTAAGAAGGACCATTCCCAAGAAAATTAACTATCAGTGTAAATTAAAAGTAATAGGAACTTTTAGGAGTTCATGCTACCAAGACCCAGAGAAGATAGAAATAAGTCCAAAATAAATTAAACTATTCAAAAACAGAGAAGATTATGAACAGCTTCTATTTCAAACCCGGAAGGATTACAGAGTCTTGATACCACAAGAGGGAGAAAAAAAAATCTAATTTAATCTAATGAGACAGATGCAAAGGCTCTGAATAGGATGTTTATGAATTTAAAAGAATAATATATCTTCTGTGCATTAAAAGAATTATATCCTATAACAATGTCTGTCCCTGCTAGAATGGCTAATAACAGAAGTGACTTTGTTAGCATAAATTATCACAAAATAAGTTGAAGCAAAATCTCATGTTTTACTCAAAAGATTTTCCAAAGAATTCCACATTCAGCCATAACATACAGATGTTTTTCCTGTATTATGATAGAGAGATTATTCCATAATCTGAAAGCTAAAGAAAGCATCATGCATAATAATGAAATAATGATGCCATTTCCACCAAGGGGACACAAAACTGTCCTTATCAGCACAACATAACAGGAAAAGAAAAGATTGATTTGGGTTTAAAACCAAATATTTAAATAACAAAAAAGGAAGTGAAAGTGAATTTCTTACAAAGATTTTTTTTTTTTAAAGAACAAGAAGCAGATGGACCTTATAAGCAACTAGAACCAGAAATTTCCAGGGAACAGGGAAGCAGACTGCTACCTCGAAGCCTCTGCCTCTGTACTTATGTATACAAGATCCCGAATTTAATTTATTTTCCTCAAGTGACCTATGAATTCATGTTTATCCATGTCATCCTACATGCTACTCCAAAACTTGACTCAGCTTCTCAGGGTTGTACATGTAGCTTGTTGTACACATAGCTTGTACACATAGTTTGTACACATAGCTTGTAAATATAGCTTGTACATATAGCTTGTAAATATAGCTTGTACATATAACTTGTACATATAACTTGTACACATAGCTTGTACACATAGCTTGTTGGGCCTGTTGGCCCACACACTCTTGGAATACCTCTCTGGCCCATTCTGGTTCGTCCCTGCTCTTTCTGTGCACCCAGTTAAATGTGTATCAGGAGATTTTCGTGCAATGCCTGCCTCTTACCTCCTTAGGGTCCTTGTATCCCTTTTCTGCATCTGTACGTCTTCTAGCTTATTTGCTAACTCTTTCTTCAGCTGTGTCTAATCTGCTACCATAAATTATTCTTTGCAGTTATTTTATTTTCTAGCTCTAGAGTTCTAAGTTAGATCCTTGTGGATTTGAAAAATACGCTTTGTTAGTCTCTAGCTGAAATTATTTCAGGATTTCAAGGTGTGATTGCTAATTCCATTTTTCATTTTGCTTTTACTAGCTATAATTATCCCACAGTAAATAGCTTCTCTTCATCAGTCATTTTGTTACCTTGAGTTGCTATGGGGGAAAAAAATCATCCAAGAGTAATAGTTGATGCTCCTGAAATCACCAGAGGAATCCAAGATTTTTTCTCTGTAGCATTCTAAAATTTAAAGGCAACTTTATTGAAATATAATACACATACCTTAATGTTCAACACTTAAACTGCAACATTCTAGAATTTTTCACATGTTGATAGAATTATACAAACTCTTCTGGGTGTGATGGCACATGCTTATAATTCTAGTATATAGAAGACTAAAGCAAGAGCAAAAAAAAAAAAAACTTTTTTTTTTTTTAGAAAAAAGAAAGAAAACACAAAAAGAATTATGCTATTATCACCATAATGTAACTTAAAACTTTTTTTGTTATCACCTATAGAGATTTTGTTTCTACTAATAGTGACTCCAAGCAGGTCCCTTTTCTGCCCTACGCCAGTCCCAGGAAACTCCAACACATTTCCTTCCTCTGGGGACTGACTTATGCTTGACTATTTCATGTAAATGATGTCCTATAATAACGGGTCTTTCATGACAGGTTTCTTCCACGTGGCACTGTGTTTTAAGACTTGATTTTGGTCTAGTTTGTGTAAGTACTGTAGTTTTCTTTACTGCAGGTCAGTATTCTATTGTATGGATGCACTCTGCCCATTAGCTGGTAGGCATTAGGTTCCATCCAACCAATTTTGGCTATTATGATAAAGTTGCTCTGCATATTTAGCTGCAAATTTTTGTATAGATGAGTTTTTACTTCACTTGGCTAGGTGTGCAGGGGTGCAACTGTTTGCTACAACGTATATAACTATAACATTTTAAGAAACTGCCAACCTCTTTTCCAAAGTGACCACAGCTTTTATAGTCATACTAAGTACACTAGCACTTGCTCTTGTCTGTTCGTTCCAGTGGGTGTAAGGTGTGTGTGTGTCTCAGGGATTTTTTTTTTTTAATATTTATTTATTTATTATTATGTATACAGTGTTCTGCCTGCATTACACCTGCAGGCCAGAAGAGGCCATCAGATCATATTATAGATGGTTGTGAGCCACCATGTGGTTGCTGGGAATTGAACTCAGGACCTTCAGAGGAGCAGACAGTTCGCTTAACCTCTGAGCCATCTCTCCAGCCCTCAGGGATCTTATTTACATTTCTCTAATGACTAATGGCAAACAGGCACATTTTCATGTGTCTATTAACTTTCCATTGTGTCCTTTGGTAAAGTATCTTTTCAAAGCCTCTTTCTATTTCTAGATTGATCTGTCTGTCCTTTTCTTTTGAGTTCTAAGAATTTTTTATATATTTTTTTGATACCATCCCATTTTCAGATATATAATTTCAGAAAGTTTTCTATGTGTTATCATCCCACTCTTGCGGCGTGGGGACAGGAACAAGAAGGGATCGGAGACCTCTACCTGAATAGTGGTCAGTCTCTATTTTCTTTTTGTTTGTTTGTTTGTTTGTTTTTTGAGACAGGGTTTCTCTGTGTAGCCCTGACTGTCCTGGACTAATTTTGTAGACCAGGCTGGCCTCAAACTCACAGAGATCCACCTGCCTCTGCCTCCCAAGTGCTGGGATTAAAGGCGTGCGCCACCATGCCCGGCTTAGTCTCTATTTTCTTAATAATAGCCTTTGAAGTCCCCAAAATTTTCACTTTTGAAGAAGTCCAAAATATCCATCACTCTATGACAGTAATGTTACTATTGGGCAGTATCTAGAACACTGAGGAGACCAGCCTCTGGGCACGGGAGTTATCTATCTCTTCAGGTTAGCCTCTGCCTGCTAATCGAGGAGGATAAGACAGACCCTGAGAGAGGTGGTAACATTCCCTGAGTTTGGACCCTGGACTGCACAAAAGGGAGAGTCCAGCTGAGCACAAGCATTCATCTCTCTCAGCTTCCTAACTATAAAGGCAATGTGACCGGCTGCTTCAGACTCCTGTCACTTTGCTTCCCCTCTGTGTTGGCTAGCTTGACCCAAGCTGGTGTCATCATACAGGAGGGAGTCTCAGTTGAGAAACTGCCTCCGGCTGTAGAGAAAATAAGACATTTTCTTAATTGGTGGTTGGTGTGGAAGGGCCCAGTTCTTTCTGGGTAGTGCCATCCCTCTGCTGGTAGGCCCGGGTTCTATAAGAAAGTAGGCTGAGCAGTCCTTGGGAAGCAAGCCAGTAAGCAGCACCCCTCCATGGCTTCCACACCCGCTCCTGTCTCCAGGTTCCTGACCTGCTTGAGTTGCTGTCCTGACTTCCTTCAGTGATGTGGAAGTGTGAGCTAAATAACCCCTTTTCCTCCCCAACTTGCTTTTGGTCATGGTGTTTCCGCATAGCAATAGTCACCCTAACTAGGACAACCCTCCATAATGGGTTGTACCCTGGAGCTATGTGCCACAGTGAATCCTTCCCTCTGTAAACACCTGCTGTCAGGGTATTGTGCCACAGCAAAAGGAATCGGAACTGACGTGTGCCTGCACCTTGTCATACTAAGAAACTGTTGTACAATCCAAGATTATAAAAATATTTATGACTGTATATTCCTTTGTGAGCTTACTGGTTTCATCTTTTACATGTAAGTCTATGATCTACTTTAGGATAATTATTATATATCATGTGGTTTGGGGTGAAAACTGAGATTCTTGCATATAGTATCCATTTTTTCTAGTTCTGTTTGGTTTTTTTAAACCATTATTTTTTGGTTACTTTGTTAAAAAAAAAATAGGCTGTCCATAATTGTACAGATTGATTTCTTGACTCTCAATTCTGGTTCATGTTTATCTTGTGCCAGCACCATACCATTTTAATCGTTAGAGCTCTGTGATGTGTTCAGATGTCAGGAAGTGTTGTGTCCCAGCCTGCGGGAAAAACCAAATCAGGGTTCACCTGAAAGAGGGAGTGGGGGTTGAAAGTAGGAAATAGAGACAAGAGAAATAACGAGTCAAGTCAGGAAATTTCTGATCAAGATTCACTTTAATGCCAACTAGTAAGAATATATAGAGAGCGAGGTCAATAGGATCTAGTCTAATCCCACTCACCCTAGCCCCCAGGCAAGAATACAATAGCCTGAATCGCTCCCTGTAGAACTTCCTAGTTCTCTGGGTAACTCCCTGCAAGAACTTCCTATTTCTTTGAGTAGTTCCCTGTAAGAACTTCCTTGATCCTCTGGGTGGTTCCAATTTGGGACTTCCCTACTTCTTTCAAAGGTAAATAGTCCAAGGATAGTCTAGAACACAAGACCTCTTGAGGCAAAGGTCAGCAACTGGAAGGTCACAGCATGCAGCCTAAGCACAGGAATTCTGACATGGCAGAATTTGGCATGGCTCCTCACAAGGAAGCTGAATGTACCCACTTACCTTTTCAACAGTGGGTTGTCCTGCTATCTTTAAATAATCACATGAATGTTGAGAGGGGTTAGGTGGAATTGTAGACGACCTGGAACTATTGACATTGAGATAGCAGTCAATCTTTGGACGGGCTAAAAGGGATATTCTCCCATTATGTAACGTTCTCTTGTTTTTTTCAATACTGCTTTGCAGTTATCCCATCACGATTTAGAAGCCAAGGCTTCCTCTATGACACCAGAGCTGGCTTTGCTGGGATCCCACGGATGAGCGCACTGACATAGAGTCTTTTCCTCAGTCAGCATCTCACTGCTCTAACCTAGAGGATTTATGGCATTTTTGCCAAAAACTTAATGGTAGTCACCATGCATGACAGTGTGGTCTTTCCAAGTATTTCCTAGTTATTCTCATGTGCTTACTCTTTCAAATCAACTTTGAAATCAACACATCTCATTTAAGGGAAGGAAAATCCGAGGAGGTTTGTAACTGAGAGATACCTTACATTTATAGGAATTTAGGGAAAAATAGCATTACTATGATATGAAAGCTTTTCTAGTCAATAAGACAGTATGAAAGCCAGGCACAATGGCATAACTCCACTATTTCAGCACTGGGGAGGCTGAGAGAAGAGGATGAAAAATACAAGGTTCCCCCTCAGCCACAGGCAAGTCTAAAACCGGGCCTGGCTACATCATCCTTTTCTCAAAAGATCGAGGAAGGTAGAGTGGAGAATGCTTCCCAATTGTTTTAAGGTATTGTTAAGCCTTTCAAAAATGTCTTATAGTTTTCCTATATTTTGCCTATTTATCAGTTTTACATCTAGATATATACATTGTGTTATGATGCACATGATCTTCATTTCAAACTAGTTAAAGTGTATCTTATCTTGGCATTGCTTTCCCACTGATTCTTTGGGCGTTTTCCTGATATGTAGCTGTATTTCTGCAAAGGAAGGCAGTCTGCCACTGCCCTTTCCAACATGTGCCCTTCTACTTGTCTGTCCTTTACGATAGTAACTAACATTCTAAAGCAATGTGTCGAGACTGTGGAAACAGTGACCATCTTTGTGTCTGTCCTCGTTTGGGAGGATGACTCCTGCCTAGCATGTTTGACATGTAAAGGTTAAGGATGAGGCTGGGGCCAGCCTGGTCTACAAAGTGAGTCCAGGATGGCCAAGGCTACACAGAGAAACTCTGTCTCGAAAAAACCAAAAAAAAAAAAAAAAAAAAAGATCAGGCTGGTAGCCAGCCGGCCGGTAGTGGCGCACGCCTTTAATCCCAGAGCTCAGGGAGGAGTGCAGGTGGATCTCCACCTAAGTTCAAGGTCAGCCTGGTCTACAGAGTGAGTTTCATGACAGCCAAGGCTACACAGAGAAACCCTATCTCAAAAAACCAAAAAGAAAAAAGAGAAAAGTAGGGAAAAAAAAGAAAGATTGAGGCTGCCTACACACACACACACACACACACACACACACACACACACACACACACA
>OU015746.1:72064812-72079233 GCA_907169655.1 Acomys percivali | reverse complement strand
CTCTCTCTCTCTCTCTCTCTCTCTCTCTCTCTCTCTCTCTCTCTCGCACCAGACCCACTTCTATACCCTTCATCAGCACCTTTTTCTGATCAACTAGAACTCTTGTTAGCCCTACCAGCCACTCTTGCCACAGCTGGATCAAACCGTCCATTGGCACATTCTGCATGCCTCAAGTTGCCTTTGGGGAGACAAGAAAAACTGCCTTCAGGAAGATGACAATTTGTACCTCTCAAGATTTCTCATCACCAGCCAGAAGATAATGGAACACTAATTACAGGAGCTAGCTATTGCCTAGGATCCCACATCTAGCTCATCTGTACTTGAAGGCAAGATAAGACAGGCTTACATAGAGACTAAACGTAGACCAAGAAAGACCTCCTTTCTAAATGCACCAGCAAGTGATGCTGTGTTAAAAGAAAGTGAGGCCAGAAGGAGAATGAGACTGAAGAGACATTGGGGAAGGAACTGGGGTGTATGCAACTGTGCCTGAAGAGGTTGACTCTTTAAAAATGTAAGGATCATCTGGACAGGGTGGTACCCACACATATTCCTAGCACCTGGGGCAGGTGGCTAAAGCATAGAGACTGCTGTAAGTTCAAAGTCAGCCTGGGTTACAAGCAAAGTGCTGTATCTACAAAACCAATTTTTAAAAAAGTAGCAATAGTCAGTAACGATGATGTTGAGTTAATGGTAATAATTGCTTAGTTAAAATTAAGGTGGAGCAAAAGTATCCATGAGAGGATGGAGACCAGCACAAACCTTAGGTCTTGGTACTGAGATGGAAGCACTCTGGTGTCTATTAGCTTTGTCCAACATGACCATGTCTAGAAAGAGCATGAATAAATGTCCTCTGTGGTATAGGAAGTAGGAACCAACTGGGACTGATTTCAGCAGCAAAGAGGCTTACAAAGGAACACTGGCAATCTCACAGCATCCCATGGAAAGCTTGGAGCTGAGGCCCTGGGCAGGTGGAGCAGTCAGGCTATACAACTTTGCTGGCAATTGTAGGCATACTTTTGGGGGCTACTTTATTGGGATCCTTGTATACCACCCTTCTCTACCCCAATCCCTCCCAACCCCCAACACTAGGTAGGCAAGAAAGGATTAAGGGGAAAGGGGGTATATACCTCTTTAGACTACTTCCTGCTGATCAGGGATGTTAGGTTACTGGGGGCAAGTTTGGATTTTGCTGTCAAGATATTCAATTTCTTCTTCTTTGCACAGGGTAAAGGAAGGATTGAAATCACCCAGGAGAAAATGTACTTCAAAGTATAGACTGTTAGGCCTGACCCCAGTGACTGACAGTGAACTATAGTAGAGGCCTCTGTGTGTGAGAAGTGATACCCTAGAAATTAGAAGGGTACATGGACACAGGAGGCCTACAAGGAACAGGTGGCCCTTGAATTCAAAATGAAAAGTGACCAGACTAGCTGAGGGATAAATGCAATACCATGAGCACGGTATTGAGCAGTGGTAAAAGATCAAGTCAGATTGGCTGATGTTGTGGGGATAGAGAGGGCTCAGGTGTGGGAAGAGAAACCTTCCTGTTTTTCTATTTCTGCTGTAGGAAGGAGCATTTTGGCTTCCTCTAGCTTGTAATCACCAACATATTTGAATCAATTTTACAACAATCATGAAAGATTTCATGGTTTGGGTTTTATGTTATTTCTTTATATATATTTTATTTCTACACTAAATTCAGCGTGACTCTAGGTGTCTTGGTACACTTGGTGAGGCATTCAGTATTAATTATTACTGATAAATAGACCTTCCTGCCTAGAATCCTGAAGGATGCTTCCACAATCCAGAAAACTTCCTGCAATGCTCATTTCTGGTCCTGGTGAGCCATAGAAAGATAGAATACCACAGAGATGATGTCATTACTCCCTGGGCCCTGTGTGGCCAATGGAAATATGGCTGCAACTTATAACTACAAGCTGGTGTTCAGACCCTAAAAATTACAATCCACCCTCATCTGTCTTGCCACCTTCAAAGCCAAATGAACAAAGGATTCTGGTGTCTGCTGCCAACCTTAGCAACCCTGCTACACTGCTCATACACCACTGTGTCACTCCTACCCTAAACCCAAGCCTTCTGAGTCCCTGTGGAGTGAGGAAAAGCCAGCAATATAAGACAAAACCACAGGCTTCTCTGACTTGCGGGTAGGGAAGAAACCAAAGGCAACAAGGCCACGACAGGAAGTACACCCCACCATATTGGCTCACAGACAGGAAGTACATTCTGCCATATTGGCTCACAGACACAAAATCTCCCCTAGTGTTTGTATCTGAATATGTTTTCCTTTGTGCTGCATGACACAAAATGATCTGGGAACTTCGGAAACAGAAATTAGTTTTCTAAGCAACAAGGCAGGAGCCCAAAGGTTTGATGCTTAACCACAGCATCCATAGTCAAGTCACCTCCTGGGACCTCAGTTCTTTACCGGTGAGGCATTTTCCCTGCCTTCCACACCTACTACAAAGCTATGAGGATCCATGAAAACAATATAAGCATTTTGTTTTTTTCAAATTGAAGCCACTGGTTGACAGAAAGCATTATTTCCACACTCACACAAGGGTCTTTGGATCAATCACTCTTTCCCTGCTCATATTCCAAAATCCTCTGGTTTCACTGGGAGATGAAATTTAAGTCTTTGACTTTTCTTTGCCTCAGATTTCAGCCCTTTGTCAGTGGGAGTCACAGGGATGAGAAGTGCAACTACCTGACTCACCTTTGCTCTAGATGGGGAGAGTGGCTGTCCTGCTGTCCTGTCCTGCTGTCCTGCTGTCCTGGCACAACAATGTATGACATGCCCCTCTCCCCTTGACTCTGTTCTGCTTTGAGCAATGACTTATACATTCATATTCACTGCCTTATGTATGCCTGATTAAACCTTACACCTATGGCCCCAAATAGAATGCCATAGATTACCAAACTTCCATCCACAACACCCCCCCCCCCCCCCCCCTTTTTTTCTTTTAAAAATTAATTTATTTATTCACTTTACATCCCGATTGTAGCCCCCTCCTTCCTCTCAGTTCCACCCTTCTATTCCTCAGAAAAACAGAGCACCCCCCTCACCTACCCACCCACCCAGCTCATCAAGTTGCACCAGGGATGAGTTCGTCCTTTTTCCTTGTAGCCTGGCAAGGCCATCATCCCACCAGAGGGAGGTGATCAAAAAGCTGGCAACAGAGTCCATGTCAGAGACAGGCCCCCCCCCCCCCCCCCCCCCCCCCCCCCCCCCCCGTCCCCTTTCTAGAGGACACACATGAAATCTGAGCTGCCTATGGACTACGTCTATGTAGAGGACCTAGGACCTATAAGACATGCAGGGATAAAGATGGACCAGCTAGAGCAGAGATTGAGGGAATGTCCAACCAATGCCTGGCCCAACCCAAGACCCACGCTATGGAAGAGACCCAACCCCTGACACTATTCAGGATACTCAGCTATGCTTGCAGAAAGAAGGAGCCTAGCAGAGCTGTCCTCTGAGAGTCTCCATGCAGCAGCAGTTCAAAACAGATGCTGAGACTCACAGCCAAACAGTGGGTGAAGCATAACAAATCTAGTGGAAAAGTGGACGGGGGTGGTGTGAAGCGGGGGGGGGAGGGGGCGGATAAAAAGCACAACAGCTTTTAAAGCACACCCTCCTGACTCCCCTGGAATAGAAGCAATACTCAATCCTAACTCTTAGAAGCTGTCGCCACCTTGTGGTCAAAAGCCGCTGTTTAATGGACAGGATCATTTGACCTTTTCAGAAGGGAGTAAAATAACCAAGAAGGAGAACCAGGGACTGGCAAAATAAACATTACTCTGATGACTGTTGGTTACAGAAAGTGGCATGTTCACAGATGCTGAGGCAGGATCCCGCTCCTGGGATTTTAGGCTTGGATTCCAACAAGAAGACTGGATACAGCACCTTGTACACTCAAGTGTTATTTCGATGTAAGCCCTAAAATGTATTGAAATATTATTAGTTCAGCCAATGAGGATGGTGGCATTTAGCTAAATAAATCCCCACCAGATGTTGAATCCTTGCCTGTGATTGGCCACTGGAGGGAAGGAAGCCTGTTCTCTGAGAACAAGGTAACAAAGGAATGGCCTGGAAAGAGTGGTTCAAGAAGGTCTCCCCCAGAGTGTGACTTCTGGGTTGAAACAGGGAGAATGATTAGAAGGTGAGGAGTGGGGAGCTAAGCGTTGATGGCTTGTGGGAGGAGGACCACATATTGGTGCAACTAAGATGGCTTCCATGGCTGTGGAAATGGAGCTGAGGGGCGGATAAATGCTGAAGGGACTCATCTATGCCAACAGGTAGAAAAGCACAAAGCACATGAAAGATTTCAACCTTTCTTTTCTCCTCTTCCCAAAAAGCAACAGGAACCCATTCACATGTTATAAGTAAGGAGGCAACAAGTTGAGCTTCAGAAAGATCATTCTTGTGGCAATGAGAACACTGTCACTAGAGACAGGTCATAAGGACCCAATACACTATTCACATAGTCTTGGATGTGCATCACAGTAATAGAAAATACTCAACACACAGGGGGCACCATAAACACATCATCTGTACTGTTTCATTTAATCCCCATAAGACCACATGAAATATATTGATCACTGTAAAATCTATCCTACAGATTAAAAGTGACATGTACAGAAAGTTAATTCCAGTGACCATGCCTGTGACCACTGTTCTACAAGCACTTGGTCTAGTGCAGTAGTTAACAGTGAAATGGGGAAAAGTACATGCAACTATTTCAGAAGGAGACTCCACATGCCCAGTGAAGTTGGATATAGGACACCAGGCAGGGAGGTGTGGAGGCCCACACCAAGTCTGCCGCCTGGAGCAGCTGAGCAACTGTTTAGAGGCACTGAAAGAACACCAAGGATCATACATAATTTTGATGTTGAGGTTAGGGGTGTGTGTGTGTGTGTGTGTGTGTGTGTGTGTGTATGTGTGTGTCTGTGTGCGTTTTGTGTGCATGGGGTGTTTATGTGGATGTGTGCACATACATATGTTGGAGGCAAATGAGTGTACCTGTGTGGAGGCCAGAGTTCAATGTTGTGTCTTCCCAGTCACTTCTCCATGTTATTTTTTAATTGGCACACAACCTTCCTTTCTTCCTTCTTTCCTTCCTTCCTTCTTTCTTTTTTTCTTTTCTTCTTTCTTTTTCTTTCTTTCTTTCTTTCTTTCTTTCTTTCTTTCTTTCTCTTTTCGTTTCTTTCTGTCTCCTTCTTTTTTTTAAGAAAGAGGGTCTCTCCCTGAACCTGGGCTCACTGATTTGGCTAGGCATGTTAACCAATGAGCTCCAGGAATCCACTGGCCTCTGTCCCCAGGGCATTAGGGTCACAAATACTTGTTTATCTGTACACCCTCCCACCCTTCATCCCCCGAGCCCCAGCCCCTGGCCCCAGCTCTCAAGCTTTGGTACCATTCCTACCAACTAACCTTCTCCCAAGTCCCTTGACCAGTATTTACAGCTGGAGACACTAAGGCGATAGCTGGCTGAAAAGAGAAAAGCAGGGTCCCAGGGATGAACAGACACTTGAGGCCATGAGTACAAATGCCCCAGAGAAAGAGCACAGGGTAAGAAACAGGGTTAGTATGAAGGCTCATGAGCTGTGGGGTTCAGCTTTGAGCTACTCACGGGGTGGGGGCAGGGCCAATGGAGCAGGAGTACAATCCAGAATCTGTGCTGTATAAGCTAGGAAAAGAACATTTCAAAGGAGGGAGGGAGGAAAGGAGGGAGGGAGGGAAAGAAAGAAAGAGCAATCACAGGAAGTGTCCACATCAACTTGAAAGACTGAAAACTGTCCCTCAGATTCTGCCAGTGATGTCACAGAGGCAGCTGAGCAGGGTTTAGCAAAAAGAAGCCTTTCCTTCATTGTTTCAAGGCAGAACCCACTTGATAAATGTTTGTGTTGAAGGCACTGATCCTGTTGGTAGGGAGTAAGAAGTCACCACTAGTGTCAATTTGCTGGAAAGGAGGAAGGAAAAGACCCATCTGGACAGGGGGAGGGCCTGCCCCACATCAGGAGGAAGGCAAGGGTGGAAGTCGATAAGAGTATAGATAAGGCTCCAGGCTGAGGTTCCCACTGGCTTCTAATCAAGATGCCCAAGTTCCTCTTGAGTAGGAAAGATGATCAGTATATGCCCACAGATCTGTTTTCACTCGTCTCATGTTTGATGAAACTCAAACTTGCTCCCAAACAGGAGTATGCATACTCTGCTTACCTCTGATATTATAATCACACACTTTAGATACAACGGCAAATGTGGAGAGAGAGGTGATGCCTTTATGGAAACTTGTTTGAATGTGTTAGAAAATTAAAAAACAAAACAAACAACACAAGATGCTAAAAATCTTGTCCATCTAAGTAGTTAAGTTTAAAATGCACATACTAGGCCAGGTGCAGTGTGACATTTCTAATCCCGGCTCTAGAGAGGTAATGGCTAGCCTGTGTTATATAGTAAGCCCCAGACCATCGCAAGATACGGAGTGAGACCATCTCAAATATAAGCCTATACATATAATATGGAGCCATGGATAATATAGTAAAACTCTCTGCAAAGGACCAGCCTTATTTTAGAGAACAAGATAGAATCACAGAATTATATATCTGACCTTTGCAAAGACAAGATGAAACTCAAATGGGTCTGCAATCAGGTTACCAAGGAGGGAGGGAAATTGACTTGGTCTTACTCAGAAATAATGAATGCAAATTTTGTGACTCCCTCTTAACTGACCTATTAAATGAACTGAACAACTCCTGGCCAAGCTGTCCTCAAGAAGACTTCTACAGTTGAGGAGGTGAATGACTAGCAGGGGTAGACATTTGTTGTTTACATACTGATATGGATACACTTAGTAAATATTCTAAAAAATTAATCTTATCTCTCCCATTTAATAGACCAAAAAGCAGGCTAAACAAACCATTGAGTACCAAGTTGTAACATTTGGATAGGATCTCAGTTCTACTTTTAACCTAGGATCCAGATAGGCCATTTTTACTATTTTCAGATGACCTGGTCTCACTTTTTTTTTTTTTTTTTTTTTGGTTTTTCGAGACAGGGTCTCTCTTGTAGCCTTGGCTGTCCTAGACTCACTTTGTAGACCAGGCTGGCCTCGAACTCACAGCGATCCGCCTGCCTCTGCCTCCCGAGTGCTGGGATTAAAGGCGTGCGCCACCACCGCCCGGCTCCTGGTCTCACTCTTAATCTGTCCCTTCCAATGCATTCCATGCCAGCATCCTCCAGCACCAATCCACCACTGGCTCATCTGGGTTCTTCACTCTTCGCCTTTCTTATGGGCTCTGTCACAGACTGTCCCTCTCCTGCCTTACAGACTCACATCTTAGGGCATGGACCAGTACACTAGCTTCCCGTTACCAACTCCTGATAGACTTAGCACCATCACTCTGCACCAACCCATGTTCTTCCTGTTCTTTGCTTCCAGCACATCAGCACCCTGCTGTAGCTATGCTCCTGTTTCTCTATCAGTCCTTCTCAGCATCCGAGTGGACTTTTTGTCAATGTCAGAAAATGCAACGTTCTTTAGGGACTGGTTTCTGAGCTGCTGTCACAGACTACTCTGGCTGGGTGATTTATGAAGATTGTACTTCTCACAGCTCCAAAGCTACAAGTCCAAATTCAAGACATTGATGGGGCGATGTCTGCCTCCAAGATGATGCCTCTTTGCTCTATGTCCTCACATGGCCTAAGAGCAGAAAATGGAATAAGTTCACCCCCTCAAGCCATTTTTACAGTGGCATTAACCACTCATAAAGGAAGAATCTTCAAGATCCAAACATCTCCACAAAGGCCTCATCACCCAAGCACTGGGGACCCTGGGGACTATGCTTGAAACAAACTGTCAAAGGGGCAAACATAGTCAAACCACTGCTGTGCCATAGTGGGTTATTTCTTCCAGTTCTTTCCTGGGGTTGGCGGGGGGGGGGGGGAGGGTGTCATATCTTTGCTTATTGCTTCAACTGTATCCACATATTCCTAACCACTGCGTTACAACTCTCATGCTTCCTACTAGCTTTACATCTGGTTGATTATTCCTGCCAAAGGGCCCAAATTCAGTTAGAGGCCTTAATCTAGACTTCCACCTTCCAATACTCAAGCTCAAATCTATTCCTACATGCACTGCTGTGTTATCAATGACAAACATAAAATGGTGACATTATCACCCATCCCCCCTCCTTGCCTTCACAAGCCAACCTCATCTCATTCTTCCATCTCAAAGTCCCCACAGTTACTACTCCTACCCAGTTGGCCATGACGTCTCTGCACAGGCCAGTGATAGGGACCTCCTGTTTACACCATTGAATCTGTCCTCATAAGTAACATGATCTTCCTAAGCCACCTGCACCCAGTCCAGGTGCTTGGAAGAATGGTCACTTAGGATCTTAAGAAAATTGATCTATGTTCTCATTTACAAAATAATTCAAGCCTGGCATGGCTGTGCAGGACTGTGCAGCACCTGCACTCAGTGACTTGAGGTCAGCTGGGAATGTATGCAGGGAGCAGCCATCTCCAAAGCATTTCAACACTGTCACCCATGGCTTGACCGTCAAGGCCCGTGCCACTGCGTCCGAGGTCCTTTGTGGTCTAGCTCTTTCACATGCCTTTACCCTCAAACCACCTGCATCCTCAACCCCACACTTACACAACGGTTCCACAAGCAAGCACTCTTCACTTGCCCCTGTGTTTGCTCTCATGTGAAGTCCTCTTGTCCACTCCCTGCAAAACTCTTACTGCAACTTTTGCTAGGGCCCCTCTCCAAATCCTCCATAAACAGCAGCATCTTTCTGACAGCCTGTTGGACCACAGGGGTGGGACGTTCTCACAGCTCCTCCAGGACATTTTACTTCCATTCTGCAAATGCCTTTCTCCTTTTAGTGCTACCCACCCAGGCCTCTGGCACCAGAGCTGACTCTAACCAGCCCAGGTCCCAGACCAATCCCCAGCAATCTCTAAGACACACCCGCCTCACAAAGCCAGACCCTGGCAAAGTCTCTTTTCTTGTCTATATTCTTGGCACCTGAACACTGAAGAAAAACACTGGCTCAGTCACTGGGACCCATGCTTTCCTTCCTCCAACAGTTCTCACAGGCCTCCCTGGATCCTCTCACCTGGCAGTATTCTGCTCCCTTGGTCTTCCTGGTAGTCAGGGCTAACAAAAGTGAACACGGTCTGGGGTGAGCAAGTTGCCAAGGTCTTGAGGTGCTGGATGGTGGAAGCTTGCATATGATTAAGCTCACCAACAGAGCTGTGCTACATGTCCCTCAGGCTCTCTGTGTTGATTACTCTCCTAGCATAACAGATGCTACTGCTGCCCTCTCAATCTTTAGGCTTCTAGAGTTGGTGAAGTGGGGTGCCAAAGTGTGGGCCATAAGGAACAAAACGGCTTTAAAATCCCATCCTGTCCAAGGTACCCATCACAGTCATTATCCTTATTCAATGAGACATATACTTGGTTGTTTTCATTTTCATTTTATTCTGTGCAGTTTAAAGCGAAAGTTAAAACATACAAACCATGAAAGCTTTAGATATTCTAAGACAGGAATGTCACTCACTTGCATATCCCTCGTCTGTATTTTACATCCTGTTACACAAAGGTCCTGTCAACACACACACAGTTCTAATCCCTTACAATGTATTCATCAAGCAGTGAGATGACAATGCATCACAGCACAGGGCAGAGGGCTCCTGTAAGAAACCACGGCAGCAGTGTTTGGTGAGTGGTTATGTGGAGAGCTGGCGTGGAGGTTAATGCGAGACAGTCCTCAGCAGGTAGCGTGTGCTCTAACAAATGGAGATGCAGCTTCTACTACAGGATAAAATGTAACTTGTTATTAGTTTCAAACTCCAAGACTAACAGCAGACAATACAAGGTGCTTTAATTCTAGATTCTATAACCCAATGCCATTCTACCGTCGCCTGAGTGCCTCCACGCTGGGAACCGCTCACGGGCTTTATGAAGTCAACTTCAAATATAAAAGCACTTAGTTTACCAGTAGAGGTCTGTGGTCACTCTAGTAACTAGTCATAGATACCTTCTGGGAAAAACTGACTTTAAAAAAGACTGCACTGTGGACTCAGAATAACTTCACACACGGTGCCTCCTAACAGGAAACATGGACTACTTGCCATCATGTTTTAGGTGTCGGCACATACATATTATATAACTCTTAGCAAAATACCATTTTGAAATGGTTCTTAAGCCTAATCTAAACAAAGAGGTCAAGATGTCCATGGGACAGCTCTTCAGTATCTACTTCCACTGTGAGAAACTATTCAGTCCAGATGTTATCTTCAGGTGTGTGTTTAATGCCTCGGCTAACTGTTACACCAATCTTTAGTGTTTTGGCATTTAAATCTGAGTCATGCCACTACATGGGTAATTTGCAAGCGTACATACACACACACACACACACACACACATACACACACACACACACACACACACACACAGATCATCAGAGACAAAACACAGATTTGGGAAGGGCTGGCTGAGAAGGACCATAACAATCTACCCGAGTCCTCAAGTTTCTAACCCATCATCAAAGAAGCAAAGCCATCATTTTGGAAAGGGTGCAGGCAAGACTCTAGTATCTATATGTTGTGTCTTTAACCTTTGAAGTTAAGCAGAGCCCTTGCATTGAGAGCCTGAGAATGCACGTGGGACAGTTGTAACAGTTAATAAAAGTGCTAAAACAAAACAGGGAACAGGCCAGAACCAACAGCACATGAGGAACGCTGCAGGGGCCAAGATGGTTTCTCTCCCCTCTCTCTGCAGGGATTAGTCTGGGCCCTGTTGTAGATTGGAGGGGGACAGCTATATCAGCCATCTTTCCTTAATACTGGTTCAAAAGAGAGCTCACCTGCAGCTTAAAGTTTTTCCTACTGGCATCTAAACCTTAGCTATCCACCGCAAAACACTAGCAAAAATGAAAACCTGAAGCTCAATACATTAGATTATGAAAAAAAATCTAATGTAAACATCCTCCCGGTACCAAGATGCCTTGCAGCATCTTGACCCATTTAGTGATATTTAGTTAGTATAAGAAATATTAAAAATCAATGCTAAAACCAAATGTCACTGCTCCTATGCCTTTTAGTCACATTATGCCCCTAAAGAAGACAGAATAATACACTCCACTCTTAGCTATTGGGCATCTTCCCCAGAAAATGCATAACCAAAGGGTGTCCCCTATACTTTCCTTTGCAGTGTGCCCAAAGGGCTACAATGTCAAAAAGCAGTTCTTTAGGAACTCAACTTGGGGCAGCGCCAGGAAGCAGTTAATAAACAAAATCTGCCAGTAGGAAGAATGAGGTATCAGACAGGACTACACACAGCCACGAAGAGCAAGAAGCAGGAAATAACCAGCTTTGCAGTTCACTTCTGTACAGCGCAGACAACACTAGGAGGCCCATTAAGCCCCTTTCTTCTCTGGTAAACAGTCCAAAGCTCAGTTAAAGCAAACACGGACTCCTGGCAAGAGGCATTTTACACAGCTAAGCAGGTATCTTCAAGCACTACCTGGTCAAGCCCTGGCACTCCTGAGGTCTTGTGGCTGAACTGCTGTTTGTGACATACTTTCCCCACAACACAAGCCCCGAGCATAAAGTCCCTATATAAAGGGGACTGATCTCATTCTCCCTGAAGGAGAAGACAGTTCTTAGATTCCTAACTATAACTCTAAAACCCCCAATGGGTTTACCCCAATGGCATTTCATAGAAAATAACTATGTTAACACTGTAAGATTTATACGTAAGTTCTCCAATAAATAACTGCTATCTTGGAAAGTAAAATTACAAATTATCACTTTTACTTAATCTAAGTGACCATCAGTGGTAAAGACGCACCATACGTATCTCTAAGAAGCAGCACTGCCCATTGAGCCCCGGCATGTGCCTGGTGTCTCAGAAATGTTTTGTTTTGCACTTATTCCATGGTCTAAAATATGTCTGTCACATAAACTTTATACCTGTGTAAAGAACGTATGGAATAAACTAGTTGTTACAACTCTCACTCCATATTCCGAGTCCTCTCCTCCAAATTAGCCACAGGCATCTGCGTTTTTCCCACATGCACATCAAGAGGACCAGCAATGTAGCGCTTCCTGAAGGAGTGTTCGCCACTGCCGTCTGTCTAGTATCAGCAGGCGGCTTTGAGCAAAACATCTCATATCTTAATGGCAGTCAGTCTTCTCTGTGAAGTGGTAATGTGAGCCGCTTTGCTGTAAATTTCGTTAGGTCAGTCAGTTCTGAGGATTTTGGCAATTTCTCCTGCCTTCGACTGCAAGCGCTTGGCTCAGAGAAAGGCAACCGTTTTGCAAGTGCCTCCCTGACAAAATGGAGCAGTTTCACCATCTTGTGGGAATCTTCCTTCCTTGAGTCCCGTAAAGCATTCTGTTGTTTCTTTGCAAGACAATACAGAATTGTGAGCATTTCTCCAGCAGCAAATGCTGGCATCACTAATATCAAAAATGTTAGCGGCTGTTTCCCTGGTTTTCTGCATATATAATAGCCTCTCAATGCTGAGTCGCAGTGCTACCTTTTTGAAGACATTTTTAAAATGCCAATTAAACCTGACACAGTTGATACCAACAATATACACATCAGCTGAGGTAATGACACTATAACAAGCTGCAAAGTCACATATGCATGAGCTAGGATAATGATAAGACTATCACCTGGTTGACAGTAATGAGATGTCCCAATTTCTGACAAGTTAAAATGTCAAAAAAAAAAAAAAGGGGGTACAGTTTATGAGTAATAATAACATATGTTTTCAAGCCTGAAATGCTTACAGATTTACACCAGTGGGGGAGTAGGGGAGGGAAGCCCAAGAGGCAGAGAATAAGTGTTAAGTACACCCAGCAAAATATCCAGGATGGAATCTGTATGGTCCAATTTGGTTTAAATTCCCTTTATTTCTATATGGCTTACATGTAAATCTTTTTTTTTTTTTTTAAACTGGATATAAATCCAATTGCAAATGTTCCTCAGTCACTTAGTAACTTTCAAAGCCAGGTCCCTTAGGACAGAGGCTCCTAACTGCTTTTAGAGCATATTCTAGAAAAGTGTGTCTCTGGTCAGTGGCCTTCGTCAGCAGGTGCCCTTCGTTGGCGAGCAGATCTGATCCTATGTGGCGAAGCTGAAGGGTCTTCTTCTGTCTCAGATCCTGAAGGCTGCTCATGGTCTCCTTCCTGAGATCCTGTGTCTCCCACCAGCTCCCGTAGAAACTTGAATTTAGATAAAAAGAGATGCCATACAAAATACCAACCTAGAGAAACATAAAAATATTAAGACAAATTATTACATTGTTTTCAGCTTCGAACACTACTGTTAACTGAAAGGTCTACATCACAAAGCAGTTAGTATACTAAAGTATGCATTCATACTACAAACATAAGGCACTTATGATGTGTAAGGCAAGAGGATACACTCTGGAATTATACGGGAGGACAACTTCCTGCTTTCAGGGAATTTAGCATCCAATATTAACATTATAATGATGTGGAGTATGGTCGCACATACACTCTTGGGAGTCTGAGGCAGGTAGATATGCAATTCAAGGCTAGCCTGGGCTACATTTTAAGATTCCAATCTTAAATGCCAACCCTCCATACACATGTATTGAGATTGGGTCTAAGTAAGAGTATTTACTGTATTAATGTCTGTTTTGAGAGTATTTTTTGTAGAAAAGAAATACATCTGACTAATGCGTGGACACACCCTATCTCAGTTCTACTCAAGGTGAGCCTGAATGAAAGATGTCTAGCAGCAGTGAAAATGCCTAAGTGAAGGCCATGCTACTGAAAAGTTTATAGCAATGGTTCTCAACCTTCCTAATGCTTCAAGCCTTTAATACAGTCAGTTCAAAGCCAGGCGTGTGGCACACAGCCTGGTCTAAATGTGTAGCCAAGGCTACACAGAAAAACCTTGTCTTGAGAAAAAACCAAAACAAATCAACAACAACAAAACAAAATTAGCTCTTCAAGTTGAGATGACCCCCAACCATAAAATTATTTCATTGCTACTATTATAAATTGTAATGTAGGCCGGGCGGTGGTGGTGCACGCCTTTAATCCCAGCACTCGGGAGGCAGAGGCAGGCGGATCGCTGTGAGTTCGAGGCCAGCCTGGTCTACAAAGTGAGTCTAGGACAGCCAAGGCTACACAGAGAGACCCTGTCTCGAAAAACCAAAAAAAAAAAAAAAAAAAAAAAATTGTAATGTATATTTTTACAAAGTGTATGTTATTGGAGATTGGCTTTGCCAAAGGGGTACAGACACACAAGTTGAGAACCGCTGGTTTATAGACAATTTCACAGAAAACTATAAAATTTCTATAATTACAAGATAGAAACATAAAGCCTGTGAACCAACTGCATAAATCCAAGA
>OU015746.1:72043252-72056953 GCA_907169655.1 Acomys percivali | reverse complement strand
CACACACACACACACACACACACACACACACACACACACACACACACCAAAGGAGCCAGGGCTGGGTATGAGGCATGTGAGTGCAGAGAGCAAAGGCTACCCCAGACTCAAAGGCTCAGATTCACAACTTCCACTTAGCCTAAGAGTAGACCGGCCTCCTGTGGATGCCAGGCTCGAGGACAACTTCTGCAAGGTGTGCTGCGTGTATGGGGGGAATAGGAGGATGGGAGAAGAAAAGGCCTTAACACCTAGATGACCTTGTACTGAAAAGTATGTACCCCCTTAACCCTGCAGCATGTGCATTAGCTCACGGAAGCACAGCCCACGCACCGAACACTCCCCACTGAGGCCTGACAGACACACAGAACACATTTCTTGCTTGCTCTTGTTCTACGGACATGAGTCTTGCACTATGTCCTGGGATTTAGAAAGAAAAACAGGAAGGAGAGAGAGGGGAGGGGAGAGGGAAATTCTGTCTCCATATACTCAGGCGCCACGGCTGGCTGGTAGGTTTGGGCTTTGTTCCACTGATAAGTGCTGTAAACCAGAAAAAACAAAAAAACAAAAACAAAAAAAACAACCTGGCTGGCAGCAGAGGCCATGGGTTCTGGGATAAAGAAAGGTGACTCTCTTGTGTGTGCCAGTCATCAAGGATTAGTTCAAAAGACAAACGTTATGAAACACTTTGTACTGGATTCCTATAGATAACGTGCCAGAAGGACAGCAGTGGTACACAAGCTAAACACTTAGCCATCACCATCAACGTAACTAAAAGTTCACATGATGAATTAACACTCCGTGTTTCACTAATCTCTCTGAATTAGTCAAGACCGGCAACCATGATTCCCATCCCCACACAAAAGACCCGATGACTAACTGGGGCTTTCTGTTTTGCTTTATTTTAAGCTTCGGAACCAATTTGGTTAAGAATCTGAAAGAAAAACAACGCAGGGCAGGCGAGCTGTAAATCTCAGCAGCTGCTGAGAGGAAGGAAAGAAAAGGAGGAAGAAAGTCATGCCTTGGGTTAGGGGCCAAGAAAGCAGGCTCACCAGTGGAGGTCAGTAGGTAGCTGCACTGAGAGAAACAGGAGAAAGATCTAGAGTGTAAGTCCGTTTAAGACATGGGCCAGGAGCTAAAGAACCCGCAGGGAAGGGTAAAGGAAAAGTTACTTTTTGAGGCGAACTCGGAGGCGCAAGCAGGCTTCAAGTAAGTGTCCGTAAGCAACTGGGGTCTGCTGCCTGCCCCACCCCCTTTTAAGACAGGGTCTTGTTACAGTAGCCCAGACTGGCCTCAAACTTAGAGACGCTCCTGCCTCAGCCTCCCAAGTGCTGGGATGCATGAGGTACAGCTATTGAAGAGAGCCAGCTAGCCAACTTAGCACAAACCAACCAAGTTTAGTATCTCAAGTTCTTGGGTTTTCATGGCAGACGTACGACAATGCAGTTTTCAGCATGATGAAATTCACACACTGCAACACAATCCCACTAGACTGGAGGACAGCCCTCTGGAAGGTGAAAGGTCAGAGGGTACAGTCCTTCGGGAAGAATTAGGTATGGCCATTCACATCTGTTTTGAATGGTGCGGTCTGTATTCTGTACATCTCGGTTCTATCTAACTGACAAGACTGGTGTCTGTGTAAAAAGGCGCCAGCAGTTTGGGCTGGATTCCGTAGTTAGCATATTATCAGCAGGAATCTTCAGAGTTAATGCTGGTATTACAGTCAGTTGATATACATTTTAAATCCTTACATTTGTGTGGTGGGATGGGGCATGCCCTTAATCCCAGCACTCGTTGGCAGGTGGAGCTCTGTGAATTGAAGGTTTGTCTGGTCTGCAAAAGGAGTTCTAGGCCAGCCAGGGCTACACAGTGAAACCGTTATCTCAAAAACCAAACCAAACCAACCAACCAACTAAAATCCTTAAATTCTTACATGGTGTTGTGAGAGAGGGTAGGGCACGAGGGCCGGAACCTGGATGTTTGGTTTTCATGTCTACTCTGGCGATATTGTTGTGGTTTAGAGACTCCCGGGAGCCTGATGAACCTCCACGTCTCACATCCTTAAGAAAAAAACGTAATGCCTTCTGAATGTTGGCTTGACACTGAAACTATTTTACATTTTTTGTTGCTGTTAACATTTATCTGTTAACTATACTTAAGTAAGGCTGACTAAAATCATAAACTTAAAACATTATTTGCCAAACTTTTTAACAAACCCTTTAAATTAATTAAGAGGCTATCACTTTCAGATGGTCCCAGAACTTTGGATTCTTATACAGGTAAGCTGAAACTTAACTCACCATCAACAGTAAATCAAAATAAAACAAAACAAAGCAAAAGCCTAACCACGGAAACAGGAAGCCTTTAGCTAGAAATTTCCCATATGTTCAGTATTTTCTACCTTGCCTGTGTCCAAAAGCCTTCTCTCCTGCCCTTGGCAACCCCAACACCTTGAGGTTAAAGCACTGCCTGACTCAGAGTAAACTAAGTGGGCTTATTCATCTTTGAAGATCCACTTCCAGGCACTGGCTGACCCTGTCCTTCAGTGGGAGGTCAGCAGGCACCCAGTTGGTCCTCCCCATTCGCAGACCCTGCTATCTGCCAACTTGTCTTCATTAACACTGTAGGCTGGGAACATAGCTCCATCAGTCCAGCTCGGCCTGAGTCAGGTCTGTCTGCTCTAACTTCTTGGCTTTCCCAGACACAGCAGTAGCCTGAGTCTTGGTACTACGCACCTGCACATCACTATGCTCAAGCTAACCTAGGGGATACAACCTTGCCAACTTATGAAGAAGAGAGGGTGTGACCCTCAGTTAATACAACTCCTGTCCTGGTACAGGACCTCTGACCTCCTAGGACCTATGTTGACATTAGTTTTCAATCAGCTCTAAAGCTTCAGAACTCAGGTGCTCGTCACTGCAACAGAGCAGGGAGAAATGGCACTACTGTTACTGAGGCAAAGTACAATCCCAAAGCCACGGTCATTCCCAACTCTACGACTGTCTCCTTGGCTAAAACGGTCATCAACCCAACACAAACCACCCAACTGGATTCCCTTCCTCCCAGGCTGCAGCTATGAGCTGGGAGCATCTTGGAAGTTCCCGTGAAACCTCTCAGGGCCCACATCTGGGCCAAAATCTTGATGCCCCTGCATTCATTTATCACCTCATCCCAGCTAACTGGGCTGAAACTTGACTCATTTAGTCCCTCTTTCGCTCAAATATTTGTCAGTGCCTACTATGGTCCAAACACTATCGTACGCATGTCCTCTGACAATGAATCTATGGGGAAGAGCGGGGGGGGGGGGAGGGGGAGGTTGGACCGGGGGGGCCGGAGGGGTTGGAGGGGGCGGCGGGGGGGGGGGGGGGGGGGGGGGGGGGGGGGTCAGTCGCACACAGAGGAAACGGCTATCTTCAGAGAGGCCAGCGAGCCTCGCTGGCAACTGGGAGGATAAAGGTGTCAATGCGATGGGAAACCCTGCAGAAACAAGGTCTGAAGTGTAGGTTCCTATGTGCAAAGTCTGAAATGTTTACTGCACTTGTGGTCCAAGCTCCATGTCTTCCTGCCCCCGCTAGAAGTCAGGCTGTGGGGTTCACACTGCCCACTCTCCGGTCACATGCTTGATGCTTCCGGTGACCAGTCTTTACCCTAAAATAATCTAGGGGCCCCAGAGACACTTCATGGGCACAAGACGCTGGTTGGAAAGGGTCCTGATAACATGCCGCACCTATCACGTAGGCTGGTCTAAGGGAACTGGGGCTTTGTACCAAAGCTATTTTTCATGAGAGTGCAGAGGTGAACTTGTGAGGTCTTGGGGGATAGAAATGGAGGGTGATAAAAAGAATGAGCATCCATGCCACCTTGATGGGCTTCATCTGAGAGCAGAGCACGCCCACATCAATGGACCTTTCCAGACACTTGGAATGTTTCTGAATGAATAAGTGGGATCCCTGTCCAGCTTGTTGCTTAAAGTCAACCAGATTGTGGTTACCTCTAAATCTCAGAAATCACATCAGCTATTTAGGTGACTAAGTATGACATCTAGTCCAGTGAACAGGAATTAAGGAAGACAAACTCATCTGGCAATGTTTATAGGAAACCAGAAGGGTGCATTTTAGGTGAAGATTCAGAGCTAAGTGAGGCTGTCAGACACCAGTGTTTTACACAGTAAAGATTCTGCCAGGCATGGTGGGTATCTGAGAATTCCAGGCCAGCAAGGGCTACACAGTGAGACCCTGTCTCAATCAACCAAGCAATCAAAATAAAGTCATTGCAAGTTGATACACCAAGACAGTCCTGTCCTTGCTTTTTACAGGCGTTTAAAGATATGAGTTTTGCAGCCTAGTGAAGGTACAAGATAAAACAAGGCATCCTCTGTGTTCAGGGGCAGCATCTATGACGTATGGCCCTGTAGAATGAGTGCCTTCCCAACTGGAGGATGACATCCTCAGGGACACAGGTGATGCTCTGTTCATTTCGGATGCCCCACCCTCTCCAGCAAATGTACCTAAGAGTCTACTATTTATTACTAACAAGAGTCACCCACTTGAGGCCATCCTGGTTTATACTGCACTTAACAATTATTATTGGATTTTAATGATTGGCAGAGGATTTTCCTTCATTCTTCAAATGAGGGCTTATCATGTTGTGTGCCAGGCCTTATGCTAGGATCTAGAGATAGTGAACAAAGCAAATTAAGTCACCGGCACAGCAGTGCTTACACTCTAGTTGGCAGTGTTAAATGATAACCAGGCTGCCGTTGTTCTGACACACCAGGCTGAAAGTCAGTCACTCTTGCTAAAAAGTCATGTCCTGAAGCTGAAACTAAACTATTGACCTGACCTTTTCTCAAGGTATCAGGATTAAAGAGATGTCAAGAATCAGTATTACATAACAGCCCACTCGCCAACAGGCCAGTTCCAATTAGCAAGATAATCATGTTCTTTCTGCCTTAATCCTTAGACAGACAGACAGACAGACACACACACACACACCTTGTTGTGTTAGGAATACCACTGAACCACACACTTCCAGCTCTCTGCTAATACTCATTGTTTCTGTGGGACAATCAGGAAGCTACACCATAGCCATGCTTTAGCTCCTGAAAGAGACCAGCAGGTGCAGAATTGTCAATCCACTGGCTTGGATTTCCCCTAGCCTCCATGTGGAGTCTTTGGAGGCATGAGGGACTGAGGCAGAGATGCAAAGGGAGAGGAAAATCATGTGGGGACACCTCAGTGAAGCTTCTGGACTCGGGTTGCTTCTGGGTAAGAATCCACGAGTGACTGTCACAGGCTCCTGAGACTGTTAAGCACATAACTTCTATCATATCAAGCAGGGCTGGTTCTCCAGTGCAGATGCCTAAGTCCACTCTTAATAAATTATCTCTTCTTTTTAAAGACTCTGATAAGAAAATTCTAAAGATCTGATAAGGGGTAGAGATAAAGGATCAAAGACTGTTCCCTATGTAGGAATGTAGGGCAGACCCTAGACTTAATTAAACCCTGAAGCCATCTGTTCACATACACAGTCTCAACTTCTAGCCTCAGGCAACCCAGGATGTTTCTTAGAGACCACCCTCCTGGTCCAAAACGGTGGCTCTTTGTGAAGCCCACCCTTACAGCTCTGACCAACTTAAAAGAACTGCTGTTAAGGAAATGCTCTTGGCTCCCAGCTCCAACTCCCGTAGATCTGTGGAAGCTGCAGGGCCTGTCCCAGGACTTGGTTCTCTAACAGCTCACTAAACCTTTCTATTTCAGAAAATCTCCACTCTTGATTTAGGTTTGATCTCACTAAAACTTAATGGCAGAATGGGGTATACCAGTTGGACACAAAATACAATCAAGAACCATAGAAAAAGTCGGAGAAAAAAAAAAAGCAACTGGCTAAAGTCTACTCACGCAGGCAGGCGAATTTAAAACATCCTAGTAGGAA
This sequence comes from Acomys percivali, assembly GCA_907169655.1. NCBI lineage: Eukaryota > Metazoa > Chordata > Mammalia > Rodentia > Muridae > Acomys > Acomys percivali. Next base: position 72,051,022 of record OU015746.1, on the reverse strand, counting down.
TAAGAGAATTCCTCTCTGGGAGAGAAACAACTGTTGATACTTCAGAAAACAGATCTCAACATTAACAGTGCATGTAAAACCGAGACTAAGTCATCACCAAATCACAGTGCATAAGCGACTCATCATATTTGTTGTTCTTGCTTTCTTGGGTTTTTTGTTTGTTTGGTTGGTTTGGTTTGGTTTTTTTGGAATGCCTTCTATAGACCAGGCTGACCTCCAACTCAAGAGATCCACCGGCCTCTGCTTCCCAAGTGCTGGGATTAAATGCATGCACATCCACACTGCTAGGTAAGAAACTAAGATTTTGCGTTTTAAAAAATTACTTCATCATTAAATATGAGCATATCAAAGACATCTAGAGAAAAACCTTCTCTAGATGTCCAAGAAGAGTCCAGGGTAAAAGGCGGGGCTCTATGCCCAGTAATGATGAAGCAAAATAAATAAATAAATAAATAAACAAACAAAGCCATTTATTTCAAAGGAGAGTAGGAAAATATAACTTATCTAGAAGAAAATACTCCCAGAAATGAAGGACAATTCTCAATTGCATATGTCCAGAAACAAAGGAATGAAACCAAGGTCTGCCCTGACACTTCAGCTCACCAGTGATGAAAGACTATCCAAAAAGCCATCTGAGAGAAAAGCCAAGAAAAGAGGGAAACCAAGAAATGGAACTTTACTGAATGTCTCAAAACCAGCCCTGGAAGACTAAAAAAAAAAAAAAAAAAAAAAAGCAATAATTTAAAAAATCTAGATAAAAACCATTTGCAACCTCAGATCTACTCAGATTGTGATCAAAGGTCAGGGCTGAAAATCAAAAGACTTTTTAAGCATGTAGCTCAAAACACTCTTTTTCATGTACCTTTTCTTGGAAAGCTCGCTCCCACAAATAAAGAATGTTTGAGAAGGACAATGACATGAGATCCAGGACAGGCCAGCAGAGTCCAGGACGGGGCAGCTGAGAAAGCCCCACTTAGTGTGTGAGAAAAGACGGCTGCTGAGAGGGAAGCGGAGCTCTGGGAAGGGGGGGAACAGGCCACAGACTGACGGTGTAGGTTCTGGAGCCTGGAGGGGGAAAACGCATAACAATAAGTACATAAAGGAAAGGCAATACCAGGGGCTTACACATGGAGCTCACTGTTAGATCACTGGCCTGCCATGTCCAAGAACCTGGGTTATATCCCCAGCGTCAGAAAAGATGAACCCAATGGGTAAACTTAAAAGGCAGTTGTTAAGGTCATGCAAAATGAAACCATAAATGGCCAGATTATACTGTTGGTCCAACAGGGAATAGTTACACAATCCAAATATAAATCCTGAGAATTAATTTGGCTAAAAAATTGTTATGTTAAGCAGGGAAAAACAAAACTGCCTCAGCTGATCAAGTGTCTAAACTACAGAATCGGCTGTAGGAGTGAAGGTTGTCAAGACATGCACAAGAAAATAATTACAGGGTAAAAGTAAAACATAGGTGAGAGGAGCTATGGCTTTTAAATCTGTTTCTTCAGTGAAAAGCTAAAGGAAGTATTTTATTAAACCATTCTGGAGAGCTGAGCATGGTGGCACACTCCTTTAATCCCAGCACTTGGGAGGCAGAGGAAGGTGGATCTCTGTGAGTTGAGGCCAGCCTGGTCTACATAGTAAGTTCCAGAACAGCCAGGGCTACATAGTGGGGACCTTTTTTGGAGGTCTGTGGTGGGGGGTTAGGATTTGGAAATGATTATCAGCCATGGCATATAAAAACCCAAAGTGATTCTCAGGGAGAAAGCTCAATTCTGCAGAAGAGGCCTACCTAGCAGAGTGAACACCCAGTCAGCAATATGGAAGCCATTTACTACCTACCTTGACAATGGGCAGCTTCAATGAGTGGTAAAGGCAGAAAGCATTTTAAAATGAAAAAGCAGAAACAACCAATATATACAGAGAGAAAACCTCCCTAGGAACCTGTAATTTGAAATTTAGGATTTTTTTTTATGTGACATAGACCAGCAGTGTTCTCCAGCAAACCTAATTTTGATCCCTTGGTGCCAACCTGGGGACAGATTCCCATCTGGTGTCTTGTGGGCACCAGACTGAAAGGTGGCATGAATGAGATCAGAAAACAGGAGATCCAACCCGAAGGGCAGAGGTTTTAGCTCTCTGCTCTGATTGAACAAAATCTCCCAAGTTAGGGGAAAAAAAAAAAAAAGTGTTGGTAAAGGGAAAAATGTGGGGCTGGAGAGATGGATCAGAGGTTAAGAGCATTGCCTGCGCTTCCAAAGGTCCTGAGTTCAATTCCCAGCAGCCACATGGTGGCTCACAACCATCTATAATGAAATCTGGTGTCCTCTTCTGGTGTGCAGGCACACATGCAGGCAAAACACTATATACTTAATAAATACATTTTTAAAAAAAAGAAAACAAAAAATTTCAAAACATTAGCCAGGTTCTCAAAAGAGCTAAAGGCCACCAGAATGGTAGGTACTGTTTTAAGGGCATATGCATAAAGTGAACTGTGTCCCAGTCCCATGCCAAACTCACATGTCCCAATTACCAATGTGACTGTGTCTGGAATGTAAATAAAGTCTTTAGGGCCAGGGCCCTGATGCAATGAGTGGTATCAGGTACATACAGTGAGAAGACACTGTGAAAATACCAGGAAAGGATGGCCATCTACACACACACACCAATGCCCTTCAAGCCTCCTGTGAGAGAATAAATGTCTGTAGGGTACATGAGCCAGTGGTATTCTGCCATGTAGCCCCAGCAAGCTAACAGGGCACCCCAGTTCCCAAGTCTGGCCTGGCCCCTCCCTCTTCAGCCCTTCAGCCACCTTCTAGTCATAACAAAAGGCTGCTCTACCCTGTCATTAGTTTCCCAACAAGGAACAGTATTTGGACTACTATATACAGCCATTAGGCTTAAAGTACCATACCTTACCTCTCACTCATTAGGTTTCCTGAAACTAATGACAAGGCATGTTGAGAAAAATGAGTGAAAATAAGTGGCCCAGTGGCCACTGAAAATTGAGAAAGAAAAAGGGGAATGAAAATGTCTCAGAGGAAGTTTGGTAAATGTTCTGTCCAAGGTGAAGTTATGGCTTGTATGTCACATCCTTAGACCAAGATAAAAGGCTAACACATGCTCTCATCTTCTAGTCAGCCAGCAGTGCTCAAAGATTTGTTTACTCACTTCAAGAACCTTGAGCTGGGGGGCACAGCTTGCCTAGCCTGCTAGAAGCCTGGAGTTTACACCCTAGCACTGGGAGCAGCACTCTGGACCAGCAATCAAGGTCATTGTCTACCACGCTGCAAGTTCAGGGCTAGCCTGGTCTACCTTGGGCGACCCCCCCCCCATCTCAAAAAAGTAAAATCTTAAACATCAGCAATTAATGAAATCACCTTGTTCACACCACATGAGAAAATTGGGAGAGGTTATTTGATTGTTTTAGGTCATGAAAGAAAGAAAAACTGGGTCAGGCAGCATGGTACAGTTTCAATCCCAGCACTTGGGAGGCTGGGGCAGTTGGAACTTTATGAGTTCAAGACCAGCCTGGTCTACATGGTAAACCACAGACTAGCCAAGGCTACATAATGAACCCCTGTTTTAAAACTAAATAAACAAACAAACAAACATTTTAGCTCTGTCACTAGAAATAGCCAAAAATTTTAGGGTGGGAATAGCTCAGTAGTTTAGCATGTGCTTAACATATGTGAGGCCCTTGGTTCAAACAGTATCACAAACAAAAATTGTGTGTGTGTGTGTGTGTGTGTAGGTGTGTACATATCTTTTCCAAGTACAGCCACTGGTCTGGGCATTAACTATGTAATAATAAGCTCTACGGTATTTATAAAATTGTAACCCAATATTCCATCATGTCCAGCCCATTCTTCGGTCTTGTAAATACCAATGCTCACTGGCATCTATTTAAAAAGCTTTCCAAAGTCTCACCATTGTTGGGCCTCTTCGCTGAGACCTGTGGTTATCAGCTACTGTGCCTTAACAAATTAAGAGGGATGGAAAACATGTCTTGAGAACAGTTCAACGTCCTTTCATTCTGAGAAGGGAAATACACACAGCAATCCAAATAGCACCATTACTGCAGAACCAAGAATTAGGTTACCTGACCCTGGAAGTTTATTACAGCCGTGTTTTTAAGCTCTGACCGTTATCACGTATGCTCGGAATTTGGTTAAAGCCTGAACTCAAGTAAACAAAAAACTTCACGTGCTCTGGAAACCCAAGCGTGCTCCAACCCCTAGTTCAAATGAAGGTGGGGAAATCTCTCACCAGGCTCAGAACCTCCAAATAAAAAAAGATGACTCCAATCACTTCTCCTTCGAATACATGCCACGAGGAAAATCTGGGTAAACTATGGCATTATGGCAACCAAGGGCAAACCTGCTTGGGAAGCAGGACCGAGCTTCTACCTAGAGTCGGGATGCCAGCTCTGAACGCTGAGCTTCCGTGATGCCCGGACAACCTGCCCTGAGCAGGAGGCATGGCTCCTCCGAGCTCGATCTTGGGAGACCAGGCGACCACCGTGGGCTCCAGGACACTCGTCCACACACACACACACACACGCTTTCCCGACCACCCACGACGTTTACCCCCCACTCACCGCACACCATCAGCAGCAGGACGATCAGCAGCGTGGCTACGAACACCAGCAGGGTCAGCCCCACGTTGTGCCACATTTTGAGAGCTGGAGGGTGGGCGCGGGCTCAGCGGCGAGCGGCGGAGCGACTGGACGGCATTGGGCGGCGGGCGCCCGAGGGCAGTGCTCCCAGGGGGGCGGGACTGGGCGGTGCGGGGGCGGACCGCGGAGAGACCGACCCGCAGACCTGCCCCTGCTCAGGGCGATCGAGTCGCCGGAGGAGCGGGCCTCGGGGCGCCACTACCGCCTCATCGCTCCGGAGAGCCGGGGCCACGGCGAGCCGAGAGGCTGGCGGCGAACGGACGCCCTGCCATGGCGGACGCCGAAGGGGAAAGCGATCGCTGGAGGTGGCGCGGCGGACGCAAGGCCCTGGCTGCCGCTCGCACGAGGTCCCCCTCCGCCCTGGGAGACGCCAGATGTCAACCACTCCCCAAGGCCGCCGCAGCTGCTCCTCAGCTCCCCGCCTCCTCCCCCGGCGGCAGCTCATCACCAAGTACCCACTCTGCAGCGACTCGGCCGTTGCGCGAGGCCTGTTGGGAAATGTAGTGTAAAGCTTCTGAGAGCTGCCGGTCTGTTCCCTACAGGAAACTACAACTCCCAGAACGCAACACTTCTCAGGGCATCGCCTTGCTCTCCTTTCGTGTCCCCTGTGCCTTTGGTGTTCAGGAGCCCCCACCTCCGTCTGAAGACTGCTGGTTCGTGTTCTCAAGAAGTCCTGGCGGTGTGCTGTCTCCTTTACCTGACTATGCCGAGGCGCCAGTGACGTTTCAGCCATTAATCCAAATACAAAATTGTTTTTTAGTGAGCAAGAGGGAAAAAGGGAAGGCAGTTGCCTGAAAAACAGGTTGCACTTGAACCCAACCTATTGCCTCCAGGGAAGGTTGGATACTTGTGAGGCAATAAGTCCCCTGACTGAAAGAGGTCAGAATCTGGAAAGCCTTTTTCCATCCCCCAGCTACAGATGTTGTGTTATGTTTTCACAGACAATATACTTCAGAAGTAACTAGTGAGTGACTTGGGGACATCTGTGCCCTTAATTCACTTAGCTGTTTAGCAAGTTTTGTTCAGCTGTTTCCCTATTGTGCAAGCTGCATTCCAAGTAAGACACAGCACTGTGAATAAACGCTGCATATAAAAACACATCAAGGCATTACTTGCTTTGCACAAGATTTAATATACAGTTCCTGTGAAGAGAGTGAGCTCAATTCAATAAATTTAGAAATCAACTTATTCATTTTTAGTGAATGATCCAATTCACTTGCATAACAGTACATTTGATTACAATCTGGTTGAAAGCAACAGGTTTGAATAGATTTAGCTCAAAAGAAATCAGAAAGAAGTCAAAGGTTTTGATCTTTCATTTACATATAACAAACACTTTCGTGTGCTGTGGACTTCTTTGAGGTGCCAAGGAGAGAACCACGAGATGAAAATGGTGCCTAAGCTCAAGATGCTCATATTATAGGTGGAAGATACAGACAATAACATAAAGAGGGCTGTACAGGAACTGCACATTCTTAGTGAAAACAAGGCAATGAGGTAAACATGGGGATCATCAAAGAAGATCTACCTGAGGAAGTGACGACCGATCTGAGTCCTGAGCAGGAATCCAGGCGTGGAGAGACCTACAGGGAGAGCTACTGGATGATAAGAGCAGCGTGTGCAAAACCCCCAAGGACCAAATAAACTTGACTTTCCTTCTGGCCCCCTGACAGTGTTTCTCAAGTCTAGATGCCCATTTGAATCACCCAGAGAGACATAACAACTGCAGATGGCCATATCTTAACCCACTCTGAATCAAATCCAGTCTCCAGGGCAAGAAGCAGGCAAGAAGCATTTCGTTTTCCGTTTTTGCTTTGAGCTCCCAGGTGAAATGTAATGTGTCCTCCAAAACTGTGCCTTCTAAAGAATAATCTCAGATCAACAGAACGCTCTGGGCATGTGTCAGAACTGCTCCCAGAACTACGGAATCAAAATCACTACAGTAATCTAAGTAAAAGGCTCAGATGAGGGCAGTCACCTCTGGCTTGGGGAAAAGTGGACAGAGAGAGGACACATTATGGAACAAAATCATTGGGATTAGTGGATGGATCAGAGGTGAAAACCAGTGAAGAAAACAGTTGACTTGAAAAGCCTGGATCAGTGGCATATGCCATTATTCTTAGCACTTGGAAGGTAGAGGCAGAAGGATCAGAAGATCAGGGCCACCCCTAGCTTGACCCATAGTGAGGTCAAGACTAGCTTGAACTATATGAGACCATATCTCAGAAAAAAAAAAAAAAAGAATTGTGTGTGGAGAAAAGGATAACCTTACAAGCTAATGAAAAATGTAAATTTATACTGTGATTATGGAAAACCACATGTAGGCTCCTCGAAATACTAAAATTAGAAGTAGCACATGATCTAGTAATTTTATCACTGGGTATATTTCCAAAGGAAATGAAATCAGTATACTGAAGTGACATCTGTGCCACCATGTTCATTACAGCCAAGTAATGGGGAATTAAGTATGTACGTAAGATCAAGTTAGTAAAAGAAGGTAGTCAAGATGGAGGATCAAGCTAATTTCCATTAACAGAATGAATAAAGAAAATGTGGCTGAATAGAACACAGAGCATTCGATCCAGCAATAAAGAACAAAACCATATCATTTGCAAAAATATGAGTGAACGTAGAGGATTTATATTAAGTGAAATAAGCCAGCCAGACAACTTTAACATTATCTCATTTTTAAAATGCTGCTCTCATAAAAGGAGAGAATTGAAGCCATCACACACACACACACACATACACACACTTCTCAAAAGTTGAAGGTCATATATTACAGTTAGATAAGTTCAAGAGGTCTGTGTGGATGGCACACACCATAACAATTATATTTTTTTTGAAAAATGGGAAGATTGTGGGTGGTAACTATGGTAACTCTGAGGCTGGAGAAACAGTAGAGTACTTAAAAATGCATTCATGCTGCTTTTGCAGATGACCCAAATTCAGTTTCCAGCATCCATGTCAGTATAACTCCAGCTCCAGGTGGCCCTCTTCTGGCCCCCATGGACCCTGTACTCATGGGCACAAATCCACACAGATACACACACACACACACACACACACACACACACACACACACACACACA
>OU015746.1:72024612-72043242 GCA_907169655.1 Acomys percivali | reverse complement strand
ACACACACACACACACACACACACACACACACACACACACACACACATATAATTTTTTGGCATCTTTAAAAATTATTATGAAGCAAATCATGTTTTATTACATACATGTATATGCAAATATATACATACACACATATATAACCATTTAAAACATCATGTTGTACATATTAAATGATACAGTACCATCTGTCATTTAAAACTTTCATGTTTCTAACCCAAGCATCTTGGTGAATGATGGCACAATTTCTTGCTATAGGATACTTTAAATCCCTATCTTTGCAGCTATGGGGATTCATGTTTGTAATCCCAGCACATAGAAAGTATGGTAGAGGAATTAGGAATTCAAGGACAGGCTGGGACACACAAAATCTAAAAGAAACCCTCTACCCCAAAACCTGGGCCATAGAACATGCCCAAAGCATCAAGAAACCTGTAGCCCATAGGCTGGAGAGTAGCCTGTGGTCCCTACATACATAAAAATATGTAGGCTGGGAAGGAGGAGGGGGAGGAAAGAACTCTGTCCATGCATCCATGGGTGAGTCACCACACCTGCCAGATTCAGACTTTTTTAGCATGGCTGTTTTAAGGCCACCCAAACTTCTGTCCATAAACCCTCACCCATTGCTCAGTAGCAAGCCTAATAGACTCACACTTGCCAGAGTAAACTCCCATGGACTGGTTCCTCAGAATGTTGGCTTGTTGGTATGTTGGGAGAAGGATGAGTAAGTAGATGGTGTTTGTGTCTCTCTCAGGGAGGGAATTTTAGCAGCAGGCTTGATTTCACTTGTACTTGGAATCTAAAGTGGTTAATTGCATAGAAATTAGGAGCCAAATAGATGTTACCAGAGATGGGGGTTGATGCCATTGGGGACAGAGGAATGCAAACAAATGAGTCAACCAGAACAAGTTGGCAGCCTAGTGTCATCACCTGCACATTCTGCACCCAACCCCAAACAATGCACCTAGCAACCTAACCACTTCCTCAATCCCCCACCTGCCTCACACTATAAGAGCAAGCTTTTCCACCCCTAAAAACAATTACATTTGAAGAGTTTCTATCGGTGGGTATTCCTAATGTCATGGTAGGAATAATGAAAAGGCTGATCCAGTTTGGACTGGTTTCAGGTGCATGCCCAGTAAGGCAAAACTGTTTCAACAAGTGAACTTTTAGGGAGACTCTCCTACATACTATCTTGTGCTTAAAATTAATTAGGTGTGCATGTAATTACAATCAGATGCATTATGGGAAAGGCCATGCCCCCCCAGGGGGGGGCGTGCAGTGTTACATCTGTCAACCAAAACAGAAAACCACCCTCACCACTCTCTTTAGTAACTAAATATCTCTTGAATCCTATACAAAGCCCCAAACAATAATCAAAGCCTAAGTGCCCTCAGTCACGTGGCCCTCTGTCAAACTTGACTTGTATCCCTCTTCAACACATTTTATCACTTTTTGCTTCAAAAAAAGTTAATTTTTGCTATTTTGCAATCTGTGTGAGCCTTATTTTTCAGTTCTTTGCACAAAGGCCAAGAACCTGGAATTCAGTTCCCTTTAACTGTATCCTGACTGTGCTTTTGGTAAAGGTAGACTATACAAACAAAGGCCATCCTCTAGTTAGATAAAATTTAAAAATCAAAATTAAAAACATTTCTCCCTGCCAATATCAAATAACCAATAAGATAAGGAGGAACACCTGGGCCATGACTGGGAAGAAGCTAGAAATAGAAATGGAAGAAGAAATGCTCTGGCGGGGGTGGGAGTGGAGGGGGCACCTAAGCATGCTGAACAATGTGACTTACAGCTCCTCCATGTTGTGGGCAAGGTGGACACCTGGGCTAGACCACTGGAAACTGGAAGGCACACAGGCCTGAGGGAACAAAGGGCTGTTGCACAGAAATAAAGGCACCAAAAATAAACCTGCAACCTGGATTGGCTTTGTCTGATCCTGTGACCTAGAAACATTCAAATTCTAAAACTGGATTAAGGAAATCCTGGATTAGTATAGCCTAAGGCCTGGGAGACAGAAACCAAGAAGCATTTGCCCTAAGGCCTCAAATTACTTCTGGAAATAACTTCCAACATGATTTCCTCCACATAGTCAAACTTGGGCTCTTTGGTGTGTGTCTATCTGTCTGTCTGTCTGTCTGTGTGCATGCCTGTGTGTGTGTGTATGTGTGTGTGTGTGTGTGTGTATGTGTGTGTGTGTGTGTGTGTGTCTGTCTGCCTGTCTGTCTATCTGTCCATGTGTGCCTGTCTTTCTGTCTGTCTCTGTGCATGTGTGTGTCTATGTGTGTGTGTGTGTGTGTGTGTGTGTGTGTGTGTATTTAAAGGCAGCATCTTATGTAGCATGCTTAAAAGTTGTCTTTGAACTCATGATTCTACTACACTGCTTCTGAGTATTAGATTGAAAGTGGGCCCCCCAAAATGGCAGTGCTGGTGACAATGTTCTAAACAGAAGAAGTCTGACCTGCTAAAAAGAAGAATTCTTATTGGGTAAACAGATGTCTAAATTCAGCATTCCTCAGGAATCTCCTGAGACGTGTTTGTTTCCCAAGACCTCCTATAATCAACTACCTCAGGCAGGACATCTAGTTCCCAAGTTGAGCCAAACAGCCTGTACCCGCTCAAAAACCCTCAGCCCCAGCCCCAATGACTGTTATGTCTGCTTTCTTTCCATTGTTTTGTTTCTTTCTGTTTTCCTTTTCAAAATAAAAACAATTGGGATGGGAGAGATGGCTCAGCATTGAGGACCACTTGCTCTGAGAGTTCGGATGCTAGCATTTGAGTTCACAGCAAGTTCACAATTGCCTGGGAAGTAATGAGAGCATAGCCAACAGTCCAAATTCAGCATCTCTTTAACATTCAATGCTTATCATAGTACTTAAAACTATCTGCCACATAATTAGAAATATACATTTATCTCTGCTTCTAGTTCCTAACTTGGAGCTCCTAAAATCTTTGACGTTTTTGGAGTAGTCAGGGTGCTGAGGAGAACTTTTGTTCAAATATTTTGTTTTTTAACTCTGGTTTCAGAAACAGCTTCCTATATATTGGACTCTCCATGGTGGAAGATGCCGTTTTCATTTTCATGGGGTGACTTTTGCTGGAGCCTTTGATGGGGCCACTCTCAAGAAAGACCCTGGTTACAAGCTTAGAACATTCAGCCCTGTTCCTGCCCTCAAGGGGGAAGAGAAAAGGGCCAGACACACCTGTGTTATAAAACCTCTACGAACATCCCTAAGATTCTGATGGTTGAACACATCTGTGTGGTAGGAACATGGCACACCCAAACCCATGGCAGGAGAAGTTCCTGTGCTTGGGACACTCCTAGACCATGTTCTATGTAGCCTTCTATTTGGTTCCCCCTTTGTAGCCTTCCTCCCACTGTGGTGGGTAACTGTACTAGCCATTGACTGGATTGAGAAACAGGTTGATCAGTAAGGCTCACCTCTGATGTGTGTCTGTCTGTGTGTGTGTGTGTGTGTGTATGTGTGTGTGTGTGTGTGTGTATGTGTGAGTGTGTGTGTGTCTGAGGGTGTTCCCTGAGAGATCTTCAGAGAGATCATGGGACCTCTGGTCTTATAAATGCTTTGATGCTTTCACAAATTCAAATTATGGAGATGTGTGGGTTCTGGTTGGAGGAAGTAGGTCACTTGGAGTGTGTCCTCAAAGAATGTGTCTTGCCCTGCCTCTTCCTGTCTTAGCTCTGCTTCCTAGCCCTTGTGAGTTGAACAATTCTGAAACCTCTGAAATGGGGAGCTGAAATAAACCCCCCTCCCTTAAGTTGTTTCTGGTCAGCTGCTTTGTAATCTCTACTTGTCATCTATCTATCTACATCTTTTGTAATAAACCAGTAGGTGAAAGGAGAAAGCATCCCAGAGTTCTGTGAGCTGTTCGAATTAACCAGTGGGTAAGAACCACTATAATCAATAATGAGGCTGAAGTGAGCACGAGAATCCTCAGCTTACAGTCAGTTGTTTACAGGTACAAGAGGCCCAGACCTGTGACTAGCCACTGAAGTGGAAACACTTTCATGGAAGGGAGCCTTTAACAGGTGGGGTGTGCACCAATTGGTGTCTAAATACTTGCATATACACATGTGTACACACACACATATGCACATGCACACACATGTACACACACACACACACACACACACTCATACACACCAGGGTCAGGGAGCAACAATGTCAATAAATGAAGTTGCTTTAGAAAGAACTTTTCCCCTTGGAGAGAGTATTGTGAGAAGGCCTGGTGGGGTGTGCATGCTTAATCCCCACATTCAGGAGGCAGAGGTAGCTCTGTGCATTAATGCTCAGCCTGGTTGTTTAAATTTTCCCAAGTTTCTGGGAGTTTCTACTCTATTTATAAAACAATAAAAATACACCATTAGCCAATTAGTGTTTTTAAAAACCCACTAATTAACACCAGACAGATGGAAAACTTCCCAGCCGAATTTTAACAATAATAGCAACAACAACAAAAATCTTTATATAATTAAGTATACAGCATTGCGAAAATAGTTTTCTTTTTTAAAAACAGACACTCGTTCTGTAGGCCAGACTGACCTCAAACCCAATGACTCTCCTGTGTTAGTCTACCAGTGCTGGGATTCCTGGCAAGGACTGCCATGCCCTGCTCGGAATTCAGAAGGCAGAGGGTTTGGCTGGGTGGGACGACAGCACTAGACTAGGGTTTGGCTGGGTGGGAGGACAGCACTAGACTAGGGTTTGGCTGGGTGGGACAGCACATGGCCTTGGGTCCCATGCTCCTTCCACTTGTCCCTGCATCTGTTTGAGCTGGAGACGGAAAATCATCGCTCAATTCACCACACAGCTGACACCAACTCTTGTTTTTGCCTGCCCGGAGCAAAAGAGGCAGCAACCATTAAAAATATTAACATGGAGGGCCGGGCGTGGGGTTGCATACCTTTAATCCCAGCACTCTGTGAGTTCGAGGCCAGCCTAGTGTCTGTCCAAAGTGAGTCTAGGATAGCCAAGGCTACATAGAGAAACCCTGTCTCAGAAAAACCAAAACCAAAACAAACAAACAAACAAACAAAAAACATGGAGATCGTATCTGTTTGTTTTCCTGTGAAACTATGAGCCAAAGAAAGTCCCTTTAAACCATTGACTATCTTTTGTATTTTGTCATAGTGATGGAAAGCAAACACAGACCTTAATTAGATACATACCATGACTTCAAATAATCTGTCCCCTACTTCCATTTTGACCTCATGGAAATCCATGTGAAGTTCCTGAAGTTCAGTTATTAGAACGTTTTGGCCAAGTTGTTCGGAGGCCCTGAACAAGCATCAGCTGCCCCGTGGTAGTAAACAGCCTACAGCTTGAGTAGCCCTTAGCTGAACCGCTCAGGACCACTGTGGCTTGGGGTTTTGTTCTGTTTTGTCTTTGGGACTTGGGACAATTTGTAATCACATGGTAAGATACATTGGTGGTCGTGACTGGGACCCCAGTCAAAACAGAAAGATCAATTTATATTTCATACATCATGCATTATACACATAGCCTGAAGGTAAATTTATACATCATTTTAGCAAACCTAAGTTTGTGTTTTGTCTGTGGACTCTCATGTGAGGTCAGGTGTGGTGTTTTGTCATGTTGAGTCGCTCAAAAGATTTAGATTTTTGGAGCACCAGGATTTTGTGTTTTCTGATTAGGGGCACTCAGTCTCTAATCGATTTTGACCTATTGTTTTAGTTGCTTTTCTCATTGTTGGGACCAACCACCTGATGCTAAGCAACCAAAGAGAAGGAGGACTTACTCTGGTTCACAGTGTGAGAGCTCTGTCTGGGCAGGCATGGCGGGAGAAGCAGCTTGCAGCTATAGCAGTGGGGGCGGGGGGCTGCTTGCTTACATTCTGGAAGAAGAGAAGGCAGAGAAGGGACAGGCCTTGGGGCTGGGCTGTAAACCTCAAACCTATTCTCCCACACACAACCCAGTTTCTCCATTTAGGCTCTACCTCATAAAGGTGCCACAGCGTCTCACATATGTCTGTGCCTGGTAGCCTGTGGAGGCCAGAGAAGGCATTACATGCGCTGTGACTGAAGTTACAGATGCGCAGACAGACAGAACACTGAAACACATAACAACGTAATAGTAGTAGAAGGAGAGGGAGGGGAATAAATCACAATAATCCGTTATCCTTGTGGATCCTCGGACACTTGCCTAACAGCCTTTCCACACGTTCATCTGTTGGGAACACTTGGTTCCCAGTTGGTGACAGTGTTTTGAGAGCTTGTGGGGCCTTTAGGACGTTTCTTTCCCTTTCTTTCCCTATTCCTCTTCCCGCCCACCCCCTTTCCTTTCCTCTGCTTGTCTTCTCTTTCCTTCACTTCTTTTCTTGTTGAGTCAGGATCTTTTTTGTGTAACCTGGCAACTCACTCTACATCCTAAGGGGACCTTGGACTTGGTATCTTCCTTCCTTAGTGTCCCAAGGGCTGGTGGTGTCCAAAACCACCAAGCCTGCCAGTCCTGCTCTCTGACCGCCTTCCTAACTAGCTCTCCCCCTTCACGTCTTCACATGGCGTCCCTTCTTCTCACAACTCATAGTCAACCCTTCCCAATGTCTTCCCAGCTTCCCTGGAAGTCTGCAGGCTTCCTGAAGAGAGGGATACCTTCGCTGATCAAACGGGTTTCCATCACTCACACTGTGTCTGCAGCCTGGCTTTCTGAGTGTGAGGAGAGCTGGCAGAGTATACACTGAGCAAAACTCGGCCGACAAGTGGGAAGACATAGAGTGATCACAGTCTTACAGTTGAGTATAATTGTTTGCCCGTGAGTGTGGGAAGGATGGGGGTGTGTGAGTTGAGAACGATATTATGGTATTATGGTCTTCTTGTTTTCCACTGTATTTTAGACTTTTAATTATGTGAACTAGGTGTTTGCTAATGACTATGTTTGCACCTAAATTTCATTTTCTTTCGGATCTGCAAAGACAAATACCATCAGTACAAGACCCCCTACTCTACCCCCCAAAAATCATCCCATCCTGACAGCAGTCTCTTGTATTTACTTGAAACATACCCAATTCCTCCAGCAGAGGGTGCTCAAACATAGCTTCGGTACAGCGAAGCTTTCTTCCCTTCACTGAAAACTAGAAATGTCAATTCAGCCTTGTCAGGTTCCTAAAGCAAATTTATGTGGCCAATCCCATAGAATATAAGACCTAGGAGGTCATAGAGCTAGACTGTTTTGTTTTGTTTTTTAGATGTGTCTATCTCTTTCCTATGAGTGCTAAGGACCAACTCAGATCCTTTCTTTATCTACAGAACCATCTCCCAGTTCACTAACACCCCCTCCCACCACACACACACACACACACACACACACACACACACACACACACACATCTTTTTGGAGACAGGGCCTCATGTAGTTCAAGCTAGTCTGGAACTTTCTATGTAGCAGAGGATGATCTTGAACTTTGATTCCTCATCCCATGTACTGGTGTTACAACCATGGCCTGCCATGCCAGATTTTCGTGGTATTGGAGGTCAAACCCAGGACCTCAGATATGCTAGTCAAGCATTCTACCTACAGAGTCATATCCCATTCCCTGGTGTCTTAAAGCAAATCACACAGCCATCCATACTTTAGCGCTCTGGAACTGCAGCCTTTCTGAGCTTCTGGGAGGAGACCCAGAGGCACCTGAAGGATCACACTCACATTTTCCATATTCTATGCACTGATCATGAGAAACAGTGATGAAAATTTCAAAATGCCACCAGAGGCAGAAGAGCCAAACTGGCTTTGAAGTTATCCTCGTATCCTCAAAATGAGCCCCTGTGGGCTACAATTATTAAATCCACAGTGCTGCCTGGTGACGGGACCCGCTAGCTTGGATAATGAACGTAACTTGTTTTTGGCTTTTCAGTCTGTTTCTGCATACAGTTTATAGGTTGGGGGGTGGGTAGTAAACTCTTTCTCAGTTTAGGCAGTCCTCTAATTCAGTGGTTCTCAACAGGTGGGCCAAGACCCCTTGGTAGGTCGAACGACCTTCCACAGAGATAACATATCAGCTCTTTGAACATTGCTGGTGTGTGAGGAAGCAAAAAGAATAATGGGCTTAGGGCAAAGTGCCAGCAACCCCGGGGGCTGAGCTTCTGCTGCAGACAGGGCACCAAGGAGGAAGGAAAACAACGTTGCTCAGTAGACACATCGTGCTTAGCGACATAAAGCCAGAGCAGTGAGAGTCTCTGATGAAGACGTGCAAGTCAGTAGTTCTTTCTTCCAAGTTCTGGAAAAGAAAGTTTGATCTCTAGCACAGCCAGGCAGGTCTGCTGCTAAGCACAGGCTGTGGACCTCCTGCAGTAATAAGGCTCCTCACTCACCCCAGAGCGACTGCCTGCTGTCAGAGAGGCTCCAACTGGTCATCTTGGGAACTAGGCTCTTCTACCAAGACAGAACTGGCAAGTGCCTGACCAGAACAAAGCTGAAATATGTATCAGCATGTTAGTGACACAGACACCAATGGGAGTCAAAGGGACCATCTGATTCAATCATCTACTACTGATTCAAAGAAAATCTGGGCTTTGAATAAAGGCAGGGGAGAAGGCACGCTGGCAGTTTCCATGGATGCGCGAGATGAGCTTCCTACTAGTGTCCTGTCAGCTATGGTAAGCGCTGGGCTCTCAACTGCCTACACAGCATGCCATTGGGTTGCAGTGAGTGTGTAGTGCATTTCTGCAGGAGTACTGGAAGGACCGGAAGCCCCAGTGAGCTTCATCAGCAGGTGGTCCTCATCATCTATACTTTACTTGTCAAGTTTAGGATGAGTGTCAAAGGATTCATCTGCCTAAATGGAAGAAGAGCCTGGTGCCTGTTCTAACTCCTCTCTTCAGACTCGCCTCCCTTCAGCTCCGACCTCACCCACAGACCCCCTGAAGCCCTCCCTACTACCCACCTTTCACTAAACTAGCTTGTCAGTCTGTCTACAGTCTGGGTGGTGAGTGGGAGGGAGACAGTGACCATCCTTGGCTTACCTGCTGATTTTCCCCAGCTCCCACCCAGCTCCATAGTCCAGATGATCAATACGTCTCTGTTGGCTTAGCTTGGCTAGGTGGCTGTTTTATGACAACATCCGGCTTCCTTTGTTTACATAAGAAACATTTCCAAAAATGTACCGAAAATAACGTAGCACCATATTAATGTCTCAGGCTGCGTTTACACAGATGTAGAGGCTGAAGGTTAAGGCCCTGGACTTTGGGGTAGGAATGACGTGGTCTCTGGTCTCTGCTCAGTTTCTTATTAACTATGTGATCCCAGGAAAACTACTTCACCTCTTTAACCCTTGGCTTTCTGTCTAAGATGAGACTGACAACCAGCTCAGGACTGTGGTCAGGGTTGAGCGACACAGGAGAGGCTCAACCACTGTGTAGCTCAGTGGTGAGGTGCATGATCCGTAATCAGGAAGCCCTGGGTTCAATCCCCAGCCCTGGGGGCAGCGGGGCGCGGGAATATAATCAAGATGATATGATATGCAAAGTACTTTCAAAAATGCCTGGCTCAACCAAATACCTCAAAACAGCCATTATTATAGCATATTTAAATTCATATGACTGAGACTAAAGTGCAATAATAATTTAAGTTGAAAGGCATATTGTATAAAAACTGTCTAATTAAGGAGAAAGAGACAGAAAGTACAGGTCAAAAGAGGAAGAAAAGATATCCCAGCCCATTGCAGAGTATGGGACTTTATTAGATCCTGATTCAAGCTAATTAAGGTATGGTCCTGATGGCAGAAGGAACCATGGCCAACTTACAATGTAAGAATTGTACAGCAATCATGGTTTTATAGAAGAAATTTGGGTCTGGGGTGAGTACTTGCCTAGTATGCAGAGGGCCCGAGGTTTCATCCCCAGCACCACTAAGTAGCTAATTGATTGATCAATTAATTAATTAAAAACAACCCAGAGCATAGAGAGAGATGGCTCAGTGCTTGCTGCTTTTGCAGAGGACCAAAGTTCAGTTCCTAGCACCCACATCAGGTGGCTTACAACATGTGTAACTCCATTTCCAGGGCTTTTGACAGCTTCTTCTGCTCTCCACAGGTACCTGCATGCATGTGGTACACATATACTCAAGCAGGCATGTGCATGCACAGACACACGCACAAATTAAAAAAAAAATCTAAAAAGCAACCAGGGGTCAAATTCAGGTTGTCAAACTTGTGCAGCAAGAGCACTCTGTGGTATAACAGAGTCTATGTGAATCCTGACATCTGTTTCCTCAAAAAGCCATTGAGCATTGATGAGGGGATAAAGACCCTGATATGTTCACAGATTAAAATGTATAGCATGTAGAATTTGAGGAAACGATGAAGTGCTTAAATGGACCAAGACTAGCCATTGAGTTGATAACTGGTCCCTTTGTGCTCCTATAATAACAGTCCAACTGTGCTACCCCACAGTTGGAGTGGCTTGCTGTGATGACTCAGCTTGCCTAGTTTGCATGACAAGGATCAGGGGGATCTCTGGGGTCTGTTTTATATAAACACGATCTCAAATATGACACAGAGTTCTTGTGGTAGCTTCTTTTCACTGCCAGCTGGACTGGCTTTGGAATCACCTAGGAGATATACTCTGGCATGTCTGTGCAGATGTTTCCAAGAACTTCCCAGCAAGGGAAGGCCTGTCCTGCCTGGACATGGCTCCGTCCCATAGGTTTGGGTCCAGGTATGGGTAAAAAGAGAAAAAGGAAGAAGCCAACACATCTCTTTCTGCTTTCTGCCTGTAGATGTAGTGTGATCAGCTGACTGATGCTCTGGCTACCGCAGCTACAACCACCTTCTCCACCCTTCAAACTGTTGACCAAAATAAAGCCACCCTTTATTTATTAAGTAGGTTTCATTGGGGGATTTTGTCACAGCAAAGTGGAAACTAAGTAACACATCTCTACTTAGCACCCATTTTTTTTTTTTTTTTGCGAAGCAAATAAAAAAGGAATGCTATAAGGGACAGCATATTTCTCTTTCCCCCTTCCTCCTTCCTTCCCTCTGTGTATATGAGAGAGAAAAAGGCAGAGAGAGGGATGGGAGAGGGGTGGGGGAGGGATAGGAGTGGGAAAGGGAGAGGGATAGGGGAGGGATGGGGGAGGGAAGGGAGAGGGACGGGGGAGGACAACACTGGACAGTGGAACCAGTTGATCCCCTGAAGATCCATCAGAACTATGGCGAGGGAGCTGGCTGGCTCTTTCTACTTTCATCTGGAGCATGCGGGCACAGTGTTGGCAAAGGGGCAGTGAGGTGTGGATCAAGGCCTTACTTCGGCCTAGGGCAACCCTCCAGGGCAAACACAGCTGGCGCTCTGAAGCCAAGACTCACAGAAATGGGGGAAGTAAAGTGACGATGAATAGTGATGAATATTGTTCAGCAGCAAGAAATCGTATTTTTAGATATCTTTGCTAAGGACGCCCTGAAGCAGGCATTTTTCTCTCTTTGTGTGTCTGTGTCTGTGCTGGTGTGCATGTGGGCATGGAGGCTAGGCATCAACCTCAGTGCTGTCTACTCTGTTTTCGCAAAGCAAATTCTCTTCGTCTGCCTGGAACTCACCAATTAAGCTCAAATGAGTAGCCATGGACCTCTGGGGATGCTTGTGTCTCTGTCCTACCAGCGCTGGGGTTACAGGCACGCCCCACCATGGGAAGCGTCTTCACTTGGGTTCACGGGATTGAACTCACGTCGCTTGTAAAGCTAGTACTTTACATCAGTGACAGAGTCATTACCTCTGCCCCAGCCGGCACTTAACTTTTTAAATATATACATATTTAAGGAAGTCATCTTTTTCTTTGCTAGTCAATCTACCAGTTATTACTGTAAGAAAGCATTTCTTAGATTCTACAAATGGCTGTCAGTGATGGCCTACGTGTGCCCATGTGCTTCCTTAGATTGAGCTGTGACTAGCGTCTTGCGTGTCCCCCAAAGGCTCATGTATTAGGGACTATATCTTCAGCCTGGCACTCTGTGGAGGTGGCGGACTCTTTAAAGGGTGGGGCCTAATGGGAGATTTTAGGTCTTTGGAGGCCTGACCTTGAGGGGATTGTGGGACCTGGAGCTCTTCCTCTCACTTCCCGGCTAGAGATGAACAGCTGTGCTCCATCACGCACTCACTGATGTGACGCCCCTCACCACGAATCCAAAAGCAACAGAACCCGCCCAGCATGGACAGAAACCCGGATGCTTTCCCACAGCAACAGAAAAGCTGATTAGCAAAGCTTGCTAATGAGTAATTTGTTCTTTAAACCATCTTTGAGAGGGAGCTAGAGGAAGTAAATAAAGACACTGAAAATTCCTCAATAGCCAAGTTAATTAACACATTATCCCATCCCGTTTTGTTTCCGCCTATGTCTGACTGGCAGGCTTCCAATTCCATCTCACAAGAAAAGTCTTGGCTTGTTGAGCTCAGAGCCATCTGTGAGCATCACCAGAGGAAGGCTTACAGCCAAAGGTGGTGATTCACTTCTAGCCAAGGCTACAATATTCATCCCCTTTTTCCAAGGCATGAAATTCCTTTTAAATTTTGAATGGAAAAAAAAAGTATTTTTTTTTTCAATAAAAATGCTTGTAGATTCTGAGTATTTGAAGTCTTGGCAGGAGTATCCAAAGCAACATTATTTCATGAAATCAGATGCACCTTGAAAAATTACTATTGTTAGTCTACACCACTCAACTCCTAGATATGGAATAACATTAATATGAATTAAGGTTAAACAATAAGACTAGTCTCGTACAATTTTAAGCTTTTCAGTCTGCATTGGCTCCTTTTTCTCATAGTCATGACAAAAATGCCTGATAGAAGAAGTTTATTTTAGCTCTTGGTTTTAGGGTGTTCAGCTCAGCGATCTGAAGAGTCATTGCGAGGTCAGGAAGCGGAGAGCAGGAGTGTCGTCACTGTGTTGTTTGTCCCTCTGTCCTCTTTATTGCCTAGGACTCCAGGCCATGAGATGCAGCCATTCAGGGGGCATCTCTGTCCTTTAGTCAATCCTCTTAGGAAATGCACCTACAGACACACCCAGAGGCGTGCCCCACCAGTCTCCTGAGTGACCCTAAATCCACTCAGGGTGACAATGAAAGTCAACCATCACACACTTTTAGCCACTGTCATGTCACTGGAGGGGATCACAGCTCAGCCGGCTCACGACCAAGGGGTAACTGTCTGGGATGTATCTTATAATACATTAAATGTTTTAACTGATTTTTCCTGTTCCCTGTGATGAGATCAGGAATTTGGGCAGGGATCCCCTGGGCTATCCCTCTGCTCTTCAGGCAATCAGCTAAGGTTGCTGCCCCAACTGAGTTTAGTAGGAACATGGGCTGGAATGGAAGGTCTAAGAAGGTCTTACTCATGTCTTCCACCTGCGCCTCCCTCACACTGGCTTTTCTCTTCTCATACTATGTATCATTATGAAGTTTACTTGAACTCCAGGTGCCTGACTTCCTCACCCAAAAGCAGAAGCTGCTGGGACACCATGAATCCTAGACACAGCTTTGATGAGTGCTCAAGGGTCTCTGCCATGTGTATTGGTCATATAAAAACACAAGTCAGACCAGGCCTATGGGGAGAGGAAGCAGAGTCTTCTTCCTGATGTGCTTAAGAAAGAAAAGAAGCGGATGCCATATGTCTTTGTTTGTTTGTTTGTTCTTTGTTTTTCGTTTTTCGACACAGGGTTTCTCTGTATAGCCCTAGCTATCCTAAACTTGCTTTGTATACCAGCCTGGCCTTGAACTCACAGCGATCCACTTGCCTCCGCCTCCCAAGTGCTGGGATTAAAGGCACGTGCTACCACTCCTGGCTGTCATGCATCTTTAGAGACTTATCTTCCTAAAGTAATATATTCAAAAAATCTCACATGCATATGGGACAAACAAGTTACAGAATTCACTACCGGAAGACTTGTGCCAAAAGAAATGGTCAAGGAAATTTTACACACAGGAAAATGAGATGGTAAGGCTGAGTTGGAGCTCTGCAAAGAAATAAAATTAACTGGTTAACATGGAAGTACAAAGTCAGAGACACTTTCAGCTTAGCAGTTCTAAGTGTTCTAAAAGTTCATTGATTATCTAAGGCAAAAATAAGAGCCATGGCTTATAGGATGACAGAATACATGAAACTAAAATACAAACCAATAACAATGAATGAGGGAAAAAAAAAAAGAAATACAGTGGTAGGAGTATACTGTTTTAAAGGGTTTTTGTTTGGTCCTCGAGTTGGTTGATTGTTTTTTGTTTATTTGTTTTTGTTTTGTTTTGTTTTATTTAGGATCTCATGTGACCCAGGCTGGCTTTGAACTCTTTTCCTCTGACTTCTACCTCCAACGTGCTGGCATGTCAGGCAGGTATTACCATGGCTAGCTATTTGGTTGGTTTGGGGAGACATGTTTCTCTCATACTGCTCCAATTGTTCTCTCAGTCACAATCTCCCTGCCTCACTCTCCCGAGTGAGTGCCAGGATATTAGGTCTCCACTCCCTCACACCTGGCTGTGAGAATTCTTTTACTAATTGAGAAGTAGTTAACTATTTGAAGATATATTATGATTAATTATATGTTAGGGCAACACAAGTAGTCAGAAGACCTAATGCTGTGAACAAAGTGATTTAACTTAAAGTGGATAAAATGAATACCTAACTCAATGGCAAAAAATATGTGTTCATTTTATACAACATGGATCATTCACTGTGATAGACCTTAAAGGTCTCACATGCCAAGGTGTGAGTGTGGAGGTTAGAGAGCAAACTTTGGCATTGGTTCTTGTTTCTCCCTTGTTTGGGACAAGGGCTCGTGTGTTTCAGTGCTCACATTCCAGAGCTTATGAGGGTTCTCCTGCCTTCTCTGTCCATCATACCATGGGAGTGCTGGGATTACAGCTCTACGTGGGTCCTGGGCATCCAAACTTGAACCCCCACACCCGGCATAGCAAGCACTATCCATTGAGCAATCTTGCCAGCCTTCTCTTCCACTTTTTTAGAGACATGGAGTTATATACACCCCAGGGTGGTATTGAACTTGTTATGTAGCTGAGGGTAGCCTTGAATTTCTGGCCTTGCCTCCACTGTCTCCCAAGTGCTCAGATTATTAGCATGTACCACCATACCTGGCTATTGTTTCATGTTTAAACTTTTAATTTGCAATTTACTTTTTGGAAAAATAAAAGCTTTAAACTGACCTCATTAAAAGCACAGGTGGATGCCAGACTAGTGGCTCACACCTGTAATCCCAGCATTTGGGAAGCCGAGGCAGGAGGATTGCTACAAGCTTAAGGCCGGGTAGGGCTACACAACAAGTGCCAGGTCACCCATCACTACCCAGCAAGACTGTCTCAAAACAAAGCAAAACACAAGCACGAAAAATAAAACATGGGTGGTTTGCTCCCCACTCCTTGGCTTTTCACTTGAGTAAGAGCTCTTGACTAGTTCCTTGAAGGATTTAAGTTAGCGTTTAATTGTGTGCATAAAGAACTCAAACTATGGCTAGACATGTACATTTATGAGTATGTTGTACATCCTGAGAAATGTTGTAGGAAAGCATATCTGAAAAACTGTCTGGCTACCAAGTACAGCTTAAGGCGGGAGATAAAATTGTGCCCAGCATCAGATGTTCGCCTAGCAAAGTCCAGAACTGTGCAATGTTTGCTAGGGAGACAGGTGAGATGAGATTAGGGCAACTGGGGGAGCTCAAAGTTGTATAATAAGAGACAGCTATCTAAAGCGTGGGCCCCTAAAGACTGCTGTGTGTCAAAGGTCAGGGTTTACTGACTCCACTTCCTTAGGAATGAGGGTCTGTATGTTGTGCTGCCTTTGCAGCTGCAGGCATCAGCCTAAAAACAGTAGTTGTGCACAAATTCAGCTGGGAACAACACCTAGTTTCACATCAGGGACAGTGATTGAGACAGATGCCTACGAGGTTTGTGTCCGTCAAAGGGTGAGGAACAATATATATGAGTTGGCCCCACTCATGATTCCTAGGAGTGAGTCCCCAGCCCAGTGCATAGCAGCTGTCCTTCGACCTGGACAGGCCCTCCAGGCACGAGGCGGCATCGTGGTTTCCTCACATTTGAGAAAGTGCCAAAGGCTCGAAAACACAAGCTTCAAATGTGTTTAACAACTGGGACAGTCACTTTTACTTTTGTGTGATTTAACTGGTTTTTGTTTTGTTTTGCATGTCTTGTGTCTTACATCTGTGACAGCTGGAGCCATGTGTCCTTTCTTTCTTTCTTTCTTTCTTTCTTTCTTTCTTTCTTTCTTTCTTTTTTCCTGAAAACATGTCTGTTCTGCATCGTGCAGACCTTGAAGGAGTAATAGCCACATTTATTTCATATCATCTGTGCAAATGGCTTTACTAGGTTAGCATTTATTTAGGAACTGTATTTCTATTAACGAACAACATTAGTATGCTTTTGGAAGATCTCTGAGCCCAAATTGTAGACTACCACAGAAGCCATGGATGACAAGCAAGGAAGAGATCATTCTGGGTCCAACATGAAATAAATGTCTGAGAGAGCCGGGACTTCACATTTTCAGCCAAATACCAAACTCACCTGAAGCATTTGTAGTAGAAGGTGTTACAAATTTCCCTTCAGCAGAACTAGTTTTACATTGATCTTAGACTATATTTTGTCCCAGGAGTTCTAGCATCTATATGCTTCAGAGATTTTACTAAAAACCAAAATAAATAAAATCCTTCATGGCTCATTCCCCTGCATTCTGATCTATGCTCTGTAAGAGCATCAATCACATTAAAATCTTCTCTGTGTGTGTGTCTGTTTTTTTCCTTTAAGCTTTCTTTGAAAGAGTCCCTCTGTTTTCAGAATGAATAGAAAAGAAGTGAAAACAAGTTGAGCAACAGCAGCTGACGTGGCACTGTTGATATGGGCAAGCATTTCCAAATACTATTTATTCTTTCTATCTTTTTTTTTCTTTTGAGACAATCTTGCTATGCAATCATCAAATGGCCTCAAACTGGTGATCTTCTTGCCTTAGCCTCTCAAATGCTGGCATTACAGGTGTGTGTCACCACGCCCAGCTAGGATAAAAACTCTTATCCTTGACCTGTATTCATAGCTCAGTTTTGGACTTGCTTTCTGTATTTTTTTTGCACTCAGTGAATCTGCTTTTCATCATCTCATTTTCCTACATAAATTGTATTATTCCTCAGGTAACTGAAGAGAATATGAGCAGATGTTCTTTTTTCAGCATTCTAGCTGCCACCTGAAGGGCTTGTAGAATACTTCAATTGCAGCACCAATGAGTCTGGGAGTGTAAGTATCTACCTAAATACCATGAGAAGAGTGACAATCTGTTTGGGTTTTTTTTTTCTTTCACTCTTCTGATTTTTGGGGAATAGGGCACTGCTCCATTAAGTATTCCTAACAAACAAACAAACAAACAAACAAAAAATCTAACCCGAATCTGACCAAACTTTAGTTGTAGACAGCAGTGCACAAAAGCATAGCGCTCAGAAGCTCATATGAGTGGGGTGCCGGCAATGAAATCCACACTGCTGGAAATTCTTTAGTCTAGATGAATAAATTAATAATGAATTCATTAAGAAGAAAATGAAAGGATGGATGAGAAGTGAAGTTAAAAGAGACACAGGGTTAGAAAGAAGGACATAAAATAATTGGAAAGCTGTGTATGCCTTGCCTATATTTAGTAACGGTAAGAAGTTATAACCATTTTTTAAGGTGTCACATAGTGTTATAGCTGTGGTTTTGTAAAAAAAAAAAAAAAAAAAAAAAAATTCTGTCTTTTGGGACTCACTGAAACACTTACAAGAAAGATGCCATACATGGATTTTGCTTGTAGATGGAGGTGCAGATAAAACACGACTGGTCACAAGTTGCCAGTTTTGAAGACGAGTGATAGATGAAGCCCCAGAATTCATTATGCCTGTCTGAATAGCCCCTCCCCACACCCTTGGGTTTTCTTTTCTTTTCATTGTGTTTTTGAAACACGGCCTCACTATACAGCTCAGGCTTGCCTGGAACTTACTATCCTCTAACCCGTGTGTGCTGAGATCACAAGTATGTGCCCCCAGGCCTGGGTATTCTGACTACATCTAAAGAGTTTCACAATTAGAGGAAATAGAACCACTCAAAGTCACACATGTTGCTTGTTCTTCAGTCACACACACACTGCTTTTGTTCTTCTAGCCTGCAGTGTTCATAGCTGGAGCAGGACAATGACAGGAGCTGAAGTTTTACTGTCCCCCTCTACCAACCAAGCCATCAAGAGACATAAGAGCTTACACTTTGGACCTTGGGCAATCACTATAGAATTTTCCACTTCCCTATACCTAGTAAATTGATTTGGAATTCTGTCACTGTCATCTTTAAGCCATGTAGGTAAGCTACCCATTCTGTTGCAAACAATTCCTTGAACCCAGGCTGTGACACTGTCCTAGAGCCACTGGGGATCCACATCATAAAAGCAACCGACACTCAGTAAGTGAGCAAATGATCTTTGGAAAATAATTAGATTTGCCAAATCAGTAATCTCTCTCTCTCTCTCTCTCTCTCTCTCTCTCTTTCTCTCTCTCTCTCTCTCTCTCTCCCTTCCTCCCCTCCCGTGTGTGTGTGTGTGTGTGTGTGTGTGTGTGTGTGTGTGTGTGTGT
>OU015746.1:72020500-72024602 GCA_907169655.1 Acomys percivali | reverse complement strand
GTGTGTGTGTGTGTGTGTGTGTGTGTGTGTGTGTGTGTGTGTGTGTAGGCCAGTGGTGGGCATTGTGTGGCACCCTTAATCACTTTTCCATCTGATTTAAAGATGGCGTTGTTCACTGAACGCAAAGCATGCCTTTTCAGCTACACTAGCTGACCAGTGAGCCCCAGCACCATCCTGTTTCTATGTCCACCCCTGAGTGCTGATGTGACGGAAGCACATGGCCACATCTACTTTTACTTGGGTCCTGGGGATAGTAAGTACATTAATCCTTAAGCCCTCTTCTTCTTTTCTTTTCTTTTTCCTTTTTTTTACATATGTTGTCTATTTTAATGAAGCTGGTCCAGACAATGCCCCTTGAAACCCCATGTTCCAGGCCAAAAAGTACAAACAGCATCAGGAGGAGCAGTGTCTGTTGTGTACACTTCTGCGTACTTTATCAACTGCTGATGAAAATTAGAACTTTCCTGGGATCTTCTGACCAGACTGCCTTACTCTAGACCCTTTCTTTCTCTCCAGTGACGCCACCTTTGGAGTTAGTTGTCACTCTCACTGTATCTGTCATCTCGACAACAAATGTGATGTTCTTCTTTTGGTCCAGACCCTCAGATTTTAAGAGTAGCTTCAAGCTGAGGAAAGGCCTTTTTTTTTTTTTTTTTTTTTTCCCAGAGTT
The DNA here is from genome assembly GCA_907169655.1 of Acomys percivali. Lineage (NCBI taxonomy): Eukaryota > Metazoa > Chordata > Mammalia > Rodentia > Muridae > Acomys > Acomys percivali. The sequence continues at coordinate 72,023,932 of OU015746.1, read as the reverse complement.
CAATCTCTGAAAAACTTCCACCCCCCACTGAAAAATCACAGTCCAGGAGTGAAGCAACCACATGCTGGAACTTCAGGGCTAACTGGGAGGTCACAGGGAAGCTCGCACTGGCCGGTCTTTAACATCACAAACCTGAAAATGCACAGGCCTGAAAAGGGCGGCCTCTCGTGCGCACAGGAAAGTCTTTAAAAGAAGAAGGGCAATATTGAGGGAGCTGAGGTCTGATCACCCAAAATCAGCACAACAAAAACAACCAATAATGAATATTGAACACTAGAATTCAGATCACCAGATGCTCTAAAGAGGTGGAGTGCCAGCATTCAATTTTTCATTTTGAAGACCACATGACAAAAGAACTATTTTTAAAAATAAAAAAGGAATGAAGGAAAAGGGGAAAAAAAATAAAAACAATTATCTAAACTGTCAAGTGACACCCCTCCCCACCCCATGCCCAGCCCTGACGTTTGTTCCTGATAAACTCCAATCATATCTTCATCCTCCAATCCCAGTTCTTTTGGAGTATGATTGATTACCAGTAATTCTCTGACCTTCAAAGAGAAACCCGAGTGAATCCATTGGAACTCCCCGTCTTTGACAGTAGGACTCTTTGAGTTTCTTGAGATGTATTATCCTTTTCGCTTTGGAATGTAACTCACTGCTATCCTGCCCGATAACTTGGAGTTCAATGCATTCGCCTTCTTTCTCATCCCCTCAGTCCTCGGTTGAGGATTTTGCCTCTGTGTCAGCGGTTCTAGTCCACGATTCATGCTTTTGAACTGAGCTGAGGCAGGCAGCACGGTGTCATGGCCACATGTAGCACCAACCATTTGGCTGTTTCTAGTCTATGTGTACCACCTGGCTGGTTACCTCTCCTCAGTTTCATGCATCTGTCTTCCTCAGAGTCTGGGGTGACTCTGCTCCTAGGATTCTTAAAAATAAGATTGCCCCAAGACAGCATGGTGTTATGAGGATGACCCAAAATGCTTCTGGTTGAATCCTAACTCCTCAATATTCAATTGCCTGTGTGACCCTCTATACATTAGCTGACTTTCCCAAGCCTCAGTTTCCTTATCCATACAATGGGGTTAGTGTTACAGAACTGCTGTAAATTCCTTAGATAGTTTGGACGTATATACTCAATAGTTACCAGAAAATACCACATTCGACCAGAAAGAATGATGGTGGAGCTCTCTGCCATGATTTTGTGTTAACTTTTAGATCTCTGTGTTCCCTGTTTCCCAGACACTGATGAGGTCTGCCAGGTTGTAGCAGTGTGAGTGGTTGAACCACATGCTGAGGAAAAGGCTCCTCACACTCTTTTTAAAAAAATATGCTTTGACAATTTGACACATCTTGCTCATAGTCCCCTTCCCACTCTCTTGATTTCTTTCCAACATGGCCCCTTCCTATTTTCACATCTTGGTCTTAGTGACCCTCTGAGTTTTAGGGACTCCATGAGCCTGAGTGTGGGTTTCTTTACTACTGAAGAAAAATGACGCCCCTTACTTGACCAGCTATTAACTACCAATAGCTCTTCAACTCTTCAGCTAGGGCTGCGGCTTCCGGTGCCGCCTACCCTGTGTGACTGCATGACAGGTTAACTCAAGCTGCTGTAGTTTATGAACCATGAGCAGCCATGGCACATCCAGAAGTTCCCAGTTCACAGTGCCTATCTCCATCCTCTGGCATGTACAATCTTTCTGACCCCCTTTTCTGTGATGTTCCCTGGGCCTTGGGTGGGGTTGTGGGCAGGAGTGAGGCTGATACTCAGTGTTCAGCTGTCCTCCGCATTTTAAGCAGTTAGGAGTCTCTGGATTAACCATTGCCTCTGCCAAAAGAAGTTCCTCCAGCTGCACTGCTTAGTTCTTATTGGCAGCCTGACACAGCTCGCTTGAGAAGATAGAACCTCAGATGAAGAACTGCCTTGATTACACTGACTTGTGGCTGTTGTGGAAGTTTTGGGGGTCTTTAAAAAACCTCAGTTATATTATGGGAGCGTGTTTTTGTTTTAATCCCAGGTGTGGGGATATGGGGGGGGGGGCTGCTCCAGTTTGTCCACAGCTGATAACTGCCTGAAGGTGCGTAATGTTTGTCAGCTGTGAACTGCCTCGTGCAGGGGTGTGGTCTTGGCCAGTGGGAATAAATGCCAGCCCCAGAGAGAGGGTGGTGGAGAGGGAGGAAGAGACTGGGAATGAGAGAGACTGGGAGAGAGAGAGACTGGGGGGCTCCAAGAAAGAAGAAGGCTGCTTGCTGGTGCTTCCCTCCTGATGCTCCTGGTGGCTGTTGATGGAGTTTGATGAGAAGAAGTTGGAGATAGCCTGAAATGAAGGTTGGACTTGCCCCCCAAGGAACCCAACAACCCTAAACAGCAGGAAGTAGCTAAGAAAAACCACGCCCGTTCTCTCCTCTGATCTTCTTCCTCTCCTACCTGGTGTTGGGATGTTGGAAGGGACTGGGGTGGAGAAGGGATAAAGAGATTTAAGAAACCAAAATAAAAAATAGTTTTTAAAAATACACCTACGGATTAGACTGCCGGCAAGCCTGTGGGGCATTTTCTTGATTGATGATTGTCGTAGGAACACCCAGCTCACTTTGGGTGCCCCCCCCCCCATGCCTGGCTGGCGGTACTGAGTGCTATAAGGAATCAGGCTGAGCAAACACGAGAGGAGCAAGCCAGTAGGCAACACTCCTACCTGGTTTCTGCTTTGGTTCCTGACTCTAGATCCCTGCCCTGACTTCCTTCAATGACAGACTTTGGTATGGGAGTGTAAGTGAAATAAACCCTTTCCTCCCCATGTTGATAATGGCCATGGCATCTTATGGAAGCAATAGGAATCCTTAGACAGGAACCAAAGTTTTATTTTGGTTCATGGATCCAGGGTATGGTCCACCACGGCTGAAAAATCCTGTTAGCAAGATGGTGAGACAGTCGATCTCATTGTGTGCACAGGAAGCAGGGAGGAACAACCACTTGTGTCACGTCACTTCCTCCTTTTCATCAGTGTGATGGTTCTGTCCACATTCAGAGTTTGTCTTTCCGCCTCATTTGAAACACTCTGGAAACATCTTCACAGACGTACCCAGAGGTGTGTCTCCTCTGTGATTGTAAAACCTGTCAGGGTGGTGGGAAAAATGGACCATCACAGAAAGTGTCAAAGGAGGAGACGGCCTCAGAAGACAACCACACAAAAAGGACAGCCAGTACCTACACGTCACGGTGTGGATGATGGTGAGTACCGGGTGGCCATGGCGGTAAAGTGAAGGCTGCTTCTAGATTGCAGGGGGTTGTGTTTTAGTACTGTCACCTGTTGGCTCAGTCCTAACTTCTCTCAGAAACAACTTCCCGTGTGTGAAATACAAGGTACACAAGGAAAGAGAGAAGGTCTGTCTTTTTAGGTTTAAGGTTCTTAGCATTTTTACAATCACTTTTAT
>OU015746.1:71965500-72015500 GCA_907169655.1 Acomys percivali | reverse complement strand
GGCAGGTGGTCAGCGAACCCAGTTTTCAGTGACAGCTGCAGGACCAACCAGTTCTGCCCCCCTGGTCAGGTCACTCTGACACACTGTTTACCCATTTGCTAAGTGGGGTTAATCTTTCACAGAAGATTATTTTGTTAGCATCAGAGGGACTCAGCCCTGTAGCTGTCCCTTCCCTCTGCAGGGCTCTTCCCTGGAGATTCATATTATCTGTCCTCTTGCAGCCTCTGTGGCTAGACCTCCTGTAACCAGGCTACGGAAAGCTGGGGCCCACCTCCCTCCTCCACACACAGCAGACCCTCTCGCACTTCAGCATGGCTGCCTAACAGTCCACTCACGTACTCTTGGCCCCTTGTAATCCTGTACTTACTAGTCTTCGCATCTCTTGCTGAACACAGACTTCCCGAGGACAGGCCTTGTCTGTGTCATTCAGCCATGTGTCTTCCTATTAGGTGAGCATCAGAGGGTGATGCCAGCCGGCACAGCCTAACTATTTAAAATTGCTGCGTGTTGAAAGTGTGAGGTCGGGACTCGCCTGACTCCCACCGTTATTCCTTCACTTATCTGGAAAGCGCTATTAAGGGATACGTGCTTGCTTTGCAAAACTGCAGCCAGTGTCGGGTCTTAGCATTCAGTGAAGCCAGCCTGTGCCTGTGTCATAGTAACCCGTGTGTCATCCTGAAGCTGTGTTTGTATTTCACAGTCATATTTGTCGTCATGCCATTATTTTAAAAAAATCTATAATTTAGCCATGCCATTACTTTAAAAAAAATCTATAATTTAGCCATGCCATTACTTTAAAAAAATCTATAATTTAGCCGAAGCATGAATTTCTGTAATTGTATCTGATAATGTGATTTGTAAAAGAGGCCAGGTGAAATTCTTATTTACCCATAATATTTGTAGTGTTACTTTCTTACTGAAGTTAAAAATGGACAAAGCCATGTCCATCGATTTTCTGGGTGACTTTTTACTTTACATATACTTATGGTAGTTGGCCATTTAATTAGAACAAATACACTGTAGGCTGGGGTAAAGGGCTGCTGTGCAAGCGTGAGTATCTGAATCTAGATTTCTGGCACTGTATAAAAACAACCAACCCAAAAGCTAGGCATGGCGCTGAGCACTGCAGTCTCAGTACTGTGGGGGCGATCCCTGGGAGGGAGCAATCTAGGAAGACCTCTGCCATGAGCCTTTGCCCCCTCTACAACATCAGGTGCCATTCAGTGCACTTCTATACACACTGTTTTGATGTTTCTCTCACAGGAGAGTAAATCTACAGACCTAAGCTTACATCGTAGAAAAAAAAAGTTTTTGTTTTTGTTTTTTTGGTTTTTCGAGACAGGGTTTCTCTGTGTAGCCTTGGCTGTCCTGGACTCACTTTGTAGTCCAGGCTGGCCTCGAACTCACAGCGATCCACCTGCCTCAAAAAGATAAATGATTTGTTCAAGGTCACATATAGAGGTCTAAACTTTCTGGTCCCAGAGTCCCTTTCTCACTCCTCCATAGAGGCTTATCCACCGGCCAGTATGATGTACTTTCTTACACATTTACAAAAAGTCACCATTTATGGCAAAGTGAGCTGCTTTTCACCCCATGAGTTACATGGACAAATAGATATGGACACACAAGTGGATGCCTGTGAAGTTTGCACATTCCTTTTCTCAAAAATGCTTCATAACAGAAGTTCCTTGGATTTAGCATAGTTTGGTTTTGTTTTCAGAAGTTTTTGAAGTATTTGCAAACACATATCCTAACACGATGATATATTTCAAGAGAAGTAATTCTAAACAAAGAATTTGTTTATTTTTCATAACATACTTTGTACACAGCCTGAAGGTCATTTTACTTATGTTTTGACTATGGCATGAGGTCAAGTGTGGGATATTCTACTGTGGCATTAAGTTAGCACTAAAAATGTTTTAGATAGTCAACCTGAATACGTATGTGAATGTGTGCGTGTGTGCATGTGTGCATGTGCGCATGTGCATGTGTGTGTGTGTGTGTGTGTGTGTGTGTGTGTAAGTAGCCATTAAAGTTTCCTTTTATCATTTTATATATACAAGAATTGGAACATACAAGTGTTACTCATGTAACAGGAGTGGCCGTATAATAGTAGACAAGTGACTTTTAAGAGAAGTCAGGTCGTGTCTGGTTTAATTAGAATGGCAGAAATAACATTGCTTTGCACATGTTTTATGTATTAAGACCTTATCATTTGTTCTTAACTCTGATGCTTTAAAGATGTAGATATGTTGATTTTTCATGTGGTTAAGCAGAACTTAGTGAGACCTTTGAATTCCGTAGGTGTTAGGACTACTTGGAGAGCCTTATTTAGTTGATAGACTCAGGGCATTTATTAGCCATCACACTAAAGAGTTAGATATAAGTTGGTACATGCCTTTAAGGAAGATGAATGTGTCTACAATGCAGAAGCGTTGTTTTTTTGGTTTTGATCTATTTTGTCTTGAGATGGGGGTCTCCCTTTCTAAGCCAGGCTGTCCTGGAACTTGCCACTCTATCTCAGCCTCCTCGGTGCTGGGATGACAGGCATGCAGACCATGGCCGGCAAGCTATTATATTCAGTGTTCACTTCAGCAGACTTTCCTCCCTGTGTCTGGAGAAAGAAAGAGCCTGTGCCGGAGCCCCTCTGCTCTTGTTCTTAGGGACTTCTTGAACTGCCACAAGGAAGATACTCCCACACCCACAGTTTTCTTGACTTGGAAATCAAATCCCTTAGCCCTTGGAAAATCAGTGGCAAAGTTAGCAAGAGCGGGAGGGCACCTTCGGGGCTGGAGAAATGCCTGTCCAGGTCGTTCCTGGAGCTCTTTCACATCCCACTACACAGGCTGAACAGTTGCCATTCCTTTTTATTTTCAAGACACTCAGATCCCTTTCTGGCCTTTTTTGGGTTTGACTTCTAAAAAGAAATGGTATTCTTCACAAGCTCTTCTGCCATCTACAAACTGAGGTCTGTTTGAAATGTGCAAGCACACAACAAGAGTAGTATGCCCACGGCCCCAGCCACTTGAAAGTGCCACCACTGCTGCTAGAAGGCTGTCAAGCTCACTTTGCAAATTAGGTTAACTGGCTCCTAAGTTTCTTTTCCTCTTACAACTTAAAAAGTGGGGAGCATCCCTGGGTCAGGAGAACTCTAATCTTATCAGCACTGGCCCTTCTATAGGCAGAACAGACACTGTAATGGTCCCCAGTCCTCCGTGCAGACTTTGGAATGAATAGTTTACTTTTGCTCTTCCTTTGAAGGAATGGATACACTCTATGTAATTGAGTAACTTACTCTTTAAAACTGCTTTCAAAGGAACATACAAATACCTTGTCTCAAGGGAAGAGCGTTGGGGTCTGCATGCCAGGAATCCAAGTGCACACGTGAGTCCAAACAATAAGGGGTGCTTCTTGTAAAAAGGTTCACTGCGTACTTCAAGGAGTCAGGATCCATCCTGGATGATGTCTGTGCCTGTTTTGGTCTGCGGGAAAAGACAGCAATGTAGACGTGATAGGGACCTCACAGGGAGGAGACATAACCAATTAAGGCCACAGACGGAAACGACCCAAACAAATTGGGGAAACATTGTCCTGGTGACACTTTGTGGACAAGGCTGTATCTTCTCAGAGCCTAGCCCATGCTAGGACACTTCAGCAGGTGCTTTAATATGGGTGCTGTGGCTCTATGATAGGGAAAGCTGAGTCAGGCCAGATGCAGACAAGCGTGCCTTTGAGAGTCAGGGGTTCCTCTAAGACTTTGGGGGAGGTGGAGAATGGTTGCGTGAGGAGGAGGCGTTATTTAGGAAGGTTAGCCTAGTTACTGTAGCATCTGAGGCCGAGAGCCTCTGGAGAAGGGGGCTATGTGGGGGCCTAGCTAATGTGCTGACTCTTCACTTGCTTTCATGGTTCAGTGTTTAGGAATTCTCTTTTCACTTACACACTCAGGTTCAATTCTTTGGCCTCCATGTCTCCCAGGTTGTTAAACCACGTGAAGCTCAGCATTGTCATCCCTGAAATGTAACGCAGAGTAAAGCCTGGATCGGACGGGCAGGTGACAGCTGCACCTAAGGCATATCCATCCTTACAACTGTGACGTCATGTGTGCGTGAACCTGAGATGTTTTCAGCTATCTCGATTAAACGGTTTACATTTAAAAAACCTTATACTCCTATGAAGATGATGCTAAATTTAACTTTCAGGATTTTTTTTTTTTTTTTTTTATCCCTGGGAAGAGTGAAAATGCGGGAAGGTTTCAGTTTCATCTTTAGATCCCTCAGGCTATGAGAATTGTATTAAAGTAATTGATGAGAAAGGAAAGGCTGGAACACATCTCCCTCGCATATGCTTTTTCAAAAACCATTTTCTTACGGAGTGCTTCTCCCTGTAGATGCGTTCATGTCATAGCAAAGTGCCTGCTTTCTGAAAACTACCATAGATTTGAATAACAGCTCTAGGCAATCCAGAGAGTCTCCTGTAATCAGCGTAAGCCGCAGCTATTTGCTCAACCACCCACATCAGATGGCCTGATTTGAGCTTCTTAATGGTGCTTCGCCTACGGCCTTAACCCCTACAAACATCTACTAGAAAATCTCTCTCCCATTCTCTGCCTTTCCCACTGTACTCTCATCCTTTGTTACTAAATCTAAGCATAGCAAATAATGGGATTTGTGTGTGTTGTGGAGAAAGAGAGTTGCATTACTTCTCTTGTCTATGAGTTTAGAGGTAATGAAAATTGGTGAGACATTTGCTACTTAATTTGAGTGAGAACAAAATAAGTGGACTATGAGAGACTTACTGTGGAGGATTGTTGGAAATGTGTTTTGCAAGTACTGGGACACAGAACAGAGCAGCCTGGCTGGAGAGAAGTTGCTGTGTAAGGACAGGGGGAAGACAGGCTGCTGAGGACTTTGAGGCACGCACCATGAAGCTGCTAGGTCGCTGGATAATCTGTACCGCCCTCCAGCGTAACACTTGACTGCTTGGTAGAGTGACTTAGTCTGCCATGGTGTGAGTCTATCCACTCCTTCTCAAGTGAGATGTACCAACACACACACGTGTGTGTGTGTGTGTGTGTGTGTGTGTGATCAGCCCAACCCTAAAGATGTGAAATTATAACACCACATATTTCTTCAGTGTGTGAGTATACAGAAACACATGCCAGCATCGTCTATTTAGGTGGTAGCTTGTTTGATACCCTTGCTTACTTTATTTATTTATTTTATCTCTACTACTCAGTCTATAAGGGTGAGCATTTCCTCTGTGCCCTCTTTACCGCTGATTCCGGACCCAATGGAACTTGCACATAGGGGATACACAGAGAAGACTTGTTTGATAGACAGATTTGTAGCATACTGAGACTTAAGATGATTTCATTCAGAATCTAGTTACAAACTCAAAACACAAAGCAATGAAGTAGGCCAGCTTGCTAGCAGCTAAGGTATCTTGCAAACCGTATTTTGTCATTTGTAGCTAGCCAATGGTAGTTTGAGGACTCAAACTCACTTTATGCCTGTGTTTCTTGTCTTCTGCAGACCATTGCTTGTGGTGCTGTGTAGCTCAACTTTTCTTGTAACCCAGATGAGAAGTTTCTGTTTGACAAACATTGTATTAAAAGTTCTCAAACCGAGTTTTCCCTAAAATTTTCAGTGTTTTTAAGGAAGGAGGCAGGGAAGGGAGGATTCATCATATTTTATTTTTGAGACTCACTTAAACAGCTGGGAGGTGACCTTGAACATCCGCCCCTCCTGCCAGCACCTCCCAAGTGCTAGGATCACTGTCATGTGTCCCACCAAAGAAATCCTGGCTTTCCTTCAACAACTTTAAAACTATTTTCCATTTGATACTGTTTCCTTGGAATTTATTTGTGCGACAAATATTTATGCTTATTGGCTTCATATTTATTCCCATGTTAGATATGTCAGAGATTCAGGCTTGTGATAAATAGATGGGAACCAGGCAATAAATGAAGACTCTTAAAAACACACTAAATAGTGTATTAGAAGGTAGATGAGTTGTGGATAAAACTGTAGAGCATGGAGACACCAGGCTTGCTGTGGATGGAGGAAGAGTGAGCGTTTGACTCAGAATTGGGTGTTTTTGAACCATATGTCGCTAGAAAAAAAGTATTTAAAGCAAATTTTTAATCCTGAGTCATTTTTTATCCTTTTATTTGGTAGAGGTCTTCACAGAGGTTTTTGTTTGGTCTGGTTTGGTAGTTTGTTTTGGTAGTGACTCGGTTTTTAGTGACAGAAAAGAATACACACATTTACTTTGAGGAATACAGTATTGTACACACATATGCACATGTTATAATACATTTATTTGGAGTGTGTACTTTGTAATCATTTGTGGGCTGCTATGAATTATGAAAATATATGCTATTTGAAATTCCTGAGACTTGATGTACACTGCAGAAAAAAACTGTTTAACACTACATTTTGGAGCCACTGTACAGTCTCTCCCACTTTTCAGTACTTTGGAAACAACTTTTGTCCAAATTGTGAAGAGATGTGAAAATTAGTTTGTGTAGCAATTTTAGAGACAAAGTTCTGGGATTTCAGTGGGCTGGTGGGAAGCTGTTCTTATGGCCTCTCATGTGCCTTCATGGCTCAGACCTTCTCCTCTAAGGAGCAGGTGGACACGTGGACACGTCTGCCCCCATGGCCAAGCCGAAGCACAGGAATGGGGACGTTTTTAGCGAGATGGCACAGGGATCAGAGACCAGAGACCAGGACCTGACTTGTGGCCACGGTATCACAGGAAGGCGCATCCTTGGATTTGCTCTTGCAGTACCATGGAAAATTCTAAATAGACAGTCGGACGAGGCAAGCAAAAGGGAGTGGGTGGTGCAGGTGTCAACCCTGACTGGAAGGGTGGTGTCACAGAAGAGTGTGGAAATGTGCTGAAACAGGTAGGTCTCCGCCTGACAGTGTGTAAATTCTAGATCATTAAAAAGGCTAAAGAAAAACAAAACTTTAAAACTGTTAGAAAATGGAAGGTACAGTATGGGTAATTTCGTGGCACAAACCATAACACGTGACATTTAGGCTGGGACTATAGCTGGGGAGGGGGCGGGTAGAGTGTGCTTGGCATGGATGAAAAGATACCACAGGCTGAGCTTTAGAAAAACTGGGGATGGCTAGAAGGGAGTGCAGTGACTGTGACAGGAAGGTAGCATGCAGGATGCTGAGTAACTTTGAAGCAGGAGGTCAAGCAACCCACAAGACGCATGGGTAGTGACAGCATGGAAAAAACAGCTCGCTGAGGAGAAGGCTTTCACAGCACGCTAATAAACATGCGAAGACGCACACAAGTCCTGAAGTAATGTGGAAATGCAAACTTCTACTGTGTCACATCCATGAACTTGGCAAAGATTAAAAAGCTGATGGAAATTTCATAAATATTTTAGAGCATATCGCTCTAGTAGTTTTCCTATAAAAAATTTAATGTATTTCCTGGATAGCATAGTAATTTTACAACTAGATTTTCCCCAGAGAAACTTACTTATGAGTACTGGAGATTTTATATAAAGCAGCATGCCTGTAATAACAGAAAATCAGAAACAACCTTAAATATCCATCAGGAAATAAGTGATGCATTAGGCTCCCGTGGTAAAGTGCAGCCCATGGATGAGCGAACTAGAGTGCAGGTTTCATCATACACATCCTCTAAGAGAAGCAGCAGGGCTACCGAGGAGCTCTCTAGCTGCCATTTGCTTGGTGGCTGTGAGCAAGATCTATGTCTATCGCCCCTGCCCCGCCCCTAGTCCTTACCCGGCCCATCTGAAGGAAGAATGACAGGGGAAGAGTTTTAGGCTCAGGCAAAGAAATCGGTTCCATCAATAGAAGTCTGGTGTTCAGAACAGGAGGGTGCTGCTTGTACCACATCTGAAAGAGTTCGCCTACATTCCTGAGTGAATTACTCGAATGAAGCCATGACGCTTGTCTACAACCCCAGAATTCTGGAGGGGGAGGCAGGACGATCTCCATGAGTCTGAGGCCAGCCTGGACTATGTAGTGAGACCCTGTCTCAGAAAACAAAACAAACAAACAAAACCGAGGAGAACGCTCTAGAACAGTGGTTCTCAGCCCTCCTAAAGCTGCAGCCCCTTAACACAGTTTCTCATGCTGTGGTGACACCCAACTATAAAATTATTTTGTTGTTACTTCATACTTGTAATTTTGCTACTGTTGTGAATTGTAATGTCAACATCTGATCTGCAGGATATATGTTATGTACCCCTACAAAGAGGTCGTGACCCACAGGTTGAGGACCATTGCTCTAGGAAATGAGGTAGACTAGAGATCACTGTGTAGGTGGGCATGTGTCTGAAATCTCATGCTCAATAGCTCTCTACCTCTGTGGAGGAAGGAAGGAAGGGAGGGAGGAAGGAAAGGAGGAAGGAAGGAGAGCAGGGTCAGACCACTGACAAGGTGGAGGGGGCTGGAGCTGATTGGCTGGGGCTAAGCTAAATGGCTCCTCTCCAAATAGGCCAAGAGCCTTGATGTAGAAGAAAAGTCCCAGTGATGTATGACCGAGGGGGAGAAGTGGGATGCCTAAGTCATGGCTGGAAGGGGGAAAGGCGAGCACAGAGGCTATCCGTGAACACGGACCATTGCAGATGGAGTGTGCAGCTGGGGATTTCCTAGTTAGTTAGGGGAAGAAGCTATTTCCAGCATTGGGAGGAAAATTGGATTAGACATCTGTAAATTGTCACTGTCAACATGCTCTTCCCATTTTCATCTGTTTTTTTTTATATAGTTTATTTATTTTATTTGCACTGGTGTTTTGTTTGCATGTATGTCTGTGAGAGGGTGTTGCATCCTCTGGAACTGGAGTTATAGACAGTTGTGAGCTGCCACGTGGGTGCCAGGAGTTAACTCAAGACTTCTGGAAGAGCAGCCAATGCTCTTAACTACTGAGCCATCTCTTCAGCCCCTCACCTGGGATTTTTTTAAAAAATCACTTCAGGGCCTGTGAGATGGCTCAGCAGGTAATGGCACTCATTGCCAAGAACAGCAAGATGAGCAGGGTTCCTGAACCCATGCGGTGGGAGGAGAGCACTGGCCCCTGCAAGTTGCCCTCTGACCCATGCACGCACACTACGTAAGTCAGTGTGTAAAATGATTGCTAAGCCACTCCTTTGTGAACTCATTCCTATTCATAACAGAACTATATGTTTCACAGCTAATTCTTAGACTTTTATAGACTTGTATCAAAATGGAAAGCCTTATAAAAATTTGACATTTTTGTATTTTTTAAAGCTGCCTTTTTTGAAAGGCAAGTTTAAGAAATACATAAGTATTTATACCAAAATTTTCCTAATACTGGCTTATTACAGACAAATATCTTTTTGTTGGTTAAAATATGAGAGATTTAATTCAGACTGTAGAAATAAACTTAAGAGATTACTATATAATGTGTTATTATAGTTAATAATTATTAGTTGGAAATTTCTAATATATAGATTTTTAGGTATTTTCACCACAAAAAAACGTGGTAAGGAAACTTAAAGTTGGTTTGATGTGGGCATTTCAAAAATAATGTTTATATTTCAAAATATATTATACACTGTTAACATACATTTTTTATTTATCAACTATAAATTAATACAAAATATAAATCTGAATGTCAGGCTGGTTTACTCGTTAGCTATAGTGGTAATACTACATGTAAAGTCACTTGGAGTCAGACTGCCGTCTGCAGACTGGTGATAATTGTGTCACTGTAGTTCTCACTGCTGGACACTTGTGACAGTAGAGATCTTATCCTGAGTTGGGGGGGGGGGGGCGGCCTGTTAGCAGTATGCATGAGTGACAACATGCGTGTTAGCAGTATGCATGAGTGACGACATGCGTGCACACTTCCTTAGTGACTCTAAGGTTGGAAACACTCTTGTTCCAGGTGAAAAGGTTTTAGCGGCAGCTGCTTCAGCCGTCACAGGAAGGAGGTAGAGATGAGAGGACTGCAGTCCGAGGCCACACAGCTTTCCCTCAGAGTCCAGAGAAGGACCTGGGTTTGTTGGTTCCTGTCCTGGTGCTTCCTGTCTTGTCATAGTGAGCATCAGTGTCACTGTGAAACATTCAAGTGTAAGCTTTCTGTGGAACTGGGAAAAGCTGTGTGACTAAGGGGGACTTTGTCTAATGTATGAGACATTGCACCCCTCTGGTTCCTTATTTCCCATTAAATGTGTGAGCTGAGAGTCTTCAGCTGAGAGTCTTCAGGGTTTAACAGAAATGAGCTTTACTCTGTATGATGTCATCCTAGGGAGAAGTAAGCATTGTTGACATGATTACATGACTTTCTTCAAAGTTGAGTGATTCCTCCATTAGAGGAGTCTAAGGGCCGGAGAATAGCAGAATAAGATGAACAATTTGGTGGAAAGCAATTTTGTAGCGAGCACTGCAAGGCCCTCTCTGTGGCTGTCACTAGGCTTTCTCCCTACATCTCTTAGTAGACAGAGGACCCTGTACCAGGAAAACATGGTAGGTCTGCAAACAATGTAGTAGACAGCTGTGTAGAAGAATGTTAATTCAGAACATGGCTGTTCTGGCAAGAAATCATATCCAAAGACCTTCTAGGTCTATGTGATCAGGTTGGAATGCAAACACGCCTTTAATCCAGGAGACAGAGGCAAACAGATCTGAGTTCAAGGCCAGCTTGGTATAGAGCATATGCTAAGTCCAGGCATGGTGGTACATGCCTTTAATCCCAAACAAAGGTAAAGTTAGTTTGTAGAAGGGAGCACCTATGTTTGAAAGTGATGTTTCATTGAATGGCAGAAAAGGTGACGAATCAGAGAAGATTCGACAGAATAGGATATGCCCAACTCTCAAGAGAAAAGAGAGGAAAGGGAAGCTGTTTAAGAGACAATTTTTTTCAGAGAGAGGAGACAGTTTTTTACCAGGACAGTAATAGAGAGATGGGTTGCGGAGAGAGAACACATGTGAAAATGGAACAAGTCAGAAAATGATGAGAAGCCAGAAGATTAGAGCAGATAGATTGCTGAGTTAGTTTGAGGCCAAGCAGAGCAATTCCAAGCCAAGAAAAGCCAGATTTAATAAATCAGCTGAGAGAAGAGTTTGAGCCAGAACAGCTGACTTGAACCAGACAGCCCAGAGCTCAGTAGGAGCAAGTAAGGGTGAGCTTATTAAGCAGTAAGTCTCAGAGGCTGAAAACATTCTAAGCCTAGGTTAGATTGTATGGAGGCTAGAAGCTTCCAGGACTAGGCCTAGGTTAGCAGAAGGAGGCAGTTAGCCCCCCCAGACAACATTTGAGCCAGGAGAATAAAGTTCCTTTTCACAGCTGCATCCTCCCCACAGTGCCTGATTATCAGCTGCAGCAAAGTAAGCTCTCTACTTAAAATCAGTGCAATGCATGGCGGAGCATTGCAGCCCCATCCAGCAATGGGGTCCCTGTAAATGGAGTCACACTGTGCTTCCTGTGAGAGTCACAGAGGACGCCTGCCCTGGCAGCCCACCCACCCAGCCTCACCTTTCTGCCAGGCTTGCTGCTGGCTGCCACAGCCAGCTACATTTTCAATGCTTGGGCTGTTCTATGGGAGCTATGCAATGATTTAGACTTTCTCTTTGTACGCCAGCAATAATTTGAGAACATATCCCAGCTAACATGTCTCCTTGACTTTTCTAATATGCCTAAACCCAACACACATTTTCTTCACCAATCGGATGGAAACTTCAAGTCCTTGCTTCTCCAAAGACTAATTTTGGCTTCTGTTGGAGCAACTAGAACACCAATCGGCTAAGATAACACCAAGGAGGCACCTGTTCTGAAAACGTTTCTGCAGTTCTCCCTCCCCTGCCCCCGGCTGCCACCTGTGGATGTTACTGGATTTATGTCTTCTCTTTTACAAGGTGGAAGAAAAAACACCACAAAGACCTCAGAGCTGCACTGGCCACGGTAGCTCCCATGCTCTAAATGGCACAGTTCTTAGAAAAGTAAGTTTTGGGAGTTGAAAAATTAGATGAAGAATTCTGTCTAGAAAAATATTTTAAAAACCATAAGATCATGACCTCTGTACTTTTGTGCTTATTTTGTAGAAATCAGACAGTCTCTAGCGGCTGCTCTAGGGAACAGATTGAGGCACATACTTTAAAAGAGGAATCTGGCTATACTCTCCTACCCATGTGACTCTGAGCAACCAGGCTGTTCTTCGATTTCTTTGTTGGATTTATAACATTCAGATAGGACAGGGTGGGCTGGCAGTTGGTATTTTACTTAGCACTTTCAAGAAAATCAGAATAGAAACTTCCCCCTCTGAAGGGGGCTGGGGAGGTAGGGTCACATAGCTGCTGAAGGCCCTGCGAGGACATCCTTTGTTGTCCCTGCTGTGGCACACACCACAGAAGTCTTCTCTTCCGGAGGCGGGAGGGCCCTCTCTTCTCTGAATTTTCTAAGACATGGATGGCAGATATGGAGAGAGACTGACCGCTGGTTTCTCTGGAATACCTAGGTAGGAAACAGAAACATGTGCCCGTGGGATTCAGAACAAACTTATCAGGCATTTCGTGTTAACCGACCTCTCTCTGCGTAGCCTATTCATTAAGTCAAGGCTCCTTCTGTGAGTTTTGTATTTTTGTTTCAAAGTCCATGATAATTTTGTGTTTACTGCTTGATGATGCTTGGTCAGCAACATCCCAGGGTCAGTTTTTGTTGTATGAATCTGGCATTCTTCCTACCAGCTTTGAGACTGAGAGAAGAGGGAAGAGGAGAGTGGGAGGACAGACGCTGGTCAGTGTGCCTCTCTAAAACTCTGAGCCAGAGGGAGGGCCTCAGAGAGCACACTGTACCACTGACTGACTTTGTACAGTCATTTTACAAAGTAGCCCCCAGAGGCTGAATAACAGGCATACAATGATTGTGTTTAACAGGATCAGTTTGTATTACAAAGTGCGTTCTGCTGCCTAAGAGTAGAAATGTTGATAGTGAGAAAGGGGTAGTGATAGCTCATTAACACACTCCTTTAGAAGGCATCAGAACAGTAGCTGAGAGAGAAAGCAAGCCGAGATTTCTGATGTTCTGATTTCTGAAGACTTGCATTTATATTATTTTGACAAAATGTTGGCAAAGACAAGTGTGTGGCCCATATTAATTTTGTCTTCTGCTCCCATCATTTATAGACAGACACTTGTCACCACCTTCTTCCCTCCCCTAGAGGTCACATGCCTTATGATTCACTAGTGATGAGCAGATGAAACACAGACTGTTAACATCCTTATGATGCTTAAATGCGTGTAAGTTAAGTACCTAAAGCTAGCTTGCAGTATTCTGTCACAGAGGCCAAGGAGAATAAACTTCCCAATCTTTGCACGCACAGCGCAACCTTCATTCTGCCTTTCGGGGATCCCCTGCCCTCAAGATAACCACTAAGGTTGCTCACTTGACATTGTCTAGACGGAAAAGCTGAGGGAGAGGTGTAATGTTCCTTCCCTTTCTAGGAAAGACTGTCGGGAGGGTCAGCTGTCACTGTAGTGGTGATGCCCTGCCAAACAGAAAAACGTGTCCCAAGAGTCTGACTCATCAGGGCTGGAGCCTACTCCTCAACAGAGTCCTTTATGAGCTGCTTTCACTGCTTAAGGATAAATACAAACTGGACTAACCACATGTCTCTCAGGTTCCCTTGTCAGATGGAGCAGTCTAAAAATACATCGTTTAAAAATACAAATATATAAAAAATACATTGAAATGCCATAGATATCTTTATAATACATAGCTTTACCTAGAAACAATACAGTTATGACCTTTCCTTGGAAAATTAGGAATAAAATCTGACCCATATTTTCCCATGAAATCCTTAGAAGCCTTGCTTTGTTTGGTACCCGAAGGCTAGCACTTGTCCATGAGAAGCCGGGATCTGCTTCCCCTCTGCTCAGCACTTGATAACCAGAGCACACGCGAACACAACTTCCTTTCATGCTGCTGCTGTTTGTGAAAGAGCCCCATTCTTTCCGTTTCCCTAGGTTCAGAAGCTGGCACCGTTCTGGCTATTCTGAGTACAGAAATCTGGCTTTGGTTGGATCTCCAAGGAGCCCTATATTAGCTTACCACTTCCTGGGAAGCAGAGGTTGTAATGGCTGTGACACAGATCTTGACCTAGTAGAGTTTTCATTGTGAAACTGGGGCTCCTTGCTTAATGTGTAGTGGACTTCATTTTCCTTGGTTAACATTGAGGCAAGGTATTTAGTATCTTTTAATAAGAGCAACCTGTTACCAAAAAAATATTTGCATTTTATTTCCATTTTCCAGGAGGGAAGGTCCTAACTTATTTTTCAGTTACTTACACTTTTAATTATTTAAATTGATTTCATCGTTTATATTCACTGCACACAGTACTGTTATACAAGGACACTTTGCTACAAGCCATCCCCATACACTGAGCACATCCCCTGCATGCCTGCTCTCCCTTCTCACTCACCTCCTCCTCCTTTTGGTTGACTTCCTTCTCCTCGAGTTTCACCTCTATTTTCTCACCATAGATGTATGGACAGTTTTATGTATTTGTGTCAAATCTACCAACCACAAGGTGAAAAAGATTAATATTTGTTTTTTCCAAGATTGGGCTAGTTTGCTTAATATTGATTATCTCCAGTTAGATCCATTTGCTTGCAAACAACTTTGTTCTTCATTATTTCTGGGGGAATCAATTCTATACATGTTCTGTGTGCTTTTAAGTCCGCTCTTCTGTTGTTGGACACTGAGGTAGATTCTGTAACTCAGCCAGGTGAGTAGTGCTGCAGTAAACATTGATCTTGCCTGGACCGCTGCATATGCTGACTTAGAGTCCTTCAGAAAGGCCCAAAGTCTTGAAGCTGTGTCCTATGATGGGTCTGGTTTTGTTTTTGTTGTTGTTGAGGAATCTCCATACTGACTCCCACTAGTTTAGCCTCCCATCAGCAGTGTTGTTTTCTTAAAGACCATTCTGATTTGAGCAAAATGGAGTCTCAGTATAGTTTTAATTTGCATTTCTTTGATAACCAGTGAAGAACTGTGATTCTAAATTGACTAGAAAGAAACTAATTATTATATTAGTTTTATGAAATATACTTAATACAATACCAATGAAATATATTTAATAAAATACCTTTAACCACTGAGTTAATACATAGATCATTTAAGCCTTATGAGTGTATTTTCTTTCTTTTTTCTCCTCTCTCTCTCTCTCTCTCTCTCTCTCTCTCTCTCTCTCTCTCTCGTTTTTCGAGACAGGGTTTCTTTGTGTAGCCTTGGCTGTCCTTGAACTCAGAGATTACCTGCCTCTGCCTCCCTGAGTGTTGGCATTAAAGGTGTATGCCGTCATACCTGGCTATGAGTATATTTTCAAATCTGCTTTTGCCTAGGGGGATTGCTCAGTTTAGAGTGCTTACCCATGATGCATAAGGCCCTTAAAGCAGTCACCAATGTGGCAATAAATACATTAGGAAGTTCTACATTTGAGTGTGTCTTTGACATCCAAACACCATCCTGTGCTCCACGGATACTACTTGATGCAAATGTGTGACTTCTTGTGTCCCTGTAGTTTGTTTCACCTCTTGTTTTGCCCAGCTTTGACATTTTCCCTCCAGTACGCCATGGCCAGAGGCACAGGTACCAGACTGGTTCTTTTCATGAGGTCACCAGGGCTTGTGAAAGCCTGTTGCTTTGTGACATCTGTGCAGATGGTTGTCTTGTCTTGTGCAGACATGGGCAGGCACCATGTCCACTAACAGTCTCCTCCATCTGGATGCTGGCTGCATGCTGCCCTGGCCAGTGTGCAGAGTGGGGATGGTCCCACCAGCTCATAGGATGCTGAAGGTCAGAGGAAGAGTCAATCCCTGTCTCCAGCACATGCAAATAGAGCAGAGGGAGGAATAAATACATGTCCTGTCACTCTCCAGAAAACTGTTCTTTAAAGCCCGTTGTTGATATTACTCTAAACATTGATGGCTATAAAATCTGGAGTAAAAATGACTGGGAGCTGTGGACATTTGTTCAGCATCAAGGAGCTTGCCAAGAATCTAGAAGACTTTGGGTTCAGCTCCTCATACTAGAAATACATTTCATTTGTTTAGAGCTTGCCTGGCTGGCAGGTCCCGTTAGACATGGTGTCTTTCATTTAGCACAGCCCACTGGTGCAGCATCACTCTGATGCTTTGCTAGAGGTTTTCCTGTGTTTCTCTCTGATCTATTTTTCATTTGCCAAAGACAAATACCTAATGTCCAATCCTTATACTGTCAGGCCTGCCAAGAAGAGTGTTGTCAAAGGGGAGAGGTCAGAAGTGGAGCCTCAAAGTTTGCTGGCCCCAGTCCTAGGGTGACTGGAGAACTCATTCATAAAGAGAGGCATTTCACAAGCACTATGGAACCCCTAATGTGTGCCAGACAAAGAGGCTTTTCAGCGGTTTGGGAGAAGGGAAATGCAGAGAAAACAACCTGTACTTAAGAGGCTTCTAGGTGTCAGCAAGCAGAATCCATGCGGTGACACAGAGGAGGCTTACAATGCAGTAGGAATGATCTCATAATCAGGCGTGCCTAGGGCAGAGTGCACATGGTGGCGTGGACGCAGGGGTGGTTGAGAAAATAGACAGAGGTCGCTGAACTCTGGCCCAGCCAGCCAAAGGAGTTAATAACAACTATGTGATTTTCTAAAATTCTCCAGATTTAATGCCAAGTAAGAATGCTAGTTTCTGGGCCAAGGTCAGTAGTGCATGTCTATAATTCTTATTCTCAGGACATTGAGGGGAGGGGACTGCATAGCAGGACACCACCAAAACAAGTTCTTCTTGTAATGACCAATGAGATGCCATGGAGTTGGGGTCGTTTGCATAGGCTATCCCTTGGTTTGCCTTACTGCAGTCCGCTGAGTGGTATGGAGCTAGGATAAGAAGAACCCCCAAGAGCCGGCCAACAGGTGTGTTTGACAGGCATTCTGAGCCCTGGGCACAAGGTAAAGACCTCATGTGGGACAGTCCCTTGTCCCTGAGGGGACACATTTCCTTGGAGTTCCTTGTAACTCAGTTCTGGTTTGAGGCTCTGGAGAAGTTTCTGGCATTGGAGCCACACCACATTCCCTGACTCACTGTCACTGAATTCTTCAGCATTACTGTATTTGGAAACACATAAAAAGAAAAGTAAAGATTTTTACACTTTTACAGTAAAACACAATTGTCTGTTTTACGGTCTTAATGTACTTGTTTGGGAAAGCAGTGAACTTCTGGTGAAACTGTTCTGTCTTTAAACCATTCTCCAAAACTCTGCTAATAAGACATAAGAAATACCAAGATCCCGAATCACCATTTAAAATACAGTATAATGCGTGAGGTGTATATGCATATGTGTGTGCATGTGTATGTGCATGCATGTGTGCATGTGTATGTGCATGCATGTGTGCATGTGTATGTATGTACGTGTGTGTGTGTATTTATACCTGTAAAATGCTTAAAACAAAAGATAAAAGTGTAAAAGAGGAGGAAGAAGAAGGAGAAATGGGATGAAGAGGAAGGAAAGGCAAGACAAGATGTCCCGTCCTGTTTCAGAGCAGCAAGACACCCAGGCTGCGTGTCTCCAGCCCCCTCCTCTGTTTCCACAGACTGGCTCTTAATTATGATGGCAATGGCCACATGAAGCCTTCACTGAGGTAACCCAGGGCAAGTGAGGTGCTCAACATGTAACACTCTTCCAGAAACCATAGACCTCAGCAACAGACCAGAAAAGAGCCCCACTGAAATATCCTGGTTTGACTTGCCCTCCAATGGGTGCACTTAGGGATGGGTGGGCATCCAGTCTGCACCTTCTGGTCTTGGGGTCCCCAAGTGCTTACAGAAGCTCGCAGTGGCTAGGATACGGGCCGATATTTATGTAGTCTGTATGGTGGAGCTGCTGGATGGATGCGCAGGAGTAGATCTAACTAATGCTGCTTCCAGCTGGTCAAGGGGAGGCAAGCATGGTGGTCGAGGTGGCACAAGGCGTGCTGTGTTAATAGTGGATATGATTAGGTGAGGAGTCCAGCTTGCTTAGGGTATGCTGGGGTGTGGCTCTTCAGTTAGATTCAACAAACTCAGCCTTCCATATGGCATCGTTTCTCTTTGACTTGAAGACATCTTCAGCATATGCTGAAGTGTAGTCCTGATGGCTCCACTCTCCCTTATCAGTATGTGTGAGTGTCCACATTTAATCCTTCTTATTGAAGGATATCCCGCGCCCCGCGGGGGGCGGGGGGGCTCAAGCAAACACTGGTCTGTTTTCTGCCACTATAGTTGTATTTTTCTACCATGAGCCACTAGAGACCCTGATCATGAGTGATTCCCATATGAGCTGTACCTCGATGTGCCTGCACCCACGACTCCCCAAATGCCTTCCCTTCTTGAGACAACATCCAGAGGTTCAGAATTCAGAAGGAGCTCGTCTCTTCCTGGTATCCCTCAAGGATTTCTAAGTTAAACCTTTGTCCTTCTCTAGTGCAGCCCTGAGAGCCTTGTGACATTTTCATCCAGGAGTTATGTGTTCCTCTCTAGACTGAGAACGCCAAGAAGATGAGGACCATGTACTCTGACTTTGCACTGGTCAGTGGGTAGCAAAGAATGGGAGACCAGATGCCCTTTTGTTCCTTTCCTTTTCTCTCTTGCTGTGTTCTTCTGTTTTGTTTCCACTTTGTAAGTAAATGTCTGCAAATTTACAGCAACCATGAGTTTGTATCCTACTAATTGAAGCTTTCTTAGCTCTGTACATTTTAGAAAATGGATTTTGAACCTCAGCAAACAAACTGAAAAAGTTTAAACATTTGTCCATGGTGTGGCAACCGTCCCCAGTCTGTCTGTGAGGTTAGTGGCCTTATCTGTTAAAAATGAGAGGTCAGACACGGACATGTGTATTGATAGCTATACGACTGGTTTTCTTTCTCACCAAGATGCCATGCCACTGCCCTTCTCAAATTTGTAGTACTAAGATGCTCCACATGGAGGCCAAAGATGAAAGAGTTGTTTACAAGCTTCAGGCTTGATTTAGCAAAAATGCCTTTTTTTACAGAGATGTTACAGAAGAAGAAAGATGAAGTTTCTAACTCATTGGCTGGCTGTAGTACGTGCTGTCTACTCCATCCCAAGCTTCCTCAAGGTCCTCAAGACCTGATTTTTTTTCCCCTTGAGATTTCAGGATCAAAGACTGAATAGGACTAGGTCTCAACAGCTGGACCCACTTACAAATGAAGGGTCCTCTTCTCAGATGCCAGAGCATCTGTCCTCCTCTCTGAGGCTGGTATGTCTGAGTGGTGGAGCATGGAGTGCTTAGGGATCATGACTACACACCACTTCGAATCTGGAGCTCATTCTGTGAGAGACAGTCTTGAGGCCAACGTGCCCAGCTGTCACCAAAGTCATCTGAAATTCCTTCCCAGAACCCTGATCTGTCTTCATCTTCCATTGCTTGAGGTGGGGGCAGGAGATGTGAGCATCCATTCTGAGAAGACAGGCAAGGGCAAGAGTAGATCACGATGGTGTCAGCCAACATGTTCACCTTAAGATGCTTAGCAACAACAGTCTCACCCCAACCTGAGTTTGTATGACAAGAATTAAAAAAAAAAAACCACCCAGGTAATGTCTTTTAATGTTAATTAGTGCTGATGTGAAAACATAACAGTTATAGAAAAACAGCTCTGATGCGTGCGCACGCACGCGCGCGCGCGCACACACACACACACACACACACACACACACACACACACACACACACACACACACACACACACACACACACACCCTACAGCAGCTCTCATTACAACCATGAAACTACTTATGTAATGCTTTGCCTGTAAGCATTTTAGAGGGGGGTGGAATTGAGGTGAGTGACCCCCTGAGTCTGAGTTCACAGTCTGTTTTGGGACTTTTCTTACCTGAGGAAACACAAGAGGAGTTGCTTCTACCAGTCTTTGCAAACTGGTTACAGCATGGCTGCATTTCCTGGCTGCTGTCAAGTCTGCAGCCCCACTACCTGAAGCTGAGGCCCTCATAGATTCAGTAGCTGCAGGTTGGTGATGGTGGCTTCAGAATTAAAAAAAAAGAAAAGACTGCTTAATTTTGCCTCTCTTTCAGGAGCACCTGAAGGCACTTGATGATGAAGTCAATGCTTTCTTGGACAACATGTTTGGACCACGAGGTGAGTGAACTGCTTGGAAAACACACAGGGAGGATGCCATTTACCTATAGGAAAGGATGGTTGTCGCTGGGGCTCTGAGAACAGTGCAGCATCTATCCTATGGACCATAAACTGCCCTACACTAGGTGCCTCCTTCCCAGGATAGCAGAAGCCCCGTTTCTTCTGCCCCACTCCGTCTCCTGTGATGAGGGGCAGATGAAATGTAGGCTTCAGCTATGACACCCCATGGTCTCTGCTCTCTCACCCATCAGCCTCTAGTCACAGCCTGCCTTCCTCCCTCACATGGATTCAGCCCCTCAGACAGCTTTTGAGTCTTCACATATGTATATTTGTTTTATTTGCTGCTCCCCTATGCCTGCAATTTCTCCCTGCTATGTCTTCCTCTCTCCCGTCTGGTCAGTTCCTCCTATTGCCGACACCAGCTGTGGGCTGCCTTTCTTTTATGGCTTCCTCTCTGCTGCATCTTATCACTCTAGTCTCCTCCTTTCTCTCTCTCACAGGCTTCCTGGTGGCTGCTTATCTCTTGAGAACCTTGACTCTGTTTGCCTGTATCCATTGTCTCGGTGGCAACAGAGGAGCTGATATTTCTGGCTAGATGAAGTCTAGACAGGTGTTTTGCTTCCCTTGCCCCTGGTTGTTTGACAAGCCTGTGGGAAATCCTTGGTTCCTCAAGACAGTGTAGACAGGAGGGGAGCCCAAGTTTTCCTCCTCCTCACAACTTTGCACAAACGTGGAGATTATTTTGACCTTTCTCCAGTTTCCAATGAGACCCTGAAGCCTGTCCTAAGAGAATGGTGGCTTAGTTGTTTAATAGCAACTGTGCAGTTTAGGGGGCTCTTCCTTGTTTTCCCTGGGGATCTGTTGTGGGCCAGCCTGTCTGTCTGGGACCTCTGCTTCCCCTGCTTGTGGCTCTGGTGAAGTGGGGAGGAATCAGCCTGGAGTGCAGGGTGTCGCCTCTCGATTGTGAAGGATGCCACAGGAGCTGTGGATTCCCGGAACCATGGCTTTCTATTTGGTTCTCTCAGCAGAGAGTTGAGCATTGATCTCTCTGAACTAGGTTCACACTGAACTTTGCTGTCAATAGATTGGCGGGAGCTGGAGTTAATGTAAACAGGGTCAGCTGAGGAAAGGATTGCAGTGGTTTACTCTGCTTCATAGCAGGGAATTACACAATCTACAGTTTGATCACTCAATTGAGTTACTACAGTCACATCAAGAATCCTTGTCCCTCCTAAAGGTGATGGCCACACCTAGTGACTTCAGTGGCATCCCTAGCTTTTCTTGATCTTGTGCATGGCAGCCGTATCGGTACACTGTGGGATATGCCAGACATGGAGAGTAACACTACTCAGTTCCCAAAGAAACAAGAGAACAAACATTTGCTCCCATGTTTCAGTTGCAGGAGGTCTACTGTAGCGTGCAGGGATAACAGCATGGCAAACAGATAGAAAGGTCAGCTGCCAGCTGGTGTAGCTTACACGAGTCTCCTCCTACCCCTGAGGCTGTAAGTTACAGGCGAGACAAGAGAGGAGACGGTTCTTCTTCGTAGAGCACAGGCAGTGTTTGCAGAAGGAAGCCTAGCCCAGTCAAGATGCAGCCAGGACACCAGGCCACAGCATGCATTCCCTAGGACTGGGTAGCTTTGAAGAAGATGGAAACGCATTTTGGCAGTTCTGAAGTCAAGCTCACTTTGTCCCCTCGATGTCTGGTGCTGCTCTTCCCCTGCCCCCCAGTCTCGAGTTGCTGGCAGTGCTTCTCTGACTTCAAATAGTGTTCCTTACTTCTCTTGTCCCTATTTTGTAATGACACCGCTAACTGGGGCAGGGGTGGCAGGGCCCACCCACCCACCCACCCTAACCCAGTGTGATGCCATCTTAACATGATTGCAACTGCACGGACTGTTCCCAAGGGGGGCCATGTGCATAGCAGCAGGGGTTGTGAGCTTGAGTGTGTCTTGGAGGGACACAGTTCGGTGGCAGCGCTGTGACACAGGTGGGGAAGCTGACCACTATGACCTTCTGCCCTGTGTGGCTCAAGTTCTCAAAGGAACCCCAGGGGTGGCCATATTGTTTATCTAGAAGGATTGCTTTGAGAAATCTGCCAATACATTTCAAGGCTTTAGGCAGTGCTCACAAAGGCTCTTACCTCATTAGTATAGGCTATAAGTGTATTAAAAGGTCAGAGTAGACAGTGTGGGGCACACCAGGGAGGCCACACTGAGGCTGTGGGGGGAAACAGCAAGGTCAGGAAAAGGACACCACCCATGGTGGAACCAGTTTTGTATGCTCTCTGTGTAGGTTACAAACAGCATGCAAAATTTGTGGTTCCAGGCCAGGAAACTGAGGAACAAATGTCGTTTGTGCCTGCAGGTCACTTCCAGGGGTTACCTGGTGTGGTATATAGCTTGACCATGGGCTTTGTGTAGCTGCCCTGTCTTCACTCTCTGGAGGAAGGGCTCTTGGCTAACCCTGGCTCTCATCCTGGATTGACACTTGTAGTCCCAGAACAACTCTCTGCAGCTTTGTGTCAGGCTGTTCTCAGGCAGCCACTCCAGGGCTCAGCTGCTTTCTCCTCAGTGCCACCAGTGCCAATTGCTCCCTGTTCTGAAATGCCCCCACTCTGTAAACTCCCTCCAGTTTACTGCCAGTGATCCTAGGCAAATTCTGGGTGTTATGGATTCTGATGCAATGTCAATGTGTGCATGGATAAATGCAGGTAACTCAAGCGAAGCACTCAGTAGCTTCCTTCCACCTCTCTGTCATTCAGTGTCCACGAAAGCTCTTTGAATGTAAAGATGTGAGCTTATGTGCACTGTGCATGTACAGGAGCCTGCAAGGGTCAGAAGAGACATCAGATGCTCTGGACCTGGAGTCACCAATGGTTATGAGTAGCCAAGTGGCTACTTTGCAAGAGCAAGTGCCCTTAACCTCTGAGCATGTGTCCAGCCCTTAAATATCAGGTTTCCTATTGCTGTTGCTGATTTTCAGACAGGATCTCACTGTGTAGACCAGGCTGGTCTGGAATTCAGAGCTCTCCCTGCCCCTGCCTCCCAGGTGCTGGGATTAAAGATGTACACACTACTCCCTGCTCATGGAAAGCATTTGCATTTATTTTTGTTACTTTTGAGTATATGAATGTGTATGCTTGAGTGCAGGCGCCCATGGTCTCCATGCTTCTGAAGTTGGATAGCGGCTGAATCCTCTCTCATAAGCCCCAGTGAAACCTTAACTCTGCAGCCTGGCTTAACTCAGCATCGCACTGTCCCACTGTGTGTGTATGTGTAAGGTACCCTTATCTGAAGTTTTGTTTTTTTGTTACCCACAGTCTGCTATAGTCCCCCAAAAATTTAATGAAAAATTTCAGAAGTAACCATTTGTACGTTTAAACTACATACTGTTTTGAGTGGCGCGTTGAACTCTATGTCCTTTCTGGAACTTGAATCATCCTTTTGTCCAGTGTATCCGTGCTCTGTGTACTACCTACCCCTTAGCTGTCCCTTAGCCTTTTGGTTATCAAGACTGTACAGCAGCACAGGGCTTGTATCAAAATAACACCTGTTTACTTAATGATACTAGTGACTTGGTTACTACAAAGAAAAGTTCCCAACTTAATCAGAAAAATTCCAAGGCTGAGTTTGCTGAGGTCTAGGAAACCAGGTGTCTGAATTTGTTCAGGGAGAAGAGACTTGGGCTGGTTTTTTGGGTGCATCTCAAATATCAAGCGCCCAGTAAGGATGGGAAATCATGGTGCTCACTGGGGACCTTGGACCGTCCCCCTTGGATGAGGGCACCCGTATGTCGTCAGCATTGCTAACGGTGTGGGAGCCTTGCTCCTTGGCTCCTCACCACGAGCATTTCTTTCCAGATTCTCGAGTTCGAGGGTGGTTCCTGTTGGACTCTTACCTCCCGACCTTCCTTCTTACCATCATGTATCTGCTGTCGATATGGCTGGGTAACAAATACATGAAGAACAGGCCTGCTCTCTCGCTCAGGGGAATCCTCACCTTGTATAACCTCGGCATCACACTGCTCTCTGCATACATGCTGGTGGAGGTAAGCGTGCGGCTGCACTCTGGCTCGCCTAACTCGGCAGCTCTCTGAGTTTGAGAACTGGTCAGGCTGTGCCCGGTTGCAGTTGGCGTAGCACCACTCTGTAAGAACCTGAGAAAGCGGTTCATGCATTGATGCGTTGCCTGTTCAAAGTGTCAGAAGCCTGTTTCTGTGTCCCTTGGCCAAGTTAAAACCAGAACCCTGGTTTATCTTGAAGGGGCTTGGAAGGCCATGCCTTATTCTTGTCTTATGTGCTGTGTGATCCTAAGGTTTAGAAGGGTCACTCTATTTTAAAAGTCAAACTCCACACGCAGGTCGTATACAGAGGTGCAGACATCCCCTTGGAGAACCCTGCCCAGTGTCTGGAATGGGCTGGCAAGCTGGAGCTGACACTACCAGGACTTGGTTCTTTAGCTGCCTACCATCCTGTTGAGTACCAAACCATAGGTAGAAGTAATGGGTGCTTTGCCTAATACAACCAGGAATTTTTGTTATAATACAAAGAGAAATTTAAAAGTATTCAACGTGCTTTAGAAAAAATAATGAGAAAAGAAACTATCATCTTTAGAAAAATTAGTCTAAAGCCATCCATAAAGGCTGTAGCTGGCTAGTAATGATGCAAATAGGACTTTTCTACTGTCCATGAAATTTAAAAGACAGTATATTCTTATATTAAAATGCAGGCCTCTCACTGTGACATTATTTCATGTATTACCATTTTAATAATGGCCATTGGCTGTTGCCATAAGTGGCCAAAATGAAGCACTGGTGGGTGGAATTTTGGGTGAGGAAAGCCATGTAAACAATTTCAGTATCTCACCACACAGGTGACCACTAACTTTTCTGAGACCAAAAAGACAGCTTTAGGTTCTTTATTAAAGTGTATTTAGTATGCTAGGCATGAGCTGGTCAGATAAAGTGATGGATTAGTTTTCTTCTTGACACAGGCTTTTTTTCTATGTAGCTCTAGCTGTCCTGGACCTCACTGTGTGAACCAGATTGAACTCAGAGATTCATCTACCCCTGCCTCCAAATGCTTGGGATAAAGGGTTTGTCAGCATGCCCGGCTAGTCTAGTTTCTT
Organism: Acomys percivali; assembly: GCA_907169655.1. NCBI lineage: Eukaryota > Metazoa > Chordata > Mammalia > Rodentia > Muridae > Acomys > Acomys percivali. The sequence goes on along the minus strand of OU015746.1, from coordinate 71,990,224 downwards.
TACCTGGCTGAAGGGAAAGAGACCCCCTCCCCACCTTGGTCAGGAGCAAGCCTAGAAGCAGAGTCCCGTCGGAGACTGAGCGCACAGCATAGCAGGCTGCATCTGCAAGTAGCTTGTACTAAGCTGGGAGGGAAGCGCTGGAGCCAGTGGACTCTAGTTACTGAGTCCATGTCAGCTTAAGGTTAATCATTTAATTTCCTTCAGTACAAAGGTTAGATTAGATGGCTCTGGTACCCAACCCAGATGGAGGATTATGAATAGCCCAGGAGGCAGCTTCCTGCGGCCTGCTGCTTAATTCTCCTGCACAGTCCCTTAGTGGTTAGATAAGAGCAGGATTGGTCATAGCCTGAAAAATGTGGCCACAACAGGACATGTCGCAGGCAAACAGAATGTCCCCTGTTCACACTAAAGGGTCATCCCACAGCTGCATTTAGTACAGAAAACATGTCCTGCCAACCTTATCCCTCATGGGTTTCAAATATTTGTATGCAATCTAGCTTTCTTAGTTTGAAAACTCTGTGTGTGTGTGTGTGTACACGCGCGCACGCACACGGGCTTATCCTTTACGGTGTCCCAGGGCTCCAGCCTGCCACAGGTGGGCATATGGGGCTAGGGAAGGCTGCTGGGGACCTGATATGACAGAACATACTGGGAAATCCCAGGTGTTTGTGCTTTCACTGGACTCATTTGTCCTTAGAACCACATCACCTGGAGGTGGTTGTGTCAGAACTGTGAAGAGACCAGGGTTCCAAACATCACTTACTTGGTCATCAGTCTCGTTAACAGCAGAAAAAAACTCTAGGCCTCTTCCGGGGAAAACCTTATGTTCCTAGAATTTTAAATTATTGCAGGGGGTGAGAGCTGCTTTTGTAGACTTTTCAGTGAATTTAATAGATGTGTTTTTCATGTCATATAGAGAACAGGAAAGAATGAGTTAGAAACTGAATTGTATGATGTTTGTACCACTCCTTAGCCGTGCAACCCTGAGCACTCATCACGGGTGCTCACTCTCTGCGAGAACGGGACACAGATGACTGAACAACGGGCTTTTTAAAAGAGCATCTTTTTATCAGAGAATAACAGGGAAGGAAGGGCCAATCATGCAAATTATTTGATTATCAAATATTGCTGTATAGTGAAGAAAATGTTTAGAAGTTTCTGGTCCCTTTTAATATCTGTAAAATTATAATGTACATTTCACAAGATTACTGAAACTGAAGGTATTTTAGTGTAGTTTCCTCACATTTGTTTGTACTCAGCTTTATAGAGACAGGCAGCTAAATCTTACTAAAGTGATAGAGCTTCTTACTTTTGGATGATCTGAATGGTCAGAAGTGAAACACATTGAGGAAGCAGTCCCTGGGCTCTGCCCAGCAGGAGTTAACCCCTTGCTAATGCTTGAGGGCAAAACTGCGTGGGATTCTGGGATGCTTCTGCCCTAATCTGAGGGGGGTGTGTTGTTATTCAGGATTGTCACGGTCTTGTATTGATTTCTTTCCCTTCTTGATGTTTTGGCAGCTCATCCTCTCCAGCTGGGAAGGAGGCTACAACTTGCAGTGTCAGAATCTCGACAGTGCCGGGGAAGGTGATATCCGGGTGAGCCCGACAACCATTTCCATTGAAAAAGAACAGTCTTGCCCCTCCCCCCCTCCTCGATAGGAAGCTGGGATTATGCCAAGAGACTTGGCTCTGATGGAAAGACTTAGAGAAAGGACCAGGAGATGGGCTGACTGAACCACGCACATCTGATGCCTTCCCCAGATGCAGAGAGATGCCAAAATAGATCCCAGAACACCCTGGGAACCATCACCACTGCCTCAGGAACACTTAAGTGAAAACCAGCCACTCACCCACCACCACCTTTTGGGAGAAAGTGTATTTACTTTCCTTTTAAAAAGAGAAATGGTGGCAGGAGAAACCAGACGCTAGTTAAAAGAGAGGGGAGAAGATGGAGGCACACTGCTCTCAGTGGCCTTGTGCTGTCCTTGATTTTGGAATCATCTTTTTTCCTAAATTGTAAACACAAGTATTAAAAGGAAACAAGGCAATTTTCCTCCCTCAAATGTTAGAGGCAAATGTACATGCGCGCGCACACAGGAAGATGATAGCCACACTGGGCAACATCTTTTTTTTTTTCTTTTCTCTTAGTTTTTCATGACAGGGTTGCTCTGTGTAGCCTTGACTGTCCTGGACTTATTTTGTAGACCAGGGTGGCCTAGAACTCACAGCGATCCACCTGCCTCTGCCTCCCAAGTGCTGGGATTAAAGGCATAAAGGCATGCGCCATCACTGCAACATCTTAACAAGAGTTCAGAATTCCTTTTTGCTATTGCTTATTAATAAAAATGCATTGCTGCTTTCAGCCAGCCATGGGACACTGAAGATAAAGTATATAATAAAAATTGGTAGCTAGTTCTTGAAAAAAGAGATTTCTATTTTTCAAGTAGTGAAAACTAAACCCAGTAATTACATATCATAACTAACCTCTGGAAGAGGCCGTATTTCATAGGTTTATCTGCAGGAAGGCCTCTTCAGTCTGTGACAGCCCAAGGTACTGAGCTTGACTTTACAAAGTTAGCTGTCTACCAGAAGGGGTGTAGATTCTTAGGGGCATGGCCACTTCCAGGTTTGTGTCAGGAAGTATATTAAAGATGACTCTAGGACATCCTGTGACCCAGCAAAGGACATGCATGAGTACCAGGGTCATGCATGGCTCTAAGAACCATCTTGTTAGACCCCCTCTCACTGGCTATCAAAGACAGTGCAAGCATCAGAAAGACCACTGCCTGGGGTGAGCTGAACCATACTGAGGCAGGTTTCAACAGGGTGAAAAGAAAGAGACTGCTCACTCTCACCTTTTAAAGCTGATATAGCACCGTGTCACTACAGGAAAAATATACAGCAATTAAACATCTTGTCTTTATATGTGAGTTTCCAAATATCCAAGGAGGGAAAATTCCCCATAGGATGAGAATGTGTAAGTCACAGTAGCATCAGAACATCACTTTGCATCTCCCAGGGACACAGTGCATCCCTTTGTAAAAACATTCATTACCTGAGCCAAGAGAGCATGCAGCTCTGGCAATGTGAAACATGCTGGTGGATTCACAGCATCGCTGTGCTTTTAGGTAGTTAAGGCAACCTGGGTCTGTAAATGGTTCTGAGAGAAAGAGAGGAGGTAGCTGGGTATCATTCTCAGGAGACGGTGGCTGCTAAGAGGAGGGCTGGTGAAGGGGGTCCAAAATGTGCCAGACTCGAGGCAAGAAGCGTGTTAGACACAGCAGAGCGGGAGAGTCAGGGCTGCACGGACTGACAAGGCCACTTTTAAGGCTCATGGAAGCCTTGCAGGCTGCTGGTGGAGGGTAGTGGAGGATTCATGATTGGATGCATGTTTGTGAAAGACCCCATTCTTTGGTAGAGATGGGTGGATGGGATGGAGTAGGAATAAACAGGAGGGAAAGACAGGTGGGAGGCCGAATGCCGGGCGCGGCGGGCAGGGCTGCTGCGGCACCCCGTCACCTTTTCCCCCTCTGCGCACCTGCTGTAGGTAGCCAAGGTCTTATGGTGGTACTACTTCTCCAAACTAGTGGAGTTCCTGGACACCATCTTCTTTGTCCTTCGAAAGAAGACGAGTCAGATCACCTTCCTTCACGTCTATCACCACGCCTCCATGTTTAACATCTGGTGGTGTGTTTTGAACTGGATACCTTGCGGTCAAAGTAAGTCGTTTTGGTAACTCTTTGGTCCATGGAATGAGTCTCTCAAGACCACCAGCACACCTTGTGGGCCACCAGCCTGTGCTGATTAGGAGAGAGAGCAATCCCAAAAGCCGTGTTCTTGTCACCGCAGGAAGCACATTTGCCAGCGGCTATTTGGTCTCTGGATTCTTTTTTTTTTTTTTTTAATGGTTAAAATCTTTTTTTTTAATATTAATTTATTCTTGTTACATCTCAATGGTTATCCCATCCCTTGTATCCTCCCATTCTTCCCTCCCTCCCATTTTCCCCTTATTCCCCTCCCCTATGACTGTTCCTGAGGGGGATTACCTCCCCCTGTATATGCTCATAGGGTATCAAGTCTCTTTTCGGTGACCTGCTGTCCTTCCTCTGAGTGCCACCAGGTCTCCCCCTCCAGGGGACATAGTCAAATGTGAGGCACCAGAGTACATGAAAAAGTCATATCCCACTCTCCACTCAAGTGTGGAGACTGTTGGTCTCTGGATTCTTATGTTGGCAAAATCTGAGCAGGACCTTAAGTTTTTTAAAAAAAAAATGTTTGTTGTCTACTAATTGCCACAGGCAGAGAGGCACATGGAAGGCAGCCCTTGCCCCTCAGGCAGCACCTGCCACAGCTAGCCACCGCCTCACTGTGATACACATCAGACATTTCAGCTCTTACGGAGTCTTGACTTTACATTCTGAAAAATTAAGACATATCTGTGTAACCCACCAAAGCACTAGATTTCAACTTTAAAATAAGATAAGCCAGATGCAGTGGTGCACACTTGTAATCCCAGCACTCGGGAGGCAGAGGCAGGTGGATCTCAGTGAGTTCGAGGCTAGCCTGGTCTACAAAGCAAGTCCAGGACAGCTAAGGCTACACAAGAAAACCCTGTCTTGGGAAAAAAAAAATGACAGCTACGATAAAAAAAATGGGTTTTAAGATGTGGTGATGCACACTTATAGTGGTATAAGAGGAACATGGCAAGCCCCTCTCTCAAAACACATGTTCATGCCTGTCCCTCCCTCACATACACACACAGATGTTTTATAATAAACTAGTGTGCTCATTCGTATCACACATTTTGCATGAAGCAAGAATTTCATGAGGTAGTGCTGACTTTGCATGGCATGCTGTGGTCTCTTGTTTTAGTCTGACATTACTTAACTGTAGGCAGCTGATGGCGTCTCCCTACATTGGCATTATAGCTGACAGAGAGTGGGGTGGGGTGATCTTTTATGACCAAACTAAAGAAGACAAAACATTTCATTTCAATTATTATGTCCTCATGAATTTGAAATTATTCTATGAAAAATTAGATAGGACAAATAGAGAGCTCACCAAGAGAGCATTTGCTTAGGGTGTACAAGGACACTCACTCCATCACCAGTACCACACACAAAAAGTCAAATTATGAGCGATGGCTTTAACATTTTTTAAATGGGCATGATAGCACATGCTTGTATTTTTCCTTAGGACTTGGGGTCTTGTATCAATGATAAAAACTTCCAATAATTTGTGGGGTGCAGATACCCCCTGACCTACCAGAGTTAAATCTAATAAGCCCACTGTGAATTGAAAGCACCCCAAGTTAAAACTGCATGTAATGTGCTTAGCCCACTGAGCACCCCCATCATAGCTACAGTCCAGGCTACATATCAGTGGCTCATCTCCTGGTACAAGCATGGGGTGATTTCCGTCATTTCTGTCCCCAGGCATCCAGAGAGAGGAGTAGACCACTGTTACTAAGGTGAAGGCCAACAGTTAAGAGTCAAATGATTGTTGCTATTGAATGCACATAATTTTGACCCTGTCATTAAGTTGAAAGATCACTAAGGAGGCATTAAGCTGCATGAGATCCCTGCATGTCAAGGTACAAGTGAAAACTCCAGTGCAAGGAATGATCCTGCACAGAAAACAGATGGTCTTTACGCTCAGGTGGCAGAGTTACTGTGGAAGTTTGGGTGCTAAGAAAGATTAATGAAAGTCAAAGGAACATCACAAAGAATGTCGCCACAGTTGAGGATTTAAAATTCACAGTGCACTGCACAGAGGTCCTTCTGTGACTGTATACTGTATACACTATCTCCAAGACAATTACAAAAACTTCAAGTAGAAATGAGAACCCAGTTGGGCAAATAAATATCCCTCCTCTTGCATTGCTGGGTGCTCTCAAGGGGTTTGTCTTAGGAGACATCCAAGCAAGCGTCATAGCACATTCTGCCTAGTATTTGCTGAGAACTCACTCTATGCATCCAATGTTCCTTTTTGCTCTCCAGTTATCTAGGTTACTAATACAGGGTGAGAAATTGGGGCTAAAGAATTTAAACTGCCTAAGTAGCAGTCAGCAGTGCTCTTTAGTTCCTACAGCATTTGGGGGCCCCTCAATCCTGCCACAGCTTTGAGATGGCCTCAAAACGAGAAAATAGCTTACAAAAGCACACAATTGGCCACTCTTCCAGCCACATGGGCTCTGTCACCACAATTCTGCAGCCAGGCTTGAGCTCACCTTTCTCTGCCTCACTGATTAGCTGGTAACCACCGTAGAGACAGTAAGCCCTTTGCAGATATGGAACAGCTGGTTTGGTTGGCTGAACACCTCTGCCGGTTCACACCTCTGTCTGGGGGTGGGAGGTTTACCCAACACTTCTGCCAGTTCACACCTCTGTCTGGGAGGGCTTACTGAAGCCTGGAGGGATAGCAGCATTTGGGGATCTCTTCAGTGAAGGCTATTGCACGACTGTCTGGACCTGTTAGCACTTTGCAGGTAGGATACGGAGCACATCACATGAGGAGGAAGGGTGAGCACCTCCCTTTCTGGGAGTACTAACTCACGTACTCCCCTGCCGCAGGCTTCTTTGGACCAACCCTGAACAGCTTTATCCACATTCTCATGTACTCCTACTACGGGCTCTCGGTGTTCCCGTCCATGCACAAGTACCTCTGGTGGAAGAAGTACCTCACACAGGCTCAGCTGGTATGTTGTCCTTCCTTCGCTCTCCATGTGGCTCCCAGGCAGCTCAGGCCTCTCTCTGACGAGGCTGCCTCTTTCTATCATGGCCTTGAGGAATCATGCTTCGGCCACTATAGTATCTTTTGTGCATTCAGTTAGCTTCTAATGGAAATTTTCTTTTTTGAATAATATATGACCACCTTCTAAACTAATGTGCAACTTAGATAATTTTTTATCAAAAAAATTAACTGCCACTTTTCCATGGGAAAATAGACATATTTATATACTTACATAATTTCAAATGAATTTTCTGGGTAGGGTAGTGGGCTGTTGAGGCATTTTTCTTGATTTGTTTCTGCAGAAAGAATATAACAGGTGACAGTAGCCGTGCGTAGCCCACTAGCGCCCACCCGCCACAGGGCCTGTTCTCACCTGCCGCCGTCTCTGCCTTCCAGGTGCAGTTCGTGCTCACCATCACACACACGCTGAGTGCCGTAGTGAAGCCCTGCGGCTTCCCCTTTGGCTGTCTCATCTTCCAGTCTTCCTATATGATGACCCTGGTCATCCTGTTCTTAAACTTCTACATTCAGGTATGCAAGATTTGCTCAGGGGTAAATGTAACAAAGCGGCCCAAGCATGGAGTGTTAAGATAATGCCGTGGAGAGGAGGAAGTGCCTCCTAACCTTTCCCCACATCCACCTGCTCACAGTCCAGTTGGCCTTTGCTGAGTGAGAACTTGTTCTCAAAGGCTGCGATGTGTCCTGTCTACACATGCATTTGCACCAGGCCACCAAACCTGACATCTGAAGGCTCAGCAGGTGTAGTGGCACAGAGCCAGGAGCCCTGAAGGGAGGAAGGCTTGGGAACAAAGGTGTGGAATCAAGAATTCAGAAAGCCTCCGTCTGCTGCTCCGAGGTTTGGAGGCAGTGTTCATTTGGGGCAATTCCTTTAAGGCAAACCAGCAAGGAAAGGGCATGCTTGCTCTGTTTTTGTCAAGTGACATTTTCTTTTCAATTAACAATTTAAATGAGAGAGTCCTTCAGAGTGACTGTTATAGTATAAGAGCCTGTGCAGGCTGTGCTTGCCAAGGTCTCAGGTGGTTGTGGATTTTAAATTGCTGGGCCAAAGAGATGGAAAGGCTGCTTCCAACAAAAAGCAGAACTTATATTCAAACAGTGCTTTTGAAACTCTATATTAACTATATTTCCTTCTCTGGACAATTGCTCTTATGTTTTAGTTTTTTGCTCCATGGTGGTTTTACGCCAAGGACAGCTGTGGGGACTGGACCCTGGGCAGCTTTTCAAACTTTGTGTCTCTGAACTGGACTGGCTGGCCTTTGCATCTTGTAACAAATAAGTTTCCTTTGAGGATGTCTAAAGAAAGAACCATCAGTGGACCCAAACCGACCCACCCCTGCACACCAGAGCACGAAAGGAACAGCAGGGACCCGCTAGCCCCGCGGTGGTTGGTGGTGGGCAGTGGTCACAAAAACTGTCTCCACACACTGGTCAGACTGAGTCTTAGTTGACTTCACACCACTCCAGTCTTGACCCTTGTTAGCACCATCATTGCTTTTTAAAATGTAAAAATGCTGTTATCGCAGCGCTGCAGAGGTAGAGGCAGGAAGAGCAAGAGTTTGGAGTGATCCTGGGTTACACAGCAAGCTGGAGACCAGCCTGGAGACCTCGCCTCAAAAAATAAATGAGAAGACAGGTCAGGTGTTTCATCAGAGTGACAGAGGCGACAGGGTAGGCGGCCAGTAGACCCTGCTTGCTGTCATCACACTAAAGAGACCATGCAAAGCCAGAACCAGGAAATGTAGCCAAATTGCAATCTCAAAATAAATAAAACAGCAGCTCCTTTAACTTGATTTTAAAAAGTTATATTTTTCCAGTGAACAACTAATGTAAGCTGCTTTGATTGCTAAGCAAATTACAATGTAACAGAAAAGTGAAATAGCCTTAGCTGACTCTTGTGTATTAGCCTAGATTTACTTGAACTTTGTAGCCAGATGCTTAAAAACAAACACTTGTTTTGTTTTTCAAAAACAGGGTTTCTCTTAGTAGGTTGCTCTGTAGATCAGGCTGGCCTTATACCCAGAAGATATCTACCTGCCTCTGCCTCTGCCTCCGTGAGTGCTGGGATTAAAGGTGTACGCTACCACACCTGGCTCAAACATCAATTCCTAGTGGAAGGTCCAGTACCAAGGAAAATTATGTAGGGCTTTAACTGCATGCTATGTCAGAGGTTAGAGATGAGGCCTTATTAAAACGTCTCCCTTGCTTTTCCTCCTATCTATACTATGACAGACATACCGAAAAAAGCCAGTGAAGAGAGAGATACGAGAGCAACCCGCAGGGAAAGAAGTGAAGAATGGTTTCCCCAAAGCCCACTTTATTGCGGCTAATGGCGTGACGAAAAAGAAGGCGCAGTAAAATGAAGCGACGGGGAAACCGCGTAAACACTGCAGCAGCCTAACAGATGAGCTTGTTTTAAAGCAAAGACTGAATTGAAAGTTGTATGTTTTAGCATAAACTAATTCCATTTGAGTTTGTAAATCATTTGTACCCAGAATGTATTATAATATATTGCTATTAGGTCACTCTGCTAACTGAAGCAATGCCGACCTCTACAAACCTCAGAACAGGTGCACCCGCCCCTCTCTCCTGAGCTCTTCGTAATGCCTTATACACGCAGAAAACCAGGAGACAAGGGCTTCGTTTTTCCTGGCAGGTCTTCAGAGTTAATTTTCTTTAGATTAAATGTGTAAAAATGTTAATTATATTGTGAATGTCAGGGTCTGTTCTAGTCTATGTCAAGCAATAACTGTCAGTGCAGAAATTGCTCAGCCCACTGTTCCTTGAGGTGTCAGCCGCAGGAAGCACTTAAACGGGATCCTTAACCAGACAGAATCTAGCAGAACCCCTCCCTCGCTCATCTGCTACATTTTTTAACCACCTCTGATGCTTAACTTAGGGGCGTAGTAACAAAGTTCATTCACCTTCAACGTATAGTTCGAGGATTAGTCAATCTATGAAGGAACAAGCTTTTGAGTTGGGTGTGGCGGCACACATCTGTGACCCCAGCATTTGGATGTTGAAGCAGCCTGGGGTCCACAGGCACAAGACCCCATCTCAACCAGGAAAAAACTTTTTTTTTTTTTTTTTTTTTTTTTTTGCCAAATTGTAATAACTCAGGGGCTTTGGACAGGAGCTCTCTCTGTTTCAATTGATTTCCTTACTCAAGCATTCCTGTCTACCTCTCTTGTCAGCCTGGATTTGTCGCGTCACTCTGCCCATCTCAAAGGCCAGTGGCTACATATACCTGCCATGCCTCTTCTGAGCAAAGGCTGGAGTCCAGTTGCAGTTCTCCTTGGCACAGAAACGCAGCTGGACTACTTACAGATCATAGCCAACAGAGGCCCCGGGGCAGAGCAGACCTCACCTGTCAGCTGCTGCCTCGGAGCCTGCTTGTGAATCCTGTCCCAAGTAGTTGCTGTCAGTCTTCATCACTTAAATTTTAATGTCAGAAACGAGAAAAGGAAGGTGTTTGGAAAGGCCCCATGGGCTGGGAATAAGCCATACTGACAATGCATCTGGCCCAAGCAGCACCCACTCTGCCTGCTCAGAACTGCTCTGCACTGAGAAGCTGGCACAGAGGCATTGCAGGGCGCTGGACCACCACCATTAAACTCTACCAAGCATGAAAACGCACATTTTCCAAAATTTACATAAAACTAACTTTGATTCTGTTTTCCCTCCACTTTAGCAAATGTGTAGTTGTTGATGGCACTGACGTCCAGCGCGTGGGCACCAGGTAGGCTTTCCTCAAGTGCCAACGGGCGGTGCCTGCCCACCCCTGGCTTCCCTTTCTGGGCAAGCTCCCATTTTAACTTTTCACTGTTAAAAAAGAATTGTACTGACTTTTTAAACTCGTAAGTATACCGCCCTTCTCAGTGGTGTGTTCTGGCAAACACCACAGTCCCTGTGTCCTGTGCTGTCCCTTACTGTCATTCCTGCTGAGCAGACTCTGTCTGGAGACCACCTACTCTTCAGTGTATTTTCTAAATGATTTTCTCAAACTGATCTGCTCCCTGGTGCTTTCTCACCACCATCTCTGGTGACTGAGACTCAAGTCACTGGATTATTCTTTCCCAAGAATTCATGTTAAGGGTCAGCTTTGAGTACGTCATTGATCTTCTGTGACAAGACCAAAGAAGCAAACTCCTTGGTGAAACTGAAGGTCAGTTTTAGTTTTCAAACATGATCTGTAATCTGTTACTAAAGTGAATTCTGGGTAAAAAGTAAGACTCTAGAGGCATCGCTGGTCATTGCACCAGCTTACTCCTGCTTGTCAGTGAGAGATGCTGAAGCCTCTCTGTGCGTTATCCCTTCAGTGTGGGACATCTTCATGACGTCACATCTGCGTAGCACAGAGGGCGTCATCTTTCTTTGGCAGATCAACAATGGCAGCTCAAAGTACCAGCAGCTTTAAACCTCCCAGAGCAAAGCTCAGAGCAACACTAGGCCTTACACCACACGAGGGCTGACAAACATGCAGAGCCATGACAACTGAGCTGCATAAATGTGCTCTGGTAAATGTTTAACCCATTTATTCTTAGTGTAAATTTTCTAAAATAGAAGTATAAGAAAATTTCTATCTCTATAACCTGATAAGAAACAGTGTGTTTTTCCCAGGTAAATTCCCTTTTATTCATGAGAACAAAAGTACTTGGGTACTATGAAACCTTAATTTCCCCAACTTTTAAAATAAAATGGCATATTTGCTGAATGTAATTAAGCATAGAAAATGTCAACCCATCAAAATTATATTTATACATATTGGTGGATAAGTTCCTGTCTTCCCACATTAGAGAATTATTTTTTTACCAAAATGGGCAGAATAGCATTTTGTACGTTAGGACCATTCTACTCTAGTCCTTCCGGGCATTCATGGGTCACTTAAGAATGTTAGTGGAGGTCGCTACTTTGGAAGCTGAGGACTTGTTTTCCTTTGAAAGTACTGCATCTGAAGAACACAGTATCATGACTGGGGTGGAAGGGAGGCAGAAGCCATTTTTTTTTTCTTTTAGATAAGAAGCATTCTGTGTGATTGTTGTATAATAAATTGATTTTTATGCTAAAACATGTTGCGATTTTTCTTATTTGGCTCAAAGAAACTAAAATGCGGCCCTGTGTGGTATTCCAAGTAATCTATTATTCAGGAATTATCTTTACCAATAAAGTGATATTTTACCGATGAATTTTAGGTTCTTGTTTCAACAAGCAGTGGGATGTTAACATAACATTATTAAAGCTGTATTTATATACCCAGCTAAACCATCTAAGAAGTTGGTCAGTCACAAGGAAAATTTAGTAGCACTCAGATAAGCAGAGGCTGTCACTATAAGAAACTAATTACTATATAGTGTAACAGTATAACTGTGCTGTACTACATATACTGTATAGTATAGCAGCTATACCACACCATGCTTCACTATACAATGAGGGTACAAATGCCATGAGTTACCAATACCCTGGCCACCTGTGGTGTCTCCCCAGGTGGAGGAAGTGGCTGAAGCAGGGCAATCTTCTGTCCTTCACACAGAGGCTGCATTCTCAACCTTATGGCAATGTACTAAAGCACCCTTCATTAAAAGTTATCAAGAAAAAACTCAACAATTCAATTAGAATTGCATACATTTATATTAGGGAAAACCTGCACATTAATGTGCTGCCTATAACGTAACTCACTAAGCTATAACCAGAACATACTTCTCAACGCACAGGCTCTACTGTCCAGTGAGTGTGCTCAAGTTATACCAGCTTTGTTTAACTTCTACAAAATAAATTCAAATGCTCCAGTGTACACTCACCCCTCTGCAGACAAACTTCATGGGTGACTTAGGAGTGATCCCAGGAGGAATATTCCTCCTTGCCTGAGCATGTGCTTGGGATAGAGGGCTGGAGAATGGAAACATCTGAAGAACAAATGTGTAACCCCCCTTATACTTTCATGCCCAACTGTTTTCACTCATTCTGTTTTCATATTACTTTCCCTTTAAGGGGCCTTATGATCTCTAGGCAGCTGCTGAGTTCCCACAAAACTTGAAGGCATGTCTCAAAAGTTTACTTTTAAAATTATATATGAAAAGTAAACCACTTGAAAATTGGAACATCTTGGATTTTTCTATTACTGGACCAAATTTGACTATGAAGGCTAGTTTCTGTGAACAAATGGATAAGGTGGAAGAGGCTGTGGACCCGCCCTACCCTGCCCTCACCCGCCCTAGCTCAGCAGCTGCTAAAGGCCTGTTTGCTGTTGAGCGTCATGCTGAAGGACATCCCTTGGGCCAAGACATTACAGATTCTATCTCCATACCCCTCTTCAGGCTGTTGTATCTGGTGGAAAAGCAAATGGAGAATAGCAATTAGTCGAGGCACAACCACCATACGTCTTGGGCCTTTGGAACTCACAGCCAACAAGGCCATCACCTGTTTTTCTGAGCCATGTCTGTGACTCATATGCTGGGGGCTGGAAGTGGGGTGGTCACAATCTTAAACACAGCCCTTCAGTTCTATACCAAGCCATTAGTAAGAAAGCAGAGAGACCGGAAACCAGGTGAGGAGCCAATCAGAGTGCTCAGCCCAGTTAAGCTATAAATGAACATGCTCCAGAAGCTGTAACTCCCAAAATTCAATGTACTTATCCAACACAAAGTTATTTTGTAGGTGGCCTTATTGCATGAGTGCTTTGCTTGCATGCATGTGTGCATATCACATAGGTGTAGTGCCCAAGGAGCCCAGAAGAGGGAATTGAATCTTGAGACCAGAGGTACAGATAGTTGTGAGCCTCCATGTGGGTGCTGGGAATTAAGCCTGGGTCCTCTGGAAGAGCATCAAGAGTTAATAACCATTGAGCCATCTTTCTGGTCTCCTACTGTCATTGTTTTAGTGTGTGTGTGTGTGTGTGTGTGTGTGTGTGTGTGTGTGTGTGTTTGTGTGTGTCTCAGTGGCAAGTGCCTTTGCCCCTGAGCCATCTCCCTGGCCTAGGACTTCTTTTTGATGTGGTAGGAGTGTGTCTGCACACTAACCAGCCACTGCATGTCCATGTTTAGTGCAATGTTTGATAGACTGGGGAGAGCTCTCAATTATAAGGGCTGAATGACTGACCCAAGGGCCTAATCGTGGGGTTGGGGGAATCTCAGAGCAGAAGGGTAGCATAAGGCGTCAGGGTTTTCAGTGCTCATATTCTCCCACCTCAACTCACAAGGACCAAACAGTATCGATTTCTGTACCTACCTGAGGGTGCATCATAAAGCCAGGCTTTGGCTTTCTTACGAAGACTGAGTTGAATTAAACCTGGAATGAATTAGCTCGTCACTTACTACATTCATATTAGGCATATTAAAAACAAAATTATCTCAGTATGAATCAGAGTTATTCTGAGGATTGGTTTATGACAATGCCCAAGGAGGGTTTGTGGCAACTCAGGTTATCAACAGAAATGCTTCATTTGTATTTCCAGTGAAGTCTATTTTAGGAATTGTCTCTGTTCACATCACTAGCCCGCATATATGAGGCAGTTAACCACCACCACTCAGCACTTAGAACCCTTAACTCCTTGAAGCTATAGGCTAGAGGTTGAAACAGTACAGTTTGAGGGTGTCCTTGATGCATCCTAGGAAACGGAATAACGCTGTTGCTGAGATGAACTGACAGGAGGGCGGCCACTGTATACTTGTGTGATCTTGATGGAGCTAACTATCCTCTAACCGGGATACTAAACATTGAGTACTCAGCCCAGTCATCACTCAGTGTGAGCTAAAAACAGCATCCCTATCTGCCATTTGCAAGCCTGGGGGTGGGGGTGGGAGGGCAGTTTTCTTATGCCTTAGAAAGAAAAGAGAATAAAAGCAAATACTTAAGGAAGTACATTTGGAAGAGTGCTGTTCCCTAAGACAGTCTCAACTCACCAAGGGCCTGAATCATAGGGAGATCGATGTAAACAGTAACTACTGTCTAACAGTGTTAGCTGAAGCAATGGTTGCCTCAACTGGGAGTGGGGCTAATTGAAACAAATGAATCGTTTGTGAAGACTTCTCTGAAGCTTAAAGCAGAGTTGCTTTCTAATGGCTGCTCTCAAGAGTGTGGGCTGGGGAGCCCATGAGGAGCCAGAGATCCTGTGAGGCCAAAGCTTTGACAACAATGACATTAACATATTATTTGCTTTTTCATTGTCATCTCACCACCATGCAGTGGTACTTCCTAGCTGCTATGGCACTCAAAGGTACAAGAAGGAAGAGACAGCGGTAGTGCACTGATTAGGTGTCTGCACTCCTGTGAACAAACCCTCTTCCATGTTCCTGTAAGAAGATATGAAAGTGGAGGGGAGACTAGTTACCGAGAGGGAGGGGGTTGGCAGGAATACAAGACAGCAGGCAAACAAGAGAACGTGACAGGAGTATGAGCAAAGTGTGTTCTATATGTACGTGAAAACAGGGTCATATGATGAGCTGATGGATAAGGATGCTTCCCATACAAGCCAGACAAGCCGAGTTTGATCCCTGGAACCCATTTTAAAGATGGAGAGCTAACCCACAAAACTGTCCCCTAACTGCTACATGTGTGTGGTAGCAAACAAGCTGCACCCCCATCAATACATACACATTAATAAATGAAAATTTCTCATTTTTGAAATGTCATAATGAGCCAGGTGTGGCAGCTTGTACTTTTAATCCCAGCACGTAGGAGGCAGAGGTGGCAGGTCTCTGAGTTTGAGGCCAGCTTGGATACAATAGTGACTTGGTCTCGAACAAACAGCAAAACAACAACAAAAGATACTACTAGAAAGAGTAGTTTCTGAGGTACCTTAGCACTTGCTGATCACAGAATGACTGCAAGTCGGCCGACTGTTTCTCCCAAAACTCCTGCAATGGAACAGAGGTTTTGACTAAACACGCCATGCATTTTTCCCTAGAGAAGGTCCTGTTTTGTCCCAGAGACAGCACAAACAATGAACTTGCCAGAGCATCCTTCTCAAGGCGTTTGAGAGTCTGAAGCTCCTTCTCCAAGTTGCTCAGCTGCTCAAGAACATAGTTGTGAAACCTCTCCAGCTTGTTCAGTCTGCCAAACACAAAAGCAGCCGACTTCAGTGGGACCAATTGGCTGTGACAGAATAGTCCACAAGAGACCTTGCTCACCAGTCTTGCCTGACGAACATGTTGGCGCCTTCCTTCTCTTCCCACACTATCATGGTCCGAGATCCCCAATCTCAGAAGCTCAGTGAACTCGCCCCTCACAGCAGCCCAGAGGAAGCCACTATGTCATCACTAGCTTCACGGCACAGCACAGATGGCTTTTGGAAAGGAGACTAGTGCACCCTCCTCCCTTCTACCTCTGTTCACTCTCCTCTGTCTGGCCTTGTGCTGCTCTGGGAGCTATGGTTGTGGTAAGTTCGCATACCCCTTTCGTACCTCTGTGTTTTAGTTTCATATTTTCCAACAGTCACCAGACTGTGCTGGTGTCATTCTGTGTCATACAAATGGCTCACCTGTCAGCATACTGTCTCTCATTCCTTAGGCCTCAGTGTTCCATATGAGCAAGAGCAGCTGTGGCTTTCTGCCGCTTTGGATGTAGAATGTTAAAATCTCTGTTCCAGGGTAGTAATATTGTAAAGTGATGGAGGTGGGGCCTACAGGGAGGGCTTAGATCACTAATGAGCATGCCTCCAAGGGGTCTTGAGTTCTGGGACTCTTAATTTTATTTCCTGTCAGTTGAGTAGTTTTCTGTACTACCTGTTGTAGCCCACTCCTTTTTGCATAACTATAGCCATTTTTGTTTCAGCTCCACTAGCCACATCATATCGGGTTGTTGCTGACAGGTTGCTGTCCTGGGAGCTGGTGAGATGGTTCAGTGGTTAAGAGCACTGGCTGCTCTTCCAGAGGTCCTGAGTTCAATACCCAGCAACCACATGATGGCTCACAACCATCTATAATGAGATCTGATGCCCTCTTCTGTCAAAATACTATATACATAATAAATAAACTTAAAAAAATAAGAATCTCTGTCCAAGGTGAAGTTGACCATAAACTATGTTTATGTTCAATGAGAAACTCTATGACCTTGTTATTCCCAGAAATCCTCCAACCATAAGCACAGCTGGCTCCAGCTGCCAGGCACACTTTCAAAGTTACCTAAAACTGCTTGTCTAGTTAGCAAAGGTAACTTGAGTTAGAGCTGACCACTCGAACTCACCATCTGCCCCTCCACCCATATTGTTGTTGCCATTATAAGCTAACTTTGAGAAACACTCAAGGTCACAGTTTGGCTCCCCAGTCCATTCTGTGTCCCTGATTGTGATCAGTCTTGGAGTGTCAGGTTCAATAAACCATCTATATTTGACTTAGTTCAGGGATTGAGTGGTTTGTGTGGCTTCCTCTAGACCTCAACACTACCTTTTCTTTCCATGATACCTTCTTCTAGCCCAGAGCCTAGAGTAATGGGGCCAAGTAACCACAGACTAAATCCTCCAAAACCATGGGTCAAAATATGTGTATGCACATACACATGAGGACCTAGTTTTATTACAACAGGGTCTTTGCCTACAATCTCAACCTATAAAACTCATTACATATCCCAGGATGGTCTAAAATCATGGCCGCTCTCCTGCCTTGGCCTCTGAAGTGCTGGAATCACAGGCATGGGCCATCATGCCTAGATGCCTCACAGCTAGCTCCCACTGCTCTCTCACACTGAGCATGGTGTAAGCACCTAGCACTACTCACATAGAACATATGACACATGTTCAGTGTGTGTTAGCTGAGTGGATACATGGCTGAGGATAAAGCCCTTCAAATACAACAGGAACTCCACAAATCCAGAGTCCTCCATGGCTTTGCCTAGCCATTGCATATGTTTTAAAAAACCAACTTGGAAAAATACAACTTTTTACTCAAATAATACATTTTAATCCCAAGAAGCTTTCTACTTCAACTAAGCAAATATGACACCCTCCCCCCATTTTAAGCCATTTTCTTCCCATGTCCACTCAAATCTCTCATTGAAAGATCTCATTGAAAAAGTGCTTCCACAGCAGTTGCTCTGAACAGACTCTAATTACAGAGTCCATCTCTCACTTCCCTTTCCTTCTGTACTTCTCTAAAATGCAGGCACCTCGGGACCCCCTGCTCACACAGTCATAAAGGTGCTTGTGTACTGTATCTTCTTATCACAGTGTAACATAAAAACTTCCCTTCTAACCATGTTTAAGAGGGCAGCTCAAAGCACTGGGCATATCCACAGTGCTCCACACCCTCACCATTACACATTTGTAAAGTTTTCCCACATGAGAAACAGAAAACCTGTGCCCATTATGCAATAGCAGTCTTCTCCCACAGCCTCCATGATGCTTCCTATTTCTACAAATTCCTATCACTGCAGTAGGTACCTCATTTAAGTGGAATCATGCAATATTCACCCTCTAAGAGCCTGGCTTTTTTCTCTTAGAACAATATTTTCAAGGTTCATCCATATCGGGCATGTGTATTGTTGTGCATGCGTGCATGCATGTGTGCGTGTGTGTGTGTGTATATGTATGTGCATGTGTAACAATAATAATCCAAAAAAGAAAAAAAAAAGAGGCCATAAGTTTGAAAGAGAAGTGACATGGAAGGAGTTGGAGGGAGGGTTTTGGGAGGAGCCCAAGGACAGAAAGGGAAAGGGGACAGTGATGTAATAATACTTTAACTAAAAACAAATTTCTTCCCAAGGCTGGATGATAGTCAGTAGGGTGGATAGACCACACTCAACCTAGTATGTTTGTACATGGATTCCAGGCTTGCCCTGCTTTGCGAGTGGGTTGTCACATTCAAAAAAGCATCCCTGAGGATTATTCCCTGTAAGATCACAAAGGGCTGGAGGACAATGCTGAATTCCAGTTCTTGTCTCATAGATGGAAGACAAGACACCATAAAGGTTAAGAGGTGCAGGAAGTCTCACACCCTTCACACTCTCTCCTCAGCCCCGATATGATGATCACAAGATAAATGTTGTTTCACCCCACGACTTTGCTTTTCCATCGAGTATTTACCTGCACGTGTATATCTGGTTCCAAAGTCTTATCAGGCAACCTGGCACTTCCTTGGCTTCTTCTGAAGAACATGGGATCGCTTGCTGCTTGAGCTAAGGCCATTAACACAAAAACAAGATGTGTGTAAACATGATACATGTGTTGAGTGTTTACTGTATCTGATGGACACCACCAGCATACAGGGATGCTCAAAGGAAACATTCCTGCTGAGAGACCAGTAAGGCATCATCCTGTGTACACTTCAGGCATTGCCTTGGGGCTAGGACTACAAAGAACAAAAGAAACTAGGAAAACCTACGTTGAAGCTATTAATACAATATACTGAGTACTATGGACACATGTCCACTGTATATTGGCTTATTGCAGAAAGCAGGACTCTGGAGGTCTCCTGAGTTAGAGAGATGATATTTTTCTTGAATGTGCTGGTACAGAGCAGAAGTCACTACAGACTTTCAGATAATAAGACAAAAGTCAGAAGAATCCAAAATTGCTATAATGTGCATCTCACAGACAAAGCTGAGGGGGTTTGCACACCCAGTGTCTCAAAGATCTGCTGCTATTAAACAGAAGCCATCCAGCATCCCTCTCCCCCTGTGTCTTAAGAGTTTGCTCTCCAGCACACGGTTCTGTCCTGTCACTGTGGCCAAACCACTGCCTTCTGAGACTGCTACCAATGAAACTGAGCCTAGAGAATGGACAGGGAACAGTCCTATCAATACAATATTGCCATCCGAGTGGCAATAAAGTCAATGGCCACAGCCAAGATGAATGAGCCCACTTTACACATGAAGAGTATTGTGCTACTGAAGAGTGAAAAGAATGTGGTATATTCCCAATGAGCTGCCTTGTCTTTCTGTTGCCTTCTTGCCCAAATTTGTTGAGAGATATAGTTGACAAATTAGTTGTTTTTGTTTGTTATTCGAGATAGGGTTTCTCTGTGTAGCCTTGGCTGTCCTGGACTCGCTTTGGAGACTAGGCTGGCCTCGAACCCACAGCGATCCACCTGCCTCTGCCTCCCCAGTGCTGGGATTAAAGGCGTGCACCACCGCTGCCACCACTGGGCTAGTTGACAAATTAAAAACATGGGGACTGGTGAGAGCTCAGTCTGTTTGTGGCCCCTGGCCACTACCTGTCCATTCCCTGCCCCTCCCTGGTAACTGCCCTTCTGCTCTGCCTTCTAGTTCCGCTTTCTTAGACCTCGTGCACTGGCTGGCTGGCTCATTCCACAGTTTCTGCTTTAGTGGACTGGTACCTCAAATTTTCTTCTCAGATCTCTAGTGAAGTTTTCAAAGGCTGTTTTTAAAGCAGAACTATTTGCATTTTCTGGCACATCTTCTTGAGACAGAGTAGAAATATCTGATAAACAAAACAAAACAAAACATTAAAGATAACTAAAAATGCTCGAGTAGACATGCTTGATCTGCTGGCCAGAGGATGGGGCAGTTTGTAAGGAGCACATATAAACTGTAGACACCCCCAACTAGCTATCTGGGCCTGATTCTGCAACATGGCTGACCCTGACCTTGACCACACTAAGGCTTACTGAATATGTAAGACAGGAACCTCACGCTGCCTCCCACCAAACCCCACCCTCTTTCAAGTGTTCATTTCAGCCAAACCTCAGCACCTTAAATCAGATCAATTGATACTATGTCGAAGGCAGTGCCTTGGGTATTACAGGAAGATGTAAAGCACACACAACATGGGAGATGCCTCAGTGGGTAAGGGTGCTTGTCACCATGCCTGTTGACCTGAGTTCAATCCTCCAGTCCCATATGATATAAGGAGAGAACCAACACCAGAAAGTTGCCCTCTAACCTTCACATGTGCATGACACATGTGTACATAAATAAAGAACAGAGGATCTAACAGGGTATGTCTGTGGGGGTGGCCTGAGATGGCAGGTCTGGCGCCCAGAAATTCTTAGGCATATAAGGTCTCTGTTCTAAAAGATTAGCATTCACCAATTCATTCGTTCCTTACAAAAAACATAGGAGGTGCTTCTAGGACTCACATGAGACATAGACAGCGCTTGACTTCTGCAAGCTCACACCAGCAGCAGCTCCAGGAATAGAACCCAGGTTATCTCAAATCATGATCGTCTTTTGCCTCTTAGACTTCCCAATCTGTCTTTTTGGAGCCCTTCATTTCAAGATAGATAGTACGAGTCATCCAGAAAGATAGCCTGGCTCACCTAGACATGCCAAATCATTCTCTTTGATTATAAATTAGTATAATTTATAGTATAATGTAGTAGCTATCAGCCAAGCAGGAGCCTCTATTTTTAGAACCTGCAGGTCTTAAGGAAGAACTACAGGGCAGAAACTGAAGGGCTAGCAGGGGAGGGTGCTTGCTTTTATCCACAATTGTGTAATAATTTGTTCATCTCAGAAAGAACAAAGTCCTTAGCGCGTAGGCTGCTGCAGCCCTGGTGATCTTAAGATGTAGCTCTCTCTCGTAATTCACACAGGTACATTAGCAACAGACATGTCAGTCGCACCCCTCCCCTCAGCTGCTGCTAATGCGTGGGGCTACCTGTCACAACGGGGGATCCGGGAGCGTCTTCTTCTAATCTTGATTGCTTTGGGGCCACAGCACTCCCATCTGGTGCCTCTAAATGTAAACAGACACTGTGATGAAACTCTTGTGCATATTTCATTTCAAATTTATCTTGCCCTCTTTTCTTTGAGGATTTCACGTGTGCCCACTGTATATGCAGCACCGTATGTTGATGTAGGTCTTTCTACATCCCTCTTTCCAACCAACTCTTCTTGTATCCCCAAATCATCCCCTCTTACACTCATAACCTCTACAGACAGAAAGGCAGACAGATAGACAGACAGACACACACACATCCTACCGAAAGAAAAAAAATGTTTCTTCCTCCTTCAGTAGCTATCGACTGCCAATAGTTCTCTGTCTAAGGTAGGCCTTGTGAAATTTTCTTACATCTATGCTAGTGTGTCAATTGGTGCGGTCTTTGCAGGGCTTGTGCAGGCAGCCATGTTTTCAAATTTTCATGGGAGCAACACCTCTGCTCTGTCCAGATGAAACTGTCACACGGTGTTAGTCTCAGTCCTCAGGCTCTTAAAACCATCGCCACCTCCACTTTTGCGATGTTCCCTTAGGCTTAGATATAGGAGCTATGGTCTTGGCCATTTGGGGCCAGGTACCCGTTCGGTCATTTATTTTATGCACTTTCACTGGCCATGGACCTCTTTTTGCCAGTTAATATCTAACTTTGATACAACACAAACAAACCGCATCTCCTTTCTGTTACTAATTACTTATTATTGGCGGGTGGGCTGAGCACCACCCTAAGCATCAAAGCACGGGTGTCTACTGATGGCCACGGGCATCCCTCTGATGAGCTCAGACACATTTATGGACTCTCTACTTCACAAGGTACAGAAAGACTCGCTAAACACAGTACTCTGAGTGAAGGAAGCCAGAGCAGTGGACAGCAAAAATACTTGCAGATGGTGGTAGCTGTGGGCTTACCTATGGCTCCTCTGTTCCCTTCCTTTGCTTCTGTGGGTTGTGTTTTGTTACTGTGTTGGAACCAGGTACTGTACCTTCAGCTTGCTCTTTCTGCTTGCCTCTGTGACTTAGGTCTTTTGTGCAGCCTTGAGGACTTTAGGGTGTTCCCCCCAACCCCCCTATTTCTATAGAGAGTGTCATTGACTGTATGCTGGGGCCTGCATTGAATCTGCAGATCGCTTCTTCCATAGCTCTTGAACAAATGGTGCTTGAGGGATGGGCGCACACATAAAGAAGGGCAAGACCACACCGCCAAGTCTCATTCTCTATAACAGTCAACTTAAAATGTAGGAAAGGCGTCACTGCAAGATCCGGAACCTTAAAATTGCTAGAGAAAGACACAGGGAAAGCACTTCAAGATGTGGGTACAGGAAGAACCCTCTGTAAAGGATACCAACTGCCTGGAAAATCATAGCAAGAATCAATAAATGCGATCACATAAAAATGTAAAAGCTTTTGCCTAGCAAAGAAAACAATTAACAGAATAAAGAGACAGCCTACAAGATGAGGAAATATCTTTTTCAGCTACATGTCCAACAGTGGACAAATACTTAGAAAAAAATAAAGAACCCCAAAATATATACAAATATCCAGTCAGTAGATTAACAAATGAACTGGGCAGATGGCTTTCAAAAAAGTTAAGCAGAAATGGCCAGTAAAGATGAAAAATCATGTGACAGCTTTAGTCATCAGAGAAATGCAAACAAAAAAAAAAAAAACACACTGAAATTCTATTTCACCTCAGCCATCAAGCAAACAACATATACTGCAAGGATGAGATGGTGTCATTACATACACTATTGGTGAGAATATAAAATAATGTAGCGACTGTGGAAATAAATATGACGATTGCTCAAAACACTAAGAACAGAACTACCATACAACACAGCTATACCATTCCTGGGATTATATCCAAAGGAATCTAAGTCTGCATGCTACAGAAACACCTGCTCCATCCATTTGAGGCACCATACAAAATAACCAAGTCAAGAATGAGCCCATGTGTTCCTCAATCAATGAACTAACTGAAGAAAACATGGTAGACATCCCCACACAACCTTGCCCAGGCCCATCAGGAGTCATAAGAGAGTGCAGACCAGCAGAGTGACCACCTCTCCTCCTTCCCTACTCAAGCCCATTAGGAGTCTCACAGCAGTGCAAGCTATCCAGGCAAATTCCTCAGACCCCCCCCCCCCCACAGGACCATCTGGAGATGCACAGGAGTGAGGCCACCAGGTGAGTCCCTCAGATGTCTACCCACACCACCCCATCACTCCCAGGCCGAGCATTAGCAGCACCCATCTTCACAACAGCCAGGCATGTCCCAAACTCACCAGGAAGAACCACTCACATACTCTGTCGGCAAGGTGGCCCCAGATCTTGTGCCCCAGACCGTCTTTCTCTGCTCAGAGACAGCTGGGAGCCACATTCACTTGTTTTGGGTAACCAGTGAGTTAGAATCAACCCACTGTCTCCTGACAAGAATCTATGCCAAATACCTGAAAGATTGACTTACAAACCTTCAGACCCAGCCTGAAGTCAATCAGTCTTGGATAAGAGCAGAAACTTCCACACAGCAGAGGTTTGTCAGGTGCACATGCCCAGAGTCACATGACAAAAACACAGACAATATGAAAGGCCAAGACATGACTCTCACCAAAACTACAGATTATAGAAATGTTTGCCAAGGAAATTACCTACATAAACCCAATGACACAGAACTTAAATATGATTAAAGAATACAAGGAGTTTAAAGAGGATAAGAACAAACATGAATGAACTTGAGGAGGAGAGAAAAAAACTCCGAGAAAACACAAATATATGCTGAGTGAAACGATAAAGACAATTCAGAATTCAAGAAGTGACTTCAATAAGATAGAAATACTGGAGAAAATTCAAGCTGAAACGAAGTTAAAATTGAAATCTCATGGTTAATCCTTATTGGTAGACAAAATCAAAGAGAAGAGGAAATATTGGGACCTGAAGATAATGTAGAGGAGTTAGGCCACACAATCAAAGACTATGATTACTTTTTAAAACACACATGAAAGGACAATGAGCAAAGTGATTTTTATCTGGTACAATCTGAAAAATGGCCCAGATTAATTACGCTCCCTTCCCCCCTGGAAAAAAAATTGAATTACTAACCACCTCCGTGTTCCAAGTTTTCTAGCTTATGTTTGAAGCTACTGTTCTCCATAAATGATTCTAGGTTCACAATCTAAAACACAAAATATAGACATACATAATCTTATATACATGTACATAATTGTAGAACAAGGATGTGGCACTGTGCCACTCTCTTATCAGAATGAGCAATTGTTTATGCAACTATAACTTTAACTCTAGAAAATCTGGATGATAATAATAATAATAATAATAATAATAATAATAATAATAATAATAATAATAATAATAATA
>OU015746.1:71940837-71961565 GCA_907169655.1 Acomys percivali | reverse complement strand
AGAAGAAGAAGAAGAAGAAGAAGAAGAAGAAGAAGAAGAAGAAGAAGGGATTCTGTGCTGTAGCTTGCTGTCTTCTTGTCACTTTCTGGTTCACAGGGCAATGCTGTCACCAATGCAAGTGACAGGTCAAGATGGTGGCTGAGTGAGTTTAAGTGCTTTCCATGCAAGGTTGGCGACCCAAGTCTGGCTTTCTAGGCCCCACATAAAAAGCAGATGTAGTAGCACAGACATCTGCAACCTCATTGTGCCCATAGGAGAGACAGGCAGACACAAGCAGGAGACTCTCCAGAAACTCGTGGGCCAGCTATAACCCAGTTTATGCAGCAGTAAAGAAACCCTATCTCAAAACAGCGAGAGGGCTGACACCAAACGGTTATCCTCTGCCAGCATGAGCACACACAAACTAAGTCGAGGAATTGAGAAACACGTGATGTCAACCTCTAGCACACATGCACAAGTGCACACACATGTACACAACTTTTTTTTAAGGAATTAGAAAAAAACGTTTCCCATTTTTACCTTTACGGACTAATTTGAGAATTTTCATTATTCTTTAAAAACTTGGTAAAAAATTCAGCAGTATAGCTATCCAGTTCTAGACTTTTCTTTGAAAGGAAATTGTTTTTTATTGATCCAATCCCACTGCTTCCAGGGTTATTTTATGTCCTCAAGGATCAGTTTTGGTAGAAGGTGTGTCCAGAGATTTGCCCATTTCTTTTAAGCCTCTAATCTGTTGATAGTTTTTAAAATATAATTATCTGTAATAATCTGTATTTCTGTGGTACTGGTTATAATGTCCCCATCATCACCAATTATGCATGAGGCATCTTATACTGTTGATTACTATAGCTAATTGTTTTTAACTTTTTAGAGCCGGGGGGGGGGGGGGGGATTGGGAGGTTAATGGGATAAGGGTGCATTGTGTGAAATTTCTAGATAATCAATAGAAATTAAGTTAGAAAAAAGAAAATGAGAGAAAAGATTTTTATAACTACAAAATGTCTCTGTATCCCTCACATCTATTGAATAAATCTACTAAGATAATATTTTTATTTTGTGTTTGTGTTTGCCTAATGTATGTGCATGCCTGATTCCAACATAGGGTAGAAGAGGGAGCCAGAATCCCTGAAACTGAAGTTAAGGGTGGTTATGTGCTGCCATGTGGACACTGGGAATGAACCTGGGTCCTTCTCAAGGACAGTAAATTGGGTTTTTAACTGTTGAGCCATCTCTCCAGCCCCAGGCTTTCCTCTTAATGCTACATTTGCTGCATTTCACAAGTTTTAGTATGTTTGCTTCTACTTTGGCTTGTTTCAACATATTTACACTTTTTTTCTTCTGACTTGGATGATTTAGTATGCCTTCAAAAAGTCTGTTGCTAAATACATGATACAGCCAGCAGCCATGAGCCATCCCCATCTGAAAAACTCTTCTGTAGGGGAATTCAAAACTTCGGAGACAGCTGGTATGTCTAAGAATTCGGAGCTTTATGTTTTAAAAGAACTAACGATTTATAGACGAGATAAACAGATGTATAAGAAAAACCTACCCATTCCAAGATTTTGACAAGACGGTCTCCAAAGTGAATTTAACAATCAGCTGGAGCTCAAAATCCAAAATAGAGGGGAGAAAACTTAACCAAGTAGTTGCAGTTTTGAAAAAACAAACATGCTTCAAATGAAGGTGGTCAGTTAAATAGAACCGCAGAGATCCATCACTAACAGCACTGTGGGGGCAAGGTGACCCATGGAGACAGGTTATGGCATGAACTGCATCGTGCAGGGATCTCCTGTGGCGTTCATAGGCATCCTGACAGCAGTGCGTGGTCAGGTGGTGGCGGCAGCAGAATCTAGGCTGTTGGGGCATGGGGAGCAGAAAACACTGGCGGTCCTCCTTCCTTGAGACTACATACCCAGGACTGAGAGTACAGCCAGTCCTCTCCTTTTGAAGGCTCTTTATGTATGTCCACCCAGGGGCCTGGCTTTTAGCTGGCATCAAGGGAGTTATTTAAGACTCCTCAGGTCATGCCTGAAGACATGGCCACAGGGGAAATTAAGTGTCCCCTCCCTACCCTGTGGGTAGCAGGTATGTGGGCTCAGTACAAGATGGAGAGGTGACAGGAACCATTTCACTGTCTTGACACAAGCACACATGCAGCTGGCAGCCTCCTCTATCCTGGAGAGTGACCCTGATCTCCTAGTCCAGGCCTAGTCTACCCCTTGGCCTTGCCATAATGCTCACCTCTACAGTGCACACGCCTGTTAGCATCTGTCTTCTTTGTGGAGGGGCTGGGTTCTGAGCCCCTTCCTTCAGACATCTTCAGTCATAAGTCACCCAGGGAAAGGCACAATTAATTTTTATAGATTGGTTTTGTTTCATTTTAATGAATCGGCTTGTTAGTTCTAACAGTTTTTGGGTAACATTTTGGGATTTCTCTTTCTATCAACTACGTCTTCAACCATTCCTTCAGTTTCTGTCTTGCTGATTGCTCTGGCAAGGGCTTCTGGGACTGTACTGGGTTGAATGGTGGAGTCGACACCTTGCCAATTCCTTCTGGATCTTGACAAAAAGCTGTTTACCTTTTCACCCCTTTACAGGGCATGAGATCTAAGGTTCTAATGCACAGCCTTTAATAGCGGAGGCATAGCCCAAATATATTTAACTTTGAGGAGTTTTTTTTTTTTAAATCATGAAATGACGTAGGCTTTCTCCAATATTCTTCTGATTCTACTGAAATTACAGATTTTGCTCTTCATTGTTATTGTGGTGAACATCACTTATCAATTTTCCTTGAGCCATCCTTGCAGTCCAGGGATAAGTCACACTTGATTATGACTCACAAGGCATGTCTTAGTTTTCCTGTTGCTATATGCAGCATATCATGACCGAGAGCAAGTTGGAGAGGGAAGGGGCTTTATCAGGCTTTCACAGCACAGCACAGTACATCATCAAAGAAGCCAAGGAAAGAAGAATATCAGGGCAGAAACTCAGGGCAGGAGCCACAGAGGATCCCTCATGGCTTGATCACCCTGCTTCCTTATACTACTCAAGACCACCTCCCCAGGGTGCCACCACCCACAGTGACCTGGGGCCCTGTAACACAATCAACAATCAAGAAAAAAAAAAAAGCCCTATAGACATAATCCAGGCGATCTCATGAAGGTGTTTCCTTAACTGAGGCTCCTTCTTCCCAGATGGCCCTAGCCCGTGTCCAGTTGACATAAAAGCCAGCAGAGTGTTGCATATGCGTTGCTTGGGGACAATCATATGTGAGGTCTTTAAAGACATTTCCTCATCTAGCCTGGATAGCCCAAGAGCTACTGGCCTCGTGAGATGTCTATCGGAGTTTTAGCCCCTCTTCAGTTTTTGGAGTTTCAGAGATTCGGTTGTGAAGTCTTCAAACACTAGGTACAATTCACTCATCATCCCACCAAGTCCTGTGCTTTTCTCAATGGGAATTTTGATTATTGACTATTATCAATCAGTTTAGTGATCCTTTCTGTTAGTCACCGTGTGAGATTCTCATGTACAAGCCAATCTCAAGTATCAAAGCAAAGTTAGGAATTCAGTATCATGCACCCTCTGCGAGTACAGATGGTAAACAGAAAAACTATCACACCATTACTTACTCAGACATTACTGTTAAGGTTTTCCTCAGAGCCAGGGACATAGCCTAGTGGATGAATGTACTTTCTTTCTTTCTTTCTTTTTAAAGATTATTTATTACATGTACAGTGTTCTGCCTGTATGTGTGCCTTCATGCCAGAAGAGGGCACCAGATCTCATTATGATGGTTGTGAGCCACCACCATGTGGTTTCTGGGAACTGAACTCAGGACTTCTGGAAGAGCAGACAGTGCTCTTAACTACTGAGCCATCTCTCCAGCCCTGGGATGAATGCACTTTCTGTCAGACAAGACTGATGGCTTGAGTTCGGTCCCTAGAACTCACATGGAGAGAACCAGTTCCTGGAAGTTGTCCTCTGACCTCCACATAGACGTTGTTACACACACACACACACACACACACACACACACACACACACACACACACACTTTTACAAAGTCAAAAAGTTTCTTTTACAGACAATATACCAAAATATAATTTTTTAATAATATAAACTAACTGAAAGTCAAGTACCTATTTTCTGTGCGGATACCTTGGAAGTTAAAAGCACAGAAGCACCTTGCAGTTTTGTTTCAGAGAATTTTGGAAGAGCTGTATCATTTCCTCTGGAGATGCCTTTCCATAGTGGTGTTAGCTTAGCCTAAAATATAACAGTCTCGTTAAACATTAACACTCATAACACTCAAAAATAATAATAAAATCTCCCAACATATTTCCAATAGCCTTGAAGACTATTAAAGTGCACTTACTTGGTCTTTCTCACGAGCACTGCCTCTGCTGACAGGGGAGAGTGGTAGGACTGAAAAGTGAAAGTGAGCACACAATGGGCACACAATGCACACATTTCCTTAAGAATCATAGACATACCACCCCTACCCCCAATCCTACACGCACACACGGCCAGTTCCAGCTAACTGGGGCTTGCTCCGTGTCTATGCTCAGGAGGCTTTTCTAATCATTCAGCCTCATTACCCCCCCCCCCACCCTCACCATCACACCTCCACTCTCCGCCCTCACTGTTACCCCCCACCTCCCTGCACTCACCATCACCCTCCACCCCCTGCCCTCACTCTCACTCTCACCATCACCCTTGCCCCACCCTCACCATCACCATCACACTTTGGTTCCACTTCTCAGCTCTTCAAATTCTACTCTTCCCTAAGAGTTAGCTCAAGATCTGCCACCCCTTAGAGAAGATGGTTGCAGCTTATGGCCGATTCATCCTACCTGATTGCCCATTCTGCTTTTCTATACCTCGTATGTCAACCATAGGCTGAACCCACATTCGGTTTCATGGGCAAAAACATTCCAGCTTTGCAGGTGTTACAGGAAGAAAGTCCCCAAGATCGCATATTTCCTTGGTACCTTCCTCCTTGCTCACATACTGAAACATAAATACCTACTCACTGAGAAGTGGGCCAGAAGAACATAGGCAAACTCACTTACTCCTTAGAGAGCTGACTCTGGGCTTCCTTCTTTGGGAATACGTTCGTACGGATTTTCTTCTGTGATTCTGGATCCAGTCTAGTTCACTGGCACTTGAACTTGAATCTTCATTACTCTCCAAGTAGTAATATTTCCTATCATTAAACTTTTCCAAAACAGATGACAAATGAGAACATTAAAAGCAGGCATGTGGGCCACCTGTGAACAATTAACCGCTTCAGCGCATGCACACACACACACACACACACACACACCACTAAGATTTGTGATTCCTCTTGGAGACACGCCTCCTGACACAAGACCAGGCTCTCTTCTACAATAAAAATGTAGAGAAGTGTAGAGAAGCGAGTGGGAGGAGGAGGAGGAGGAGGAGCTCACTACATGATCAGTCCCCACAAGAGGTGCTGTGGCAAAGGATAACAAATTCTCTGGTCAAGGATTTGGAACTGAAGGTGGGATTGGTAGCTGTCCCGAAGCAGCCACACCCCAATATTACTCCAACACCATCACTTCCAGCACAGGTTGCCATGACAAAACCAAATTAAAATCCTTCTTCCCGGGGCAGGGCTGTAGCTCCACGGTCAAGAGCTTCCCTAACATGTGTATAGCCCCGAGTTTTACCCACAATGAGGCAAAAGGAGGCAGAGGGATGTCTTTGCAAGGCAGGTGCAGTGAATAGGAATGCGCTTACTCCATGTTACTCATTATTGTTGGCTGTTGGTATTCAACTATATGTTTAAACTATCCTTTATGCGCCTCTATGGAAAAACTTTTTGCTATGTGTGGCTTGTCCTTGGTTGTATACGGCTTGGAGAACTTTACTCATGTGACCTTTATTAACACTCAGAGTGTAAATTGTCAGATGCTCTGAATAAAGTCCCCTATTATTGCACCAGACTTCAGTCCACCTTCTGTATCAGCTCCATCCTCCCAGGTCCCACCCTAGGGCAGAGACCATGGACCAAACAGCCTCTCTCTCCTCACAGCTGATTTGCTCAGTTTCTCATAGCAAGAGAAACCTGACAAATACAGGTCTTAAAAACAAAAACCGAATACCCAATGGTTGTCTGTGTCCTGTATCAAAGGAGTCAAATATTCCAGACTTCATTACTATTGTCTGCAGACCCCCTTTTTAAAGCAAGAACAAGCTTTAGGCTCCAGATCCAGTTTAACTTAACTGTGTTGGGGGGTTGAAGTAGAGCCCCACTTCTAATAAGATATCTTTGGCTTTAATGTGTTAGTCACCATAGCAACACCCATTTTTACCCAATGTGCCTCTTTGGACCACACTCATCTGCCACGGGGCATGGTTGCTCCTTGGGAGGTGGCTTGTGAGTCCACGCTACTGTGCAAAAGGCTGCCTGAAGGGATTTTGTTTTAAGTATTCTACGACCTAGCTACCAGCAAGTGGGATTTAACACGAACTTTGCCCTTCTTCGAGTTTTCTTGACCTCATTCATCTAACTGGATAAGGCACTGTGTTGTAGATTTACCATCCCACAGTTAATAGCGCATAAAGCCTACGTCACACATTGGATGAGAAGACAGAAAATAAGTAAATGTGTATATCAAAAGATTAGCATTGCTATTTTCTACTGTTATTTGTCTGGGGGGGGTCTATCTACTATTAGAAATAGCACTGACTTTATATTTGAAATTGCAATAATTCCTGGTATCATGAATTGAGGAAGTGATAGACAATGTGGAACAGAGTTAGGGCAATTTTGATGTCGTCATGCAAACGGCGGACATTTGGGGGAAGTGCTACCTTAAGCCAATAGAAATTCCTACATTACCAGCATTCTTTGGTCCTGTTCTCTGTCCCTCTCAGAGGCAGAATCTTCCCTAAAATAAAATATATCCAGTTAACAGGACAGGTGAAACCTCCTTCACCCTCCCCCTCACTGCAAAGGTGTGACTTCGTGCTCATGGACTCAGTCTATGTGGGGCAGACTCAGTATCTTATAACCACCTATTTCCACGTAGTCTCCCTGGGAGGGGAGTTTCTGTTATTTAAAAGATGAACCTTGGTGGGGTCCTTCATCTCTCAGACACAAAAAGAGGGGGGTGCAGGTTGGGGTCAGCAGGTAGCATGCCAGCACAGTTGGTGCTCAAAAATGGGATCTCTCAACCCTGGCATCCCCAAGACCCATCTGGGGTGCCTTAAAAAAGGTTGTCCCCAGAATTTGGTGATGCTGAGTGTCAGCTAGTCACTTGTGCCTGCTCCTCATTGCTTTATTGAGTTCTGAAAGTCTATGCTTAGCAGTAAGGAACCTCTTGTCAGGCAGCCAGTCTACTGACATAAGAAGTTGCGGAGTGCTTGGGACTTGTGTGTACTATTGGGGGCAACTTCTATGGAAAATAATATGATGCAACAGAAAAAAAAATAAAGGTAGAACTACTATATGATTTTCCAATCTCGCTTTTGGGTTTATATACAAAGGGATTGAGAAATCGGACATTGGTATGCAAGTTGGTGATTCCGAATCTAAAAACCCTATACGCCAAAGTCCGAACATTCTGAGTGTGAATGTGATGACACAAGTAGAGCCCTGCGCCTGCCCCATGTGATGGGTTAGTGGAACTGCAGGTGCACCAAAATCACCATCATCCCACAAGTATCAGACAAGTAAAGGACAAAATGAATATTACGTCTAGGTTTGGGTCTCACTCCCAAGATATTATATATACACAAATATTCCAGATTCTGGGCCCCCAAACACTCCTTGCTCCAAGCTTTTGGATTAGGGATACTCATCCTATACCAATATAAGCTCATCCATCCATCCATCCATCCATCCATCCATTTATCTATCCATCCATCTATCCATCCACCCATCAATTAATGAGCATCTGAATAGTTTCTATTTGATGGTTTTCATAAATGAAGTTGCTATGAACATCGGTGCACATTCTCTTTGTGATATATGCTGGAAGACATCTTGGAAAATATATCAGATTGGAACAAATGGACCAGATGGTAGGCATATATTCAACACTTTAAGAATCCACCAGTAGACATGAGAGTCCTGCCCTCCCCATACTGTTATGAATGTGAAGAACAGAGAGCATTTCTAAGATCAGCTGTCCTGATGATGTGCAGTGCATCTGTCATCTGATGCACAGTCCCTGTGGAACTAGTGTCACTGAAGAGCTCGCATGTGCTGCTCTGCCACTTGTATGCTTTCTCTTTGGGACATAATTTGCTTAAACTTTTGCCCGTATTTTCATTGGACTGTATCTTTACCACTAAAAATTATAACTGTAGGGCCAGAAGCAAATACTTACAAATATTTTCAACAAGACTATGGCTATTCTTTTCTTTCATAACAATGATTTTTCAGAGAGTACAGGGGGCTTGCTTTATCTTAAAAAGAAGGTTAGTTTGTCACTAAGTTGTTTAAACGTTGTTCTTAGATATCTTTTAAAATGCCCCATAGGAAGTCACATGTGTGTTCCAAGTAAGGTTTATATATGTCTATAACACATATACAGTGAAAAGTAAGATGGGAAGGTCATTTGTTTTCTTGTATAAGAATATTCAGTTATTTTCGTATCATTTCAGTTACTTCCACATCATTTATAGAAAACCACATCTTTCTCCATTGGATTGCCTCTCCATTTCATCAGACATCAACAACCCACATGTCTGCAAGCCTTTCCTTACTTCCTGCTGTCTTATTCACATATATTTATGACAATACCACACGCTCGGCTTCTAGTGAGTCTGGAGAGCAGGTAGTGTGACAGCCCTGTCACTTTGCTCCTTTTTGAAAAACTGTTTTGTTTCCCCGCAAGGAATTGAGAAGATGGCTTGCCAATTTCTTTTTAAGCCTGTTGCTATTTAAACTGGGGCTATTGGGATTATATTAAACACTTAGATCTATTTGGGAAGAATTGAGAGCTTGAAATTAAAGTATTCCTCTTATCAGCATAATACCGCGTCACCTACTTATATGTTTCTCTTTTCTCTCACCATGGTCTGTACTAGCCCTTGTATGGTTCCGTTCTAAACACACCCTACAAATTAAAACCTAAGCATGTTATAGCTTACTGATGGTAAGAGTGGTACTGCTTTGTGTTTCAGTCAGAAGAAAACTGAGTTTTGTACACTGATTTTGTGTTTAACCTAAAATGCAGCAAATAAAATATGCTGCCAAAGGCAACTCTGACGGCATGCTTGCAGGACCATGCAGAGCTGGAGTCCGCCAACACAGCTCAAATTGCTCTGCAGAAAGCTTCACGTGGAGGTCAGATGGGAATGGCCAGGTTTGGGCAAGCTCAAATGAGCAGTGGCCTTGTGCGGTCTGTAGTTTTTATCATAGCCTAAATGCTCACCAAGAGATGAACAGACAAGAGAACATCAAACACACACACACACACACACCTGCTTAGCCACCAAGGATGAAATCCTGAAATTCTCAACATGGGTGACACTGGAGGACATTCTACTAAGTGGTATAAACCAACAAAGACAAGTTCTACATGACCTCACTTCTGAACAGTCCCACCTGTGAAGGGCGAGATAAAATGGTGGTCACCAGAAGCAGGTGAGAGAGTGTAGTGGGGTGTAGTTGGTCCATAGTCACAGTTAGATCACCGAATGGTCCCAGTGTTGGCATCATATCAGGGTGACTACAGTCAACAGCACTAGTCTGTTTCAGAATAACAGAAGAGGCTGCTGAAATCTCTCACTACACAGAGAGGATGACTATGCCAAGAACTGTTACACAACAGTTACTTGTATAGAAAAAAAATAAACACCCTATTTCCCATACACATGGCAATTATCATACTGATACATGTATGGATGCATCATGATGTCTCCATAAACATGGCAATTACCACACCGATACATGTATGGATGTGTCACAATGTCTCCATAAACATGAGACTTATTATAGGTGCAGACAGGCTTAGAAATAGCAATGTATACAGTTACCATGCCAATTTAAAATAATAAATATGTTTACAAATGAAAATCACACCCAGCAATGGTGGCACACTTTTAATCCCAGCACTCAGGAAATAGAGGCAGGCAGATCTCTGAGTTCGAGGCCAGCCTGGTCTACAGAACAAGTCCAGGACAGCCAAAGCTACAGAGAAGCCCTGCCTCAGAAAAGCGAAATGATGATGATCATGATGATGACTTACTTTGTATCATTTAATTTAGAAGTCTGAGTTGGAAGCGATACTTCTTGTTCTTCTGAAGTACACTCATGTTTTGGAGTAACTTCTAAAGATCAAAAGTTAAAAATAAATTGGTGATAAACACGTTGGGTAAACATTTAAATAGACCACTCAGCGATGGTGAAGAAAATGCAGTGTACCTTGTTTGGGGTCACCTGGCTTTGAGTTTTCAGGTGAGCGGCCTTCTATATTTGTTTTCTGCAAGAAAACAGAAGTTACTGTGGTGTCAGGAAAGCCTGATCAGGTCTCCAGTCTTTGGCAACCACTTTCCTGCTAAAGAACTGATGACCACAACCCAAAAACTCTGTTGTTCCAAAACTTTTTTCTCCTGTAGCCACAGACATTGTTCCAAAACTTTCCCTTCCCACTCAGAAGCAAAGACTTGACACTATCAGAGATGGCCGCAGTATGTCAGGGGTCCAGAGCATGCACTACAAGAATGTGTCCAGGAGTATCAGCACTAGGGACAAGGGCTCAACTTCCCAAGGTACCTAAACGGTGACATTGACAGGTGACAATTTATATCTGAAAGCCTCACCTCTGTCAGTGAAACATACAAATCCTGACACCACTATTGCTTCCACCTCTGTCCTATGTACTCACATAGGGAAGCGAGGAATGGGGTGAGTGCCTAGAGAGGCTGAGCAGGCGCTCTGTTATCTTGTCTGATTTTTAAACTTTCACTTTAAACCACACATGTGTGATGTACCATGTAAGGTTCTGTTCCATGTCTGCATTACAAACGTTCGATAAGTCAAGCTTATCACAAACATATGTATGTCCTCAAAACATTTATCATTTCCTTATAGTGAAAACATCCCAAATCTTTTCTCCCAGCATCATTATTACTCACAGTCAGCCTGCTGGGAAATAATGCACCAGCCCTTTTTGCCCCCACCAATCTAGAAGGGAGGACCCATTTTTAAATCCTAAGAAGGGCAGGACCTAAGAGCTACATGTCACCTCCCAGGCTGGCTAGTTTTATGTCAACTCGACACAGGCTAGAGTCATCTAAGAGGGAGAGAACCTCCATGGAGGAAACTCCTCCATAAGATCATTGATGAGAGCACTTTCCTAATTAGTGATTGATGTGGGACGGCCCAGCTCATCACGGACAGAGTCACTGCTGGGCTGATGGTCCTGGGTTTTATAAGAAAACAGACTGATTAAATCGATCGGAGAAAGCCAGTAAGCAGCCCCCCTCCATGGCCTCTGCATCAGACCCTGCCTACAGGGCCCTGCTCTGACTTCCTTCAATGATGAAGAGAAGCCAAAAACAAAACAAAAACAAAAATCTCTTTTCTCTCCAAGTTTCTTTGGTCATAGTGTTCATCATAGCAACAGAAACCCTGACTAACGGGGCGGGGTGACATTATTAGAAGTGGCCTTGTTGGAGTAGGTGCGGTCTGGTTGAAGGAAGTGTGTCACTGCAGCAGTGGGCTTAGAGGTCTCCTATGGTCAAGCTAAGCTCTTTATGGCACAGGTATGTCTCCTGTTGCCTGCGAATCAAGATATAAAACTCCCAGCTCCTTCTCCAGCACCATGTCTGCCTGGATGCTGCCATGCTTCCTGACAGGATGATAATGGACTAAACCTCTGAGCTGTAAGCCAGCCCCAGTTAAACGTCTTCCTCTATAAGAGCTGCCTTGGTCAAGGCATCTTCTCACAGCAATAGAAACCCTAAGACAGATACCAAGCCACAAGAACATCAGTAGGAGTCGGTGTGTCAGCATGTCCTCAGTTAGAGAAGGAAACCACATTTGACCCTGAGGTCCTTCCCTACATTACTTTGCAGACAATTTCCTCCAGATCCCAACTGAGGGGACAAGACAGATGCCAGTCCAGGAAAGTATGTCATGAAAGAGACATGTTCAACGAACAGAGACGTCATCCATTTAGGCCATGAACGCAATCTCAAGGAGGAGACAGACATTAATGTCTGACAGCTGTTCATGAGAAAAACGGGCTAGCATTCAAGAAGAGGACAGACAAACATCCATCTGCTTGTCTATCCTGCTGACCACAAATCCTAACTTTCTTTTCCCAACTCCCTTTACTCACGGCAGGCTCCGACTGGACATTAAAGCAGCGAGTTATTAGGCAACGGTCAACGTCAGCATCCATGACCCCTGGCAGGACTGTGGATTCTTCTGAATACTCTTTCTCTATATTCAGTAAGAAAGGAACACCACCACCACCAATAACAAAACAAAGAAACAAACAACCTCCCACCCCCCACCCCCACCCCTATAACCTCTATAAGCTGGTACTCTGTCCTTAACTTTCCGGGCAAGCATGGCTTGGGTACACCGCCACCTTGTGGTAAGAGGTGGTAATGAGGTTGTGCCTCAAATCTCAAACCCAAAGCTAAGCACTTGAAATCCAAGTTCCACAAGGCAGGACCCTGAAGAGTCGCACCTCCTGCCACCCCCAGCATCTGTTCTTCTTGGTCACTTCCAGCTCTCCCCAAAGAGGGCATTAGCAGATGGAGAAGGAGCGCCAAGCCTGTGATTCTGCTACATGACCAGAGCAGGGTGTGTGGGACCTCTTTCAAGGTACACTAGTGCTTCGACAGGGAATTTCTACTCAGAATGCTGCCGCCACCTCCCAGCATACCTGTTTCTCTTTTGAGGCTACTAGGAATCTCACCATCTTCTTTTTCAAGGCCAGAGGAGACATTTATCAAAATAGGCATCTGAAATGAAAGCCAAGGCCATATAAAATTTCAAAGCAGTACCCTTTAAAAAAAAAAAAAAAAAGTGGGGCTAGAGAGATGGCTCAGAGGTTAAGCGCACTGGCTGCTCTTCCAAAGGTCCTGAGTTCAATTCCCAGCAACCACATGCTGGCTCACAACCACCTATAATGTGATCTGGTTCCCTCTTCTGGCCTGCAGGTGTTACATGCTGGCAGAACATTGTATACATAATAAATCTTTAAAAAAAAAAATTTCAAAGCTTATCCCACAGCACTTTGAAAAGTAGGGGAGCTAAGTATTTGTTGTCTTCTTTTGCATGGTGCTCTCTCTATCTCTGGCTTACAACCCTCCACACTCACCACACCCCCCAAACCCCCACCTTCTAGGTTCATCTCTGGCTCCCTATTACTTTGTTTTTGGTCTCACTCTCATGGTCTTAATATATCTGCCCTCTGTCATGGCTTCAAGGTGGCTCTTCAGATTCTGCATGTTAGATCCCATATCCCCTTTGTAGTAGTTCTGAGAGCTGGGGTGTTTGAGAGGTAGGGCTCCAAGATCTGTGCCGCCCAGACTGGAGGCCTTCATCAGAGGCTGAGCAGAGGAAGACAGGCGCAAGGATGACTCTAGCCTCTAGGGCCACGAGCCAAATAAACTGTTTCTTTATCAGTGATCCAAACTGTTGATTACTTAGAAAATGGACCAAAGAGGAGGAGAAGGAGGAAGAGGAGAAGGAGGAAGAGGAGAAGGGGGAAGAGGAAGAAGAGGAGGAGGGAGGAAGAGGAAGAAGAGGAGGAAAAGAAGGAGAAAGAGAGAAAGAGGAAAGAAAGGAAGGAAGGAAGGAAGGAAGGAAGGAAGGAAGAAAGAGAACAAAAAAACCATCCTCCGGTTCTTTTGGCTCCAGTTGTTATAAGCAAGCTCTGGGGTGCCTTAGCTCCCTGCTTCCCTGGGGGATGCGGCTCTCTCCGTGTGAGCCTGCAGTGAGCGTCCAGTCATGCTCCTCCACTCTCTCCCTTCCTAACTGGAGTTTCCTACTCCTGGAACTGTGGCTCCGCCCCTTGCAGACTCCGGTTCTCTGCACCAAAGCCATCCTACTCACTTTGAGGAGTGTGGAAATGTGCATGATTTTGGTGTCCCTCATAAGTAAAGGCAAACTTAGCACACAGGCCAATTTGTCGTGTGACATTACAGAGGAGGCTTCTTTTTTTTCTAAGTGGTTAGTACTCCTGCATCTCTCACCCTTGACCTCCCTGTATGATACCTTGAGAACTATATCTGCAGAGTGTGTTATCATCTATAAGATGCCTTAATATATAACTCAGAACAAAAGGAAACCAGCCAAGACTCCCTCCCTCCCTCCGCTCCCTCCCTTCCTCCGACCTTTTCACTCAGCCCATTTCTGTCTTCACTGGATGTCCTTGTGTACCCATTTCTTTGCCTTACCCACTGTCTATAATGAAAACCCTGTGTGTGCATAGGAAGAAGTGAGGTCAAGCGGGACACTGCAGAATCCTGAGGCAGGTGCAGAGCAAATCTATCAGAAAAGACCAGTACTGAGGTAGGGAAACTCCCGCTGATTCCCCCTGGGGCCAGGAGGAAGAGTCAAGAAGACCTGCAGGCCTCCTAGGGGTGTGGTGAGGAAATAATACCTCAGGCAAGCTGCATAACTGTCCACAGCAGATGCAACAAAGAATTTCAGAAAGAACTTTTGTGTCCTCCATACTTGAAGCAATGACACCAGGAGGAAGGCACACGGGGTCAGAGCCCAGAACGCTCAAGTCCCTCTGCTTGACCAAAGGGTACATCAAAGCCCAGCGTGGAGACTGGAGCTATGTGAAAATACATTTTTCAAATGATCAAAAGGAATGAAGCTGGGCATTGGTAGCACACGCCTCTAATCACAGCACTTTGGAGGCTGAGGCAAGTGTATCTCTGAGTTCAAGGCCAGCCTATAGAGTGAGTTCCAGGGCTATAGGGAAAAAGAACTATCTCAAAAGGCCAGAGTGGGGCAGGGGGCGCCACCTGTTTGTCTTCTCCCAAAGCTCGCACAGATGCTTGTGATATGCCAAGTGGCCTGTCAAAGTGGATTTCTATTGTCCTTGCTTCTCTCTTGCTGATAACAATTGGCTGTTCCAGGTAAGCGATGAACGTCTTCATCCTATCTTTTTCTAACAAAAAAGAATGCACTTCACCAGACGTGTCTGTAACTAAAGCGTTTGTCAACTGTTCAGAGTTTTCTGCAAAGAGAATATGAAGGCATATTAAGCAGAAATAACTTGGGAATTTTTATTTACACATGACTTAGAGGCCAATTATCTGAACCTTGCTTTATGGAGTAAGGAAATGCATGCCATCTTGTGTGACATCGGTACGTGTTTTATAAAAAGAACTCTTGCTATACAGCAGGTATTCTAGTGTCAAATGCACTAAGCAAATTTCTCTCCTCCCCCCCTCCATCTTACATAGGACTAAAATTCAGTTTCGAATATGGCAGTATGCCTTTCGGTAGACACCGCTTAAAGAGAAGAAATGGAAGCACCTGTCAGGACGCTGGGTCTAAACAAAAGCCTCTTCCATGACACTATCATGGCAAATGAGCAGTCAGTTTCAAAACTGAAAATAACTTCGATCAAAATTAAAATTCAATCTCCAGGAAAAAGCCACAATAAGTACAAACTAGGAAGATGCTGGAGTGAATAGGAAGGTCATGAGAACAGGCAAAGCTAAGAGCCAAGTACATACCAAGGTTTAAAAGGGGGGGGGAGGAGGAAGGGGAACACACTGGCTTTCACCCGGGTTGTCCAAGATGGCTAATACAAACATCTATGACCTGCCATTATAGCACCCACATCAGACGGTAAAGATTTAACACAGATTAGACATACAACAACACAGCCACCGTTATTATATTAATTACAATATCTTTCTAAGAGCCAGTTAAATAGTGAGTTGAAACTGATCCATTTTTTGATTTAATGGGGCCAATAGAAAGTTTCAAATGCTCCCTGGTTATCTAGTTGTCTGGATCCAGCACCCTCTCTCAAGCTGGGTTCAATTCCTACTCAGGGAAGGAGGTCTTCTGGGTCTGGAGAGATGGCTCAAAGGTCAGGAGCTCATTCTATCCTTCCAAAGGACCCAAGTTCAGTTCCCAGCACCCACATCAGTCGGCTCACAAACACCCTTCAATCCAGCTCTGAGAGATCCGACGCCCTCTTCTGGCCTCTGTGGATGTCCACACACATGCAGGTTTTTCTGGACACAGACAGACATGAACATATAAATAAAAACAAAAAAATAGGAGGCTGGAGGGATGGCTCAGCGGTTGGGAGCACTGACTGGTCTTCCAGAGGACCCGGGTTCGGTTCCCAGCATCCACATGGCGGCTCACAACTGTCTGTAACTCCAAAATCTGACACCCGTAGATATACAATGCACATAAAATAAAAATAAATAAATAAATAAATAAAAATAGTTTAAAAAGGAAGAAAGAAAAGAAAGTCCCCAACAAGAGTACGTGATCAAAACCCACTCTAGAATTAAGTACGGTATCATCAACAGAAGCAACTCTCCAGGCTCCATTGGAAGGTGCCCACCACGTCTTACCCACTACGGCGAATTTGGCCGTTGCTTCCTTCAAGAGTTGTACTGGCTCCCACAGAGGACTCTTGAGGGGAAAAAATGGGTGAAAGTCATGAGTGCATAACCGCGTTTACACAGAGAACCCCTAACCGCTTAGCCCTGCTGCTGGGGAACGAGCCCCGGTTGGTTACCTCCGCATTATCTACGTAAAACGTCACGCTTTGGCTTCCTAGGTTGAAGTCAATCCAAAACTCCTCTAATTTTTCATCTGCTGGTTTTCTCATCTGTGGGAGAATTTTGGCAAAAGTTAAATACAGGAACCTCACTTCAAAGGGTCCAATTTAAATTACTAACAGCAACTCATGCTCCTAGAACAGAAATGCCCGCAGCTCTTCCTGCTAAATTCCCGTGCTGAGTCTCATACTCTGAGCCATTTCCAGGAAGATCCAGTTGTCTCCAGCGTGTTTAATAGACACTTAAATGTGTCACATGACTCTGCCCACACAGTCCCCCCACCCCTTGGTGGAAATCATGGAGGTGGGGGCGGGGACTTGTTTCGTGTTTAAACGGTAGCAAACCACACTGAATAGCAATGGAAACTTCTAGCAAAAGATATTGTGGCAATTTGGTGTGCAGCTTACTATCAGATTGCTTTTGCTTTTCTCATTACAAAATAAACGCATACGCACGGGGAAATCAAGGAATCCAGCAATGCAAGAGTATTTACTGAGACTTCTCTCTCCAACTTCTACTGGGCGTCTGTCCAGAAGCTCTACCAGCAGCAGTACCCCTGACCCTCCCCAGAGGTTGTCTGGACAAATGTCAGGAGTCCAGGCTGAGCACTGCTCATCAGAAATACTTAGACCAGAGCGGTTGATTTTGGGCCATATGCACGTGCATAACAAGGAAGGGGACTTGGGGGAGGGACTTGTTTGCAACTGACACTGATCTCCTAAGGGGACTTTAATCAATTGTTTACATATACTTGTATTTTACCTGTGCCTTGCCTGAAGACAGGTCTGGGGTATTTTATGTTTCTTTTACACCTTTTTTACTGTGCGTTTACATGCACATGAGTGCATATCATGGGGTGGGTACTGAGGGCAGAGGACTGTTCGCCCCTACCATGCATATCTCAGGGACTGTATGCAGGTCACTAGGCTGGGCAACAAGCACCTCTATCCAGTGAGGCATCTCCATGGCACATGGGGCTTTTTTCACCTTTGTGGGCACATGTGTTTATGTGGGGTAGGGATGTGCATGTGTATAGATAGGCATGTATGCAGAAGCCGGTGGACAATCTTTAGGTACTGAACCTCAAGCACCGTCCATCTTTATATTATCCATACAGGATCTGGGCCTAGAAGTCCCTGAGTTCTATCTGGCTTGCCAGAGAGTCCAGTAATCCTCCTGTCTCCACCTCCCCAGCACTGAATTACACATAGGGACTGCCACTCCTAGCTTTAAAAAAGAAAAAAAAAAAAAGGTTATTTCTAAGGATAAACTTCAGTCTCTATGCTTGTGAGGCAGGGACTTTTATGACTAAGTTCTTGATCTTTCCATTTTGTATCATGGAGAACTCAGTGGTCCAGGGACTTTGGAGCATCTTAGACTTTTTGGCATCAGGATGTCCAAACAGCAGACTCACTATATTCTATAACCCATTTTCTGGTGAACAGGATTCTTTGGAAATTTTTCCTTTTTATCATCTAAGCCTAGTACAGCGGCCACAGAGCTTAACAGACAATTTTACCCACAACACATGCCACTAAAAAGCCAATGCAAGGGCACGAGTATAAGAGTCCAAATTTAAGCAGATAAAATCTTGGAACCCCAGGTGAGAATTACAAAGCAGAGAATGAAATCCTCAGGCAAGGAGAAGAAAGAAGAGGAGGAGGAGGAGGAGGAGGAGGAGGAGGAGGAGGAGGAGGAGGAGGAGGACACTGACAGGCAAGCATCCATCCGTCAACTTCAGCTGTGGACAGAAGGAACTCT
Source organism: Acomys percivali (assembly GCA_907169655.1). Taxonomy (NCBI): domain Eukaryota; kingdom Metazoa; phylum Chordata; class Mammalia; order Rodentia; family Muridae; genus Acomys; species Acomys percivali. The sequence continues at coordinate 71,943,037 of OU015746.1, read as the reverse complement.
GGGTGTATTAGAAGCTGAAAAGTGTCAATGGCCATGCAGGAGGAATACCAAAACAGCTTTAGAACTTATGTAGCACAGCCCACTGGTTAGAACAAGCATGACAGTGTGCTCCAAAGAGGCAGAGCTCTGAGGACTGCACGTCCTAAGGACTCTGTGCAGTGATGGAGCATGGCTCTGCACCACATGCCTCATAAGCTATGACTTGTGTGGCTGGGCAGTATCACTGGCACTTACAATAAAAGTGCTTGATCTTTTTCAAGCATTAGGGATCCACCCACCACCCTTGGAAAGAGCCTGGAGGTGTAGACGTTACCAATGACTACCACCCTTAGAAAGAATTTGGGAATATTAGACTAGTAAGGTTAGGTTAAGATGTTTTTGTTTGTGACTCTGACGTAGAAAATCTTGGGGGAACAATTTGAAGCTCAGAAAAGTACACTTTTAACAGTTGAGCTAGGCACTTTGAGGTTAGGGAGAAAGACTAATAGCCCAGATTAGTGCTGGCTGACTTGACTCTTTCCCTGAAGCTGGCCTGGTTGCCAAGATGATGATTAATTTCCTATACCCACTTTTGTCCTCAGCTTCCTGATATAATAAATATTGTTAATTAACATATGAGGACCTTGAGGATTTAAAGTAGAAATGACTGGTTGATTTTTTATATAAAAGTTTACATTTGTGATTCTTTTAAGATTTTTAAAATAAGATCACTTATTAAGACAATTCTTTCTTTGTAACCGCAAATTGCAGCCTGCCAGGAAAGAGAAACTGGCTGAAAATTTGCCTTGCTTGCTTACACTTTGTTAATCTGTAACAAGTTGCTTAGTTACAAATGCATGTGGGTTCCTGGGGATTTTTTTTTTTCATATTTGTTTCTCACCCATAATATATGAAGCATTTGATCATGTGAGGGTATTGAGGAGCATGCTTTTTTATGTATATCCATTATAATTGTTCCCTTAAAGAAAAATAGAATGTAAGAAAATTGTGACTTTTGTACTGTTTGAAAGATTTTGATGAGATATATAAGCTGTGTGAGAAAAAAATAAAGTTGTTGGAGCTTGCTTGTTGGAGTTTGTTCCATTCAGTCAATATGTATATATGTATATGTGTATATGTTTATATATATATAAAGTTGGTTGGAACTTGCTCTTTGAAGTTTGCTGTAGCCACCCAATGTGTGAGTGTGAGTATGAGTGTGTGTGTGTGTGTGTGTGTGTGTGTATGTGTAATTGTTGGAGCTTATCTTGCTTCATCTATCAAATGTGCATGTGTGTATGATTCTCTGCCCCTCCCCCTTTCTCTCTTTTTCTAGCTACAAGCAGTTCTGGCCTAGAGAATCAAGCTTTGTAGCCTCAGAAAAAAAAGTCTGCTGACTCTTTGCCCACTGCCTCAGTCTACCCTGAACTGTTGAAGCTGGTCTTCAGCAGAAAAGCTCAACCCAGAAGCTGTGAATGGGTCTCTGAACCCATGACAAAGAAACGATTGATGAAAACATTCAAGAAGTCTCAGCTGTCTTGATTCTAGGTAGCTTCATGTATTTCACCTGGAAATTGTGGTGCTCTTGTTTGGAGCCTTTTTTTTTTTACACAAAGAGCCTTGTTCTTCTAGAGCCCAAAGAATATGGGGCGGGGGGAGGAAACTAGCTAGCCTTAGATTCTGAAGTATAAGGCAGAATGGGAGCTAGAAAGTGCTTGCTGGTGTCATAGTGTTTGATGGTGTCATAGTGTTTGAGCTACAATGGTACATAGTTCAGACAGAGAGCTTGTAGCAATGTGCCTTGTGCTACAGAGCACAAAGTGCAGAGGAAGGAAAGAGAAAAAAAAAAGTGTCAACTAGAAGTAGAAAATGAAGAGAACCGTGACTCTTGGCCTTCTGGTTCTACGTCTACAATGTTCCCTGTGAGCAGTAAGTGAAACAAAGGTCTGCCACTCACAGACAGCCTGGACTCTGACACTCTCCTCCCAGCACAACCACAGCCCTTAAAGAGCTTTCTGAAAATGCACCCTGGTTATGACATGATCTGATCGGTTTGAAGGTGAGGTCACTAAGAGAAGCTAGCATCCCTTTTAAAACAGCTCCTCTTGTGTGCCCAGTTAGGAGTGACACCCAGGGTTATTCTGGCCTCTACATGTATGCACATGCACACATGAACACACACACACACACACACACACACACACACACACACACACACACA
>OU015746.1:71913491-71940827 GCA_907169655.1 Acomys percivali | reverse complement strand
ACACACACACACACACACACACACACACACACACACACACACACACACGGTAAATGGCCCCTTAGAGTACTGACAGCAGAAGTCTAACCTAACCATATAAACCTAATAGTGTTTAATTTTACACCATCCTTATGACTCCTGAGAGATGGGGGGGGGGACCAGGGAGGGAATGGGGGTGGGGGAGGAAGGAAGGGGGCGGAAGGGAGGGAGGGAGGGAGGCAGGCAGGCAGGCAGGCAGGCAGTCAGGCAGGCAGACCTACCTCCTGAGCATCGGCAAAAGCAGCCAAGCATGGAAATGAGTAGACCCTGAAAAACACCTCCCGATTAAAAAATCAATCAAAACGAGCTGCATATATCTCATAATGAGTTTTCACAACTATGGCACGCTAGGAAGTGTCCTATACACAGGATACATGAGGGCTTCAACTCTGCAAATATAGATACACTGTGGGGAGGTATCATGTCTCCAGCAGGCAGTTTATAAGTCAGGGTTATTATCACTCATTTCAGAAAAATTACTTGGTCCATTCCTAAAGAACAGAGTACATTTAGCAAATACTTCTCATCAAAGACCTGCCTATTTGAGATATGCCTATCCTCCGGCACCTTTAGTCTTTTCAAATTTACTCTTAAAGAAATCCGAGAACTCTCAGGATTGGCGAGGTGCCTCCATGGTGGAGAGCACCAGCTGCTCTTGCAGAGGACCTGGGTTCGGTTCCCAACACCCACATGGTAGCTCACAACTGTCTAGAACTCCAGGGCCAGGGGATTCTATGCCTCCCGGGCATATATCTGGTATACTTACACACAGGGGAAACACTCAGACACACAAACTAAGTAAATCTGAAAAGAAAAACAGAACAAAACAAAAAACACCTGCTTCAGCGTCCCACGTGCTAGGGTTACAGGTGTGAGCCAGCATACCAGGCTCTCCCTAGATTTCCAATCAATTAACCACTTGGTTCTATCAATAAAATGATAGAGCCTGTATGCTCCTGTACACTCTTAAAATTAAAAAGATCCTAGATATTCTTTAAAAATATTAGACAATATCAGATTATAACTACCCAATAAAATAATCTCAAAGATACCAGTTACCTGCTCTGGTCACCGAGCCTGTTATTCAGGAAATTGAGAAACTGCCGACAGTCCTAAAACAAGCAACACAAGTTTTAGCTTTGGTGTGCACTGTCCTGACTACCTTCCTAGCCAACCCTAAATCTCCGCAAGGATGCACTACCTTACGTTAGCAATGGTTCGTGTCCAAGAAGAGGGCTGTAGGCATGCTGGTTCCTTGTACACTCGGTACTACCTACTCAGCTGAAGAATACTTAGGGCTCAAAAGTCAAATGCAGGATGGATTCATTTGGACAAACGGAAGCACAACAACAATAGATTCCCTGGTAACTTAGAGTCCAGTATTTGACTAATCGCTAAGAGACGATTTTAGAAACAAGATAGTCTATTTTCATCATCGGCAGAGGCAGATGAGGAGTGTCTGGCTGCCCGCATCATCCTGGGCACTCTGGGTCTCTCTCAGTGAATTATCCTTGTGCTAGTTAATTTTATATCATGTTGATACAAGCTGGAGTCCCTCTTAGATAAGGGAATCTCAATTGGGAAATTGCCTCCGTAAAACCCTCAAAAATCCAGTTTGACTCCTGTCTTGGTTCCTTCTTAAAAAAAAAAAAAAAAAAACCCGTATTCATCTTCCCACGTAGTTTGTAGTCAAGCCTGCAGGGCATTTTCTTAACTAGCAATTGATGTGGTAGGACACAGCCCATGTTGGGTGCTGCTACTCCTGGGCTGGTGGTGGTAGGTACTGTAAGAAGATAGACTGAGTAAGCCAAGAGGAGCAAGCCAGTAAGCAGCACCCCGCACCAGCTCCTGCCTCCAAGTTCATACCCTGTTTGAGTTTTCCTGCCTTGGCTCCCATCAATGAGCCGTGATTCAGGAGATATAAGGCAAACAACCCCTTTCTTTCTTGCCCAAGTTTCTCCTGGTCATGGTATTTCATCACAGCAATACCAACCCTAACTAAGACACTCTTCATTTTAAGGTAGCATGTATTCCCATTTTTTCAGATGAAACACTAAGACTTCATCAGTCCATGATCTTGTCTAAATTTACTCAAACATGAACTAAGTCTGGCAGGCAGGACTCTAACTTGGAAGTAAAATTAAAAACCGAAAGCCCCTGGAGTCTTAGAATACACGGTATCCCCGCTAAGCATTTTCTGTGCATATGCCAGCCCTGGAGCCTGAGACACACAACATAAAGGTTCAAATTTAGTACAGTGTGAATCACAGAATAATCCTGATTACACAATAGTTTTGATTAGAAGGCTTCATTAAAATGAACACTTAATATGAATTCTACCTCTTCCTGAGACTCTAATCCTGATTTAAAGACATTTGGAAAAGAATAAAAAAATGCATTAGCCACTGTAGGAGGAAGGCAGAAGCCAAAGCCAAAAGCTACTTTTATGCTTCTTGCGAACAATCATAGGAAGCTAAGAGTGCAAAAAGCAAACAACCAACAAACCAACTGCTGCAAACTTCTGACCCTTCAAACTACAGCAGCTGGACAGCACACGGCCCAGTCACTCTATGGTTCTCACCAGTAGCATGCACATGTCATTTGCCAGCCATTGCACATGGTCACAGAGTCTCTCTTTAGGGCTCAAATTTTTTTCTTTATTCTCCACTTGTATCTCTACTCTTTGAGGGCTGTTCAAAATCTCTACCTGCTCCTAAATATTCCCCTTGCCTGAATCCATCAAATTCACAATTCATCTCCTGGGTCGACTCTCTAAAGAGCCCTACACGTATCTCCTCACGTGTCCCCTGGATATGTTATTTATGCCACCTTCAAATTGTTTCACTGATAAGGGTAAACAGACAGTTAAGGGCTGCAAGCTGATGATATTTTAAACAGTGAGGGACTGGAGAGATGGCTTAGCAGTTAGGAACACATTCTGCTTTTGCAGAGCATCTGAGTGTGGCTCCCAGCACCTATGCCAGGCAGCTCACAACAGTCCATAATTCCAGATGCAGGGAATACAGCACCATCTCCTGGCTTCCAACAGCATTTGTATTCACACACATGTCCCTTCTTATACACACACATATAATGAAAAACAGTTATTCATCTTTAAGAAAGTTAAACCTTCTCCTGAGCCTAAAAAGCTCAGGTTCTGAGAGGACCCTCACTGGATCTGACGGAGCAGGTGCCCAGAATTCTCACCGTCTCAAAATCCCGATTCTTAATGTCCTTGAAAGCTTCAGCCAGAACAGCATCACCAAACCACTGAGCGGCAAGTTCATCCCTCTGAGTTCCGACAGCCATTCTACACAGTGCCTCCAACAGAGCAACCTGCTGGCTGTAATCTGGAGAGTCAAACCACAGCAGACATAGGTCAACTCCGGGCATGAAGCAACAGAAAGCAAGACATTCTAAAGTCAACATTTGGTCTAGGGCTAAGTTAGTCACTTGGTGAAATGCAACAAGATGCATTCAGAGTCATTAAGAGCATCTAAAAAATACTTAATAATTGCCAGGGGAAGTCTGAATAAATTTCATATGGACAGCATCTTTAAAATACTCGTTCTGGGGCTGGAGAGATGGCTCAGAGGTTAAGGGCACTGACTGCTCCTCCAGAGGTCCTGAGTTCGATTCCCAGTAACCACATGGTGGTTCCCAACCATCTATAATGTGATCTGATGCCCTCTTCTGACCTGCAGGTGTACTTGCAGGCAGAGCACTGTATACGTAATAAATACATAAATCTTTAAAACAATACTCGTTCTGAGTGCTGGGAATATTGTTCAGTAGAATGTTTCCCTACATTCTACATAAAAGATACTGAGCTCATTCCCTAGCACTATAAAAGAAACAGGTACACATATGTTTAGGTTTTACATTTAAGGCATATCAAAAAATCAAATCAGATCAAATAGCCTTAAAATATTTCTAAAACAAAAATAAAATCTCATTAAATTTAGAGTATTCTACTATAGTTACATTATATGCTCAAATGTCAAATAATTCTTTTTAAAAAGCAGAGTCCCATTGTAGCTCAAGATAGACTCAAATTCACTATACAGCTGAGGACTCAAATTCACTATACAGCTGAGGACGGCTATGAACTCCTAATTCTTGTCCCTTCATCTCCCAAGTGCTGGAGTATAGACATACGTCACCACCCCTGATTTAGGGGAGGTCAGGCTCAAACCCAGGGCTTTTTTCATGTTGGCAAAGACTCTACCAGCCACAGCCCAAACCTTGAGTAATTGTAAAGGCAAAAAGGGGGGTATAGGGCTGGAGAGATGGCTCAGTGGATAAGAGGTCCTGAGTTCAATTCCCAGCAACCACATGGTGGCTCCCAACCATCTAGAATGTGATCTGATGCCCTTGTCTGGCATGTAGGTGTTCATGTGGATAACATACTCGTATACATTAAATAAATAAATATTTTTTTAAAGAGGGGTATAATCAGATGGACCAACAAGGTAGTAGTCATAGGATGCTTTTAAATCTATTAAAACAATCATGTGATTGTTATGCAGATAAAAAACAAAGATTATGTTTGGGAATGAAGAGATATCTGAGCCAAAGACAGGAAGCAGGGGCATGCGTACAGGGGCATGCGTACAGGGGCATAGAGGCCTATATCTGTGACTCTGATGTGTTTTACTTAAAAGAATTTTAACTGAAGCACATGTAGCAATATATTAAAATGTGACAAAATTGGCCAATAGGTGTCCATTAACTACTATGCCTTTCACCAGGCCAGAATCTCTCAGAAGCAAAAACAAAAATCTTAATTTCCTAACTTCAAATAAAACATAATGTATTCTTCATACTTCCCCGTATATGTCGTAGTGTCCAACATTCTAAGCATTTAGAATTCAAAATACTTCTTACCACCCACGGTCAAGATCGTCCTTGCCAAATCTTTCCTGAAACATTCACATAATTATGTTTTACTGAAATGAACACCAAGAGGTAAAGCATTATTAAGTTAATAAGTTTAAAACCAAGATACATATTTTAAAATCAGCATCAGAATTCTCACAATGTGCATATATACCATTCAATGGAAATTTTCTTCAGGTTTATATATTGATGACTGATATATATTTTTTATGTTTTTTAAAATATTTTATTTTACATGCATTGGTTGCCTATACACATGTCTGTGAGAGGGTATCAGATACCCTTGAACTGGAGTTACAGACACTGAAGTCCCATGTGGGTGCTGGGAACTTAACCCACATCCTCTGGAAGGATAGCCAGAGCTCTGAATCACAGAGACATTTCCCTAGCCACCCCCCAACATGAATTTTTGGGTTTTTGTTTGTTTGTTTGTTTTTTCCTTGAGACAGGATTTCTCTGTGTAGACCTGGCTGCCCTAGAATTCACTTTGTAGACCAGGCTGGCCTGGAACTCAAAGATCTGCCTGCCTCTGCCTCCTGAGTGCTGGGAATAAAGGCATGTGCCACCCCTGCCTGGCCTGATGTACATTTTAAAGAAGTCAGGAGTTACAGATTTTTGAGGTTCCACCTTCCCTTTTATGAAGTGAACTTAGATTCCTGAAATCTGGGGGCCCATCAAATGATCTGTTTCCAAGTTTGCGGTTTCTTAGGGTTTCCTGGAGCTTTGGTAGGGAGATTTTTTTCCTTCCAAAAACAGGGTCTTACTGTAACTCAGGGTAACCTTGAACTCACAGCAATCCTGATGCCTCAGCCTCTACAGGCATGAGCCACATCTAATTGTTCTCTTTTACCAACCACCAGCCCATCAGAGTACACACGGTCCTGTGACTCTCCTATCCCAAGATTAATGCACTCTTCAACTGACAAGCTTAATTGAAAAACATAATGAAAGTAAACTATCACATTTTAACACACTGTTACACTGTGTTCTTAGAGTCTTCTCTGGCTGGTACCCATCCATTCTAGTATGTTCACCAAATACTAAAACACAAGCTGTTTATTTTTCCTTAATGTCTGCAAATCATTGTGTGTGGCGGGCAGGGGGTGGGGGGTGGGTATGGGTGCGAGGCCAAGGCTCAGATCTGAGGCAGATGCCTCATTCAGCCACACTCATAGCCCTTAATGTTTCTGAGACCATTTCACTAATGTAAGCCAAGCTGGCCTTCACATAATGATCCTTGTCTTGGCCTCCTGAGTGACTGGGGTGGCAGGGGTACACCACCACACTTGCCAGAAATCTCTTACTTTAGAGATTATTTAAAGGAGTCTTGTGGGCTGGGCGGAAGATAGCTTAAGCTATAAAGAGGATAGCTCACAAGCCATGAGGACCTGAGCTACAGCTACAGAACTCACATTAGAAAGCCAGGGCATCCGTGTCCTCCTCCAAGGTCTACTCTGGCAAGTTCCCACCCACTACCACATACTTTTTCTGAAACTCAACCTATCTAGCTAGGGTCCCAGAGCCAGTGACCCGGCCTAGTTTGGCCACTCCACCCAAGCCTGAACAGCAGCCAACCTCTAGGCTTCTACAGGGTCCTACATTCTCAGCCAAGCCTAGTCCTACTGTGCCCTCCAGCTCTTCACCCAACTCTAGACTCCCACTAGGACCCACCCTACCTGCATCCACCCACACAAGACTCTTTTCCCTGCCTCCATCACTCCACTCCATACCTAAACTTACTATGTCCTCTATCAGGGTCTAGCTTGGTGAGTATCCATAACCTCTCCATCCACACCTTTTCCACAATCTACCAGTGTTAGCCTGAGTCCCACAACCCATAAGTCTAGTCTTGCCTTGCCTGCCTTCCTTACAGAAGAGCTCTAGGCTTGGGCTAGTAGCCTTGCTACCAATCTGTCAAACCACAGGGCTCTTCCATGTCATATCCAACATTTCCACTCAGATATCTACCCTGTCTCATCCTGGGCCTGGAACAAGTCACTTCTAATCTGAACCACCCCCACAGCCCTGCTCCCACATCTCTTCTCCTCCAACATGCCCCATCCATAATAAAGTCAGAAATAAACAGATGATTCCACATGCCCAGATCTCATCAACAATATGAAAGATCAAGTCAGTATCTTCTCTCCAAAACCTAGAAATGCTTGCCAATGAGACTTGCAAGATGAAATCCAGGACACAGAAGTTGAAAGAAAAAAAAACCATAAACTGCCCCAAAGAATTCAAGGAGTTTAAAGAAGACATAAAGAAACAGCTCAAAGAAACAAAAGAGAAAGAATTTAAGGAGAATAAATGCCCAAGCAATACCCAAGAAGACACAGACACAAGGCTGACAGAAACGATGAAGGCAATCAAGACTTAACAGAATTCAATCAAGAGATAGGAGCACTGAAGAGGACTCATTGAAGGCAATCAAGACTTAACAGAATTCAATCAAGAGATAGGAGCACTGAAGAGGACTCAAGCTAAAATGAAAATGGAATTGACAAAACCCAACAGCCCCAGTAGAAAACAGAAAGAAAGGCCTCACAAGTAGAATGAATCAAGCAGAAGACAGAATATAGGGTCTTAAAGATAAAAGAGAGAATACAGACCAAATAAGCAAGGAGCATGAACTTTTTTTTAAACACAGGAAAGTATCACACAGGAAATGTGGAACACTATGGAAAAAAAAGCTTTCAAATTATAGACATGGAGGAAAGAGAATTCCAAATCATCAGCATAGACCAGATCTTTAACAAAATCATAAAACTTCCCTAAACTAAGGAAAGGCATTCATACTGGTACAAGAAGCAGCACACAGCACATCAAATAGACAAGACCAGAAAAGAAAATCCCCACAGCACATCATAATAAAAACACTAAGTATACATAACAAGGTCTATTAAAAGCTGCAAGAGGAAAAAAATGCAAGTCCCACATAAAAGAAAACCCATCAGAATAACAGCTGATGTCCCACTGCAAACTGTGAGATCCAGAAGAGCAATGCATTCCAAGTCCTAATAGATGATAGCCAACCTAAAATAATATTCACACAGCAGGGCTGGAGAGATGGCTTAGAGGTTAAGAGCACTGACTGCTCTTCCAGAGGTCCTGAGTTCAATACCCACCAACCACATGGTGGCTCACAACCATCTATAATGTCATCTGATGCCCTCTTCTGGCCTGCACATGTACATGCAAGCAGAGCACTGTGTATATAATAGTAAATAAATAAATCTTCAAAAAATTTTTCACACAGCAAAACTGTCGTGACTGAAGGAGAAGTACCCAATAAAATACTTGCAAAGAGAATACAAACATACATCAAAAAGATTATACACCGCGACAAGGCTGGCTCTGTCACTGAAATGCCATGATGCTTCAACAACCGAGGGGCCACTGTAGCTAGGGTCTGTGACTTTGTGGGTTCCTTACTCCCTTCGACCCTTATGTACCCTTATTCCACCCTTCCGCCTCCCAATACTAAGTAGGAAAGAAAGAAGGACAGAGAGGCAAGGAAGTGCTGCTATTGTCAGACTACTTCTTGCTGAGCAGGGGTGTCCAGGTCCTTGGCGCAAGTTTGATCTTTGCACTCAGGATATTCAGTTTCATCTTCACATCTCTTCGTGCACAACCACTTGACAAACCGTAACAACAGCGACCAGCAACAGGAGCAGCAGCAGCCACTGCAGCCCCTCCTGAGGCTCTAGCATTTATATACCCTCTCAAAAGTCCCCAGAATTCCAAACGCCCAAACTATCTGCAGGAGGCAAATTGTGCCCCTGCTAGAGCACGAGGCAAATCATAGTCAGCTGCTGTGGACAATCTGAAGCAGCCCCATATCCCATGCTTGTGATTAAAACCAAAACATGTTGCCATAACTCAACTAGGTTTTTTTTAAGAAACCAAAATTTCTTACTATAGCCACATTCTCTTAAGAATAGTGACTTTTCCCAGTGGAGTCTGGATTCCTTTTTTTAATGAGTAACTCAGTCAAAGTCACACCACTCATACCGCACAATGAACAACAGCAAATCCCTGCTCAGCAAGAAGTACTTGCAGGTTCTACAGAATGCTCTGTCCTGATGGCATACCACAGGAAGGGTCACTGTCACCAAGATGTGTGCCTTGCTGGCTAGCCATCCTCATAGACATGTGTTTATGTCTAAATTTCAAAACAGGTGCATGTTTGCAACTCACTTCATCTTGTATTAAAACCTCTTCTTCAAATGTCACATTCAAAGCTCTGTGTAAAACCTGATCTTCAAATGTCATGTTCAAAGCTCTGCGTAAAACTTTATCTCTGCATCTTCAAATGTACATTTTAAGATCTACATAGCCACAACTGAGCCAGTAAAATGAGGGGTGTGTGTGTGTGTGTGTGTGTGTGTGTGTGTGTGTGTGTGTATGTGTGTGTGTGTGTGTGCCTCTTGGCATCCTTCCACCAGTCAACACCAGAGTTCACCTTTACATAATCAGTCAGCTGAGAGAACATTGTGACCCACAATTTCAATGCAAAAGACAAAACAAAAAACAACAAACAAACAAACAAAAAAACAACCCTACACTGTTAAGAGCAGAGCCTGGCAAAGTCTATCCTCAGTCTTTAGTCCTTCCCAGACTGATACTCTGAACTCACAAGCCATACACTGAAGGATGGAATGAAGTAGGCAGGTGTGCAGGGCACAAAGAATAGTACAGAGATGTGGGGCTTACACCATCACCTGAGTGTGAGTTAACTTACATAAGACGGTGCGCGCCTTCTCCTGAAGACAGCTTTCTTCTCTCTTCCCGGGGTGCAGCATCCAAAATGCAGTTCAAAGTCCTCAGAGACTGCTCAGAATTGGAATGAGGATTCATGGCAGAGACAAAATGAAAACTCATGCACGCCTTCTCTGAATTTTCCAGAGCAACTGGTAGCTTACTGCGTGGTTACAACTCACCTCCTGTTGAATGGAGAGCTTTGTGCTGCCTTCTGCCGCCAGGAATCCTAAACTAAATATGAAGGAATCCAGCATCTGGATTGTCCCTGAAAATGCAATTGTAAAAACAGCATATGGATGCTGGAAAGAGTCCGAATTGACCCCTGTACAGCAGAAAGCAGTGCAAGCTGGGAGTCATATACAGAGTGGGAATGACGGTGCAGATGAGGGACAGGTCACAGCTGCCTTCAAGTCACAGGAGCCCCAGGCTACAAGACACTTGTTTTCATAAATATCCAGAAAGGACTGTAACAGCAGCCTTAGCAAAGTGTGCATAACTTCCCTGTCACTGCTGTAACCTGAGCAAACCCACTCTTTGTCCACAATGGGCAATATTCTAAGTACAGACACATGGGCTGAACTGTTTACATTGTTGATATTAATATGTATTATATAATAACACAAATATTATATGTAATATACAAATAAAAATGCTATGAAGTCTTTAGCAGGGAAGCAGATACTTTCAAATAAATCAGCCTTCATTACTACAACACAAAAACTTGCAACTATTTATACATAAGAAAAATAAAACAAGGCTGTGAAATACGCTTTTATACATAACTAAATGAGCTACCTTTTACAGTTAGGTTTGTAGACATATTAAGTTAGTAAGTGGAAACAGTAGTGTACATCATAGAAAAGGAATACCAGAGTCAGTGTATAATTTTGATAGGTTCAGATGCATCATCTCAATATGCAAATTATTTATCACAAAGTATATACTTTTACCCCAGTATAACCCATACAGTCATAGGAAACCAAACAAGGAAGGTTAAACATGCTGTCTTCAGTTCAGACAGGCCACACTAGCACGGCTAAATAGCCCAGCAACAATAGAAACTCAGCTGGACCTAGTGTCCACCAGAATAGACTCACAGGTAACCAAGCCTGGCTGGCCAGCACAACTCTTGAAGTTGTCTGCACCTTCAACCCGTGTTCTAGTTAGCTAACACCAAGCATCATCCTGATAGGAGCTAGAGAAAGTGAAAGGATATGGCCCTGTGACATAGAAGAAGAGAGCTTGGATGACAGAGGGGTAGCAGAAAAGTAACTTCTGAGAAGTGTGTCAAGACAGCTTATAAAAAGCAGAAAGCATTTGGTTCATCGTCCTGGGATGGACAACACAAAACATGAAATAAATTTTTGAAGAGAAACCAACAGAGAACTTGCCTGAGAACGCACCAGGCAAAAATGAAAATAGGCATAAAGAAAAACAAAAAGAGTAAATAAAACTTAAAGCCATTGTAGCTATTTGTGTGGGGGGAGGTTAATAGATGAAAATCACTGGAAAGATAGGGGGAGGTGAGAAGGCAAGCTAGAAACAGTGAGGTAGCCCCAGCTTTACATCAGCAGGAAGCCACTGCCCCCCATTTCCTATGCCCCAGCACTGAGGGTCCTAAGAAGAAAAGCAGTCAAGACCAGCACTATGGTTTGGATATAAGATGTTCCCAGAGGCTGCCAACTGGAGGTGGTGGCGCTGTGAGTGATCACAGAGTGCCAAGCCCATGGCTACATTAACCTCACTGAGTTCAGAGCTCCATGGGCTACTAAGAACAGCAGGGCAGGGAGACCTGGGTGGAGAAAACAGGTCACTGATGGGTGCTCCTTCAAGGGTTTATGTTGTCCCCAGTCCCTAATCTCTCTCCTTTATGGCCACACATACCTCTAATAATCTGTCTCACCTCAGGCCCAAACGCTGGGGCCAGCTGACTGCAAAAACTTCTGAAACCATGAGACAAAAACCATGAGACCCCTTACATTGATTTCTCTCAGATATTTTGTCATAGCCACAAAGAGGAGGGGGGAGGGGAGGAGGGGGAGGAGGAAGAGGGAGCAAGGAGGAAGGGGAGAAGGGGGGTAGGGGGAGGAGAGGAGGAGGAGGAGGAGGAGGAGGGGGGGGGAGGAGGGGGAGGAGGAGGAAGAGGAGGAGGAGGGGCTACACAGAGAAATCCTGTCCTGTGTGTGCCACCCTGCTGGGCTGCCTCACTGGATTTAAAGTCACTTAGGTCACATCTCTCTGGTGTATCTGTTACAGTGTTTCTAGGAAAGATGAACAGTAATGTTCTTTTTAATTGGATGACATCATTCCCTAGGCTGGGGGCCAGCAAGAACATAAGAAGTCCAAAGTGTCAGTGCTCATGCTTCCTGCTCTGAGGCAGGAGCAAGCAGCTGCCTGTGCCCCTGCTGCTCGCAGAGATTTATCCTGTGCATTCCCTGTCTTGATGGACTGCGACTCCCCAAACCCTGAGGAGAAAGAATCCCGCCTTTCATAAGAGGTTTCTCGATGGGTATTTGGTCAGTGGCAAAAATGATACTAATACAGAAACAACAAAGAATAAAGCATTCAAAAATACAGCAGGACAGGGTGGGTGGGCGGCTCAGTGGTTAAGAACACTGTCAGTCTTGCAGAGACAAGAGTTTGGTTCCTAATGCCCATGGCAGGTTTGGGTGGCTCAAAACTGCCTGCAATTCCAGCTTCAGGGAAATCTGTCAGCTCTGGCCTCCACAGCGACCCACATTTACAAGCGCATATATATTCATTTATTCATTTATTCATTCTCTCTCTCTCTGTCTCTCTCTGTCTCTCTTTCTCTCTGTCTCTGTCTCTGTCTCTCTGTCTCTCTGTCTGTCTGTCTCTCTCTCTCTCTCTCTCACACACACACACACACACACACACACACACACTTTAAGTTTTTAAAAAGAATGAAGCTAAGTCAGGTGGCACAGCTCAAAAAAATCCTAGTTCCTTGGAGACATGAGAAAAGGTGCAAGTTTGAGGCTGGCCTGAGCTACTGCAAGAGTTCAAGGTCAACCTGACAATCAAAGAAGGTGGGTCGTCTCAGAGGTAGGGATCTTTGCCTAGCATGTGTGAAGAGGTTGTGAGTTCAATCTTCATGGCCATAAAAATCATCTTAAAGTTTGAGAATGGAGATTTCATGAAATAAAAAGGTTAGGGAGGAAAAAAAAAAAAAAACCCCACATAATTACTGTAACAGAGGCAAACGCTATGGGCCTAACGCTGATGGGGAGATGGAGGATGAAACACGTATATGTGAACATGAACACACAGTAAAGAAGAAGACCTACAGCAGCATCATGTTGGTGCTGAGTAAGAGAACTCTAAGAATAACTCGAGACGTGGCGCACACTCATCACCAGAGAAGGGTGAAGTGATCAAACAGAAGCCACACGGAGCAGAGGAATCCCCCCAAAATGGGACACGAATGATAAGATTAAACTTTGGCTGAATAAACAATGGGAAATTAATCCCACAATGGCAGGAGATGGAGGGAAGGCTGCCAACAGAAACATCTGTCTACCTCAGATAGAGGAACTAGACATCCACTCTGCGGAAGCTAGCACGGCACCCATGCAAACCAAAGACAACCGTCAAGAACTTGCTTCTTGCAGAGAAGCTAGTCCCACCCCGACCCCATGGGAACCCTGAGCCACGGACTGATGTTGCTATGATGTGTGGCACTGTCTCCTCCTCATTGCCACGTTGAAGCATTCACCCCGATGTCATCTCTGAGAGAGCGGCCTTTGGGAAACAACTGAGTTAGGTGAGGTCACAGGGGTGAGAGACCTGCATGGTAGGGTTGTCACCCTTCTGAGAGAGGAGACCAGACATTGCTGGTTCTGTCTCTCCACCATAGTGAGAAATGACAGAGAGCCCTCCCCAGGACCCGACAATGCTGGGAGCCTAATCTCTGAGTTCACACTCTCCCCACCCCATGAGTAGCACAAACAAACGTCTGTTGTTAAAGCCACACAGGTCCTTGTTATTTTGTCATGGCAGCTAGATCTGACTACAGCGGTCATCTACAAGGGTGAGTCTCCACCAGAGCAGTAGAGTTGCTGCAAGGAGTGCCCACAAGCGCACCACATCATGGTTATGGACCCAACAGACACCTCACGTGTGTACTAAGCACATACTGTTTAATAAGGTCTATTTCACAGTGTTGCAAAGGTTACAAAAGAAGGTGCCATCGTGTGCTTTATCTTATTCTTACACAGATACTATTAATGAAATTCATAAAAAAATAAAATAAAGAAGGAAAAAGAAAAGCAAATGTTGAGATCCACTAAGACAGCAAGAACCATGATGGCCAGTCTTGACAGTTTACTTGGGATCAATAAAAACTCCAGGTGTGTCTGTGAGGGAGTTTGTTTGTTTGTGTGTTTGTTTGTTTGCAGGGGGTTCTTTGGTTGTTTGGGTTTGATTTGTTTGTTTTTTATTTTTCAAGACAGGGTTTCTCTGTGTGGCCTTGGCTATCCTGGATTCACTTCGTAGAGCGGGCTGGCATCGAACTCACAGAGATCCACCTGCCTCTGCCTCCCTGAGTGCTGGGATTACAGCTGTGCACCACTGCACTCAGCAGGGGGCTGAGTCTTAACCTGGCCTCTTTCTCATACGCCTTTGCTCTGCTGCCTGCCTGTGGTCCTCACCTACCACATACCATGACGTTCTTCCCAAGTTTATAAACCAAGTAACTCTGAAACTGTGTGTCTGGATAAATACTTTTATTTTATTTTATTTATTTATTTTTAGTTATTTAAGTCAGGCATTTTGTCCTATCAACAAGAAAGCTAATGGATACAAAGGCTTTTGTTTCCAAGTATGCAGGACACCCTAAAGCTCCTGGCGCTGTTTCCTCAATTACCATCCACTGTGAAGTGTGACATCAGCTCATTAGCAGCTTCTTAAAACTGAGCAGCACCCCAGGAAAATGACATTTTTTCCATGTGCTCTGGGATTCTCAAACATCCCAAATGCATCTTTGCTTCCAGGATATCAAACTACCCTTTCACTGGAACTGAATGGAACAAAACTTCACTTTTTTCAGAATCTTACCTTGTATACTCTGGACAGAAAAAATTATCTTCATTGGCTCCCAAAGTAAAGCAATAGATAAACAGATTTACTCCAAGTTAATCAATAGTAGCTAAACTTGTGTTGGTTTGTGTCTTTGGTAACTGACTGTTGCTATAACCTGAATCTGGATCCACTTAAAGAAAAAAGGATGATGTAGCTCACAGTTCTGGGAGCTCAGAAGGTTGATGATATAATCTGTGACTTCTGGAGAGGAACCCATGAGGGCAGTGGGCAGCAGAGAGTATGGGAGCAAAGGGCAACAGCCAAACTCTGTCTGTAATAAGGAATTACAACTAGGTAATCAGTTCCCATTCTCGTGGTGACTAGCCCAGTCCCACACCAGATCAGTGCCTTCATGGGCCTGTGGCACACGGGTCTAACTACCTCACGCTAGGTACACACTAGGACCAGGCCTGGACCTGGGCAGAAACCACATCCAACCCGGAGGAGAGCTAAACTCTTGCCACTTTGGAAAACAAAGTAGCTTTCCATTATCTGCAGAGAGGAAAGTCAGCTACAGCAGTGACAAGAGCCACTAGATATATTGCAGAAAACCGAGGGATGCTTTACAAAGAAATGCCTTCCGACATCACAGTAGGACTATGTAAAATAGTCTCTTGACGAAAATTGGACAGACAGTTGGTAAGTGCCCATACACTTACCTTTCCTGCTATGCCTGGAAATGATCTAATAAAAGGGAAAGAAAAATGCAACTTGTTATTTTAAAGTGTCACACGTTCCGACACTAATGCATGAATACTAACTGGTAGAGACTGAACTCAGAGACAGAAGGAAATAAATCCATTAGAATCACAGTCACTTGATTAAAATGAGCACTGTCCCCCACAGTCAAATAATGAACTTGAATACATAAAACAAATGGCTTCTCAGTGTCCTATGTCACTGGCTGCATATATTAATGTCTGTTACTCTTTCAATGATGTAACCATAAAATGTGACAATCTATTTAAAATCTGAACATAAAAGGGAAGGGGTTTTTTTGTTGTTGTTGTTCCTTTTTTTTTTTTGGTTTGGTTTTTCGAGACAGGGTTTCTCTGTGTAGCCTTGGCTGTCCTGGACTCCCTTTGTAGACCAGGCTAGCCTCAAACTCACAGCAATCCACCTGCCTCTACTTCCTAAGTGCTGGGATTAAAAGCATGAGCCACCGAACCCAGCTGAAGGAGGTTTTTAAAAATCATTTAGATTCCTGCCCACCAGTGATGGCCTAGTCCCTTGAATCACTTCTGGCCTTACCAGTGCAGTGTCAAGGAGGTTGTCCATGGTGTTAGTCAGCTGCGCATCCGAGGCCTGGGCTTTCGTGATCAGAAGTCCTGTTATTGTTTCAAGCCAGGAAGCCATGTACACAGAAGAAACACTGATGGAACCCCTGGGTCTCAGTGAGTTCCACCTACTCCATGAAAGTTACAAGATCATTTCCCACTAAAGAAAAAGCAGCCTGCAGACCTTTTCCCACACATAATATGGGCTTCCTGTCTGTCAAGAGCAAGTCAGAAAGGATGCAAACAGCCCAGAATTATACTTAAAAAGCTCACACACATCAGTAAGAATGGGACACTTGATGAGAATCAATGCCAAAACACTCGCAATGGACCTGTGCAGCACAGGGCAAATAGTGTGGCTTTGAGAAGCAAACTATAGAAAGCAGACAATCAAAAAAGATGAGCAAAGCTGGGCAGTGATATAGCACGCCTATGAGCCCGAAACTTGGGAGGAGGGGGCAGGAGGACTGCTGTGAGTTCAAGGTCAACCTAAACTACACAGTGAGATCCTTTCACAAAACCAAATTAAACAAAAAAGATGAACAGTTCAGACATTGCTGCAGAAGCATTTGAGGCTACAGGAAACATGCCCCAGGCCTTGCTATCTTCTTCCAAGAGCTTTTAGCTCATTGGTTTTTTTCCCCCATAGGAATATATGTCCAATTTCATGCTGTGATGCTGAGCTTAGAACGGTTGGAAATAACTTTTGTGACATCTTAAAACAGAAGCATTCAATAAAGTATGGGTCATCTTTAGACTATTTTTGCTGAGACTAGCCATTCACAAAAATAGAAAAACAGATCTGGAGATGCAGCTTAGTGGTAGAGCACCTGCCCAGCATGTACAAAGTCCTCAAGCTAATATCTAGTGAGGCAGACAGACAGACAGACAGACACACACACACACACACACACACACACACACACACACAGTGTGGGGGATAAGAAAGCACATATACACAAAGTCAATAATCAGTTGAACATAGCATTAGTGACACGAACTATTGATTGGTCCCTGTTGAGTAGAGTTGGAAAGGGGGTGTTGTGGCACAGTTGATCAATGCTTATGACTAGAAATGTTTCTCAAGCCCTTTCGTGTGCCCTGATGGTACATCATCTACCAGACACCCAGCTTCCTCACGGGACAGTAGCTATGGCTTAAGGATGTGGTGCTGATCCCTCTTGGCTCTTAGGGGCAGGCCTAGACATAGAGTTTCCACAGAAGACCCTTACTCTATGTGGTAGACTCAATTCCCAGGCACACTGTATGCTGAGCCTACAATTGGCTTTTCAATACACAGCCTAGTATCCTTTTCTCCTCCACAGTGTCTATCTGCTCCCCTTGGCCAAAACCCTTCAGAAGGTGCAATCTCATCATCAAAAAGAATCTGGATAGAACGTGGACATTTTCACTTCAAAATCCAGTATGGATACGACGTGGCCCTTTCTTACATATTGGGAGCACATTTGTGACATTAGTCTCCATTGTCACCTTGACTACATTTAAAATCGCCATAGAAACACACATCCGGGTGTGTCTGTGAGGGTGTTTCCAGAAGAATGGACCAGGTATGCAAGACCCACCATGGATGTGGATGGCACCATCTTACAGGATCAGGTCCTAGACTCAATAAAAACAAGAACTGAGCAGCAGCATTCAATTCAACTGGCTTCCTGGTTGCTGATGCAAGGTGACTAACCAGCTGCTTCGTGCTCCTCCTGTAGTGTCTCCCATCATGAGTGGCTAATGCATCAAACTGTGAGTCAAATCTGCTTAAGGCACTTTGTCATAGAAATAAGTGAAGTATCTATTATAGCCTTGAAGATTTAAATAGGAAAAGCAGGTTGGGGATTATTCTAATCCACAACCCCCTAGCAATTAGCTTAGGTTCCGAGGGGCCCGTAGGACATCTCTGCTCTGTTTCCTTTGAGGTTCATCTCCTCTTCCCTGCTCCACATTAGCTGCACAAGTTAGGGCACCAGGGAGCTAAGGAACAAATACAAAATGAGCTCATGCCTTTTGTTTGTTAATGATCCTGGGTACTGGGTTTCATCCATGTGAGGCAAGTGGCTGAACTATATCCTGGTTTTCTTTTTACCTGTTATTCTCTTTTACTGTTGGAAAAAGCAAGCATAGATTGGGGGGAAATGATAAAGAACTCCCGAGAGTCTTTAATGTCCTCTACAACATTTTTTAAAGTCCCAGAGAGGGGCTGGCAGGATGGCTAAGCAGGTAAAAGTGCTTGCCACCAAGCCTGATGATCTGAGTTTGGCTACCAGAGTCCAAGGAGGGAAGAAAGAACTGACGCCCAAAAGTTGTCCTCTGACTCCCTACACACACACACACACACACACACACAGTGGCACATACTCATGGACCCACATTCACACTCACTAGACACATGACATATACTCAAAGACATTAAATAAAATAAAAACCCCAGAAAGGAGTTTGGAAAAATAGTTTATGCTCCTCCCTGAAAAGGACATCCCCAGAAGGAGTGGTAGTTTATATTAAAATGGTGGTACCCCCTTGGCCCAATCAGGTCTGAGTAAACTCTTAAGGGCTAGGTAAGCCCAGGTGGTAGAGCAGACTTATTACTATTCTCACTGCCTTCAGCCACTGCATCCTCCTCCCCTTTTCTCTGATAAACAGAGATAGCAGAAGCCTCATGACGTAGAGATGAGAATTGCTGTAAGAGGGTTGCGAACTTGCTTCCAGCTGCCATTTATACACACTCACCATTATTACCTAGCTATGTTTTTGTTTTTGTTTTTGTTTTGAGACAGGATTTCACTGTGTATATCTGGCTGTCCTGGAGCTCATTCTATAGACCAGGCTGGTCTCAAACTCAGAGATCTGCCTGCCTCTCTTCCCAAGTGCTGGGATTAAAGGCCCGCACCAACACAACCCAACACCCAACAACCTGGCTAATTTTTAAAAGCAATAAAATGTCCCTCATTTGACTTAGATAAGAAAAAATCTCTTTGCTTTTTCTTCTTCCTTTTCTCAATTGTGGACTTAGAAAGGAGTGAGGTGTATTAAGAGCAAAGGAAGTTTCTGATGAGCTCTCTGGGTCTGATCATGATCAGAAGGTATACTAGGAGAGCTAGCTCCCTGCTCACCTCATCTTCCCCAAAGTCTCTGAAATGATCACTAACCTGCCATTACTAGCTGGGTTTGGCAGCACACAAGACATGCCCGCAAGCCCAGCACGTAGAAAAACTGCTGAGCCTGAGGTGAGCCTGGGACTATATAGCAAGGTCCCTGTCTTGGGAGGGGGGTTGGGGGTCACAGTGGGGGTGGAATATAGAGGGTTGTGGAGATGGACCAGAGGACCAGAGTTTGGTCATCCATGTCAGCAGCTCACAATTACCTACAAACTCTAGTTCCAGGGGATCTGGCACCTCTGGATATCATAGGCACCTGCACACACAAACACAGACAAGCACATGCACACACGTATGCACAGTTTTAAGAAACAAACTACAAATAGCAGCTTGGGAGGTAACTTATTTACATCATGCAGAAATCCCTGGGTTTTATGCCCAGAACTTGAGCAGGGAGAACAGAAGGTCAAGGTCATCCTCAGAGCAAGTCTGAGACCAGCCTTGTCTACAACAGCCCCTGTCCCCTCCCTCCAAGAAAAACGTCATGTGAAGAGCGGGGGTTGGTTATTTCACAACTGTGTAATTCCATATATTCTCACAAAGGTGTTTTGGTTTTGGTTCTTGGAGACAGGAGTTCTCTGTGTATCCCTGACTGTCCTGGAACTAACTCTGTAGACCAGGCTGGCTTCAAGCTCAGAGATTTGTCTCCAAGTGCTGGGATTAAAAGTGTGCACCACGACTGCCCCAGCATCCCGTTTTTTATTTTATTCTCCACCCCTGGGAGGGGGGCCTTGGTTTTTATTTTATTCCCATCTCCATTCCCACGGGGGGGGGGCCTCACACCCCTCAGGCAGGTGCTCCACTACTGAGCAGCACCCTCAACTCCTCACAGTGTCCCCCAAGCCTCTCGGCTGTAAAGTGCACTTATCTTTGGGATGAGTCCCTGCTGGATTAGCAAAGGCTCCTCTTGGTCTGGATCATCTTTGAGGAATCTCTGGATACACTTCAGCAGCAGGGAACAGTTCTGGAACTCCTCTTTCTCCAGCCCCTGCACATCACCACAGCACACTGACTTCAAAACTCTTCCCAGGGCACATACACTTCCATTTCAGTCTCCACACAAAGCAAACCACTCGCCTCATTTATCACTCTGTCAAGATGGAGGAGGAGGAGATGGTTATATTTTTGAGGCACGAGGCTCTCTTTCTGCTGAAGATATTCTTCCATTATATGAAATCTTGTGCCATGAAAGGCCTCAGTAATAAGAGACTGGAGCTGGAAAGGAGATGGTTTGTGGATTACTAATCTCCCAAAGCACATTTGCCTTATATTGACATTTCAGACTAATGGTGTACTCAATAAAAAGTCTGTGAGAGCTGGGGATGTAGCTCAGTGGTAGAGTTCTCATCTAGCACACGCAAGGACCTGGGTTCAAGACCCAGCACCACCACAAGAATGAATAATTGTCATTTTGTTTCTAAGGGTGCAGCCCGGTGGTAGAACACTTGGCTAGCATGGGAAAGACCCCCTGTGCCGACATAATCACTGCAAATAATTATAATTCAGAGTGAAATAATATAGAGCAAAAGTACAATAAAGACATCAATTTTGAACTACAAAATAGCAAATATGTCTGATGACAATCACTCAACAAATGTTAGTTTTCATTTGGCTTTAGATAAAAGGCCTAGATGTGGGGACAACAAAATAGCAAGATATGTTTAGTGACAATCAGTAATCAAAATGTTGGAACTTTTATAAATATCAGACAAAAGGTCTAAATGAGGGGTTGGTGGGCCCTGCCACAGCTGCATCTCCTCAGGATATTTTTTTAAGAGTTCAGACTCAAAAAAAAAAAAAAAAAAAAAAAGAGTTCAGGCTCCCCACTGACTGAGTTTGATAACCATGAACTTGAGGAAAACTATACTTCAATTATAGATAAACAGGCGAAAACACTCAGTAATGTTGCAAACCAAAATTACTCAAGCCTAGGCTCACTCATTAAAAGTCAGAAAAAAGTAGAGGAAAGAAAACAGAAGCTAATGTCTAGAATAAGGCAAGGTCTTCCTCGCCTCGAGTCTTGGCACACACTCCTCACCGCTGTCCCTTCAATGAACTGACTCCCTTCAACAGTGGTTTAGGTACCAACTTACAGGCAAAGCTTCCAGAACCCCCTTAGATGAAGCCCGCCAAGGGCTTCACTACACTTCCCATGAGTCCACACTACAGCTCTGCTCTGTCAGGTCTGAGCATCCATTGTTTGGCTCTCTGCTGCTCCTAGATGCCCTGAGGATAGGCACTGAGTTTGTTTTATTCAGTGATGGCTACTTCTACCTGGAATAAATGCTGGGCACTGGGATAGTTGGGATATCTGGAGGGATAGTTGGAGTGCAGTTGAACAGACATGGTTGTAATGGGTTATCACATGGCAAAAGCCAAGATTGTTCTGCTCCAGGCTTAAGAAACCAATGGTGCTAAGGAGCCACCCAGAACTCCCAACCATAGCACATATAGAATAGAAAACAAACTTTATCGTTACCCAGAAAGCCCCTTGAGCCTTGTCAGTTCCGGCATCTTCTTTAACAGACTGCAGAGGGTTTTCATTTCTCTATGTGCAATAAAAAGATGTTCTTTAAAAAAATAAAAGTCAAAAACACATTTCAAGTTCTAAAAATAGAAGAAAAGTTTATGCTGCTCTTTTGGACAGGTTTCAGTTGTTGCTTCTGTATATCATTAATCATAGGTTTAAATAGAATAATGGGATTTTTCCCCCAACATAGTATTTTTCTTAATTATTTGGGAATTTGATACAGTGCACCCTGATCACATTCCCTTCCCATTCCTCCCAGGCCTGCTGTCCAATCCTTGTGCTACTCCCCCTAAAAAAGAAAACACTAATTTGTGTTGCACATTTACTCACTGGAGCATGGTCAAACTCCCACTCTCCCACCCCTCCCCCACGTCTCCCTCCAGAAGCCATCAACTGTTGAAGAGCTACAGTTCAGTATAGAAGACAGTGGTTTGGTTTTTTTTGTTTTTAAACAAAGTTACCTTATTTGACATGCTCTGCATAAACAAAATACTACCCCACAAGAAGCAGAGAAAACATCTGCATAAATGCCCATACAGAATAAACACAAACTCTATAGAGAGCACTATAAAATAGAAAGGGGCTTCGTGTTAATTAAATTCATGTTTAAATTCAACCCCATAGTCAAAATTTATATTACAAGTTGTAATAAATTGGATTCAAATGATCCTTACATTTATGACAAAGTTTAACATTAGGGCTTATATAGTGAAAATTTCAAGATCCAAACATCCACGGCCCACAAAAGAAGTTTCCACGCATGTGCTGGGCTGGTTGGTATGTTTTCATCAAGGGGCATTGCCGGGCTGACGGTTCTGCCTTTACAGACAGCACCTAATCTCTTGGGCCCTGATAATTTCATGGAAAAGTACAATGTACACAAGAGAAATCTCTGCTAAATGATTCTTTTTAAGTCACCCTGGAGCCGGCTGTGGTGGATACCTCAACCCCAGCACTTAAGAGGTCGATTAAGAGTTCAAAATTGGGGGCTGGAGAGATGGTTCCGTGGTTAAGAGTTCAATATTATCCTGAGCTACGTGGAAAATCGATGCCAACACCCTGGGCAAATGAGACCCTGTCTCACACAAGGGAAAACAAAATAAAATTTTCTTTAGGTTAACAGTTCTGTTTCTAGGAACTTAATCAAAGTCCCTAATGTCGGTATATTTTGCAATATTGTTATCATCATTAAGTCTAGATGGAAGAAAAAGACCCCCATTTGTCTCCGGGACTGTCCTTTTCTTGCTGCTGGCTGGATTACTGAGACGGGAAAAAGATAAAGAGGTCTGCATCAGCTAGTCTGGAAAAGCAGTCAATAGTTCTCTCAGAAGAGCTGCGGAGCTCCGGTCCTTCATTTCCTCTCCCCAGGGTTGATGGTTGTTTTGTTGTTGTTGTTGTTTAGCCGAAGATCAGGATCCCTGTTATTTTCCCACTTTCCTGAAAGCTGCCAGCCAGGTGCAAACCCAAGAGGAGCGCCCCAAGGTACCCCGGTACCCCAAGGACTTGTCTGGACGGCAGAACGGTGCTGTGTCTCTACGCCCTATGCCCGAGGGTGCCGGGACGCCAGAAGAGAGACCCGGCTCCTCCCTTGATGTTACTCACCGCTGACATCCCGAGGCCACAGTTCCTGCACACCTAGCTGCGCAGCTCCACGCCCGCCTCCGCTGCTCTGAGAACCCCCGAGGAAATCAAAACAAGGATCCCAGTCGCAGGTGACGCTTGGACATAATCTTCTCCAGGAACTACAATTGGGTGAACCTGTTCCTGAACTTGGCTCGGCTCCGGGTGTTTGAGATTCTAGAGAGCGAGCACGTACCGAGGGCGCATGGGCAGGCCTGCCGGAATGAGTGCGCACACCTGCGGAGAAAGGCAGGGAAAACGCACACCTGCAGGAGCTGAGCTGGTCCAGACTGGCACCCCTGGGGCTGAAGCCAGTGAAATTTACGGCCCCCCGGAAACTCACCAATTTGTTAGCCTGAGTCTTGTGCTGTGGTGGTTTGGATTTGGTTTGGTTTCAGGATCTCATTCTGCGCTGAGACTGACCTGGAACTCACTCTGTAGCCCGGGCTAGCCCTCAACTCTTAGAAGGCTGGGATTAAAGGAACCAGGCCAGAATCCCTGCTGTGTCTTGACAAACAAGAGCACCCTGGGAAGGGGAGTCCATGTTCAGAAACCAGCGTGGTCCTTCTGAACCAGACTCGGACCTGGAATTATTAGTACTATCAGGATACTATAAAATAAAGTGGCATATGGTACTTTAGTCAAAGGGAGAAGGATCATATTTATTTTTTGAGTCTCACTATGTAGCCCAGGCTGACCTTTTGCCTCAGGGTCCCAGGGTACTGTGATTACAGACTAGAGCCACTTAACAGAAGGACTTTTTTTTTTTTAATAGCTTAGTTTCCAGACACTTCATTTAAGCTAACTGTGTGTATCCTAAGGACAGGCTGCTTTTTGTAGAGACTATTAAATACATGAACCCATGGGGATTGGGGAGAGTAAGCAGGGCTAAAGAGATAGTTCAACCTGCCATAAAGTCTAAAGACCTGAGCCTCAGATCAGATGGTGGAGAGAAAGAACTGAAAGAGAAAATGTTCCCGTAACTTCGCTCTGAAAAAACCCTGGCAGAAAACCGCACCAGCTTTGGCGGAGGTTTGCACCGAAGCTGGGCTTACTCCCACAGAAGGAGCTAGCCGGAACTATGCTGTGCTGTCCTGCTTGAGTCTAAGATGCCGGTGAGAGTGCCAGAATAGACCCAAATTGGGGACACTTCCTCTAACAGTGACCTGCACTGTGGGATCTACTCGTTTGTTTTTATTTACTTATTCGCTATCTATTTACTTACTTGTGTATTTATTTATTTTAGCTAAGACTGACAATGGAAGGGCGCCAGCTGCAAAGCAGGTGCAGGGGAAGAGATTCTGGAAGGCCGCCTTCACCCAGGGCCCAGGGCCAGCACTTCAGGGACCACACTTGTGGCTTTCTTATGTTGAGTGTCCGGGGTGCCTATGCTGTCAAAGAGAGACCGGTGAAAGACAGAGATCACTTCAGTTGCGTAAGCTCTTAGCCTTCTAGACAGGGTCCTCTGGTCCTCCAAAGCTGCTGAAAAGAAAGGTGATATCTCTTTGGGATGGTAGCGACAATCGCAATAGCAATAGGGTCTGCTTTGACATGGGTGTTCTTGTGGGTGGCAACTGGTCTCTCTTTAGCTATGCATGCTGAGGCGGGAGGGGAGCTAGGGATAAAGGGATGAGGAGAGAGGAGAAGAAGGGCGCTCAGAGAGGGAGAAAATTCTTCGGATTCAGAGCTCTAGTTGCAATTTATTTTCTCTCTCCCTTTCCATCTATCCCAGGGTCATCTGGCCCCAACTTCCAGATTTACTTCTCAGGAATACTCCCCGTGGTCAGGTCTGTGCCAGCCTGTGGTGTGCGCATAGGCTTGAGAACTTACTGGAATGCCAGGCTCACGCTCCGACCAAACCAGAGACCTCAGACTTGGGGACAGCTACGGACTACTCCAAGAACCCAGAGCACCAAGGAGGCTAGCTCCAAGGCTGGAGGTGCCTGCTGCTGGCCCTCCAATCTCGCTCACTTTTCCCACACTAGGTCTAGCTCTGGGGAGACTTCTGGAAAGCTTTGCTTCCACTGCCTCAACTCAAGGCCTCTCCAGAGCCCACAGAGAGGTTGACAAACAACTGGTTTGGGGTTTCCGATATAAATGAAAGAGCCCTACCTGTTCCCAGGGCCAACTGCTTAGCTTCAGTTTCCTTTCCCTCTGCGGCTCACTATGACTATCCCCTCCCTGCATTCCTGCCTCCCGCTAGATGGAGAAGCTGGCAACTGACAGGCCAGGTGCTGGAGAGGTAACCCAGCAAGAGGCGGCTGGATGGGTCTGTACAAATCTGCTTAAAGATGCTAATGTTCGGAGGGAGACATTTCAGCACCGCGGCCTAGGACAGGGCACCCACCAAGGCCAACCCCCCCCCCCCCCGTGTGTGTGTGTGTGTGTGTGTGTGTGTGTGTGTGTGTGTGTGTCTGTGTGTCTGTCTGTCTGTCTGTCTTTCTCCCTCCCTCTTGTCTCTGTGTCTGTCTCTCTCTGTATGTGTGTCTCTCTCCTCCCTCTCTCCTCCCCCCTCCTTCTCTTTCTCCTCCTCCTCCTTTCATTCACCTAACCTTACTTCTCATATTTTGGAGACAAGCCACCCTGCGCATTCCTTGTTTTCATTTCTCTTTCAGGACCCTGGTCACAGAGTACCGGAGGCCCCTGCAGATGCCAGCAGACACCATGCAGGATGCAGACCCTGTGCTGTCCTATGGGATGAAACTCACGTGGGACATCAATGATCCTCAGATGCCTCAGGTGAGGAAGACGCTGCGCTGAAGGTAAAACGTGGCACCGTCCAGCCAAAGGGGAAACCTGCAAGCTGATTCATGCTGAGACACACACACACACACACACACACACGCACAAGGAGGAAAGTTGGACTCTACAGAAAGCATAGTTCAGGTTAGAGAAGTGTCTTTTTAAAGTGATTTACTTGTGCTTCTCCGAAACACGCTTAAAGCAGCAGAACTGCAGACTTCTGTTCCTTAGTCATTCTTTCTCCATTCTCTTAACCAAGGCAAAAACTGAGTCTCTATTTCTTGGAGGCTGAGGCAGGAGAACTGCTGCAAATTCAAGGCCAGTTTGGGCTACTTAACAAAACCTCGTTGCAAAACAGAACAAAAAGCCTCACTCCTAACTCGCTTGTTTGAAGTTCAAGAGAATCTCAGCTAAAGTAAGATGTGCTGGTTCTCACGTGGCCAAGCCAGACTCTAGGAGGTGACCGGAATCTCACAGAAATGTCCAGACTGGAGTGACTTATGGAAAGTGCTCCATCACGTGCATGAGAAGACGCCACAGTCAGGATACCGAAACCATCCTTGCTCCACACTCACTTCCCTAGCAGTGAAATAATCATCCTTTCAGGGTGAATTTGTTTTTCATTATCAGAGGCAAGTACAGAAAATGAAGCAGGCAACTTATGTTTGGATTGACACTAACGGCTTTAAAGTCAGTCCTGTGAATGTGTGCATGTGTGCATGTGTGCGTGCGTGCATGTGCGTGTGTGTGTGTGTGTGTGTGTGTGTGTGTCTGTTGTTCATGTGCACACATGCACACTTAGGGCCTGAGAAGATTTGCCTTCCTAGCAGCTATGAAGGTGAGCCTCCAGTAAAGTCTTGGTTCAAGTGTTTGAAAGTTGCCTTTATTTGGCTTCTGTGCTGTGCCAGGCAATACTCAGAGATGAGAAATGTGAGAGTAAGGTGTGCAGCCTCTGGCCGAGTTCAGCAGGTTTGATGCACATGTGTGTGGGGAGTTTCACTCTCTCGCTTGTGTTCAGCTTGCCTCCTTCAGCATCTCACAGGACAACTGTTCTAAACTAGACCACAGCCTGCATGTCCCATCACTGCTGACTTCTGTCGACCAAAGTTCCCATTGAAAAAGAATCAGATCAAAATAAAGAGGATCTTTCTCTCTCTCTCTCTCTCTCTCTCTCTCTCTCTCTCTCTCTCTCTCT
>OU015746.1:71879452-71912580 GCA_907169655.1 Acomys percivali | reverse complement strand
ATTTCAGGTACACATACCCCACACATACACAAAGATGCACACACACAATTAGAAACAAGCATAAAATAAATCTTTCAAATGCTGAATGGAGGCAAAGAGTTGAAAGCTTTTATTTTCAGAGCAGCTGGTCAGCTGTAAATATTTTAATTTTGCCTTGCTTTCCATGATCTGAGATTATGCAAATAATAAAATGTCCCCAAATTGCATTCAATTTAGTGCATTGGGAGAAAAATGTAAAAATAGTCCCTCCAGCCTTATCTTTTAACTCACCTTTGTAATGTGCACTGAGTCCTTTTTCCTGGAAGAGATTAACCTGAAGCACTTCCTCCATCTTGGAGATTTTGGTCCTCCATGTAGATTCAGACCATTGTTTAGAAAGAGTGAGTTGTCTGTAGATCCGAAGAAGAGCTTTCCCATGAAACAGAATGTTTATTTTATATTTTGACATCGTGTGTGTGTGTGTGTGTGTGTGTGTGTGTGTGTGTGTGACCTTAATACTGAGCTGTGAAATTCAGAGATTAACATGTGTTTTTATCTTTCAGTACTTGGAAGTAGAATGTCAGCCACAAGGAGCCATCCCAGCATCTAGGGTCAACTACAGGTCAAACATAACCTATAGCCAGGCCCCGGTAGCTGTGTGAACTCTGACAAGTCTCTTGACCTCTTTGATCTCCTTGACCTATTCTATAAGACAGGCCTGATAGTTGTCCCACTATAATGTGAAGGCTAGTTATAATAAATATGCAAATGCCACTTAGAAACCTTATAAACATCAATACCTTATAGACGTGCATTATTTAGGACCCACCAAGCATGTGGCTGACAATTGATATTGTATACTAGAATAATTTGGGCTTGTCTAGAGCTATTAAAAAAAAAAGTCCTGTTTTATCTTCCAGTGCATGGAGGAAGTTAAAGGTGGGGTGCCTATGACTGGGGCTCCCTAATGTAAAACCCTATTCTGTCTGCTATCTTTTCCCAGGAACCAATCCACTTTGACCACTTCCGAGAGTGGCCTGATGGCTACGTGCGCTTCATCTACAGCAGCCAGGAGAAGAAGGCTCAGCGCCACCTGAGCGGCTGGGCCATGCGCAACACCAACAACCACAATGGCCACATCCTCAAGAAGTCCTGCCTGGGCGTGGTGGTGTGCGCGAGCGCCTGCGCCCTGCAGGATGGCTCGCACCTGCAGCTGAGGCCAGCCATCTGTGACAAGGCCCGGCTGAAACAGCAGAGTGAGGGCAGGATAGCGACAGTTGGGGGAGGGTGGCTTTGGAGCCCTGGGTTCTCTGTTCCCAGCTGAGGTCCCCGTAGAAGGTTCTGGGCTGCAGGTTGAGCTTAACATTTCTCCCTCTGGTGTTTGCAGAGAAAGCTTGTCCCAACTGCCATTCAGCTTTGGAGCTGGTCCCTTGCCGAGGGCACAGCGGGTACCCTGTCACCAACTTCTGGCGACTTGATGGCAACGCGATATTTTTTCAGGTAAGTGACCATCTTAATCAGGGTGACTATTGCTGTGATGAAACATCAAGACCAAAAAGCAAGTTGGGGAGGAAAAGGTTTATTTGGCCTATACTTCCACATTGCTGTTTATCACCAAAGGAAGTCAGGACAGGAACTCAAGTAGGGCTGGAACCTGGAGACAGACGCTGATGCAGACGCCATGGAGGGGTGCTGCTTACTGACTTGTCTGCCCAGGCTTCCTCTGCCTGCTTTTCTGTAGAATCCAGGACCTCCAGCCCAGGAATGGAATCACTTTCCTCCAATGGTCACTCATTGAAAAAATGCCCTACAGCTAGATCTCATGGAGGTATTTCCTAAACTGAGACTCCTTTCTCTCTCTATGATGATGCCAGCTTGTGTCAAGTTGACACCCCAAACCAGCCAGGACAGAGGGTCAGAACATCATTTGTACTAAGTACTCTGTCATACAACATGGAACAAACTGCCTGCCACCTGCCCTGGAAATTAAAGCTCAGATTCCCTGTAAGCTCTCTGATTCCTAGGAATCAAGGGATAAGCTGTTTGGCTAGATTTTGTTGTTTCCCCAGACAGAGTCCGGTGCACAACCCAGTCTCACCTGGAACTTGCTAGGTAGCCCAAGCTGGCCTTGAACTCATGATCCTCCTGCTTTAGTCTGCTGAGTGCTGGAATCACAGCTGTGTGCCACCTTGGATGGCTCAGTGTGTTCTTTAAGGGCCAGATATATGAACCCAGTTACATTTGTTTGAGAGAATATTTGGATTGCAAGTTACATTTTAAGATATCTGTTGTCCTTGTTGTCCTTTTTTTTTTCCTTAGAAAACAGGGTCCTGATATGTAGCCCAGGATAGCCCAGAACTCACAATGTAGGCCATGAGGGTCTCATCATACTCTGTCCCTCCTACCTCAGTCTGTCAAATACTGGGATAACAGGCATGAACTATCATACACAGCTAAGATGTCTGCTATTGATGCTATTTTACTTTGAGTAACTCTTTGTTATTTTAAAGAACAGTAAAAAAAGAAAAAACAAAAACAAAACAACAACAACTACAACAAAACCTTTGCAGTCTAAGAAAGACACATTCCAGTTTGAACCAGCTCCCAGCACACTTGGCTTTTTTTCTAGAGAAACTGATAGACAATTCAATTTCTTCATTAACACAGGCCAAAGGAGTTCATGATCACCCCAGACCAGAAAGTAAGTCAGAAACAGAAGGCAGAAGAAGTGCCCTCAAGAGACAGATGGCCTCTTTCTACCAACCCCAGAAAAGGAGATCAGGAGAGCCTGAGGTAATGGCTGACACCACCGAGATCTCTGTGTTTGCTTACACGGCACACTGACAGCTAACTGAAAGATAGATGCCATGTATCAATAGCAAAGGTTTAATTTCATATGAAAATTACATATATCTAGCAAATGTCATAGTTAGTTCAGGGCTCTAATCCCTTCTTTAAAATAGGTAAATGTTCTCTAGAGGCGATGCCATTAGGATGTTTGCTGCACCTGGGAGACAGAGGCAAGAGAGCTTGAGGCCAGCCTGTTCTCCAGAGGGAGTTCCAGGACAGCCAGGGATACACAAAGAAACCCTGTCTCAGAAACACCAAAAGGGAAAAAAAGAATCCACCACCTCCTTGATGGTATCATACTGGGGACCAAGCCTAAAACACGGGAACCGTTGGGGGACACTCAAGATCCAAGCACTAGCATCAGAGTTTATGAAGGAACAGACAAGTTTTCCTTTGGCAACATGATCAAAGTTTCATTCCCCACCAAAACAGGCCAAGCAGGCAGAGAGCATGAGCAGAGGAGACCCTGACGTAATTCAAGCCCTTCCACACACCAAGTGCTGATATGGGTTCATGCATTCCAGGGCTACAGAAACCCTCTGAAAAGCTACAATTAAACCCTGTGCTTAAGATGCTGATCCTTGGTCCAAAGAAAACAATACAGCTGTTCAGTTGGGAGGGCCAGGGCAGGATTTGAAGGCAGGTCTAAGTGGCTCCCAGGCCTCCACTATTAGAAGCACATGGATGAGAATTGGTACATCAGCTTCTCAGACCCATCCTGCCTGGCTACTGGGGACCTTCCTCCTTCAGTGCATCCATCAGTAATCTCTGGACCCCAGGCCTAAACTGCAAACCTTAGCAGGGCATGGTTCACTACACAGGTGTATTTTATTTATGTGGTTGGTTGTTGCTATGAGTCAAGATGCTCACATTATTTACATATTTTATGTTATGGTATGTGTTGTGTGTCATGTTTGTACTTTTGACTTCTTCATAGGCAGGAAGCACTCAGGACAGCGGTGGACACCTCAATGGCATGCCTGCCCTGGAACCCACGGAACTGTTTGATATGACTGCTGATACCAGCTTCCCCACTACAGGGCAGTCCTGCCCTCCCATCCCAAACTCTGATGTTCACAGAGTTCCCTGTGACCTAGCCACCTTTCAAGGAGATCTAATGCTGCCCTTTCAGAAATACTCAAATCCAAGTATCTATTTGCCCAGACCACCTTGGAGCTATGAATTGGCAGGTTGTGGGGTTACAGGTTCAAATCCATATCCCAGCCTGTATAAAGAGTCCTCCAGTATGCCCAATGATACAGACTGGGTCCATCTGAACTCAGTTCAATATAATGTCAGCTCATATGGCAGCTATGAGAGAAGCTTGGATTTCACAGCTAAATATCATGGCTGGAAACCTACGCATGGGAAACCTAGCCTTGAGGAGAGGGTTGACTATGGGCAGTGCCAAGCTCTGACCGCACGCCCTTATTACAACTCAGAGCTGCCCTGCAGGTACCTGCCAGCACCACCAGCAGGCACTCAGGCCCTGCAGACAGTGATCACCACCACGGTGGCTTACCAGGCTTACCCGCACCCTGCTCTGAAACATGGTGACAGCATGCAGGAGGTTAGCAGCCTTGCCAGCTGTACCTACGCTTCTGAAAACCTCACAGTCCCCATCTACCCACAAGCCTTAGACCCTCCCGATGGAGTCATCCAATCAGCCTCTCCTTCAGGGAGAGCCCCTGTGAAAGTCCCTGGCGATTGCCACTCTGCCGCCAGACCCACTGTGGCTTTTCCTCATGAGACAGAACCCCCCAGGGCAGATGGGGTGGAGGTGTGGGATGTGTGTCTGTCTGGAGTGGGCTCTGTGATGGGTTTCTTGGATAGGACAGGACAGCCCTTCAGCTTTGACAATGAGGACTTTTAGAAGGATTCTAGGGCACACACACCGTGATAATGGCGTGCACGCAAAACATACGTGCTTAAGGGCAACTACTGATTGTTTTGATGATTCAGTGTGTGTGTGTGTGTGTGTGTGTGTGTGTGTGATATACAGGCCGCAAGACTGGAGTGAGCATAAGGGTATGCTGAGGAAATTACCAGTTGGAAATGATAAGTGCTGGGAGTTTGCACAGCATTTTCAAACCCGCCATACCACATCGGCTATTAGGAGTTTGAGTCCCACACAGGAGCAAATAAACTAGCTGGAGGGCGGCAATGCACTGGCCTGACTTCCCTTAGCCTCCGGGCTGAGGATCCTATTCTCACTCTTAGCCTTTTCACTTTGGACTGTTAGGGAATTTTACACATCCACACACAAGCAGCATCAAGAGCTTGTCTAAGCAGCTTCAGAGTAGAAACTCGGAGAGAAATGTATGACACGCAGCAAGTGCTCTGTTACACTCTGCAGGATTTTCCATAGATCAAACAATAAATCTGTAAATCAAGAGGAACCCTCCATAGCCAGGGGTACCATGACACCTGTGAACTGAGGCTCCCAGTGAAAAGCGAAACCTCACCTGCGTTAAGGATTCCACGGTGGCGATTGGTGGGTGAGAACTTCTGTGATGCTGAGAGCTGGGATGTTGCAGGTCTGAATGCAGACCTGTGAGTGTACCCTCTTACTAGCTGTATACTACCTAAGATTAAGTGAATCCTCCTGGGAAATTCAAACTGACCCTGAGTTTCCACTGGCCCCAAAGCTGAGAGCATCACCAAGTAGCATCTTAGGCTCATAAAGATATTTTCCTGCCTTACTATATATAACCTGCCTACCTGGTATTTCCACAAATGTATTTTTCAAATACCTTGATTTATGAGTTCCTTTGTTCTCTTATTATAAAAACTTAATGATCCTGTTTTGAACATATTATTGGGGGGGGAGGGTGGACCTGAATCCATGTTCCCTGCTCCATGGCCACTTATATTTAGTTCCATAATAAATTATCTCTTATTTCCTCTAAAGAGCTGTGGTTTTGTGTCAACATACCTCTGTAACCCCAGCACTCTGGAGGCAGAGACAGGAGGATGAGCCTGTGGTACTTACTGTAGGTGGCGTTTCAAATATCAATCTCCACCAGACAGCAACTGTGTTTCATGAGTCACTCAGGAAGAAGTTCAGACCTGTAACCAGCTGGTAAGACACAACTCGTTATACGAACACGTTGAAATCGCCAACTGATTTATACACAAGTTAACTAGTGTAGCTTTTTGGTTTCTATGCTGACAAAACCGAACTTAATCTATATGAATAAAAGAGAATTGATAACTCACAAAGTTAATCTATGGAAGAGTTTATGTTTACTAACCCATCTGGTGAGTTTGGTAGTTCTTAACTCTGTTGCTGGTTATTTGGTGGCTACCAGTGTTCCTGTTCCTCAAGTCTGCTGTGGCCAGGACACCTGGAGATCCAGGTCTCTGATGAGGACAACTTGCCTTGAGTCTGTGAAATGCTACACCAGGCATTCACTGAACCAAAGGAGAAGCATGTGATGACAGCATAATGGATGTTCCCAGTGACCTGTGTCAGTTTCTGCAGATGCCAGGAAAAATCATTTCAAGGTGATTCTCAGGAATTTGTCATAGATTGTAGATTAAAAGTGCTTGCTAGCTGGTAATTTACACTGCCAGCTTACAGTATGATTTGAGTGTTTTTTGAGCTAGAAATGTGGATTCCAAGTTGTTCTCAAAAGGGTAAATATATGTAAAGAATATGTCCAAAAATATGTCCAAAAAGTAAATAACCCAACAAAGTACAAACGTAAAGAACGTGAACTCCCACAGTTGCCAATGACTTTTTGAATATTTCCTGAGGGAAATTTTAAATTAAGTAAAAAACCCATTTGCATATGTAGCTGTCCACTGATACAAAGGGCGAATTCTCCAGTTTTGATTGGAAGTTTGCTGTGGTGGGCTATCCCACTGTGAAGGACAACTCAACACTCAATCAAGACATGCATGACCAAGCGGCTGGAGTAACAACATTCTGCTAGGCAGTTTCCCCCTAAGTAACTCTGGCATTGGCATTCCTGCACTCCTCATGTGCCCGGAAATCAGTTTGTGTTACTCTGAGAAGCGACCTGTGCTTCTGCTTCCATTAAACCCACCTGAAGGTGACTTACTTGAATCTTGTAATCTTCCTGCCTCGGTGTCCCTAGCAGCTTGGACTACACTCTTGGAATTCTATGTCCAACTTGAAAGTGCTTTGCACAGTTAATCCAACAGCCTGTCTGGAGGCCCTGTTTCATGCTAGACATCCCTTAGTGCTGAAACTATAACAGCAAAGGAGCAGATCCAATGCCTGCTGAGCTGACATCCTGCTTATAAAGACTGCCAGTGCAGCAAACAGTTGTCAACCAGAAAATACACAGGTGGCACGCGGTGATGAGCGCTAGGGAAGAAAGCGTGGCTTGAGTATGTCCCCTGGTATGACGTTGCTGAGAGGTGAGACAACTACAAGCCAACCAGATACTGAGGGCGGGGCCTCAGGACTGGTTTCCTGTCCTTATCACAACAGCGGATTTGTTGTAGAAGCAAGCACAACTCTGTCTTGCTCTCTCTCGCCCTCAGGCTTTCTGCCCTAGCAAGAAGAAGGCCCTGGCAGGGTGTCAGCTTCTTGTCACAGAACTTGTCACCAGAACCATCAGAAATCGCTTTCTTTTTAGACATTATCCCGCCTGCAGCATTCTGTTGTAGCAACATGAAGCAGCCCAAGAGGTCAGGTGTGGTGGCACAAGCTCAGCACTTGAAAGGCAGAGGAAGAGGATCTCCCCACCAAGCTCAAGGTCAGCCTGGTCACAGAGTGAATGTTAGGCTAGCCAGGGCTGTACAGTGATACTGTCTTTAAAAAACAAATAAGCAGGGGCTGGAGAGATAGCTCAGTGATTAAGAGTACTGACTGCTCTTCCAGAGGACCAGGGTTCGACTCCCAGCAACCACGTGGCAGCTCAAAACTGCCTGTAACTCCAAGATCTAACACCCTCACTCAAATACACATGCAGGCAAAAAAAAAAAAAAAAAAAAAACAATGCACAAAAATAAAAAAATAATTATTAAAAACAACCAATGAAATAGAGAAAGGAGATTAGAAATATGGGCAAGGAAGAAGAAGCATAGAGATCAGCCCATGTGGAAATACAGGTTCAGACTGCCTCAGGCCCTGGCATCGCCCCAGTGTGTGTGGGCTGGGACTCGGGGGAGAGGAGTAAGGCAGGACGTGGGCACAAACCAACTTAAGGAAGGGCTTACTCTGGCTTACAGCCCCCAGAGAATATGTCCATAATGGCAGAGAAGGCATGGCAGAGGAGCAGGACGCTGAAAGGTTCTTAATTCACAATACGCTTACAAAGTATTATCAGTCGGAGGTTCTGAGAAGGCCGGATGATAACACCTTCAGGATTGCTCATCTTCAATTAGATTAAAAAGGTGCTGTCTCAAGGAAGCATGGAGCTGCCGGGCCGGGCTGTCTGGGCAGTCGTCATCGTCGTCGTCGTCATCATCATCATCGTGGTGTCCCTGGAGAATGTTCTGCCCGACTTGATAAGAAAGATGCTGATACTTTCAAAGCAAACTGGCAAACACTCTGCCCTACAAGGAGAACTGGAAAAAAAAAAGTCCCTGTGAGACTTAACCACTGACTGCACGAAGTGGATTGGCTCAGGCCCTGGCCTCAGGATGTGAGGGCAGCCTGGTCTATTTAGACAGGGCTGGGCTAGCCATGACTTTGTAGCAAGACCTGTCTCAAGAGAAAACAAAACAGGATTAACAACTAAAAACGTGATTATCTGAAGATAAACCCCTTTGTCTATTTTTTGGGGGGGTCTTGTGCTTTAGGGGTCTTTAAAAAAAAAGCCATTGCCTGCTACATCCGAGTTGATGTGGACATTTTAAGAAGCTTGTGAAAACAGAGGTGAACATAGAGAAGGACATCTGAAAGATGGCGATTCAGGAAATGGCTGCAGAGCTTGAGCTTCTGTTGAGGGCGGGAACCATGTGTGTTCCGGGATCGCAGGTTTGAACCTAGCCTGTGTTATTACATGGTGAGACCTTACCTCAGAACAAAATGATAATAACACACATCCACGTGTTTGACATGAGTCACCGGCAGTGAAAACGACTGCTTAAAACAAAAAACCAACTTCCCTTAAGAGACAGAACATTGGGCTTGCGATATAGCACTTACTTACCCAGCATGTGCGTTCAGTTCTAATATAGAAGGGGTGAGGTAAAAGAGACTTCAGCAAGTTATTCATATACAGAGCACACATGTAAGACATTTCTAGACACATACATAAGTAGAAAAATAGCTCAAGATTACAAGGAAAGGGTGCCAATAAAAAATAATCCAAGATGTCACAGATGTTGGGAATAACAAGAACTTTGCAACAACTGTTCAAAATACTCAAAGACTGAAAAAAAAATATCCATTGTCATAGAAACTAAAGATACAGGGATGTGGGTGGGAAGCGATATAACATTAAAGGCCCAGACTGAGCCAGAAGTCACAACAGGCAATGGGTTTCATAAGAGCGCAAGTGACAAGAGCAAATGCAGATGGAGTTAATTACCCCAAAAGAGAAGGCTCCTGCAGGGAAGACATCAGCCAATGGAGGCCAGAAACAGTTGGCAGAGTAGCTCTGCAGTGTATCCTTTGACAAGAGAGAGATGTCCAAACAGCCTAAGCATTCTGACAACTCAACGGGGGAGGGAGGGCAGTGCCGAACTGATTAAAGATAGTCAACTGATATGAATAAACATTTCTCAAAAGCAGATAGAAAGGTGGCCAGTGTGTAAACAAACAAACAAAAAAATTGTTCAGCATCAGGAAAAGAAACTAAAAACTACAGTGAGATTTCCTCCCACCTTGGGTGGAACGACTGTAACCAAAACAGCAGCAATAACTGGTATGGAAGTTTTGGTTTCTCGGTTATGTTATGTAAATATGGTTTTGTTTAATCCCAGGTGGAATATGGAATTATCCACAGCAACAGACTATTTGCCTCCTGTGGCTCTGAGAAGGGTGTGGTCTTTGCCAGCTGTGGTTAGTTTGATTCTGAGGACTCTGGAGAGGGGATAAATGCCAGAGTCCAGAGAGAGACAAGGGGCAGGGTGATTCCAAGAAAGAAGAATGCTGGTGCTCCCCCCTACTGCTCCTGGTTGCTGTTGAGGCAGTGTGACAAGAAGTCGGCGATGTCCTGAAACAAAGATTGGACTTGCCCCCAAGAAACTTGACGACCCTAAATAGCAGGAAGTAGCCAAAGAGAACTACGCCCCTTCTCCCCACTGACTTTCTTTCTCTCCTACCTGGTGTTGGGGTGTTGGGAGGGATTAAAGTGGAAAAGGGAGAAAGAGATATAGAGAAACTCCAGAAAAATAAAATAGTTTAAAAATAGCACCTACAAACAACAACAAAAAGAAATGTGGGCCAGATGCAAAGAAAAAGAAGTTATATGTATTTATAATATATGTATATATCTATTATATACATTTATTGTGATATCATTGTGTATAATTATCATTATATAACTATATTATATAATTATAATTATAAATTATAATATATTATATACATTACATTATTTCCATATATCACATATAGTGGAACATAAATTATCATTGCCCTTATGGAAAACAGTGTTGGGGATCCTTAAAAAGCTTAATATAATAAACCACTATTATAACAAAATGAAATTAATGTCAGATAGGAGTCCAATTCCTCTTTGCTACAGTGGTACTCACGACAGTTAAAATGCAGGATCAGACTGAGATGTCCATCATTAAGAGAAATAGATCTTGAAAATGTGAAGACATACTTTTAGAGTATTACTCAGCCACAAAACCCTGTAATTTGTGGCAAATTGGATAGAATGCAGTGGAATTATGTTAAGTGACATAAGCCACGGGAAAACAAAAAACATCATGATCTTACAGGTAGAAGCTTAAAACCCTGTTCTCATAGAAGTAGAGCTTGTAGTCTCTAGAGGCTAAGGAGGGTGGAAAGAGAAAAAATAAAAGGGATCTGGCTATAGCACTTCAGTGCAGTTCTCTGGAGGAAATGGTTCCGGGGCAGTACAGCATGGCAGGGCAAGCACACTTGTCAACAAATTTAACATATGCTTTGCAAAGGGAGTCCAAGGGCTCCCAGCACAAGGAATGTATAGGGAGCTGGGTAACCAGTTACCCTGACTCAGCTATTACACTGTGTATAAATGAACCCAACTGCCATGCTGTATCCCCTAGGTGTGTACAACCCACAGCCCGATGTAATGGACAATGATTACTATTGGCAGAATGAAGAAGGATTTGAACTCGTGAGCACAACTGGCAGAGTCACCCCACAATATAGCTGCTATCTGAAACAGATCATTCAGCCCATCCCCATTTTGACACATCAATTCCACAGATACCCTAGACAATTAAAAACGTGTTTCCACAAAATACATAAGGAATTATCATGGCCACTCTGTACTAACCAAACATGGATCGACAAGAGAGTGGCTAAGCCAAGGCTGGCAATTTGGACCATGGAAGTCATACAAGTCAAATAATTTCAAGAGTGAGCTCTCTGTAGTGATGTAGGTGATCTTCACACATCATGTGCTGAGGAAAAGCCACGAGACATGAAAGGGCACAGACCCCATAAATCAGTTTTTGTGAGGTTATACACTGTGTTTCCATGGGTCGAAGGTAAGTACCTGGATGCTCATGGCTCCAAGGGCTTCAGGGAACTATGGAGAATCAGTCTGCACGATGGCCAAGGCTGTGGTGACTTGGGTGCACAATTATAAAAACACAACAAACTCTGCACCCAAGATCTGGCATCTCATTATATTTTTTTATTTCAATTTTTTAAAAATGTGAATTCTTTGGGTTTCCCAGAATAAAACAATAGCCTCATGATTCCCCTGCCAGTTAACTGAGTCTAGAGTGGTGGACAGTCTAAAGTCCTTCACTCCTGTTCCACGTGAGTGCATGAGAATTCTGCTGTGCCTGACAAATTAAATTTTAATATATGTAACTGATAGTGGGCTTTTTGTTTTGTTTTTGTTTGTTTTTCGAGACAGGATTTCTCTGTGTATACTTGGCTGTCCTGAACTCACTTTGTATACGAGGCTGGCCTCGAACTCACAGAGATCCACCTGCCTCTGCCTCCTGAGTGCTGGGATTAAAGGCATGCGCCACCATGCCCGGCTTATAACTGGTAGTGTTAATACAATAAACTTTCTTCCATAAAGGGCTGTAAATGTACTTAAATATTAGAGGCCTTTAAAATCTCAGAATGGTGTTTTTAAAAAGCCATGCCAGAAAGCTTATGCAAAGACTTCTTTTAATATGAAGGTCATAGTCACCTTCCATGCTAAAAAAGAGCTGCATAGATTTCTGGGGATGCTTCATTCAAAACGTACCTCCCAAAAGTCTCATTGTGACCTAGCTCAAGAATTGCTCACCTTAAGAAATTGAACAGGCTAGGGATGTAAAGTTGGATTTTATCCATCCCTTCGTTTCACTGGGTCTTTTGAGTAGATTTTAAATTGTACTTAAGGGCCCTTGAAATTCATTTGGGGCAGTGACTGAATATCATGTTACTGTAAAACTTTCTAAGTCAATGAACAAAACTATAAACAAAATCAGTGGCCCCAGAAACATATTGATAACGATCAGTTTCACAGAATCGTTTTGACAGAAGCCACATACTTGAGATGATATAATTTATTACTTCCTCCCAAGAAAGACAACCCCAAGAGTGATCCGTACAAGGAATGAGGTGAGCTGACAGCCATGCACCTGCCACTGACAGGCCTCCCCTGGGGCCTTTGAGATTCCAGGAGTGTCCCTTAGAGATATTTTTGTCTGTTCCAATGAGGTGTTTGGGGTTTGCTGTCTTTTGATCTTCTAAATAAGGACCTGCTCTGATGATACAGCCCCTGGAAACAGCGTGGGATAGGTGTGGAGGGTCCCAGTGCTGCAATGCCACTCAGTCTAGATGTTGTTAACAGTCATTCCTGATCTTGTAAAACTCAGCAAGCATGAACACCAGTGAAAATCAACTTATTATAACTACAGTGAAAACCCTACTTACAAGAGGAAATGAAATGA
Organism: Acomys percivali; assembly: GCA_907169655.1. Lineage (NCBI taxonomy): Eukaryota > Metazoa > Chordata > Mammalia > Rodentia > Muridae > Acomys > Acomys percivali. The sequence goes on along the minus strand of OU015746.1, from coordinate 71,899,710 downwards.
CTTGTTTAGAAGTCCTTTGGGAAAGGTTTGCTTTTTTTTTTTTTTTTTTTTTAACTTTCTGTCAAATAAGAACTTCTCATCCATCATGTCCCTCTAGACTTGGCAACATCATTCTTTCTTCTTTCTACGGATGTTAGATAGTTTGTCATGGTGGGCTCTCTTGGCGTTGGTTCATCTGTGGCTGCCTTAATGCATTAGCAGGAATCCTTCATGTATAGCATGCAGCTGGATTTTCTTTTTTTGTGAGGCTGGAAAAGCACTAACCGGTGCTGTCTGTGCTGCTTTTTTCCTTGTAGACAATCAGATAATCAGGCTGCTGTGAAGAAAACTGCAGAGAACGTCCCTGGGAGGCTGTGCAAAATTGCAATCAGGTGTTTTAAATAGATGCAAAAAAAACTGAGTTACTAAAGCAACTGATGTATCTCTATTTTAAATATTCTGAAGAATTTGCACACACACCAGCTCAATACAGTGTACATTCTCGATGAGATTCTGGACCAGGAAAAGAACATAAGATAAACACTATGGGCTGTAGTTTGGGTCAGCAAGGTAGTTCAGTAGGTGAATGAGTCTGCCACCTTGCCTGATGGGTGACCTGAATTTGATGCTCAGACTCACACAGTGGAAGAAGAAAAATGACCTTCAAATGGTGTTCTCTAACCTTCACAAGCACACCACGGCACACATATGCACTCCCTCACCCCTGCACAATAAATGCATACATTTTGTTTATCTGTTTAAGAAACAAAAGAAAGAAAATATGTGGCCAGGCAGATAGCCCAGCAGTAAAGGTGCATGACACCAAGCCTGATGACCCGAGTTCTGTCCTTGAGACACAAATAGTGGAGAAAGAGACCAACTCCTGAAAATTGTCCTCTGACATACACAAACACATATGGGAGAGAGACAGACAGACAGAGACAGAGACAGAGATGGGGGAGGTAAACAAAATGAAAAAAGAGAAACAGAAAATATTGTCTTTAACTGATGTATCAATATTAATTAGTCATGACAAGTGTGCCACAGAAATGTTAAGATATTCACAGTAGCACACTATCTTGGTAATTTTCTATAAATATAAAATTTCTCTTGAGATTTAAGGTTTACTTAAAAGTTTTAAATGAATACAGAAGCTTTTGAATGCCACAGCATAAGGACATGGTGTTTGAGGTGCTACCAGTGCCATTTCCCCTGAGCTGCTCATTACCCATTCGCACACCACTTTGGGAGTGGGCTGGGTGGCACATGCCTATATTCCCAGCATTCGGAAGGTAGAGGTGATAGACATGCTAACAAGGCATGAGGAAATCTCTTGGATTTCCATTCCTAACCAAGAACTATAGGCAACTAATGACTGCTGAGAGAGGAAGTACCCTCCCCTTGGGATGAATCGCCTAACTGGCTATCCAACATAAGATAGTCAGACTGAAAATCATAAGACATACTAACGGACTCAGCAGGTTATATTTATATATGCATGTATCTATATATATACACACATATATAAATATATATAAGTAATAATCAATTTAAGAGGGTGTGGGGCCATGGGAGGGGTCAAAAGGAGGAAACAGAAGAGGGAAAGTAATGTAATTATATTTTAATTTTTAAAATTTTTAACTAAAAATGTTAATGACACATACCAAAATCAGCAGTAGGGAGATACATAGTTTACTTGACTTTTTTTCTATTCTATGGTTATATATTGTTTATCAACTAAAGTAAAACAGACTAGTAGAAAAGTCACTCACTGGGCACTAATAGTTTTATATCTACTTAATTATTCTGTATTACACGTATCCCAAATGATTCATTTTCATTAATAATGTAAGGGAAATTTATTCCTGAGCAAGGATATAATAAAATGTTAGAGCATTAATTTTCTTAATAAGACAGGTGATTATTGCAAATGGTTTTCAGAAAAGAATGTCATCACTCCAGCCAGGGAAAGAGGCAAGCTGACTACAGATCTTCAGCTTTCCTCCTCTCCTCCAAGTCCAGTCCCCCAGTCTCACCCCCAGCTCTGAGCAGACCACCAGCTTCGGCCTCCCGACCCCCTTCTGAGTGGATCGCATGGATCTTCTTCTCCAAATTGTCCTCCTGCCCTCATTGCTTCATCCCATCCCCCAACTCTAGCAGGCACTTCCTGGGAATCCGCAGGCCACATCAGCCAGGGAAGCAGGTGGGCTGACTGCAGATCTTCACCTCTCCCTCCATTCCTCCAAGTCCAGGCCAGCCCCTTCCCCAGCTCTGCAGCAGACCAGCTGCTGTGGCCTCTCTCCACTCTCCACACTCTGCCAGCAGGCTAAGCAGATCTCGGTGGAACACCCTGCTTTCTTCCCTTCTGTAGACACCCTCAGAACCTTCCTCCAAGACTATCCCCATTTCACAGTGTCAGCTCCCAATACCTAGAAGCAATTTTACCTAGAACCCCCACTGGTCACACCTGGCAGGGTCCCAGAATTTCCTACCAGGAAACACATAGCCACCACACTCTCCTAAGAACTAGAGAAGGCAACAGAAACCAAGGAACAAAACACCCACCCAACAAAGACAAGACCAGATATAAGCAACTAGAATTACAATATTACCAAACCCAGATGCCTAGATGCAAGTTAAGAAAAACACAATTATCAACAGGCAGGATATGTGTCTCCACTAGAGCCCAGCAACCCTACCACAGCACACGTTGAGAACTGCAACATAGCTGAGGCACAGGACAAAGACCTTAAAATAGCTGTTATGAACATGATAGAGGTCCTTAAAGAGGAAGTGAATAAATCTCTTAGAAATCTACGAAAACACAAAGAAACAGTGGAGGGAAATTATAAACAGGTCAAGACCTGAAATTGGAAACAGAATCAAAAAAAGAAAGCCCAAACTCAGGGAAATCTGGAAATGAAATATTTAGGGACCTCAGAGGCACGCTTCACCAACAGAATACAAGAAATGGAAGAGATAGACCCAGTCACTAAGAACATGATGGAAAAAATGGTCAAAGAAGATGTTAAATCTAAAAATGTATGGCACAAAACATCCAGGAAATATGAGACACTATAAAAAGACCAAATCTAAAAATAACAGGAAGAAGAAGCCCAAGTCAAAGGCACAGAAAATATTTTCAACAAAATCACAGAAGAAAAGTTCCCTAACCTAAGAAGGAGATGCCTATTGAGGTACAAGAAGCATACAGAATACCAAATAGACTGGACAAGAAAAGAAAATCCCCTCCTCACATAATAATTAAAACACTAAATGCATACAACAAAGAAAGAATATTAAAAGCTGCAAGGGAAAAAGACCAAGTAACATATACTAGAATTACACCCGACTTTTCAATGAAGACTCTGAAAGCCAGGTGGACAGATGGACTGCAGACTCTAAGAGATGACAGAGGCCAACTCAGACTACTATATCCAGTAAAACTTACAATCTCAAAACACGGGGAATATAAGCCATTCCATGATAAAACCAAATTTAAGCAGTATTTATCTGAAAATCCATCCCTACAGAAGGTGCAAGCAGGAAATCTCCAACCTAAAGAGGCTAAAACACACTTGAGAAAACACAAGGATAAATAATCCCAGACTGGCCAATCAAAAGAGGGGAAACACACATGCACATAACATACAACAACAATAAAATATCAAGAAGTAACAAATTCTTATGCTCATTAACATCTCTCAATATCAATGGTCTCAATTCCATAAAAAGACAGAATGGATATAAAAACAGGATCTATGCTTCTGAGGCATCCAAGAAACACACTTTAACTTCAAGGACAAACATCATCTCAGAGGGGAGGACATCCTATTGGGACTCTAGATGAGAGAAGCGTGGGAGAATAGCAAAGTAGAAGGATCCAGAGGGTCATTGAAACCTACTGGTAGAACATTATGATAGGCAGATTTGGGCCCAAGGGCCCCACTCAAACTAAGGTACCAGCCAAGGACAATACAGGCGGGAAACTTTAAACCCCTACCCAGATCTAGCCAATGGGCAGAACATTCTCCACAGTTGAGTGGAGAGTGGGGTATGACTTTCACATTTACTCTGGTGCCTCATATTTGACCATGTCCCCTGGAGGGGGAGACCTGATGGCACTCAGATGAAGGACAGCAGGTTACCAAGAAGAGACTTGATACCCTATGAGCATATACAGGGGGAGGAAATCCCCCTCAGGAACAGTCATAGGGGAGGGGAATAAGGGGAAAATGGGAAGGAGAGAAGAATGGGAGGATACAAGGGATGGGATAACCATTGAGATGTAACAAGAATAAATTTTAAAAAAAATTAAAAAATCATCTCAGGGTTTTAAAAAAAAAGTATTCCAGTAAAATGAACCTGAGAATCAAGCTAGTGTAGCCATTTTAATATCTGACAAAATAGACCAAACCAAAACTAATCAGAAGGGATGGGGAAGGACACTACATACTCATCAAAGGAAAAATTCACAAGAGGGCATTGCAATTCTTTACCTCTATACACCAAACACAATTGCACTCAAGTTCATAAAAGAAATACCACTATAGCTTAAATCACATACTGACCCTCACACACTGAGAGTGGGAGACTTCAGTGTCCACCTCTTGCCAATAGTTTTTGTCATCCAGACAAAAACTAAACAGAGAAATGCTGGTGCTCACTGATACCGTAAGCCAAATGGACTGAACAGATATCTACAGAACAGTTCATCTGAACACAACAGAATATATCTTCTTCTCAGGACCTCATGAAATTTTCTCCCAAACTGACCACATACATAGACACAAAGCAAATATCAACAAGTACAAGAAAAGTGAAATAACACCTATCTGACCACCACAGATTGAAACTGGACACCAACAACAACAGGATCAACAGAAAGCCTACAACTTATGCAAACTGAACAACTCACTTCTAAATGAAAAATGGGTCACACCGGAAATTAAGAAATTGAAGATTTTCTGGAATTGAATGAAAATAAATATACAACATATTCAAACTTATGGGGACACAATGAAAGCAGTTCTAAGAGGGAAGTACATAGACCTAAGTGACTACATTAAAAAAAAAAAAAACTGGAGAGATCTAATACTAGTAACTAAATACCACATCAAAAGCTCTCAAACAACAAAAAAGAAAGGAAGGAAGGAAAGACCGAATGAAGGGACAAAGGAGCAAAGGAATGAAACAGAAAGAAATGATATAAAAAAATCAAACTCAGGGTTGAAATCAATAAAATAGAAACAAACAAAACAATACAAAGAATCAATACAATGAAGTTCCCCCCCCCCCTTTGAGAAAATCAGTAAGATTGGCAAACACTTATCCAATTAACTAAAAGACAGAGAGAGAGAATATCCAAATGAACAAAATTAAAAATAAAAAGGGGGGCTGACAATGGGGAAATCCAGAGAATCTTAAGGACATACTTTAAAAACAAAAACCTGTACTCCACTGAATTGAAAACTCTAAAATAAGTGGATAATTTTCTCAATATATATCACTTACCAAAGTTAAATCAAGATCAGGTAAGCAATTTAAACAAACATACAACCCCTAGTGAAATAGAAGCAGTCAAGGCTGCAGAGTTGGCTCAGTTGTTCAAAGCACTGACTGCTGGGCTCAGTTCCCAGCACCCACATGGCAGCTCACAACTAGCTCCAAAATCTGACACCCTCACACAAATGTACATGCAGGAAATGCACCAATGTACATAAGGTAAAAATAAATTTAAAAAGAAGTATGAGCAGTCACTAAAGTCTCCAAGGCCAAAATTTTAAAAATTAAAATTAAAAAATACAAAGGTCAGGGACCTACAGTTTTAGCATAGAATTCTAGTGGACCTTCAAAGAATGATCAATGTCAATGCTCCTCAAATTATTCCACAAAATAAAACAGAAGGGACATTGTCCTATTCATTTTATGAGGCCACAGTTACACTGATACCTAGACCACCTAAAGGCCCAACAAAGAAAGAATTACAAGACATTTCCCCCTTATGAACATAAATACAAAAGTTCTCATAAAATACTTGCAAACCAAATCTAAGAACACAGCTAAAAGATCATATACCATGACCAAATAGGCTTCATCCCAGAGATACAGGGATTCAACATATGTAAATCTATAAATGTAATCCACCATATAAACAAACTGAAAGACAAAAACCACACAATCATCTCATTAGATGCAGAAGAGGTCTTTGACAAAATCCAACACCCTTTCATGATAAAAGTCCTAAAGAGTTTAGGGATACAAGGGACATACCTCAACATAATAAAGGCAATTTACAGCAAACCTGTAACCAACATCAACTTAAATGGAGTGAAATACAAAGCAATTCCACTATAATCAGAAAGAAGACAAGGCTGTCCAATCACTCCTTACCTCATCAATATAGTACTTGAAGGCTTAGCTAGAGCACTGAGACAACTGAAGGCAGGATGACAATTGGAAAGGAAGAACTCAAAATATCATTATTTTCAAGTGATATAATAGTACATAAATGACCCTAAAAACTCCCCTGGGAAACTCCTCAGCAAAGTAGTTGGATACAAAATTAATTCACAAAAACCATTAGCCTTCTTATGTAAAAATGACAGAAGGATTGAGAAAGAAATCAGGGAAACAATATCTTTCACAATTGTTTCAAATAATATAAAATACCTTAGGGGTAACTGTAATCAAACAATTGAAAGACTTGCATGATATAAACTTTAAGAATTTGAAGAAGATATCAGATGATGGAAAGATCTTCCATGCTCATGATCAGTAAGATTAACATAGTAAAAATAGCCATGGTACTAAAAACAATCTACTGGTTCAATGCAATCCCTATCAAAATTGCAACACAGTTCTTCACAAATCTTGAAAAGACAATTTTCAGCTTCATACAGAAATATACACACATACATGCACACACGCACGCACCAAAACAAAACTGGATAGCTAAAACAATCCTGAATAATAAAAGAACTGCTGGAAATATTGCCACCCCCAACTTCAAATTTTAATATAGAGCTATAGTAATAAAATAATATTGGCACAAAAACAGATACATTGATCAATGAAATCAAATTGAAGACCCAGACATAAATGTGTACACTTATGGATATCTGATTTTTTTAAATTAAAAAAATCTTAAACAAATAGTGCTGGTCAAACTGGATGTCTGCGTGTAGAAACATCCAAGTAGATCCATACTTATCACCCTGCATAAAACTAAACTCCAAGGAGATCAAAGACCTCAACATAAAACCAGATACACTGAACCTGACAGGAGAGAAGTGGGAAATAGCCTTGGACCCATTGGCACAGAAAAAGACTTTCTAATCAGAACACCATTAGCACAGGCACTAAGATAACAAATAATAAATGGGACCTTGAGAAACTGAGAAGCTTCTGTATAGCAAAGGACATCAACATTCAAACAAAGAGGCAGCCCACAGAATGGGAAAAGATTTCTACTTACTACACATTTGAAAGAGGACTGATATCTAAGACATATAAAGAACTCAAGAAACTAGACATCTAGAGAACAAATGGCCCAACTTTAAAATGGGGCACAGATCTAAACAGAGAATTCTCAAAAGGAGAAACTCAAGTGGCTGAGAAACACAGAAATGTTCAACATTCTTAGTCATTAGGGAAATGCAAATAAAAACTGCTTTGAAATTTCATTTTACATCTATCAGAATGGCTAAGATCAATAACACAACTGATAGGTCAGACTGGCCAGGGTGTGGAACAAGGAATACATTCCTCCATTGCTGATGGGAGTGCAAATTTGTACAGTCACTATAAATATCAGTGTAGTAGTTCCTCAGGAAGATGGGAAACAATCTACCCCAAGATCCAGCTGTACCACGCTTGGGCACATACCCAAAGGATGCTTCAACCTGCCACAGAGACACTTGCTCGACCACATTTATTACTGCTGCATTCATAATAGCCAGCAATTGGAAACAACCGAGATATCCCTCAACATATGAATGGATAAAGAAAGTGTGGTACATTTACACAATGGAATATTACTTGGTCATTAAAGAAAATAAAATAATTTTCACAGGTAAATTGATGGAACTAGAAACGTCATCCTGAGTGAGGTATCTCAGGCTCAGAAAGACAAACATGGTATTATTTGCTTATATGTGAATATTAGCTAATAACTCCATGATAACCAAGCTGTCATCTGTAGAACCACAGAGGTTATGTATAGAGTAAGGGACTAGGGAGAAGAGATAGATCTTGTTGGGAAAGTGAAATAGTATAGATAGAGAAGGATGGGAGGAGGCCAGAATGGGAGGATGGACAGGAGGAGGCAGTGAACGGGGGACGAGGGAGGGACTACGGGGAGAAATAGCTAAAATTAAAAGCCATTTGAGGTGTGGTATGGAAACCTAATAGAGTATAAGCTTCCAAAACACATATACACATGAAGGTGATCTAGATGAAATGGACAAATAATGGAGGAGACGCCCACCTGGACATCTCTTGTCACCACATCCTGAGAGTTTTTCACCAGTGGTTAAAGTTCTGGCCCCTAAAGAATCAAATCGCCTGATGCTATAAATGAAGGCTACCGTTGGGTGAGTACCCAACCCCAGACGCCAGGAGCACTTTGCCCCCGTTTGCCGACTCTACTTACAGCCACCTTCGCAGTTTTTCCCCTGACCGTATCGAAGCTGGACTTCGACACTCCTCTAACGCAAGCAAGTTCGGATTTATGTTAGAAGCCCTTAAAGAAAAGTTTGGCTATTTCATACATTGTTCATTATAAAGGGTGCTGGGATTGGGCCACATGTAATTGTGTTGCTGGCCAAAGGAGTCCCAGGGAATCCTCACGCAACCCAGGCTGTTGCCAAGACGAGAGGTTGTTCTTCGTGAACTGAGGGCAAGGCCCCATTGTTGAAATCAACACCTACACAACTCATTGAACAAGGAGAAGTAGAGCTGTGCCCACACAGAGCCTTCCCTCACTATGTGCTAGCATCTTTGGTACAGGAAGGTACTATTCATGCTACCAAAAAAGACATGTAAACACCAACCCAGACACCAACTCTCCGATCTAAAATGGTTTCCTGCTCACAAGATATGCTTGTGCAATGGTGGCACAAAGTTTGTGCAAGTAACCAACCAATATCTGATTTCACTTAAGGCCCACTCCACTAGAGAGAACCCCCAGTGAACACCCCAAGAACCTAGGTTTGATAGTCCAGGGACTTAGGGTAAAACAAAATACTACTTACCTGTTTGTTTGGTTTCTTAAGTATCAATAAAATGACTTCTAGTGACATTCTGTCATACATCAGTGCCTTGCCCAGCCATCATCAAAGAAGATTCCTCCTTAGTAGATGGGACTGAATACAGAGACCCACAGCTAGACAATATGGAAAGATCGAGAGACCTTGGAACACTTTGCCCTAAATGGGATGTCCGCACCAACTCCCTCCCCTCAGGGCTCTGTGAACCCTGCAGAAGAGAAGGCAGAAAGAGTGTAAAAATCAGAGGGCATGGAGCACACCAAGAAAACAAAACTCTCTAAATCAACTGGGCAAAGCTCATATGAACTCACAGAGACTGAAGCAGCAAGCACAGGCCTGCACTGTTGTGCGCCAGGTCCTCTGCATATATATTATGGCTTCCAGGTTAGCATTTTTTATGGGATTCCTGAGTGTGCAAACAAATGGGTCTCTGATTCGTGTGCCTTCTCAGGCTCTTTTCCTTCTATTTGTTTGTTTTGTCCAATTCTGATGTTTTAGTTTCTGATTTATCTGATTATATCATATTTTATATTATTTTATTATTATGCCTTAGAACCATGTTTGTTTTCTAGTGAGAGGCAGAAAGAGAGTGGATCTGGGTGGAAAGGAAAGTGCAGAAATATGGGAAGAGTGGAGAAAGAGGGAACTGTAATCAGGATATATTATATGAGGGGAAAATCCATTTTCATTTAAAGAAGGAAAAAGGAAAGCAAATACCCAGCCCTGTGTGATGGCTCACACCTGTAGTCCCAGCACTCTGTGCACTGAGGCAAACATATTGCTACGATTTGAGATCATCTTGGGCTATTTCATGAGTTCCAGGCCAGCCTGAATTACAGAGTGAGACACTGTATCAAAAATATATAAAATAAAAATAATTATAGAAAAAGAGGTCATGAATTTGAGAGGGATTTTGGGGTAACAAGGCAGTAATTTGAGGAAGGAGAAGAAGGGATAGAAATAATGCAAATTTACTGTATTCATATATGACATCTTCAATAAATCAAAAAATAAATTAAGAAAAACCTCTCTACAAATAAATTTGTGTATCTTTTCCAGAGAGAGAGAGAGAGGGAGATTGTAGAACAGTGCTACCTTGTGGCCACCTGTGATATAACATTTAAGTAAGACTGCCCAGTTTTCTTAAAACTGACATTTAGCTTGAACAAAAATTAAAGGAAATATAAAAAACACTGTAATTGTAGTGAGGTGGGGTCATGTTACGCAGTTCTGGTCCTCTGTTAAAGATTTGGACCCCCTGGAGTGCTGTTGCGATAGCACAGGGAGAGAGCTCTTGCTGTTAAAGCTCCAGGTACCTAGTTCAAATCCTTAGGCCCCACATAAAATGCCAGATGTGGCCACATGTGCCTGTAACCCCGGTGCTGTGGAAGATGGAGACAGGATTGCTGGCCACCAGCATAACTCCAGTTTCAGTGACAGACCTCATCTACAGGGAACAACTAAGAGACTGATTGAGCAGGGTACCTGGTATCCTCTGTTGGCCTTGAATGTATAAGGGCAAGTGCACCTGCACTTACATGTACATGTACACACACATGTGCACACACACACACACACACACACACACACACACACAGAGGATTGGAGGCCCATGTGTCACTAGTGGAAGCTTTAGAAAGAGAGGTCCAGTGGGAGAAAGTTTCTGTGTGTGTGTGTGTGTGTGTGTGTGTGTGTGTGTGTGTATGTGTTTGCTCTCTCTGTCTCTCTGTGTGTCTGTCTGTGTCTCTGTCTGTCTGTCTCTTCTATCTCTGTTTTCTCTCTGTCTCTCTGTCTCTGCTCTCTCTGTCTCTCTGTGTGTCTGTCTGTGTGTCTGTCTGTGTCTCTGTCTGTCTGTCTCTTCTATCTCTGTTTCCTCTCTGTCTCTCTGTCTCTGCTCTCTCTGTTTCTCTGTGTCTCTGTCTCTGTTTTTCTCTCTGTCTCTGTGTGTCTGTGTGTCTGTCTCTCTCTCTCTCTCTCTCTCTCTCTCTCTCTCTCTCTCTCTCTCTTCCCCAGCGCCAAGGCTAAACAGCTCTTCGCAGTTCATACTACCCCAGCACAGTGGATCATGTGACCATAGAGTACACCCTCAGAAAGAGTTAGTGGAAATCAGCCTTTCCTCTTTCTAAACTGGGTGCTCAATGGCAGGAAGATCAGCAGTTCAAGTCTAGCCTTCTACACAGTCAGTTCCAGCCAGCCTGGACTACATCCCATCCAGTCTCAAAATAAAAATAAAAAGCTTTTCCAACTCATTCTATATTATATTTTGAGGATATGTCTGTGGTATTCAGTGTTGCAACAACCAATATTGTGCATGCTTCAAAGTGAAAAGTAAGAAGAGGGCGGGGTGTAGGGTGAGCGGCTTCAGAGTGAGTTCCAGGCAAGTTTTCAGCTTGAGATCCTTTGGTCTTCCTGACAGCTGGCAGCTGCAACTACGCTCTGAGGGGCGGACAAGTTCACTGGTGTATTACAGATCCCTTGGCCATGGTTCAGTTCATTCATTCTTCCTGAAGCATCTTAGTCCATCTCAGGTCTTTCATTTAAGTATTTGAAGTGAGTTATTTGGATATATTTTGTTGGTGGTTGTATTTTGTTGGTTTGTTCTTTTAAAATGACACACACTGTGTGTGTATGTGTGTGTGTGTGTGTGTGTGTGTGTGTGTGTGTGTGTGTGTTGATCGTATTTACCAACTCCCCTTCTCACTGTGCACCCACCTTGTTGTTTTTAAACTGGATCTTACCTCAGGCTGTCATTGAACTTATTATGTAACCCAGGCTAGCCTTAAACTCAAGACCGTCCTGTGTCAGCCTCCAGAGTTCTGGGATTACAGGAATATACCAACAGATCCAGGTATCAATAAGATCAGTTCATTAAATTACTGGGAACCCTTCTCGGGGTCTTGTGGTGATCTGTTGGCTCTGTATCAACTTAGGAGAATTAGCCACCTCGGTGTCTCCACGGGGCCAGCCAGCGGAACCAATGTGCTGTGAGAGCCTTTCCACCAATCCAAGGAGACTGTTCAGAGTTCCTGGATAATTTGCCTTGTGAGGAGCTAGCACTAATTTAATTCCATCTCTAGGTTTCTGTGAGCACATCGGGAACCATGAACTAAGGAAGTTTGATGCTTGGCTGTGAGGACCACTAGCTTCTAGTAGTCTGTTTCAACTCCTAAGTCTCCGAGTGCTGGGTCTTCTTCCCAGCCTCTCTGCTATCTCTGGAGTCCACCCTTCCTTTCAATTCTGTTTCAGTGGCCTCCTTCTCCTCTTACTGTCTTCAGACGTACCACTCAGTCCTGCATCATCCTCTTCTGTGCTTGCTCACCTTGATGAGATGCAAATCTGAACATCACGCTGAGGGATTTACTGGTTCACATCTGATTCCTGATGGGGATTAGGCTTCCTCCCAAGCAAGACCTTTCTGATCTAGCTAGACTGTTTCTTGTTTTGTTTTATTGTTTTAGCTTTTGGTTTTGTTTTTTGTTTTGTTTTGTGGTTTTTGGGTTGGTTCTTGTTTTGTTTTTATTGAGCGGTATTTTGTTTTATTTTATTGATGATTTCATTCATGTACCCCAGGCTCATCTTGAAATTCATTATGTAGCTTAGGCTGGCCTTGAATTCTTGATCCTCCAGCCTCTACCTCCCCAATGCTGCAATTACTGTCTTACATCATCTTCCCGGGCTTAAGACAGTGCGTAGCCCAGCCTAGCCTAGAACTTTCAATCTTATTGCTTCAAACTCCTGAGTTTGATTAATTCAAACCTGAGATTAAAGGTATATGCCACCACACCTGCCCAATATCCTTTTAATTCAACTGTCTGCTTCACTATAAGCTGTGATGGGGTCTTTACTATCCACCTTGACCCCATTCCCAGTGGCAAGATCTCAGCCTGGTACCTAGCCAGTTATCCACAAATGAGCCCATCACTGCTTCTACCCTGCTTCTGACTCAGGGCTCCTTTGGCTTTTTTTTTTTTTCCAGTGACACCAGTGTCACCTCCTCTTGCTCTACATTAGTTACTACTTACTCACTTTGTCACACTTTTGTTTCCTTAGCTGTACTGCATCACTGTCTAACCCTGTACATTCTCTTAATGCATAAATGAAAACAGACTTAGAAGCCTCATGGGAGGAAAACAGACCCAAGAAATTGACCAATATAATGAGCTGAGATGCAGGAGCATCCAAGGTAGTCTATGTATCACAAGCACCCAGCAAGCACAAGGTCTTTCCCAGGCTGTGCAGAATGAATCTGAGGAAAACCAAAAAGTAGGACAAGCCAAGAAAATTCTTGTGATGTGACTGGAAAAGGCAAGCAAGACTCTCCTTTCGAGGCCAGCCTGGGCTACATGGTGAGCTCCAGGCAAGTCCTCACCCCTTATCAAGGAAACTTCTCTTTGTAACAGACAAGACCGTTATAGAAAACCACAACCATTCAAACAGGAAGTTGTGGAGCCCAGTTCCAGCGGACACATCCACAAAACACCTCCAGCACCTAAGGCTCGGGGAATACTACAGAAGAGGGGGTGGAGAGACTGTAAGAGCCACAGCGCTAGAGTTTTCTGTGAGGATGTGTCTCCTAGTAATGTCAGAAGCTACACCTATAAAGACTCAGCCACACGACTGCCTAAACATGAGCTGAACAAGGACAACAACAGCAGACGTGACAAAGTGGAGTGGGCTGGGGGCGGAGGATGGGGGTGGGTTGGGAGAAAGGAAGGGGAAGACCACGAGGCTCAACCCAACACAAAGAACTAGAGGCAATGAAGGGATGCTGAGTAGGGCAAGTGATCTTCCCCAAGGGAGAGCAAACCTATTGTTATCCAATACCGAATGGTCAGCCCTGAGAGCATACATACAAGTTACATTATACAGATTTAGCAGGTTATATTTAGAAATATTCATATGTATGTATACATATATGTACGTAACAACAATTAATGGAAAAAAAGATGCCATGAATTTGAAAGAGAGTAGGAGGCTTATATGGAAAGGTCTGGAAGGAGAAAGGGGAAGGAAAGAGGCTTTAAAAAGAAATTGATTTTTAGCTGGATGCAGTGCCAGTAATCCCAGCACTCTGGAAGGCAGAGGCAGGCAGATCTCTGTGAGTTCAAGGCCAACCTGGTCTACAAAGCGAGTCCAGGACTGCTAAAGCTACACAGAGAAACTCTGTCTGAGAAAAAATAAAATAAAAAGGAAAGAGAAAAATTGATTTTCAGAGTCAACTCTCTCTTTGTAAATATTGCCTAATTTTCTTCTTGTTTTCTTCAGCTCTCCATGTCCTCACTGTCGTATGTGCTCACACATTGTACTTTCATGAATCTCTCCACTGTTGCTTCCTCTTCTGTCCTCAGTGCATTTATTTTCTTGCCCTAGCTAATAATGAATGCTTCATACGCAGAACTCCTATATGCAAGCTCATATGCAAGCTGTACAAATTATTTCATATAAGATTAAATGTTTCCCTTTTAAAATAGTCTTAGCTTATTCTACAGTATTTGATGAGTAATCTATTCAATTTTTTTTTCAAGACAGGGTTTCTCTGTATAGCCTTGGTTGTCCTGGACTCCCTTTGTAGACCAGTCTGGCCTCGAACTTAAAGCCATCTGACTGCCTCTGCCTCCTGAGTGCTGGGATTAGAGTTGTGCGCCACTACCACCCAGCTGTCATCTATTCAATTTTAAAGTATCTGATATTTGTGTGTTAGTTCCTGTCTTGATTTGCATATTATTGTAAGTCTAGTTCTTAACCTGTAGCCATGTAGGGTTTGTTTGTGGTGTGTGAAGTATTGCTCCTTTGTGCCAATAGAACAGAAGGACCTAGCACACACCCACTGTGCCAAGTCCTATGTATCCAAGCTCACTATGTGGTGCTCTAACTTGTCAGCTTCAATATATTTCCTAACAAGATCTGCATCACTTTACTTACACATTGTGAAGGCCAACAAAATAATATCTACAAAGTCATTCCTATAGAGATGAATTATGTAAATATGACATGAATTATGTAAATATGCACATTTTCAAGGTGACCATTGTACAATGAAAAATGTTTCAAGAATAAATGAGCATTATTACTCATTTTTAAAAAAGCAATCCAATGATGAACATCAAAGAACCTCCTTAGGGAGATGGCTTCAAATATGGCAAACCAGCCACTGGGCAAAATATCCTTGTTTCTACCACAGACAGATTCTGCCTAAAAACCGGCAGGCTTGGATGCAGGCAGAGTCGACGGCCAAACCCAAGACAGGGTAAGCAAGTCCTCAGTAGTTCCTCCCTCACAAATACATCTGTCAGATGTATTGGGCCAGATGGCTGAAAATGATGCTCCAACATTATAGAAAGTTTTGGGTGACTGTTCAGGCAGCAAACTATCTCTGTTACCTTTTCATTTGGGAAGCTGTTAACCTGCATTCCCTGTATACTCGGGTAATCAATTCTATTCCTTCTCAAGTCTCTGATAGGATTGAAAACCAGATAATTTAGTTTTGCAATTAAGCTTAGTTGTTTAAGGGTTAAGGTATTGTTAGGTCTAGATAGATGTTTTAAGTTGATAATGATGAGATATGATAGATATTGATTTACAATCAGAATTAGACTCACCAAGATAGAAAAGATGTTTTCTTTAAGGCTGCCAAATACAAATAGCCAAAACACTATGAATGTAACATATATATAATTCCTGATTGTTTCATGGCTCTTCTTGCTGAAGATAGTTTATTGTATATATGTGCAATAATATAAATGCATATGTAAAATTATTTAATTAAAAAATTATCATAGAAAAGCAACCAAAACAAAAACTGAAACAAACAACAACAAAAAACAATTAACAGAACAGATTAGCCAGGTGTTCCCTTAATCCCGCCTCCGAGGAGGCGGGGCTTGCAGTGATGGGCGTGTCGTGTCAGATCGACCCCACCCTCCGTGGGCGTGGCGCGAGCGGGCAAGCGGCGCGGGCTGGCGCGCCCTGACTGTTTCCTAGGATACGAAACACACAGGGAGCTTCACAAGGGAGCGAACGAGGTAAGCTGCGGGCGCTGGCGGGTAATCCCGAACAGGCTGCGGGACCCAGCCCGACCTGAGCTTCGAAGTCGCCCGGCATGTTGCCTCGGCGCCCCGACCAGCCAGGACCACTCTCCGCCAGGAGGCGGGACCTGGACACCGGTACGGGCTGGCTGGCGGGAGGAGGGTCCCAGGGCGGGCGGAACGGTGGGCCAGGTGACGAGAAGATGTAGGCAGGGGCCTGGTTCCCCGAGCTCCCTGAGCTCCCCAGGGCTCCGAGGGCTCCCGGGGGCGCCGAGGCTCCCCAGGGCCTCCCGGCCTCCCCCAGAGTTTCCCAGGCTCCCTGGGGCTCTCCAGGACTTGGCGCTGTCCTCCCTCAACACCTCCGCTGAGGGACAGCTAGCCAGAGCTGGTGTCCTGGGTCCCCTTCACATCCTCGGGGTGCTCGGGTGCATGGAAACTAATTTTAGGAGTGAAGCGCGAGGGACTGGATCAGGGGTGGGGGGCAGAAGGGAAGCGGAACTGAGTTCGGATCTCATAAAGTGGAAATGGAGGGAGGAGAAACAGAAGGTCCAACTCCAACCCTCCTTGGCGCGTTCCAGTTTGCACACAGGTGAGCAGAGGGGCGACCTAGTTGTCATCTCCAAGCACAACAGACTTCCTTCCTCCAGGGTCAGAATCCCCTGTCCCCAACCCCACGCATGACATGTGCTCCTGGAGAGTTAGCTCCGAAGGATCAGAGTGCACCTTAATTTAGGGCCTTTAATTTAGGCACAGCTTTAGAGCACAGGAAAAGGAATTTATGCCACTGCCATGTCATCAGTTGTCACTATGTCATTTGTTGTAATGGTAAAGATCAGAAAAACCACTAATGAGTAAAAGTAACAGAAGCTACTTTCAGCCTATGGGGCAGTGATGGGGTAGCGAAACTCTTCCCAGAGGAAGGCCACCTACCCTCTCCACAGAGCTTGTTCTTAGGCCTCTCCCTGCTGTGGGTTCATTAATTAATTTTTACACAATTTGGGAATGCTAGCACACTTCTGACTTTGTGGTTTTACATCGTGAGGCAGAATCTTTTCCTGCCTGGTGTGGTGGCTCAGTCTGTCCTAACACTTAGAAGATGAAGGCAGGGAGACGAAGAACTCAGATCTGTCATGAGCTACTAACCCACCTCAAGGCCAGTCTGGGCTATATAAGGTCCAGTCTGGAGAGGGGTGGAGGATGGAGGGAGGGAGGGAGGGAGGGAGAGAGGGAGGGAGGGAGGGAGGGAGGGAATCCTCCCACCCGTCCCCATTACAATAATCTCTCTTTTGATTTCTGTAAATATGTCTGCCCCTTGACTAGTATGGAATCTTTGTTTTGTTTTGTTTTCTGTTTTGTTTTTAGTTAGTGCAGTAATTCTTAAAATGCTACCTTTTTGTCTACAAACTTAATGACATCCTTGGAACCTTATGAGGGTGTGTTCTTCTAAGACATAGCCAGGCCTTATCTGTTGGGAGAGCGTCGTCGGACACAGTTTGTCCTCCATCTGCCCTCCATGCTAATCCTTGTTAATCTTATTTAAATCCCTTATTAGCTAGTTGAGAATTTACAGTAACTGTGCATTTAATCGGCAACTGTGCAGTTTGATCAAAGCGAATAAGAGAGACTGGATATTTACGAAGGTCCTATGGTTGAGACTCTAAATGATTATGCTTTTTAAGGTCAGCACGGAGCATATGTTTAACCTGCATGAGAGTCAGTGAGTGCTACGGCTGAACTGTTGGCAGTCCTGAGTCCTTAACAATTGTGTTACATTCATAGATTTACAGCAGCCGTGACTGTATGTGAGATGGAGGCCCGTGGGCAGCGGTGGTGCTTTCTCTTAGGGGAGACACACTGCTTTTTGAGAAGTGATCAGGTCAGGGCCTCTCACTGTGCTACGACAGGAAAAAGCGGGAAAAGTAGTTGTGGATAAGCAGTCAGTGAGGAGGTGTGTGGGAATACTGACCTCTACCTTCAGGAAATGCAAAAGTGCTTGCCCCACACCACACAAGCATGAGGACCTAAGTTCAGTCTCCAGAATTCATATGGGGAGGGAAAAAAAAACCCATGCAAAACCCATAAAGACATGGCGGCACACACACTTTTAGCTTCAAAGGCAAGGGCAGATGAACCTTAGTGGTCATGTAGTCTGGGCAAACTGGCAAGCCCCGAAACCAGTGACTAATCCTGTCTCAAAACAACAAGGTGGGCAGCACCCCGAAGGACACCAAACGGTGGTCTCTGGCCTACACACACACCACCAATGCCGCC
The DNA here is from genome assembly GCA_907169655.1 of Acomys percivali. Lineage (NCBI taxonomy): Eukaryota > Metazoa > Chordata > Mammalia > Rodentia > Muridae > Acomys > Acomys percivali. Next base: position 71,881,166 of record OU015746.1, on the reverse strand, counting down.
TTCTATTGAGTCATTGCCTCTGTATCTTCAGAGGGTAGAAGGAACAGGAAATACCTTCCAACCCGGAAGGACTGTTTTACAGTTAACGTGGTTCGGGAGAAGCCTATCGAATGCCTTTGTTAGGAAGTGTAGGACCCAAGCCTGCTGTACCCACAGAGGGAAGTAAGTTATAGATTCTCAGATTCTCATGGATCTGACCTTTTAAATATCCAATCGTATAATCTTCACTTCATCCCAGACACTGCAGGGCTTGGCAATGATCCCCGTTGACTGGTCCTTAAATATAAGTATAGCCTCTTCTGTCAGTGGCCTCGAAGGAGAATTCTTGTTCCCACTATTTATTCAGAGGGTGGTAAGTTTGGCCTAAAAGATGAAGTTTCCAGAGTAGCCTTGTCAAAAATGGCCCAGCGTCCAGAGCAGTGCACACAGTCATCCCTGACTGTGAGTACCGGGCACAGGTGTGCAGGGTGGCCCACTACTTCAAGGTGGTGAGGATGGTGGCTGATGCCTCAATTGTGGGAGGGTGAGGACCAGTCAGCTCATCTTCCAGGCTATGAGGTGGACGCAAGGTTTTGCTGCTTATTCGGGCACCTTCTCGCCTTCTGCTTCTCCCTCCTGGATACTGCTCCTAAGCCAACGCTCTCCCCTGCATCTTTGCTCACCGGTATCCCCTTTTCTAGTGACTTCAAAAGCAGTGAGTCCCTGGTGCTCTCCGCGCTTTGTGCCCCATCAGCTGTTATCGGGACAATAACAGAGTTAAAGGATGCAGTCATCACACCATTTTATCTGTACATGCAGTGTGAGCACAGAGGCCAGAGAAGAGAAGGCCAGGCGCCCTGCTTTCTTGCTCTTAACATCAGACAGGATCTCTCTCGACTGAATCTGGATTAGGCTGGCAGCAAGCATGCACCAGGGGTCCCTCCTGTCTCTGCTGCTTTGCTGTGGAGTGACAGGCACGTGACCACACCCAGGTTTCTTGGTGGGTGCTGGGTGTGCAGACTCAGTTCCTGTGTTTTCCTTACTTGTCAAGCCGTTTCTATAGTCCCCACACCAGGATACCTCAGAATTCCATTTCAAAACTTATTTTTTTAAAGATTTATTTATTTATTTATTATGTATACAACATCCTGCCTGCGTGTGGGCCAGCCAGCCAGAAGAGAGCACCAGATCTCATTACAGATGGTTGTGAGCCACCATGTGGTTGCTGGGAATTGAACTCAGGACCTTTGGAAGAGCAGCTGGTGCTCTTAACCACTGAGCCATCTCTCCAGCCCCAAAACTTATTTTTAAGGTTTGCATATTTTATCTTATGCGTATGAGTGATTGCTGGCATGCATGTCTGTGTGTTGAATGCAGCCTGTAACTCAAGTTGTAAGCTGATACGTGGGTACTAGGAATCAAACCCAGGTCCTCTGCAGGAACAACAAGTGCTCTTAACCACTGAGCTATCTCTCCAGCCCAGAATTACATCATTCATGTAGAGCTTTTCTGCTTTATCCTTCTAGGTCCTAGTGTCTCAAACTTTCTTTTTCTTTACTGCTTCAAGGACCTTTTTAGTATCTTTCCAGAAATCAGGATGATCCAGGTACAGTCCCAAGTTTCAGAGTAGATAGTGGCTGGTACCACAGGCTCCTGTCTACTGACAGCCCAGGCTCCTGTCCACTGATAGTCACAGGCCCCTGTCCACTGATAGTCACAGGCCCCTGTCCACTCA
>OU015746.1:71858270-71875545 GCA_907169655.1 Acomys percivali | reverse complement strand
GTGTGTGTGTGTGTGTGTGTGTGTGTGTGTGTGTGTGTGTGTGTGTGCATGCAAGGAAGTGAGCAGGGATTTCCGTTGATGGGGTCTACTTTGGCCCGCTGTGTCAGTGGTTCAGTAGAGTTGGTCTCCTGAGGATGAGCGCTGGGGTCGCCCATCCACTGTCAAGCTTATCCTGCTATCACTGGTCAGAGAATGTGGGAGCATCAAGACACTACCTACAATAGGATGACACGGGTCATTTATTTACCTTACTCTTGTCATTTTAGCACCAGTCACATGTGCCATTAGGACAAAGAGTAATTGTGACCTTGAAGAAATTGTAAGAAAAGCAGCATTTTAGCCAAGCTTTTTGTTTCAGTTGGTTTGACCTGCTCTCAGTTGCAAGAGAGTATGTGTCTGTCAGTGGCCAGTGACCTTTCTTTCTTTCCTTTTTTCTTTTTGCTATAATAATTACAAAGCTGATCTGTTAGTGGGAGAGGTTCAAAGTTTTTGAAAATACATATTCAAGGCTGAGTGTGGAGATCAGTTGTAGAGTGTTTGCTTAGCACACATAAGGCCCTGGGTTCAATGTCCTGTACCATGAATAGTTTTAGTGTACTATAGTGTGGTGTGTGTGTATGTGAGAGAGAGAGGGGGGCGGGAATGGATGGAGGGAGGGAGGGGAAAGGGAGGGAGACCAAGACCTTGTGGGAATCATTTCTCTCCTTCTACTAATTTGGGTCTTGGGTCCCAAGTCCCAGGGATTGAACTCAGGTCATTAGGCTTGGCAGCAATCACCCGTACGTACTAAGTCATATTTTAGGCCCATAATAAATAATTTTAAATGTATATACTCATGGTCTCATGACATTTTAAGGGCTGGATTGCTCTTCTTTTAGTTACATGGATTGAGTTCCAGTCCATCAAAAGTTTTCCAAATCATTATGCAGCCGTTTGGAAGCCAGATGGAAAGTCAAACCTTAGTCCTCTTCTTGTCTTGTTTGTTGGGAGACAGAGTCTCCCATGTTGGAGACTGTCTTGGAACTTAAGGAACTTAAGGAGCTTAAGGAATAACCTTAAGCTTCTGGTCCTCATTTCTGTTTCCTGAGTGCTGGTGTTCCGGTCACCAGTCACCAGCTGGTACTGGAAAACCAGCCCAGGGCTCTCTGTGTGTGCTGGGCACACACTCTGACATCTGAGCTACATCTCCAGCCCTAATCCTCAATCCTCTGCCTCAGACTCAATAAGACAGTGAGATGCAGCTTTCCACCAATTTACAGGTATATCTCTTAAATCCAATCAAACGGGATGACATATATTCCCAAATGAATATGTGTTCTTGCTCATAAATGCACATACAGATGCTGTTTGTGGTTGGGGTCGTGGTTGGGTATTTCCTGGCTCGTTGCTTCCTATCCAGTGAATTGAAAGTAAGGGTTCACACAGATGTGCAAACATAGCAAGATCTCTTTGCTGAGAGTGAAGCCAGAGTACAGCTTAGAAAGGAATCCACCATCATGGTCAGGTGACAGTGGCCACATGAGAGACAGTGCTCGCATTGGTTCAGGCTCAAGAGAAGGAGGAGCTGGCTACCAAGGGGCAGCATTTGTGTGATTCTCAATTTTGACTGGTGGATTGGCTTGTGTATTGTGCCTGACCCTCCCCATAGTGGTTCTTATTTTAATCACATGCATAGACATAAGATGGTGAACAGTGGGTTTGCCCTAAAAGTTCACTTGAGGACATAGTTTTACCTCACTGTGCACGCACACCACTTCAGGCCACATCGGCCCCTACTAGTCTTGGTGTGAAATATATGCTGGGAATATAGTTAAATAGAAACTTAAATTTGATCCTTACTAGGGGTGGAGAAACCTACAATGTTGTTCAGAATGGGCATACATGTGTCCTGGCGCAGGTGGGCGCTCAGGGGGCTTCTGACTATGCTAGCTGCATTATTTGGAAAGGGATGTGTGTGCATAGTGTGTGCAAGTGAAGGAACCCGGCTGCTGAGTGCATTAGTACAAGAGGGAGTGGGTGTGCATAGCCCGAAGCCAAACAGACCCAGGCTAAACTGTCCCCTGTGCTTGCCTGCCTCACATGTCCGCAATGTAAATAGGGCTTGTATTTCTTAGTTTTTTGTATGAATCCATTCATAATTAGACTTACACTTTTCTTGGTTTAATGTAAAAGAGAGTGGCATATTATTTAAATTAAGTAAGAAATTCCTTTACCTTACTATTCTCTCTATAGCTTGTTTTACATTTACCTTGACCAATTTGTACAGTTGTGGCCTACCGAGAATTTTTAAATAAATAACACAATTTAAATTTAGCATGCTAAATTACATAATTCAAGAATTGCTTCAAAGAATGTATTTTAGAGAACCACACGAAGCATTAAGTCCACCTTGAACAATCATGGAAGACCGCCCAGTGCAGGGACAGGGGGCTGTCAAGCTGCCTGCGAGTCTGTTGTGTGTGGACTTCCTGCCACACGGCACAAATGACCCCTATGGCCTTTATATCAGCTCTAATTTTTCTGCATCTAGGGTCTCGGTAAGTGCGTTGCAGGGACTCTGTAATGAAAACACTTTTGGTTTGGTTTTTCACAGGGTGTCCATAAGAATGGATGCAGTGTCTCTTTGCCAGATTCCTTATTGCTGTATCTCCTGAGCCTGAGCGATCTGGAGGAAGAACCATATTTAACAATGACGAGCCTGTCAGCAGTGTAGCAGCAAGAAGGAAAAGGACCACAAAGAAATAAGTAGGAAGATATCTCCATCAACAGCCCCCACGGCATTCCCTTTTCCCAAGATGAACCGATACACAACCATGAGACAGTTGGGGGACGGCACGTACGGGAGTGTGCTCATGGGCAAGAGCAATGAATCGGGGGAGCTGGTGGCAATCAAGAGGTGTGTGCGCTGCACTGTGGCGTTTGTGTAACTCTGGGGCGTTTGTTTTCCTTTGTTTGCTTAAGAACCTGCAGCACCAGGGAGAGAGGGTCAGTCCAGACCGCAAGGTAGTTGGACTGATGAGGGACACTGTTCTAGAAAAACTAAAGTACCAAAAGGGAATATATTTACATGAAGGGAAAGTCTGTATTACACTAATAAACCAATAAGGTGGAGCTCTGCATGTTTCTCAAGGTTAGACCTGGGGAGCAGACTAGACCTTACAGTTTCTTTAAAACAATTGGCTTCGAGGTAATGCTAGACTTGTCAAATTGAATTCTGAAAGGGATATGCTATTTTCCTGAGTAGAAGTGGAATCAACTCTTATTTCCTGTTTGATTTATTATATGTATTGCTACGTAACAAAACCTGCTGAAGTTTGATAGTTTGAGATGAGGCTAGGATTTCCTAGTCCACACTACCTGGAGCATCAGGGATTAACAGGTGGCTGCTGAGTGGTTCTGGCTTGGAGTTTCGTGAGGAAGCTCAGAAGTGAATCACAGTTGTCGTTGTCAGAAGTTTGGCTGGGGCTGGAGGATTGTCTCTCAGTGTTGTTCACTAGTTCAGTCTGAGATGGCTACCGGGCAGCCTGTGGATTAAACAGCCATTTATTTCTGAAGACAGTAAATCTGCGTTCAGAGTCTCAGCAGGGCTGACCTCTGTTGCTTCTCTCTGTTGCCTACAGCGGGTTGTCCCTGTCCATATGCCCTTCTCTGTGTGGGCCATGCTTGTCTGTGTGTGTGTGTGTGTGTGTGTGTGAGATGCTCTGTGTGAGATGCTCTTCCCTCGTATGTGTGTCATCTTCTGTCTGTCTCTCTGTGTCTCTCTGTGTCTGTGTCTGTGTCTGTCTCTCTCATGTGTGATGCTCCTCTTCTTTGTATGTGTCATGTTCTTCTCTGTCTCTCTTTCTCTGTGTGTGTGTGTCTCTCTCTGTCTCTCTCTCTCTGTGTCTCTCTGTCTCTGTGTGTCTCTCTCTGTGTGTCTGTCTCTCTGTGCCTCTGTCTCTCTGTCTCTGTGTCTGTGTCTGTCTGTCTGTCTGTCTGTCTGTCTGTCTGTCTGTCTGTCTCTCTCTCTCTCTCTCTCTCTCTCTGTGTGTGTGTGTGTGTGTGTGTGTGTATGCTCTTCCTCTTTGTAAGTGTCATGTCCTTCTCTCCTGACATGGATGTCCAAGTTAGGTCCTCTCTTGAAGATCCCACTGCATATTACCCACCTCTCAGAGACTATCTCGTTGAACACAGCGATGCCTAGCATGTAAACGGCTAAGGCATGAATCGTGAGTTCAAAGGTAGGCTGGGCTACATAGGAAAACCCTGTGCCATAAACAGTAACAGCAGCAAATAACTCAAACAAACAAAACTAAAGCCATACTTCTAATACAATCACAATTTGAGGGATTAGGACTTCTGCGTGGGAATTTGGGAGTGAGGAAACAATGCATCCCATAATGAGCTATGCATTTCCATTCCACAAAACTCTGCACATTTGGAGGCTTCGATAACAATTCATTCATTCACTCAGTTGTTCATTCCTTTATTCCCTGTTAGTCTTAAACTCACTATGCAGAACTTGAATTCATCTTCTTGCTTCTACCTCCCACCGGGCATGCTACAGAGTGTGCCTCCACACCTAGCTCAAATGACAAGTGTGTTTTCATAAAGTTCTGGATCCTAAAATTCCCCACCCCTAAGGTGTTGGCAGAGGCACAGCCCTCTATAGGCTGTAAGGAAGGGATCTGCTCTGGCCTCTCTCCCGGGCTTGCCGACCACTATCTTGTCTCTCTGCATGTCTCAGTCCAGTCCTCCTCTGTGTTGTAAAGATGCCAGTCATATTAGGGCCAGCCTACGGCCTCACTTTAACTTGACTTCCTGAAATATTGCTGCACAGATATAAAAATCCTGGGCGTAGGACTTTTTAACACATGAATGCTGACATGGGCACAGCCTGACTCGAAACGGGGAGTCTCAGCCAGTGCTGACTGTGGACAACAGTCCCCATTCCTCTCCACCTGGGCCTCTTCAGAGGGTGACCCAAGCATGCTCATGACATTGCAGCTGGCTTTCCCCACGTTAGACCCGGAGAGAGACCCCACTATAGAATGAAAATCTAAGGATAAATGCACTAACAGGTACTTTTAAATGTCCTGATCTGAAACATTACGTACACGATGGCATTGTTTTCTAACATATCTCAACTGGCCACTGTTACCAAAAAGTGCATAATGTCTCATAAATGTCAGCCTAGGGAAATTTTGTGCCGGTTCGGCATTTATTTTATTTTATTTTTGGTTTTCAAGACAGGGTTTCCCTGTGTAGCCTTGGCTGTCCTGGACTCTCTTTGTAGATCAGGCTGGCCTCGAACTCACAGAGATCTACCTGCCTTTGCCTCCCAGAGTGCTGGGATTACAGACATGTGCCATGGCACCCGGCTTCAGCATTTTTTAAAAGTCCTACTTAGCAAACGGGAATGAAAAGAAACCCCCTTACCTGATGGAACTTGTGTAACTTACCATGATAATGGAAAACGGCAGAAGCAGGGCCGGGAAAGTTGCCTTTCATGCCAAATACCCACTACCATTCTTCCTGATCTGCATTTCGCCAGAGCGCCCAACGGCTCAGTGAGACAGAACAGAAGAAACAGCTGGGAGGGTCACAGGAAACTGTCTGCACCCACACATGCATGTGGACAGTTGTTCCTGGGAGAAACATGTTAGTGTGCACAGACAGATGCATTCACACAATCTATTCACGGCCATGGCCTTTGGAGCTGTGGGTCGAAGATGAACATGGGGGACTGGGTGTTGTGCTATCACAGAAGGTTATCATAGTTTGGTTTTAATGCGACACATTGATTATTCCTTTTAGGGAGGAAAAAAACACAGTGACTGGTTTCACATGAGAGACTAAGTAAAGGCTTAGGAACACGAGATGGCACATACTGGAAGGAGTCAGATACATTGAGGGAGGAGAAGGAACCATAAGACAAAACTTAGAGATGAGGCTTGGCAAATAACATACTAAAAGCTTAAGCAAAGTAACTTACCTAGGGATTTATTTTTCTCACATAGTAAAAGTCTCCGTGTGCATCTGCTGGGGATGTAGCTCAGTTGGTAGAGTGCTTGCCCAGCACACCCAAGGCCCTGGGTTCCATCTCTAATATACAAAGTGGGTGTGGCGGCACACATCTGTAATCCGAGCACTAAGGAGGTGGAGGTAGAAGGATGAGAAATTCCAAGTCATCCTTAGCTACATAGTATACAGGCCACTATGCAGACACACACACACACACCTGCTCACAAACACAGGAAAAATTCATGTAGCACAGTTAATTGTTGTACTCTTACTGTGTAGTTACTATGCATGCTCATGACAAAATGAAAACAAGACAGACACATTGCTACAAATATCAGGTCACAACATAAGGGGCGGGGACGATGGGGTTGGTGATGAAAGGTTGGTCACCGGAGCAGAGGCTAATGCCAGCAGACTGTCATAGGAGGCTCACCATGGAGCAGCAATTCTCAAGCTTCCTAACGTTGCAACCCTTTAACACAGTTCCTCATGTTGTGGTGACCCCCAACCACAAAATTATTTTTTCTTGCTACTTTGTAACTAATTTTGCTACTGTTATGAATAGTAATGTAAATATCTGATGTGCATATGGTCTTAGGCAACCCCTGTGAAAGGGTCATTCCATACCCAAAGAGGTTGTGGCTCACAGGTTGAGAACCATGTCCATAGAGCGTGAGCTTCATGAGTTATTAGTGCTGTTGTTATCTTCAGGTGCTCAACCAGCAAGGCCCTTTCTAGGGAACCTGAGAGCTGAGTAGTTGAGAGCAGTGAGAGGAAGTGGGGCAGAGGAGGGGGAGGAGACTAAAGTCATGAATCCCCTGGAAGGACTTGTGGACCTTTAGAATGGGCCAGAAAGAAGGGCAGAGCAATCTACTGTCAGGAAGGTGTCCCCTTAGGGAAGTGTGGTTGATGGGTAGCTGAAAAGAAGAGTGAAGATGGTACAATTCAGCTAAGTTATGGTGTCTACTGAATTATAAAAATTACCTTGAGTATGTTTTTACCTGAGATCTAAAGATCAGATACTTTTAAAATAAATACATATATATATATATATTACATTTATTGTTATTGTGTGTCGCTGTGTGCAGGTAGATGTCAGTGGGCAGCTTGTCGGAGTCAATTCTTTGCTCCTACTACATGGGTCCAGAGGACTCTTAGTTCAAGTCATAAGGCTTGGCAGCAGTTTCCCTGCCATGCCATCTCACCAGTCCCAAGATAAAATACTTGGAAAATTCTGAGATCTATTTTTAAAGATTCGGCATCTCATTTTATTAAACTAGTTTTCGTATATGGCTTTATTTGAATTGATTTTTTACTTTAAAGCCATTATGGTCTAATTATCTTTTAGAAAGCAACAAGTTTCTAGAAACCCATCACACTGTCAAGTACCTTTGGTAAGTTCTGAATTTCATCAAACCATTTCATAAGCTTCCTTATAGGGCCTGAATGACTCTGAATGAATTTCTGGTTCCATAAAGATACTTTTAAAATAATAGCGGTGACACCCTTCATGTCTCATGATGGGTCAAAAATAATTCTTAAAATAATAATGCCTAAGTTTTCATTATACTTTGTAATACGGTCTATGAGCATCTGAGCAAGGATTTGTACCTAGGCTGTGCAGTTCCACAGCTCATGTGTTGACCTCCCTCTAGCTGTCAATTCCTCGCCTGACTTCGCACATGTGCACTATAACTTTATGAGGCCCTGCATTATAGGAATTAGCCCACTTAAATCAAGTACCTCTGAGCTTCCCGGTGACCTATAAATCATCAATAGGAGATTGTGTTAAAATACTCAACAAAGGCAGCTAAAGGAGGACAGGCTTATCTTTGCCTCGTGGCTGTAAAAAGGAAGAAGGCATGGTGGCAGGCTGGTCATATGTCCTCAGCAGGATCCCAGCCTGTAGGCTTCTCCCCCTCTTCAATTAAACCCTTCTGGAAACATACCCACACACCCACACAAGGAGCTATGTCTCCTTGGCGATTCTAAAGCCAGTCAAGTTGACAATGAAGACGAGCCATCCCAGAGTCAGACTACTACATACTGGCACGGGTATAGTTGGGTGGTTTGGTTTGAGGGAGGGTTGTTTTGTTTTGAGACAAGGACTTACTATGTAGGCCTGGCTGTCTGGAACTCACTATGTAGATTGGGCTGGCCTCAAACTCAGAGATCTGCCTTCCTCTGCCTCCGCCCCGCCCCCCCCCCCCCCCCACCCCCCCCCCCCCCCTTGCCTTCCCCCCCCCCCCCGCCCCCCCCCCCCCCCCCCCCCCAGCCTCGGCCTCTGAGCGCTGGTGTATACCTCCATGCCTACCCAGCACATAGTTGTTCTTGTCCCCTGTTCCTTTTGGTGACAAAAAAAAATCCATTCACATAAAAACATAAAAACATAACCTATTTGTTGTATATGTAGTAGAAGGACTTTAGTGCACTAAACAGCCCTGCTGTCTCTAATGGGGGGGGGGCGGTAAGTAAAGGGCAAATGAGGAAAAGGCGCTGACGTCAGCTCCCAACCCCAACCCCACAAGGAAGGAAAAAAAAAAAAAAAAAAAAAAAAGGAAAGAATTCTCTTTTCAAGTTTGAGTACCTTGTGGTTTTGCTTTGTTTTTGTTTCTTCTCCTGGTTTAAATTATCTTATGGCCTCTTACCCAAAGCTGAAGTAATAATGTAAAAGTTGTCAGGTCAACTCTTTCACTGAATTTGCTACCAGACTTTGCCGTTCTCACCCTACCCCACCTCTGAAGTATATAGTGTTTGTGTTTATCTTTTGAGTTGCAGAAAGGAAAGAAACATGCAAGGGAAAAAAAAATCAGTTGAAAAGAAAAATCACAAACTGACATAAACAAGGTTAAGAACTCTCTCAGAAAGGAAAGTTCCAGGGCGGCATGCCTGTGCTGAAGCAGAGCGGAGGGCCAGACATGGCACCAAGAGATGGTGCAGCAAGGAGGGGATTTCCTTCTGGGGAGGAAGAGTGCTGCCCAAAGAGAAGCCATAATCAAGAACACCAGAAGTGGCGACATTTCGTTTCTTGGAACCTTCAGTCCTGAGCACTAAATGTCCCCTTGTTTATTTCAGGATGAAGAGAAAGTTCTATTCTTGGGATGAGTGTATGAACTTGCGAGAAGTTAAGGTAAAGAGGTCAAGCCCCAGCATACACCATATCCAAGGAAGCAGTGAAGACTGTTCTAGAGCAAACGTTCTCAACCTCCCCAATGCTGCGACCCTTTAATACAGCTCCTCACATTGTGGTGACCCCCCCAACCATAAAAATTACCTCGTTGCTACTTCATAATTGTAATTTTGCTACTGTTAGGAATCATAACATAAATATCTGATATGCAGGACATCTGATATGCAACTCCCCCAAAGGGGTCGTGACCCATAGGTTGAGAACCGCTGTTCTAGACTCTTCCAAATGCATCGAAAACATAATTGCATCCACCCCTTTCCTTTCCACTCTTGAAGTCCTTCCCACTGCTCCTTGCTGCCATTTTCATGGGAAACACAAAACCACCAGGCCTTCCACTATTTAAAGATGACTTTGAAAGTCGCGTGCTTTAAGGAAACGCAACCTTTTAAAGCAGGGCACCCCGTTTTCTTGTGTTTTATGCTCTGTGACTGGGGAGAGTGTTTGGATAGTGTGCCTGGAGTCTGACACGGGCAAGTCAGAAAGCGAGGGTAGAGCTGCTTTAGAAGATGAAGAGCGAAAGTGGCAGCTAAATTCGAGGCAGCTGTTGTTGACTTGGTCACCCTTTTCACTCAGTTCTCTTTGCGTAAATCACTTAATGTTTGCCTTAAATTAGTGTAGATATTAACTTGTAATTTATTAATGACTCTAAAAGAAATGGACAGTTGCCTGAGGTAACTAAGTAGCACGATTAAGGTCCCGTGACTTCTACAAATCAGCCTTAAGAACTGTGTTGCTATCCTGTCTTACAGTCCCTGAAGAAACTCAATCATGCCAATGTGATTAAGCTAAAAGAAGTTATAAGAGAAAATGACCATCTTTATTTTATATTTGAATATATGAAAGAAAACCTCTATCAGCTAATGAAAGACAGGTATGTCTTTGTTTTATGGGAACCATATTCCCCTGCCATTTTTGTCACATGAGTTCCTTGGATCCTTTCAGTCCATCATACTTGATGATAGGATGATTTATAACTCAGAGGCAGATTTAAATGAATCGATACTGTTATTTCATCAACGGGTAGCATGTGAATTGAAGAACCAGGTATGGCATAGCTACCACTCCACTTGCCCACTGCGATTCCTTAGCAGCCAACATAAAGACATCACAGAGCCTTCCAACCTCCCGTCCGCTTTTGGATGAGGGAATCTGTAGTCTTATGCTCAGGAGTGAAGCTGGCTGCAGGCAAAAATGAGGACTTGCCTTCATTGTCCTTTCAAGCATCCTGTGAATGACTTGTAAATAAATGAAGAAAGGAATAAAGTAACTTTCAAGAAAAGAGGAGAGAGGAGCTGGGGAAACGGCTCAGCTGGGCAAGCATGAGATCTGAGTTCTGATCCAGGGGACCACCCAGAACAGCCAGGAGGATGGCTGTCAGCCCAGCATGGGGGAGCGAGACAGCCAACACTGACCGCTGACCTCTACAAGTAAATGCACACCTGCATACACCCACGCTGCCCCCCACAAAGGATCTGATGAAGTCATTCACTAAAGATATAAGAAAGATAGCACTTAATGCTACCAGCCAGAAGGGAATTCTCACTTTAATATTCAGTTATTGGTCATGTTAGTTGGTGACCTGACAAATTTATTCTTGCACCCTTAATTTAATCTTCATTGAGGCCTTACCACGCACTTTGTGTAAATATCATATCTAAGGTAGTAGCCACTGGTCTCATATGACTTCCGAGCCCTTAAAGTGATTACATTGAATTGTACTATAATGCAAAATAAATTATACACTAAGTTTTGGAAACTTAGTATATACTAGCCAGGCACGGTAGAGTCACACGTGTAATCCCTGCACTTGGGACATGGAGGAAGGAGGACCAGAAGACAGAGCCATCTTCAGCTATGTAGCATCTTTAAGGCTAGCCTGGGCTACATAAGACCATCTCTCATGATACTAAGAATAACGGTGATGGCAACGCAGCTTTGTGTTGACCACTGTTGAAATATGCTCACCTTTTAAACTCAGTGGAAAGGTAGAGATGGAGAAAGACCAATAAATGGATGCTAAGAAGTGAAAAGTTCTGCAGTTTCTATGGTGTAATAATAGATGGCTGTAGGTAAGAATTATAAATTGTATAGTTTGAAATATAGAAGAAAGGCTTTTTGAAGTTTTTCCATAACAAAATGATAAGTGTTTGAAACATAAATATTTATCCCTATTTCAACATTATATACCATATACATACATGGAAATATCACAATATATACACATTTTTATATATTTTACAATTTATGCATTTTTTGGTAGTCAAAATCAAATTTTAAGTTTCATGTTTTGTTTGCTTTTTGTTAAATGTAACTGCTAAAAATAATTAAACATGGCTCTCACGTGTAGCTCTTAACTGTATTTTTGTTGGATGGTACCAATATGCAATATTAAACTGAAGCATGGTAAGATGTGGTAGTACAAGCTTGTGATCCCAACACTGGGGAGGTTGAGGCAAGAGGATAGTAAGTTCAAAGCCAGCCTCAGCTTTCCAGCAAGACCCTATCTCTAATCAACAAGAAGGACCCAAAATGTGCAGGTCCTAATTTTCAGAGCCTTCATACTTGTTTATTGACACTGGTAGTTTCCCCTACGGTATTTGGCTTTTATTTGGCCTATTTAGATTTTAACTCTTGAATATTTGTATAAGACATCAACTTGGATTTGAGGTTTTCTGAAACATTGCAACAAAAATCACTATATTCATATTTTAAGTGACAGTTAGTATTACAGTTCTATTCATAGAGGCTACAAGGCAACAGGAGTATCAGCCTTGTTCATTTTTGGTTGGTTAACAGACTATTCATTTCTTCCAGAAACAAGCTGTTCCCTGAGTCAGTCATCAGAAATATTATGTATCAAATCCTGCAGGGGCTGGCATTCATCCATAAACACGGTACGCTTCTTCATAGTCTCACTTCCCTGTTTCCATGGAGTGCTATCAAGGCCACACATAGGAATAACCTGCCTTCTCCTAAGTTATGCCTGACCCTGTCATCTAAACATTATATTTTAATTGTACATAGATGTCTATTGTCTATAGCAGATATTTTAGAAGTCTGATAATCAGAGCCTCTCACCTCTCCTCCAAACTCATAGAAACTTAAAAAAAAAAAAAGTCTCTCTTGTGAGGGTTTTGGTAGGCTATGGAAAGAATTCTCTTTTTAGACATAAGTCAAAAGTAACCAGTTTCATTTGATGCATAGTACAGAGAAACCCTGGGTGGCGCAGTAGTTTTGTGTTGTGATTCCAGATTGTGGCTAATTTTGTTTTTCGGCATCGATCTGTTCTGTTTGGACAGAATGGAGCTGTGATTTTTTTTTCTTCGTGTGGGGGATGCTTTTTAGACCAGGCTTGCCCTGAGGACCTGCTCCCTTTCTGTTCTCTCAATGACAGTCTTCCCTCTAAACTTACTATGGAAAAGATTAAAAGCCTTTGATCAAGCATGGCTACTTGCCTGGTGTGGTGGCGCACACCTTTAATCCCAGCACTGGGGAGGCAGGCCTGGCAGATTGCTGTGAGTTCGAGGCCAGCTTGGTCTATAAAGCAAGTCCAGGACAGCCAAAGCTACACAGAAAAAGAACCTGTCTCAAAACAAAACAAAACAAAACAAAACAGACAAACAACATGGCTACTCACAGGGACTTAAGTAATGTATAGTGCCTGTGTGTGGTGTTTTATAGTTGTCCTTAGCATTAACATTTAGTTACTTCTATTCTCTGAGTGGGATTGAAGGTGGAATCTCTTATTTATTTAATTTAACTTATGTGATTTTGTATGTCCATCAAACCAAGATAATTATTAGCTCAGACATTTAATACATTTGCTATTATTGAGTGTCTGTTTAGAATCACTGGGCATTTGGGTATGTAGTCAAAAAGGTTTATAGGTTTGTGTCATGGTATTGCTGCACTTGGAAGCTAGGTAGACAATATTGACAGTTAGAGAGCCGGCTCTCAAACCTCCACAGAATACTTTTGCTGCTACCCACAGCTCGTCTCCCTAATGGCATCTTCAGAACCCAAGGCCTGAGCCTGCCTTAGGGAGACCCTCCTTAAAGCTGACCTGCAGGGACAGCCCTCATGGTCTCCCTGTCCTGCCCTATTCCCTCTGAGCTGCCCACTAGCCTCTGTAACTGATCATCTATTTTATATGAGCCGGTAATAATGAGCATTTTCATTATTGGCTTTTTTCAAAGACTTAGCCACCAGGGGAAAGTGAACTGTTAAGTAAATGAGGAGATTAGTTAAAATGTGTGGAGCTCCTTTGTCCACAACCTTTTCAAATATGTGATTAAACTTGGGGAGTCTAGTGCTGAGCTGCAATGTAACAGCAGTAACAAGACCAACTACACTGACTCATGCTGAGTCAGCTGCACCTCCTCCTCACTACCACAGTAGCGAGAACAATACATCCAAACTCCATAAGACGTAAAAATACGAGGAGATGGCCACAAAGGCGTCAGTATCTATCCCTCATATGTACCTACTGAAGTTACTAATTAAAAGTACAAGTCAAATGGGCAGTTATTTTTTAATGCTCTTATATGTCATATGCACCTTTCCTAAATTATTCTCAAAACAAGTTCCCACAGCCCTTTACTTCTGCCACAGAAAGCGTTTCCTCCTTTACCCCGTGTTGCTAAGGGAAGGTTCAGGTATATTTATATAAAGCAAAGCATCATGTGATAGTGATAATGGACACGATGATTTAGTGCACTTTTCCTCTCTTGTTTGCACAGGCTTTTTTCACAGGGACATGAAACCTGAAAACTTGCTTTGTATGGGTCCCGAGCTGGTGAAAATTGCTGATTTTGGACTTGCAAGAGAATTAAGATCACAGCCACCATACACTGACTACGTGTCTACCAGATGGTAACACTTATGTCAAAGCTCTCCTATGTTGAATAGTTAATTCTCTTTCTAGAGTGTCCACATTGGGTATTTAAGACTAAATCCATAGATTTCATATTCTTTACAGAGAGGAAAAAACTGGCTCATGGCTACTCCACTGAAACAAGAGAAAGATTTCACTCAGTCATTCAACAAATAACACTGAACACCTACTGTGTGCTAAATATTACTGTAGGCACTAGGAACACATGGCCACAAACAAAGCAGAGGAGGACTCTCTGCTCCACAATGTCTGTATGACAGCCAAGACACAAATAAGCTAAATAGTGTGAGTTACCACAACCGATGTCACAGTCCCTATTGCCTGCCAACACGGGCATTCCACCCAAGGGAAGGAGAACATTGCCTGTCAACACGGGCATTCCACCCAAGGGAAGGAGAACCAGACGGTCTAACAGTGACATACAGAGTTAACACTGAGAGCAAAGGGCCACAGAAAGAAAGAGCTGCTGCTGACTGTGCCATTTGCTTCAAGTGCAAAGCCAGGGAAGGCTGTGGGTTTACGTCAGAAAAGTGATTGCAGGAGTCTTCGGGGATACCAGTAGCATGCATTTCTTGACCTGATTGTCAGACCTATGAGTGCATTTTATTTGTGGGAAATTTACCAAGCTGTGCTTGTAAGTTTCAGTGCATTTCCCCATGTACATATTTGCAAAATCAAGTGTGTATATATATCATGTGGCCATACATTATTATAAACAAAATAACATGTGGAGAGGAGTCAAGAAGTTGGGGTCAGTGAGGAAGGAAAGAGTGTTGATACATATATTAAATATTCTGAGACGGGGTTTCTCTGTGTGGCCTTGGCTGTCCTGGAACTCGCTATGTAGACCTGGCTGGCCTCAAACGCAGAGATCTACCTACTTCTGCCTCCCAAATGCTGAGATTAAGGTCGTGTGCCACCTCAAATTGTAGTACTTTGTAACAGCTTTGACATTATGAAAAATGCTTTCTGAAGGAATTATTTTGAAAGAAATATCCCATCAACAAACTGTCTCCAAAAACCAACAAACTAACTTTAGTAAGAAAAACAAAAACTGGCACTTTTCTGCCCATCAAGAGAAGCTAATGATGAACATACACAAAATACGCATTGGCATTTGCTGTCTATCCCAAGGGGCTACCATTGTTGACACAGTGCAGACCGGAACACACCAACGTCCCAGGCAGCATTAGTATGCATTTGAAAAGTTAGTGAATGTACAAAGAAACTGCATGTACATGATGGTGTTGAAAAGAATGAAAGCAGTAGTAGCTCACACCTTTAATCCCAGCACTTGGAAGAGAGAGGCGTGTAGAGCTCTGTGAGTTTGAGGCCAGCCAGGTCTACACAGAAAAATCCTGTCTGGGGAAGAAAAAAGACAGAGGAAGAATGAAATTGTGTCATGTTAAATGATACAGCCAGACTCAGGAAGACAGCTGCTGAGCAGGAGATGAGCAAGGCCTGGGGGCCAGAAGTGCCTACCACTTTCCTCTGATCTTATAAATTCAAAATAGTATTATCTATGTGAGGAAGTATAGCAACAGTATAGGCATTTCAGTGTGATTTACAAAAGGAAAAACAGGAAAAGAAGTCCACTATCAAGGACAATCCATCTTTCCTTTCTTAACCTGTGTGTGGACACATACACACCTGATCGCTTTTGTCCATGGCTCTTTCTGAACATTTCAGAGAGTACTTGCCCTCCCGATTATCCATTTGAAGACCTACCTCAAGCCACACAAACATCTCCTCTACCTCTGTAGCACCCTACTAACTGTGGTCAGGAAATAGGTGTCATGCCCAGAGTCCCTGCCACACAGAAGGCACTTTGTCCTTGGGCCTTGCTGGAAGTTAGGAGCAGACAGTTGCCTCCTGTTGTCCATCCACTTGTGACATTACCTGTACTGCTTTCTGTCCCCACAGGTACCGTGCTCCTGAAGTTTTACTAAGATCTTCCGTGTACAGCTCACCCATTGATGTGTGGGCTGTGGGAAGTATAATGGCCGAGCTATACACGTTTAGACCGCTTTTCCCAGGGACAAGTGAGGTTGATGAAATCTTTAAAATTTGCCAAGTGTTAGGGACTCCCAAGAAAGTAAGTACTCTAGTCCCCAAGTAGTCATGACCTTTGAGTACCCCTGACTTGCTACTTCACGTGTGTGTGTGCGTATGTGTGTGTATGTGTGTGTGACTTCTGATTATTTCTTACACTAGCAGAGGTGTGTAATAGTTTCAGTTTCAAATGGCTTTATACTTCAGTGGTTTCTTACAAACTTTATTATTTTATTGGGGAACAATAAGGATTGAAAGAAGTCAGAACCCCAGATTTGAAGGAGGAAAAGGTGTTTGCTTTCCCTTAAAAAACATAAGGGGATGGGCTGGAGAAATGGCTTAGAGGTTAAGAGCACTGGCTGCTCTTCCAGAGGTCCTGAGTTCAATTCCCAGCAACTACATGGTGGCTCACAACCACCTATAATGTTATTTGATGCCATCTTTGGCAGATAAAGCACTCAAATACAATATATATATAAACATAAGGGTAGAGTCTGCTGAGACCTTAAGTTTGGGCTGCTGTTTGTGACTCCAGAACAGGCCACTAAGACTTCCCTGCTTGCTCTGTGACTGCCCATCCCGTCATTCACTAGCCACTGGAACCCAAACCTTATTTTCTTTTAGCCTTTTTCTGTCTCCCACTTCTGTCTCTGCTATGGTATTCTACTGAATTCTGAGTACCTCTCCATGGCTATTGGCTTCAGGGTAGGCCTTACCTTCTAAGATGCAATGAAGAGGTCTGACTGTGTAAGTGCAGCCTGATCATGCCCGCACTGGCCTTCTACTTGACAGGTGAATGAGCTGCTAAGGCAGAAGCTGATTGCATTTCCCTCCCACCAGTGCTCTAATGCTGGACTCGCTCTGATGTGTAGTGGGGTCTTGACAGGAAGCAGCCTCTTTGTAAAGCTTTTGTCCTTATCTATTCAGTCACAGTCACCAAGGTGCCATTGAGACTAAAAACCAGGAGTTTCACATTTTGACATTTATAGATATACTTTTTCATTTTCACCCTCTCTCAGGTCCACGTTCTTTCTACAAGGTGTCTGGTATTTTATTTGAACATTTATTTCTAAGACTCAAGCATTACAGCTTTCACACATGGTTTCTTTGTCACTCCTGTGTTGTTATATACATCA
>OU015746.1:71823784-71856871 GCA_907169655.1 Acomys percivali | reverse complement strand
GCTCTCTAGTGTGTAACAGAAGGGACAATATGGCTCTCTAGTGTGTAACAGAAGGGACAGTGCGGCTCTTAGTGTTTAACAGAACGGACAGTGAGGCTCTCTTATGTGTAATAGAAGGGACAGTGTGGCTCTCTACTGTGTAACAGAAGGAAGAGTGTGGCTCTCTAGTGTGTAACAGAAGGGACAATGTGGCTCTCTAATGTGTAACAGAAGGGACAGTGTGGCTCTCTAATGTGTAACAGAAGGGACAATGTGGCTCTCTAGTGTGTAACAGAAGGGACAGTGTGGCTCTCTAGTGTGTAACAGAAGGAGTCATTCTTCCAGAAAGGCAGCCTCGCTGGTATTTGAAATCAGCACTTGTATGATCTGCCACTGGATAAACTGTCACCACCTCCCTCACATGCTCTGCAGATGATGACTCTTTTTCTGCAGGCCCATTAGTCCCTCCTCATCTGCCTGCCAGTCAGGAAGAAGCTGCTCGTACATACCATGGAAGATTAAGCGGGATGAATGTGTTCCAACCTTCCAAGAGTGGATGGCCACGCAGGCCATGGAAGGTGCCATTTCCTCTTCCCCATTCCAAAGGCCACTGGATGCTGGTGCACACTGAGAGGAAAGGAAGGAAAGTTCATGTTTACTGAGCAGTTCATAAGAACTGTGCACTGTTTGCCCTCTGGGTGTACTCACCAGGTTACAGGACCTAATCCCTAGCCCTTCATCTCTATATAGCTCACATAGGCCACAGCTGGGATTGACAGTCCATCCATGAAATGTTTCTGCGTATCACACATTATGAACTCCCGCTTGCATATTCCTTTTCTAGGGCTTAAAGGGTTAAAGGTTTCATGTCACCTCTTTCTTCAACACCGATTTTCTCTCCTGATCCAACAGTCCTGACATCTGTGGATTTATTTAGTCATCTGTTTCTTCTCCTGTATCTTCATGATGAACAGAAAAGCAGGGTGGACAGCAACTAGAACCTTCTAGATTGGCATCAATGTGCTGATCACTCATTAAATTACTAGCATGTACTGACCCACTTTTATTGGCCTCTGATTATTTCACTGTCGATCGTGAAAACTTTTGACCCCAGTTTGATTAATGCTCGAGTGCATGCGCTTCCTACCACATCAGATGGAATCACAGCTCTGTGAGGAAAAAAAAGTGGTGGCTTATATGACCCACCAGTTTCCTAGAATTTCTGCCCTCACTCTGTGACCAAGTGTTGGAAGGGCTTGCAAACATTTACTTTCTACCTTAGAGGCACTGCCTGTACCTGCCACCTTCCAGTCTTCCCAAACATGCACTGTCACCCTGTCTTTACTGGCATAGCCTGGCAGGAGGCAGCATTCAGCGTCACACTAAATGACAGTCAGCTGAGTGTCATCTTCCGCTAACTCCCTGTATCCAGAGCTTTGTCTTTTAATTCTGTTTGGTTTTGAAAGTGTTCCTCCCAACAAACTAACAGCTCGGAGGCTGTCAGGTACCATTTCCTGCTGTCACCCATCCAGGTGTCAGCAGCTCTGTGCGCTAGGGAACCGTTCTTCCAGCACCTTCTTGCCCACACGGCACAGCTGGCCTTCCTTCCAAGCTCCGTTCCTTATTTTGAAGAAATTTTGCATTTTTCAGTTCACATGGCCCATACCACTTTATCAGTTTATTGGAAACCACCCACTGTCTGTCTGAAGCCACAACGCCCTTGTTCCTTATTCCTGTTAATAGGGACACTAAGCTACGACAATTAGACATAAAATTTAAAACTGTGGTGCATGTGCATTTCTTGGGGAGGGGCACTCAGGAGGACCCTTGGGAATCCATTCTCTGTTTCCACCCTGCAGTCCCTGGATTGTCAGTAAGTGACTTGACATCCAGCTCGCCCCACCCACCTCAGATCACCCCACCCACCTCAGATCGCCCCACCCACCTCGGATCGCCCCACCCACCTCGGATCGCCCCACCCATCTCAGAGGCCCTACATTTTAAAGTCATGGCAGCCCTTTCCCTTTCTGTGTCCACTGGAGTTATATTCAGTGAGTAAAGCCAGAAGCCTGCCGCTGTGGCTTGAACAATAGAATATTTTCTCACATAACAAGAAGCCCATGGTGGTCCACCCAGAGCACTGGGACCTTCTCAAGGAATGGGACTGTCTGGCTCTGGCTCCACCTCGTCAGTGAGGGGTCGAAGACACCAAGCTGTCTCTGTCTTCCAGTGCCATCCCCTCAGCGGTGCGTGTGTGGGAGTCACCTGCATTTTAGAGAGGACAGCATGAACGACACAGGGACATGCCCACCTCATGTCCTTCAGCAGGTCAGGAAGGCTCACATCTAAGTCTCAGTTTTCTAGATTCTTTCATCTATGAAAGGCCACCCAAAACGTCGGACCTCAACTACCCGGTAATGGTCAGTTTTAATTGTCAGTACGACATGCACAATCTAGGCTCGCTTGGGATGAGAGTCTCAGTGAGGGACTGCCTAGATCCGGCAGGCCCAGGTAGATCTTTGGGAATTATCTTATATTCACTGATGTGGGAAGAGCCAGGCTGTGAGCCAGGCTAAAACTAAGTGGGCCATTCCTTGGTTCTGAGTCCTGTGCTATATTAAAAATCAGAGATGGAAAAAAGAAAGAAAGAAAGAAAGAAAGAAAGAAAGAAAGAAAGAAAGAAAGAAAGAAAGAGAAAGAAAGAAAGAACCACAAACAAACAAACAAAAAAACAGGATGGCAAGCTGAGCAGCCTGGAGGTGCACATGTACTTCGTCACTTTCTGCTCTTGACTGTGGGTGCAGCTAGCTGCTTCAAGTTCCTGCTGCCTTTTTCTCAATTTGTGGGGTTGGGCAAAGAAGCATCAGGGTGCTGGGTTGGTTCTAGGCCCTTGTGCACATTACCCATATGCTCTACCACTGAGCTATATCCCCAGCCTCCTTACAGTACCGTCTACATTAACATGTTTAGATACACACGCATTAACCATCTCCCTACAGTTACTGACAGTATTCAGTAAATAGCATGTGGAACTCGTTTGTTGCTTATGAACAACAACAACAACAACAACAACAACAACAACAACAACAAGCTGCACTGGTAGGCTAGAGCATCTAGGTTCCTGTAAATACATTCTGTGATGTCCACATGATGACAGTAGCCTGTGGCTGCGCTTCTCAGAACATGCCCTGTCATTGAGTAACACCTAAGTGGTAAAGGGAAGGATCCTTGAGAACTCACTGTCTGATATAATTGCTCATGCAAATCTTAGATGATTTAAGACTTTAGTGGTGCTTCCCCTTGGTGGGGAGGCCTGGTGGCACTCAGAGGAAGAGTAAGCAGGCTACCAGGATGAGACCTGATAGGCTGTGATCATATGGTGGGGCAGGAGGTCCCCTTCTGTCACAGACCTAGGGGAAGGGAATAGGGTGAAAGAGGAAGGGGAGGGAGAGGGGAACAGGAAGATACAAGTGAGGGGATAACAATTGAGATGTAACCTGAATAAGTTACTTAAAGAAAAAAAGAAAAAAGAAAAAAAAAAAAAACTTTAGTGGCGGATTTTGTTTTTCACCACAGAAGCCAGTCAACACACTGGGCCTTAAAGGAGGCCGGAGACGATGGGGTCAGACAGTCTTCAAGTCTGGGGACAGCTGTGAGGACCTTGAGGACAGCGACTTTGGAGCCTCCCATTCCAAGAAGCCAAGCATGGGTGCCTTCAAGGAGAAGAAGAAGAAGGAGTCTCCATTTCGGTAAGATTGCACATTCACTGGGGAAATGTATTTTACTGCATACTGACTTTATCTCTCCCATTAAATACAGTGACAAAGATTAATACTTTCTTCTACAGAACTCAGAAATCATTTATTTATTATGTATACAGTGCTCTGCCTGCATGTACACCTGTAGGCCAGAAGAGGGCATCAGATCACACTATAGATGTTTGTGAGCCACCATGTGGTTGCTGGGAATTGAACTCAGGACCTCTGGAGGAGCAGTCAGTGCCCCTAACCTATGAGCCATCTCTCCAGCCCCAAAACTCAGAAATCTTTATGAATAGCTCCAGAAAGTTAAAAATCTTGACTTCTCACAGTAATAAATTAGTGGTGTGTGGCTCTGTGTGTGGATGTGTGTGTGTGTGTGTGTGTGTGTGTGTGTGTTGGGCAAAGTACTTACTTGGCCTTCATATTGCTCACATGGTTTGGGTTTTTGGTTGGTTGGTTGGTTAGTGTTTGTTTGTTTTTTAGGTAGAGTCTAGCTATCGTGCCCAGGCAGTCTTATACTGTGGGCCTCCTACTGTGTCTCCTGAGACCACAGGCACACACCAGCCACACCCAGCTCTCTCTTGTGAATTGTGCCCATCACTGTTCCCACCTGGAGCTCACATTTCTGGGTGCAGAATGCAGAGCATCACACACAAAGCTGTGTTCTCTTCCCTACAGCACTTGAGCTTGGGAAGGACCTCATTCAATGTCATGAGGCAGGAGCCATACTGCTTGGCCACCCTAGTTCTTATGTGGTCCTCAGATACAATGCTGAGATGCTAAACAAAGGAGGAACTGAGAAGCTCAGCGTGGGCAGCTCCTCATGCATCCTTCTCCTAAGGAGAAAAGCCGTAGGATATTTTGCTGACACCTGGAGTCTGAGGAAGAAAGATACAACAGTTCAAAGCCATCTGGATAATACAGTTGATACCTGGTCTCAAAAAAGAAACAAAACAACAAAAGCCCAGCCCACACACAAAAAAAATGGGCCCAATAAATAAATAAATTAAATAAATAAATCCAGGCATGATGACACATACCTGTAATTCCAGCACTTGGGAAGTGGGACAAGGGGCTCTGGGTTGGGACTTCAAGGCCACTTACCCACATAGTGAGTTCAAAAAGCCACATATTCATACACACAGACACAGACAGACAGACACACACAAACACAGCAAGAGAGAGAGAGAGAGAGAGAGAGAGAGAGAGAGAGAGAAGAGAGAGAGGAGAGAATGCTTCCATATGGCACACACTAATTCCCCCCACTTTAGAGCATAACAACTGCAAGTTCAAGGCCAACCTGGCAACTTAGGGACTTCTCTTCTCCAAATGAAAAGGGGCTGGAGGGGTAGCTCAGTGTTCAACACTTGGCTTCTGTGTACAGGAGCCTGAGTTCAATTCCATGGCAAAGAGGTGGGTAGAGTAGTAAAACTACAGTGGAATGAAGGGAAGGGAGAGAAGCCAGAGATGTGACCTTCACCCAATAAAACACTGCCGCCTAGAGCTACCCCAGAGTGGGCAGCCAGGGTGCTGCCCTTCTCAGATAGAAATGACTTCCGTGGCAGATAGCGATGGCTGTGGCTGCCGTCTTGTCTTCCAACACCATGAATCTATGACTGCAGCAATTGCAGAAGAGGAGAATTAGATTATACACCCATAAACCTCTACAGAGGTTATGCCACATGCTGTGTGCTGTCAGGACCAACTCCCAGGATTGGCGGAGATGCGGTGGAAGTTATCAGTTAGCAATCCCAACAATAAAGGGACTCATGGCTCTGCATCAAGGAATCTCGTAATCATCACTGGAGGAGATGGGGCGGGGCTATTGGTCTTCTTACTGTGATTGGTGCTTTGTGTTGACTTTCAAGGTTTCCAGAGTCAGGACCCCCAGGCTCCAACCACACGAAGGGGGAAAATAGGAATTTACATGCGGCTGTTTCCTTAAAATCTGACACAAACCTGTCAACTGCTTCAACAGCTAAGCAGTACTATTTGAAACAATCAAGATACCTTCCAGGTAAGTAGGGAAAATTTACCACTTAATCCCCAGTACTCAGAAGGGAGGAGCAGGAGGACTGAGAATTCCAGCCCCCCCTTCCCCCCCCCCCCCCCCCCCCCCCCAGGCTATCTGATACTCTAGTTTAAGACAACAAAAAATGTCTGATGTTAATCGGAGTATTGCTTAGGCAGAGTAAAGTGCCCTGGTATCTCTGAAAAGAGGGCACCAGGGAAGGAGAAAGCAGCTGTGCCTGTTGCCATGACCATGACCAGTCTGCTTCCCCCAAGCCTGATCAAAGCTGTGCATGTATTTAGTACATGCTCAATTTTATTAAAGCAAGTGGACACCCTCATTCCAAGTTTTTATAAAATGTAAATTAAAACAATGTTTTCTAAATGATATGCTGCATGTATTTATTTACAAGCTTCCTCTGGCTGCCGGGAAGAATAGGCTAGAGGTGCAAATAGATGAAGAGGCTGGTCAAGGTGTCATTGTGAGTGTGCACAGTAGCGTCAGCAGAGATGTGCATGTGGTGTAGACGTGGTGGTGAAGTGTGGGTCTTGCTGATAGGTGAGCCTAGGGGAAGATATACTGATACACTATGTATCATTACATGCTGTTTTCTTGCCTGAATGATGTTTTAAGAAGTCAGTCAATGCAGGTGGTAGTGGCCAACATCGCTGTCATCTTTTCTCACTCTCTGTCTTACTTTTGGAGATACAGAACCTGAGCTCACATGTTGGCTGTCTAGCTAGTGAGGCTCTGGACCTTCCTACAGCCACCTTTTAGTGCTGGGGTTACAGGTGGACCCCATCACCACTAGCTTTTTATGAGCAGCTGTTGGGGCCCACACTTCCTTTGGAGTAATCGTCTTAATACAAGAACTTGTAATCTACGGCACATTCCTTTTTAATCTCTTTTTTTGATTAGAGTAAAAAAAAAATGGGTTTAATTATGCCATTTTCACACATGTCCAAAGCTGGCCTTGCTCAGACTTGCTTCTTCCTACCCTTTCCTTGTCACTGCCAATGCCACCCCACCCCGCCAGCCCTGTCCTTTTCTTCAAATAGTCCCCTCCCCTTTTATGCCCTGCATCTTCTTTGTCAGATAGATCACTGTGCTGTTGTAGCTCTATCTGTAAGTGTTCCACTAGAAGCTATTTACTCAACCAGTGCTGCCTCGGGGAACCAGTAATGGACTCTCCAAGCTCCGGAGTCTCAGTTTCAAAAGAAACACTATGTTTCACACACAAGAAGTCTTCCTAAGGAAGTCAGCACATGAGTGGAAATGCCCTGGCTACCATGGACTGTTCTAACTCCATCAGAGATGAGCATTGGCTAGTAACATGGCCGGCATGTGATCCGCAGGCCTGGACCATGTAAAGTTGTCAGCTGCTCAGAGCTGAGTCATCAGTCAAAAGTAAACAAATTCAGGACATGTTCAGACCTTTTAGATAAACCAGTTGAAAAGGCTCCCTTTGACCACTAGAACCAAAACCTGAGATGGAACTGGCGTTTCAGACTAAAAAAAAAAATGTAATTAAAGCTACCATCCTCCCAAGTTCATCTTCAGAACCCTTTCAACCCCAGATAGTGACAGGCTGTAGGCATCTGCTATGTCTTCATATCAGATCTTTCTTCCCTACTATGCCAGCTATTCACCAGTGGCCTGTGAGAGACGTGGAGTCACCATGGTTTTGCAGGAAAACATGTGTGCTTGATTTTTATGGGGTGTTTTGCGGGAAGATTAAGTGTTTGTTGCTACTTACATTACAGGAGGTGAAGTGTGTGCTGTCAGTCTTCCAGGGTTGTGCTGAGGGCTCAGAGTCATGTTAGAGTTCACTAAAGGTTGTAAACACTGGCTACACTTGTTAACCTACACTTCTCCCTAGCCTCCTGTGCACAGGATGTCTAGACTGTGTTTAAACATACATTTTCCCTCAGGCTCACATCCACACTTTACTGCTTTGTCCTCAGGTGTGAATCCCAAGAACGTGTCTTTGGTAGCCAGTGGCAAGGACCTAAACTCACATGCTTGGAATAATCAACTGTTTCCTAAGTCCTTGGGATCCATGGGGCCAGACCTTACTTTCAAGAGGAATAATGCAGGTAACAGATTCTTGTCACACATCAATGGCTGATGTTTGGTTGCAAATATCCACAGGCATCAGCATCTGGTGGAGATCCATGTGACCCTAGGAGAGAAGGGGTACACAAAATTATCTGAATAATACTTGAGCACAGATATTTTCAGTATGTCAGACCCTCATCTCCCCCCCGCCCAGGGTCCTTCCTGAGTGGCTCTGCCTTCTTAGGGAGCCTCCCTTCAGTTCTCCCAATTCCCAAACAGGAAAGACTTCGCACTCACCAAACTGACCTAAACACAAACTTGTCCAAGGTGCCAGTCAAAGGGACTGGTTGAGGAAGGAGGTAAGCCTCGTGACTGGGGAGCTAATCCTTGTGAAAGCCAGGTAGCTGCTGGGAAGAGCTGGTGTTTGAGGCCAACCTCAGCCACACACAGAGACTGTGTTACCTCACCCCCAACATCAAGGGGCCTCACTGAGCTGCTGATAGTGAATATAAAGGGTTGTCACAGATCACTACGAAAGTATGGTCCACAAAGCTGTAGTGCAGAGAATAGTAACAAAAGGAGTCTCAGCAAAGTAGTCACACCAGGGTTTCCCCAGGCTTCTGCCTGCAAAAATGAAATTGAAGACAAGGGAAGAGTGCTGTGGATGAGCCTCGCTTGCTCTTGTAACACTTACTGGCACAGAGGCAACGGGAAAGGGCTCACCCCATTAGACTGTGCTCCCAGCAATACTTACCTTCCATGCCTAGTAATCAAAATGTAGAATATTTACCTTTTATTAGCAATATACAATGATTCATTATAGTTTAATAATATTGGAAAATAGACTTGTTATGATTACATAAATCTACATTTTTCCCTAACATACATAATTTTTAAGTGTTGGGTTTATACTTTTAAGCCTAACGTTCTAGTTGGATAAAACCTGGAAGCAAAAGTATGACATAGGGGCCAGGGATGAATGTGAAATTTTCACCTGTGAGAAGGCGCTAGCTTATGTGCTTTTCCATCAGTGCTGACAGACTTTTACTCATTGTGACCTTTAGATTCCATTTTAAAGAAATATAAAATTTGCTTTATAATGTTATGATGATGATGAAAAATTTTAGATATCAACTTAAAAGTATGTGAAGTATTGAGTTCTTTCCAATGTAAGCAGTAGTAAGGCTGGGTAATCCCAGCACTCGGGAGGCAGAGGCAGGCATCTCTGTGAGTTTGAGGCCAGCCTGTCTACAAAGAGAGTCTAGGACAGCCAGGGCTACACACAGAGAAACCCTGCCTCAAAAAAAAAATATCAGTAGTATTAGGTTGACAAGTCTGATGGTGGTTACAGCACATGAGTAATCCAGTGAGCTCTCTGATGTCACATCAACACATTGGACTTGTTCACATAAAACCCATCTCTCACTTCAAATGCCATAAGAGGTAGTTTATTCTTGAACCACATATGAGTAACCATGCTGGGGATTCAGGTTGCCCTGGGTAACACACTCCAAGCTAAAAGTGGGCACACATGAGATTTTATCAACTACAGAAGAAATTCACAATTCAAGGCATTTTCCAAATACATTGGTGAGATCACTGTGGTGTGTGTGCGTGCGTGTGTTGGGAGGTGGGGGACACTGCTGCAATAGGTCTTGCATGCTATCCATGACATATGATCTGATAACACATTTTACATTTTATGGGTTTTGTTAAATTCAAAGGATGTAAGGTCAGACACTGGAGGTCAGCAATAAATGTCTTTTAAATAGACTAAAAAGAGACAAAGATCACTGACTCTGGATTGTACCATTCTAACCCTACAGAATCTGGGAGTTCTATTCAGTCATCCTGCATCATAGAGTCCTCGACACAGATGTGTTTTGAGTTTGGGGGTAACTTTAATTTATAGACTTCTTACAAGACCCTCTGAGAACTCAACTTACCTTTTTAGCAAGGCCAGAACACCAGACTACACCTCTACAATCCACTTATTTTATCTCAGCTATTTGAAAATATTCCCAGAGGCTGCGAGTTATACAGACTGGTTCAACTGACGGTGCTGTAGCTTTGATGATGTAATCTACAGTCAGCATGACAGGGATGCTGCGACAGCACATGGAGACATTTCGCGTTGTAGAGCTCTTTCTGGATCTTTCCACTAACCATCTAACTCATTTTCCCTCTGCTCTCCTTTAACACTCTCCTTGCGGCTCTTTCTCTCACCAACCTTCTTTTAGAAGAAAGCATAATTAAACCGATTGAAAAGCTGTCATGCTCCGAAAAGTCTCCTGAGCAGCTGGAGGACCCACAAGGTAACGTCTGGGCACTGTGAAGGAGTTGACCTTGTGACTCACGGGTTCTTTTCTCAGCCTCAGCCCCATCCTCTCACAGAAGGCCAGGGTGCCCTGCCTCCAAGTCAGGTCTGGGCTGGCAGGAAGAGCAGCCTTCCATGCTGCCCAGAGCGCCTTTCTTCCCTCCTTTCAAAACTCTTATGTCTGTCTTCCTAATCATGCCATAAATTAGCTACGGCATCTTCTAGAAATCACAAAGATAATTCTAGTGAAAGTAAAGAATAGTTTCTTGCTTTGTGATCAATATTTTTAAGATTTTGGAAAAAAAATCTGATGCTTATTTCTTACACACTCATAATCTTTGAAAAGAAAGACAATGTTAACAGCAATGGTGGATTCCCTGGTGGGGGACTGAAGTTAGTGATTGCCGCAGCTGAAGCCAGAGACCAACGTCCAGCCTAAAACTGCGGCAAACAAGCACTTCAAGCAATGAACCAAAAGTTTTTGGCTTGATTGTCAGTTCCTTTTATTCTTAGTATAAAGTCTTTTGGCAACAAGACCAGCCTTGTATATGGAGCTGCCTACTCAATGGCTCCTAGTATCTGCCATGGTCCCATTTTGCAGCTGTTTTTATTTTCAGCTACTTATAAGCCAGTTTCTCCATCTATGGGATGGAAGACATATTATTTACTTAGCTCTCATTTCATTGCTACGCCTAGTGCTTCTGTCAAACAGCAGTTATTGCATTTGCCATGGAGAAGAGACAGTGAACAAGGGACACACTCTGAAGTGCCTACTGGACGTGACCACGGCTTTGTGCTTCTTTCTGAGACTTTTGAGGCTGGGCCTATAGCTCAGCTTGTCTAGTGTACATGGAGGTGCAGGTTCAAGTCCCTGCACTGTGTAAGCCAGGTGTGGTGGCTCACACCTGTCATCCCAGCACTCAGGGCAGTAGAAGCAGAAGAATCAGAAGTTCAAGGTCATCCTCAGCTAAATAGTTTCAGGCCAGCCTTTTGAAATACCAAGATGGACCAGTGATTCAATGTGAGTACTGGGCGTGAGAGGTCCAGTCAGCGTAGACCACTGTACTTGCAAATATAATTACTGTAAAAGTTGCACAGATGTAACAGTCCCAAGATGCCTCCTTGTCTGGATCCTCCAGGGTCTGATGAGGAAAACTGCTTTGGCCTTTGTTGCTTTGGGAGCAAGCATTTGTGCTCAGTTGCAGGAGGGAGAAGGAACCCGTGGAAAGCACACGTCATCCCTAACTGTCCACTGACTAGCTCTTTGAATCTCTCAGGATGTGCAGAGAGCCCTGTGCACTCTAAGTAACCCATGAAAAGTGAGGCTGGCTTACTGCTTGGGGTGAACCCCCTCCTCACCCCTTCTTATCCCTCCCCCCATCCCTGTTCCCTGGGTTTGTCACAGCCTGTCTCATGTCACTGATGCAGCTCCTGCTGTCTTGCTGCTGCTCAAGTAGCCACATCCCCAGGGCAGAGATAAGCACATCAGTCTCTGTCTCTCTAGACATTCCTTTGGTGCACTTCTGTGCCCACCTTTTTCACTCTCTTCCTCCTCACAGAGCTCTGTGCCTTCCTTTCTTGGTGCTGATGTTCCTTGTGGGGCCCAACCTTGGTCCTTCTGCACTATCTCCTCTAAGTCAGGGCTGCAGGACCAGCAACTCTAAACACCACTCATATCCAAGCCAACCAACTTCCTCATCCTGACCTGAATATCTCCTACCCCTCCTTCCCCAAAGCTGATTCTTCTCCTATGCGGTCCAAAGCTTGCCATCCAGTCTCCTAGGCGACAAATAGAGGCTCCACCCCATCTTCTCCAGACACATATGACTGCTTGCTTCCAACCCGAATCTCTCATTTCCAAAACAGCAGTGACCTCATGACTGGGTTCTGCCTTTAGACCCCCACCAACCCATCCTGTGCTGCCTTCAAACTGATCTTTACTAACAGTGATGATGATGAGACTGACAGTAACGAGCATTTATTGACTGCCAGATTCTATAAAAGAGCTTTCCTACATATAAATGTTTGCTTATGGCAGCTAGATGAGTATGAAAAAGCACAAAGGTCTCCTAGGACAGAATGTGTGTGTGCGCGCGCTTGCGCGCGCGCGCACGCACACACACACACACACACACACACACACACACACACAAAGAACTGGTGTCATCAAAAAGCCTAGTATGTTCAGAGTTCAGATCCTGGCTTGGTTCTTTACTAACTGTGGGAACTCAGGCGAGTCATTCCCTCTCCCAGAACCACTGAGGTATGAAAACAGTGCTTCTGAGCTGTCCAGGGAACCGAGTGAAGAATGTCTGTGACCAGGGACACATCGTGCCTAGAACATAGTGGCTCATAGAATAGCATTTCAAAGTAAGAGGGTAGTATTCAAAGTCACTCAACAGCACCTTAAAGGCCTCCTTCTGACCGAAACTCCCAATGCATCAGCAGGAAACCTTGGGAGCTACACTTACGAGCAGATGAAATACGTGCCTTCCTTTCTCAAGAAAGAAGTGGGATCAGCCGGCCAGAGGATCCACTTGGCACCTCTTGGTGCGACGGCTTCGGGTAAGAGAAGTCTACTGATATGGTCTGAGATTCCTTACGAGAAGAGGCTTTCCCTTTAAGACTATAAGGTCTGTTTCCTTTCGTGAAGACTCATAAGTTAGTCTCACATTGTTAACAGTCTCAAGTGGCTCCCCTCCCACAGTGGTTTCTGCCTGGTGCTTGGCCCCAGAGCAGACTCCAAGGAATATCAACATTGAGAAAGGAAGGCACAGCCCTATGAGGAGAGAGGTGGACCATGAAAGAGGGAGGCACAGAAGTGCAGAGAGGGGACACTGGTGAGGCAGAGAAGCCGGAAGTGTCCACACTACCCTGGGGAGTGACTACATGAGCAGCAGCAGGTCACAACAGGACATAGCAGGAGCTGCCTGAGTGACATGAGAGTGACACGAGACAGGTTGTAACAAAAATATAGTTTGTCCATCTAGTGCTTTCAAGAACTTTCTAGAGTGAACAGTGTGGTTGGCTTCTGCCCCGTGCTCACAGTTGTCCCAGTGATGGCGACTCTCGTTCCTGGATGAGGAAGCCAACATCTGGCAATGTTACCGGAGGCCACACAACCAGAGAGCCAGGGAAGACACACACAGCACGCTGCTCCTCTAAGAGCCTGCCTTACTCTACAGTGAGATGTGTGGGATGCATTCCTCAGCATAAAGTGAAATCTTAACAAATGTGGTTTACTTGTGAGTTACCCTGCAGCACCATCTCGGTGGCTGGGACTCATGGCAGTTTCTCCCAGCTGGCTTTTGTTAAGAAGCAATGTCAGATGGCAGGACAGCTGTTCTCCCCACCTCTGGTGTAACGGTGAACTGGGGTCAGCTCGGGCTCTAACAGCACAGGGCATGAAAACCACACGCAGAGGTGTGCTCCCAAAATTATGGGCGGCAAGCCAGGCATAGTGGTATTTGTTTAAAATTCCAGTCTGTTGGAAGCTGAGGCAGGAGGATCAGAAAGCCTAGGCCTGGACGGGCTATGCGGTAAGTCAGATACACAGAGAGAGCTTCCCAGAGTTGATGATGAACTTTCTCTAAGTTATTTTAATTTAATATATCTTTATTGAAGCATCTAAAGCAAACAGAAAGGCAAATGACCAAAAGTTTGCTTTAGGATTCCTTGTTATTTGTAAGTCCAAAATGCTCTCCCTCTGTCCAACCAGGATCTTACAATGAGATGCCTGGTTAGATTTGCCTGCCTTTTATAGGACAAACAACTGTGGCAGCTGAAAAGGGACAATGCAGGGGCAACATGTCACTTTTACCTGTTACCACAGTAGGCTGCTTAAAAGGTACATTTAAAAAGAAATGGTTGTTCCAATGTCTTTCTTCTGAAAAAGTATACACCCATGTGAGCAAGGACACACAATTGTATACAACTGGTTTTTAGGGAGCCTCAAACATGACCAAACATCCACTTTTAATATAAGAAACAAAACATGCTGTTTAGAAGTATTTTGCTATCTCGGTCATCACTTTCAGAAACTGAGAGTAGGCCTGCTTAGATATAAAAATCTACTAAAGGTCTTTGGCTCAGCTCTGTGAGATTAGCACGTGCAGTCCTGCTTTGTTTTAAGTAAACTGCTCTCATAACTCTTCGTCTCTTCATTTACTCTGCTTATCAGATTTCCCTCCACGTGGTGATAGGAGGAGAGGCAAAAAAAAAGTAAACATTGCTCACTCTCAAGTGGTGCATGACCCCATTAGGAAAACACTGCCGTCCAGTGTCCCACGAGAAAAGACAACCAGGTCACTACCGTTTACTATTACTATACTAGGAGACTCTTCCCTGTCCTCTCACAGGCCTCTCTCTGCCCTTCCACCTTCGCACCCTCCCATTTAACCTCTCATTTCAAAGCCCCTAATACTTCCTCATCCCCTGCGCCTCAAAATTAACAAGACCAGGGGGCGTGGCTTATGTAAACCCCCCCCCCCCCTCAGAGAAACCACAGGGCTACTGCTGGGTGACTTTCCTGAGGAGTCTATTTCATTCACACTAGATAGAGAGGGCAGCTGCGGATCCAGGAAATGATTACATCTAAGCCGAGCTTGGTGAGTTAACTGGGGTAAGCCTGGCATCTGGACTGTTGAAAGGCCCATCCCAGTCATGGGGGACAAGCCACAGAAGCTGTACCGCTGGGTCTCCTGCACATCTTGCAGGCAGCTATAGGACTAGTTTCTCGCACCAGCAACTGTGTATTGCTCACATGGCCTCTGGCAAGGGCGCATGATTCAGTTTCCTGAGCCTCCAGGGTCTTAGACAATTAACACATGCTTCCTCAGCCTCTCCGAGCCTCCTCTCCCATGGTCCCTCCACAGGCTCTTGTAGTCCACTCATGGCTCCATTTGGACCCGAGGCCACCTGTGTGAGCTCACTGCCTGAGATTTTCATATTCCAACAGTTACAGCTAACTGGCTATTCCTAGAAAACACAGTGCCTTCACTGGCCCTTCTAGACATAAAGATAGCCCTGCCCTTCGTTAGGCAGCCAGTAAGGGCAGTAGGAAATGGCCTGCCAGACGTGTGCTCTCCCCTCCCCCAGCCCCAAATGCTCTCAATATAGCAGTCAGGATGCCAATCTTACTTAGGGCTTTGCTTATATAAGTGGCAGCACCTGTGGACCACCACGGGCTCACATGGTTTCCTCCTTCACTCTCAACATCACAGTGAAGCATAAGAAGGGCTGGGAAGCCAGACCAGCGAGCACCGTATACTGTGGATGGCATGAAATGGCCAGGTGCATCTCAGCATTGATGCTGAGTTTATTTAGTCCAAGAGCATCAGTCTCTGCACAGTGTGAAAAGCTAGATAGAGCCCAGTGCAAAGCCTGGTATCCTCCTCATGTGGACTCCCTGTGAAGCCTGGCTCTCAGGATGAAGTGAGGAGGGACCATAGAAGACACTAGTTTCCCTGATAATGACTTAGCCCTTTATCATTGGTGATAGTTAAGCAATTTCAGCTTTTTCAGATATCAAATGTTAAATAGATTTTAGATCTCTCAAATCATTGATAATAACCCACTAACACTGGACTAGGCTCTCTCAAATCTTTACATAGTCAAACACGTGAATAAAATAAACCTTGTGATTAAAGGTTTGGGCTCCTTTCAAAAATACCAAGCGTAGCTGGAGAGGTGGCTCCTTGGTTAAGAGCACTTGTTGCTCTTGAAGACGACGCAAGTTCAGTTCCCATCACCCACACAGGCGGCACACAACCACCTGTAACTTGGGTTCCAGGCATTCTGACGCCCTCTTTTGCCTTCTGTGGGCATTGCACATACATGGTACACATACATATATGCAGCAAGCAAAACCCTCATACACATAAAACAAAAGCAAATCTTTTGTTTTAAAAGATTACTCTTTAAGGGTTTGTGTTATCACCCAAGGTTTTTCCAAGAAAAAGATGAAGCTTGTGAGGCACGTTATGGTTCATTGTCAGAGCTCTTGTCTAGGTGCACAATACCTGGCTTCTATACCTAGTACTAAAAAAAGAGAAGGGGGGGGTGGGGGGAGGAAAAAGATGAGAAACAAAAAGAAGAAAAGGAAAGGTAGAGAGCCAGATGTGATGACATATACCTTTGATCCCAGGACTCAGGAGGTAGAGGCAGGTAGATCTCTGGGAGTTCCAGGATAGCCTGGTCTTCATAGCAAGTTCCAGGCCAGCTTGAGCTATATAGTGGTATCTCAAAAATTTTTTAAGAGAAATCTAAGTTCTAGAAAGCACATTTTCACTTGTGAAAAGAGCTATAGAACTTCATATGTACAGCTTCATGAAGCCAGAGTCCCACACAGTTCCAAGTATGTCTTTAGTATATAGCATGTTTGAATGCTATTCAGGATGTGGCCACATGTGAGATTAGTCACCACACAGAGAGCCACTCACTGACTAAGGCACCAAAGATGTCTCTTGGTCATTTAATTCCCAGTTAGCTATCTAAGTAAGAGCCACAGCATCTGAATGACAAATCAGAAGTGCTGGCTCTTACCCCATGGAAAATTCTAGTAAATATCCACATACCACTCCACTAGAGGTCTTGCTTCTATCAGCATGCTGGTGAGCACCAGTAAACAGCACTGGGTGAGTAAAGAACAACTGACCCTGACTGAGGCCAGCCTGGGCTACATAGTGAGTCCCAGACCAGTGTGAGCCACATAGCAAGAACTTGCCTCAAAAGATGGAAACACACCGAATCTGATCTAAATATAAACCTTCAAATTTGCTCCACAGCTTTCAGAGATAAATTCAAACTTCCCTACAAAATGAAGATGAATTGCTTTGTTTTGAATTTGATCATTAAATAAATGAAATTCTGATTTCTTTCAGAATATACTTGGAGCACAAAAGCTGGACGAGGTCAGATTTCAGGACGAACATACCATCCCACAGCAAAAAATCTCAATATTGTGAAC
The DNA here is from genome assembly GCA_907169655.1 of Acomys percivali. Classification (NCBI taxonomy): domain Eukaryota; kingdom Metazoa; phylum Chordata; class Mammalia; order Rodentia; family Muridae; genus Acomys; species Acomys percivali. Next base: position 71,839,778 of record OU015746.1, on the reverse strand, counting down.
CGCACACAGCCAGTCCCCTCGGTGCACGGGAGGACAGACTGGGTGGCTAAGTACGGAGGCCACCGGTAGGAGACGTGGAAGCCCTGAAGCATTGCTCCACAGAGGACAACCAAGCCCCTTGATCCGGGGAGATGTCTACAGAGTCTATTTCTACCGAATTCCACAAGAAACACCGAGCCGTGGGTACCTCACAGAGCAGACGTCAGCTCCCGTGTCCTTCCTTTCCTGGAAATGCAGTGCGGCATCTCCAGGCAGTGCTGCTGCAGCACCATGAAGAGACTTTTGAGCGGGACTTTTCAGAGTATTGAATAAACTATTTGCCAAAGTATCAAGTATTTGATCTACAAATTACTAGATGAGTGCATAGGCTTGTAGAGAATGACGCTGGGGAGTGCCTGAGGCTTCACTCTTGCCTGCTGCGTATTAGTCTATGCTATTGAGGTTCTGGAACCCTGAAGGGACCGACTGGCCTCTGCTCACTTTTCACAGTGGTGAGGTAGGCCCCTGGGGCTGAGTTTCCGGGCTGAGTTTCCTTGCCTGAAGCTCTGCTCTCCCACTTTGGCAACATCAGAACAATGGTAACTCCCTTTCAGTTTTCTACATTTGAAACAGATGAGTGACCAGGCACATCTTAGTGAGGTCTCTTAGAAATAAACTTCTCTCCAGCCTCTATCAGAGGATGTCAGTCTGATTTTAACACTGTTGTCGGATCTTGATCAAACTGTGAATTCACAATGACCATCAGACTCCATAGCCCGGTGCATTCCACATTAACCACACCAGGGCTCCCTTGACATCCCATCATTAAGAATGTTCTTGTAATCATACCTGATGCTTGTTCATCTGACTCTCCCAACTCCTGTTTCCGTGTCTTCCTACCTGACACAAAGGTGAAGTGTGCCAGCTGGTCCCCAGGCAAACTCTTGCTGCTGCAGGCCACTGACTAGGCTCTGACCTTCATGTTCGAGCCACAGGGCAAACACAGTTGCCATGGCAGAGTTTCAAGTAGTTCACTGTTCTTAGTTTTATTGCTAAAATTTTTTAATAGACATTTTGAAGTTAGGACTACTTTAAACCTGCCACTTGCTGGGCTGGGCATGATTAGTACTGTATATTCTTTTGAAAGAATAACGTTATTGCCTGCTGATAATTTTTATGTATTTATGGCTGTGTAATAGATGCTGGTACAGTTGGCATCGTTTTGTGGGCACTGCCCAGAGGCACATTAGCAAATCATATATTTTTGTATAGAAGATATAGCTAGCTGTTCATATTCTACATGTTTAAAATGTTCAACTTGAAAGAGTAATTTATCCTAGTCTTGTTGACTATATGTATTTGTACAATTTTATTGTCTCAAAGCTAATAAAAATTCCTTGGTGTTTCTGAGAAACATGGACTCTGAATAGATATATGGTTAACTAGTGTGTTTTTCTTTTATTAAACTTTGTATTCTGTAGTCCATTTTGTTGTGGTGGTTTTCTTTTTCCTTCTTTTCTGTTTTTACTCAGCCTCCAATGTTTTCAATACTATGATGACATTTTTTAACACTGTGTCTTTATGGCTCTCCTTTTCCCCCATCCCTTTCCCTGTCATGTCCCATGTGTCCTGTCCATTCTCCTTCCTCATCAACTAACTCTTGGTCTCCTTTTGTGGTCTGTAGACTTTACAATCCTTATACATTCTGCACACACACACGTATATATTTCAGGCTAGGAGCAACATCAGAGGAAGAATGCGGTTTTAGCCTGTGTTTGGGCTACCTTGCTTGATACTCTTTCTGGATCCATCCATTTTCCTGCATATTTCATTTCATTTTTTGTTATAGCTGGATGATTTTCCATTTTATAGATGCAGCATATTTTCATTATCCATTCATCTGCTGATGGATATCTAAGCTGGTTTCGTTTCCTCACTGTCGTAAGTATAACAGCAGTAAATATGTGTGCAGGTGACTCTGGTAAGGCATGGGTCCTTTGCAGGGGATGTTGTTTAGTTGCTTTGTGGCAGTTTCATTTCCCCCAACTTTCCCAATTACCAGCATCTTGCACTGCTGTAATACCTCTTTCTCCCTCCCTCTCTTCCTCCCTCCCTCCTCTTCCCCTCTTCCTCTTTCCCCCCCTACACTGGGCAGAACCCATGCTAAGCAAGTACTGTCCCACAAAGCCACATTCCCAGCCCCTAGGATCTGTATTTAATGTCTAAGTTCTATTTATAGAATGCTGCATAGCTGGAATCACAGAATATGTCACTTTTTCAGACTGGCTACATACACTTAGCAATCGTGCATTTAAAGTTCCTACATTTGTTTTAGCTCCATAGCTTTTTTTTTTTTTTAATTTAATCTCTGAATCATATTTTGTTGTCACATACTAAAGGGCATCTTCATTAATTCCGTATTTGGGCAAGGGAATCACAAGTTCAAGTCCTGTCTGAGACAGAAAACAAATGCAAAGCCAGCCTGGGCCCTTAGCAAGCCCCTCCTTCAGAATCAGTTAAAACAGGACTGGGTACAGCTCAGTGGCAGTGTTTGCGTGGCATGCACGAGGCTCTGGACCCAACACCAGCACCACGAAAGTGGTAAAAAACAGTGTCTTCTCTACCTTGTTTCTTTTTCTTTGCAAGCCCAACATGGCAGGGTGGTCTGGCTCACAGTCCTGCAGGTATTGACCCGCTGCTCTGTGACTCTAGGCTGGGTGGTGGAGATGGTAGAGTTGTAGAACACTTGCCTAACGTGGGTGAGGCTCTGGGCTTGATGTTTCATCACTGCTAAAAAAAAAAAAAAAAAAAAAAGCAAGAAAGCAAGATGGACATAAGCAAACATCCATGTCCAGCTAAGGTTTGTCTCGTACATACATGTCCCTCATTCTGATCCTTAGCACCACAGAGGATATTCAAACTGGGAATGGTGACACACACTTGTAGTCCCAGGTACTGGGGAGGCTGAGGCAGGAGGAGTACTTGAGCTTAACTATACACGACCAGCCTGGGCAATGTGGCATAACCACATCTCAAAATAAATGAACCACCAAAGTCAGATTCTCCAAAGAATGAAGCCATACCACAGACCACTCAACTGTAAATGGTTGTTTTGTTTTTTAATTAGTATTATTATTTACCCCGTGGGTTTGACACAACTACACATGGAAGACAACCATGACAACAAGGAGCTATAGCGTCACTTCAGATCTAACTAACGTGTGTGCAAACAGCACCATCAGGAACCTGCCCTTCTACTACAGCAGCCACTCCACAGCAGGACATGGAAAAAGACCTGGGGCCTCAGATGAGAAAACGAGTCAGTGCTCCATTATGGAGACATGCAGTCCAGAATACAGTGCCCTGGTCAGCTGCACGGAATTCTGGGCATTGTAATACAAGAATGTTAGCTACGTCCTGGGCAGTTGTGTATACGTATAATACCAGCACAGGAAAATGAAGAATTTTGAGTTTGAGACCACTCTAGGGTATACAGCAAGATCCTGCCTTAAAAAAAAGACATGCATGTCAAGATATGTCCTATGTTAAAAACATGATGTAGGCATTCAAAATTTCTATCTAAGGATGAACTGCATGGGGGCACATCTATAATGCTAGCACTTGGAGGCAAGGTAGTGACCAGAAGTTGTATTTAAAGACACTAAGTCCACTTTCAAGACAACTAAGCAGAAATATGATGTTAAGTCCCTGTCTTTATTACATGGTCCCATCTTAGAAATTCTCAAAGGGTTTTGTGCGCACGTGTCTTTGTTTTGGGTTTAGTGTTTTGAGACAGGGTTTCATGTAGCACAGGTTAGCTTCCAACTTACAAAACTGCAGGGGACCCTGAACTGTGGATCCTCCTGCTTCTGAATCAAGGAACTGGCATTCTAGCCAAGGCTCATTACACCTAGGCAGTTCACAAATCACTTTAAACACAAGCCTCCAGGCATGGCACAGACAAACAGTAGCCCCCCTTAGTCATTCCATATGGGAAATGTCCGAGTATGATGTTCACAGAATCTCCTCATGGCTCTGCACTGTCCTGGTACCACATCTCAGGCCACGTCCCAGATCCCTCTGACAAAAATGGACCAGAGAAACGTTAGTAGCAAACTTTATTTTCACTGTGTCATAGCAGACCTATGCAAAGGATCCCACATCCCACATGTCAGCGAGAGATTTCACGCACTTCTGGGCAGGACGTGTGGCTCTGCCCCCACTGCGGACGCCTGACATTTTACCCCTTATCTACAAGTACAAAAAGGAAAGACATCATAATACAAGAAGGAAACTGCACGAAGGCAGGATTAGCTCTTGGGTTAGACACCTGCCACCTCAGAACAGTTACCACAGGAACAGCTCATCTTCACCTTAGCGTGCTCAGTGTACATTTCTGTAAAATGTCAGGGTGTGGACATGTGCGGCACTCATCGGACATGGAAACGTGGAGGTTTGGCGTTTCAACTCCTCACGAGCCCGTGCAGGGACAAGGCTACTACGAGTGGCGTGAACTCAGCATGCTGATTCCAAGTTTGGCAACCATCAGCAAACTGTTCAAAGAGAAAAACAAGTCATCGGAAAAAAGGATATAACAATTTTTTTTTTTTAAAGAAACAAAGCCTGCAGGTCCCTCACAACTGTGTGTGAGGAGAAGTACTAAAGCAGAACAGTCTGGAAGAAAACATCCTCCCCCAGAAGGCACAGAAAAACCTCGCCAAGTCATACTGTGGCACATGGAACCCCTAGCCCAATGCCAATAACTTGGAAGGGCTGAGGAAATGCGATTAAGAGAGACCAACACCTTAGCGGCCACAGGACCAACTGAGGGCAGGTCTCTGCCTCCCGGTTCCGTGGTAGTGACCTTAGTCTACTCGACAGTTTTGTTTCTAGTATAAAAGCCTCTGATCCAGAGCAAACCGTAGCCACAGACTAGCAGGCATCTATTTCTCTGAGACTTTTTTTTTATTTCTTAGTTCTCCTTCCTCCAGAAGGTGGTTATTATACTTAAGAACTGGTCAGTTTAAGACAGTTTGGTTTAGGTTTTACAATTAAAATTAGAAAATGGGATTCAGTAAAAAAAAAAAAAATTTCCTTTTAGCTAAACTTTCAATAAAGGGTACTCAAGTAAGTGAGAAATAGGGAACCAACATGTACAGTCTCACATAGCCACACACAAGAGCCTGTGACAATGTAACCTAGGAGAGTCTAGACACTCCACAGAGCAAATTCAAGGTTGTGTACAATGAACGAACATACTTAAGTACTAAATCAACTACAGAGGCTTCTGCAGCCTTTCCTACTTGTGCACAACCTAAAATCGAGAGTTGAAGTCTAGGACCACGCACACTGAAGCAAGCACATTTCTGATGGTTTCAAACGTCTTCAGCGGGGGCTGGAGAGATAGCTCAGAGGTTAAGAGCACTAACTGCTCTTCTAGAGGCCCTGAGGTCGATTCCCAGCAACCATATGGTGGCTCACAACCATCTATAATACGATCTGATCCCCTCTTCTGGCATGCAGGTGTACAAGCAAAGAGAGCACTCATATACATTAAATAAATAAATAAAAATTTAAAAAAAAAACACAAAAACAAAAAACGTCTTGAGCAAAAAACTAAACACTGAGTAAAGAGAAATGTAAGTACCTGGCACCTGCGATCAAGCCTGCGGGCATAAATTTCCCAGAGTTGTAGAATCTCATCCCCATAATGCCAGCCAAGGTCCCAGATGTAGCTGAAAAGGTTAAAAACCAGTCATTACATCCTGCTTGCAGGAAGTCCCACTCTACCCTATAATGGGGAGGGGACATGGCTAAGCGGCATTGCTTCCCACAAGACTCAGGTCTAAGGACAAATGCTGGACAAGTAAGGCCGTCCAACTCCTGCTATGGTTGACTCTGGATTGTCCCCAGAGGCTGATGTTTCAAGTGATTGGTTCTCATCTTGGGGCACTATTTTGGAGTCTTTGGAGTGGACAGAAGCAAATCACTAAAGTGAGGCTTCGAAGGCTATGTCACCTCAGGTTTCTGATCTGTTTCCTGGCCCCTTCAAACCTTCCCACAAAGGCCTAGGCGCCTTCCACCACCGTGCCTTCTATCATCACAGCTCTCTGGAACCAGGAGCGACACTGTCAGGTACTTTATCACAGTGATGATGAGGTAACTTATCATCCCAAGCCACCGTCCCTCTCTGGCTTCATTTTCACTCTTCTGCAAAACTCAGGCTCCCTCCAGCCACAAATGTTTTCACTTTCTCAAAAAATAACATACAATTTCTTTATCTTACACGCTGAATGCCAAGTGTTTTGACAGAAAAATATGAACTGTGTGTTCTAAGCTAGAGGCTGACTGCACTCAACAATAAATATACTCTGTGCCTCCAGTGTTTCGAGCCTCAAGATGCAAGCTAGCTTAAAGAACCACACACAAAGTCTACTTTGTGCTACAATAAATGCTATACACATGACCTAACCGGTTAACTGAAGAAGCAAAGACTTAGCCAGTCTCTGAAGCCAGAGCACGAGTGAATGAGCTGATGGAAACACGGTCTAAGCGGAGGAGCTAGTATGTGAGGGTGTGCGAGACATGGAGGATCATAGTCACCTGTGTTGAGAAGAGACTCTGGCCACATAAAATAGAGCCTGAAAAGCAGCGGGTTTTATACAGATACACATAGGTCCCTAAGAGACTGAAGGGAAGCATTCTATGGTCAGAGGACAAAAATAAAGAGACTGTCAGTGACTCCCACGATGTGTGAGAGAGGAAGAAATGAGGAGACGTGTAAGTGGGTTTTTAGAGAGGCTTCTGAAAGGGAAGGAAAAAGCCAGGGACTGAAGAGGAAATGGGCTCAGAGGTCCTTCCTCTTCTAAATGAGAAAAAGTGGCTTACATGTGAACTTTCTCTGTAGGGATCCTACAGGGGAACACAAATAAATGATGAATAGTTCACAGTTCAGGAGCCCAAGGCCTGGTAGAGGAGCTGCCTTGGAAGAAGAGGGATGCAGAAGGAGGGATGGCCTGGCCGCTGAAGGCTGTCAGGGAGACACTGATTGGTGGGGGCTGTTTTTCTCAAGTACTCATGGGATCACCTGAGGAGAGCAGAACGCTGGGATCAGAGAGGCAGACTTGGTCTGTGAGCCACTCCAAAGCAGGGATAAAGATGCTGTTCTGAACAACTGAGAACCCAGTGCATCCTCCTTCCTCGGATCTCCCGCAGCTGGCCGCCCTCCCTACCCTACTGATGCTTTGCGGAGCCCACTCTGTGATGCTCCTCAGGACACCTTTGGGATGGTTGGAGCTGCATGTATTCTTACACTGTGGGTGCCGCACCCCGGCAATGGCTAGCATGGGTGCAGAGACCAAGACAGATGTGTCAAAAACCACCATGATAAAAAGTCATCTCCTCTTTCTCCTTCCTTCCCAGGCCACACCCAGGGCCCTTATCCACAAGCTCCAGAGTCACATTACCTTACTTGCCAGTGAGCTTGCATATTCCCCAAGGCAAGGTCTGTCTGTCTGTATCTTACACAATTAACTGTGAAAGAGGAAAGCTGTCCCAAATGGAGAAGAGGTTAGATGGACTCAAGAGGCCTCATGGGATGTGTGAGAGTTCTCCAAGTTTCAGGTAGGCTGTCTTTCAGTATGAAACCTCAACAATTAATACACACTGTCTTGTCCAGTTTAAAACAAATCTCATGGGGAAGACTGAATCCACCCTGTATGAGACATTTCTGTTACTCTGTATATACAAAGGAAACAACACAGGGTCCGCCACGTTGAAACCCACCTATAGAGAAAGCCAGCTGGGTGTGGTGACGCATACTTTTAATCCCAGCACTTGGGAGGCAGAGGCAGGCAGATTGCTGTGAGTTTGAGGGCAGCTTGGTCTACAAAGCGAGTCCAGGACAGCCAAGGCTACACAGAGACCCTGTCTCGAAAAACCAGAAAGAGAGAGAGAAAGAGAGAGAGAGAGAGAGAGAGAGAGAGAGAAGCCACACCCGCCCGTCAGTCTCAAAGCCAAGCAGAACACAGCTATTGAGCCTGATGCAAACCTACCGAGGAAAACCCACACATTCCTGGGATCCTGAGACAGCTGGTAAGCGCCCAGGCCTGCCAGGCCCCCGAAGAAGAGTCCAGCAGCCAGAGACGGCACGCTACCTGGGGAGAAGCAAACAGAGGTGGCACCTGTGTTGTCATGCCAGACATTACATATGGACTCCACAAGACTCCCCTCCCCCGCAGAGAGGTTGTCTTCACAAGGTTTACAGCCACAGGGTTCCCGGCATGGGGGAAGTCTGGGGAGTCTACCAGAGAAGACCAGGTCTTACCACCCAGCCCTCCCTCCTTTAGGAGCTGTGACTCAGTACAGTGCTTGTCGGGCCTGCACAAGGCCCTGGCTAGAAGCTGGTATTAAAGAGACAACACAGAGTAAGTGGAGACAAGAGGTTTCCTATTTGAGGCGCTGACAGATGGTATTTTGGGGTCTGTATGGCCATGGCTGATAACAACCTGCCACTATCATCCCTGCCTATCTGTATGTAAAGAGGGAGAAGGGGAGAAAAGAAAAAAAGATGCCTGGCTTAGCTCAGCCAGATAACCAGAGGCCAGTGCAGGAAGAGCCAGGAGCCTGCCAATGAAGGCTGCACTCAGGGGGCCTAAAGCAAACCTGAGCCAAGCAAAATCCGGCTTCAAGGACCCCGGGGACCCACATTTCACTGGACTAATTTTTTTCAAGTAACAGAAAGGCTTACCTGCTTTTGCATAGCCAATAATCCCGCCGGTAGCAACCAGGGCTGCGTAGCCAAAGCCAAAATAGTGTAGAGGTACCCTGAAACGGCAATGTGGAGAAGCCAGTGCCAGCCAAGTTTAGAATGCAAACCACAAAGTCTCTGGATGGGGCTAGTGTGATGCTCAGGACTGGTAACGATGTGCCTCCAAGGCTGGCAACCTGAGTTTGATTACATTAAGGGACCCACCCGGTGGAAGGAGAAAAATCAACTCCCGAAAATTGTCCTCTGACCCCTACGCATGCGGCATGGCACAAGCGCATCCACATAAATAAAGAAAATGCAACTTTTAAAATTATTGGCCAGGACAAAAAGGTTGTCATTTCCAGTAAATCCTGTCACCGTAAAGAAAAAAAAAAAAAAAAAAAAAAAGCGGTGGGGTGACATGCCTAGTCACAGAACTAGCCAGGGGCAGAACTGGATTCAAATCCAGGCCCCAGGCCACTAGTCCAGGAATCATAACACAATCCAAGCTGCCCCCCGCCCCCAGGCAGTGCCAGGCTCAAGGTACGGTCACGTGCTCTGGCTTTAGAAGCTCCAGGTGATTCTATTCCTGTGCATTGGGCACTTACAGCTGGCCACTGTCTTTCTGCATTGTTCGGTCACTTGGGAGACCACACCAGGCCTGCACCTGTGAAGGAGGCGGCAGGGCCGTTCAGAACAGGCAGGCAGGCCTCTAGCAGTCAGAAATGAGTTCAAGGTACACAGCTCTGGGTGTGGACACAACAGGCCCTTGCACACACAGCGTCTGGTCGCCCAAGCTCTGCTGTCCGGTAAAGGTAACTGGGTAAGAAGCAAAGCCCTTCCGTGTATAGTAAGAGCTGCCTCACCAGTTAGCTCATTGCTAAATCGGAAACATAATGGCCTACGCCTCAACGCGTCTCAGTCTCCTGCTGCTTTTCCTCAAATGTCCTCAAAACTCAACTTGCAAACTTTTAGAAACCCTTGACTCCGACCCTCAGCTCCTGTTACATTGAGAGGGACGGATTAGAAAATGCCCGGGAACCCGAGTCACAATTGCACAGGACGCTACCCCCCTGCAAAGTAACTCCCGCTCTCTCACAGAAAAGCTCTCCCGAGCGCGGAAGCAGCGCACGCGCGTTTAGGTTCCCACTCCCGGAACCGCCGTTTCAGAACGTTTTAGAGGCGGGTAGCCGGGCCGGTGATGCGAGCTCGGCAGAGAGCGCACGGGAGGGCACCGCACAGAAGGCGGCCGCGCGCAGAACAATTCCCGAGTGGCAAAATCTGCAAAGTAAGAACACACCCAACACCGGAACGGGAGTCCGGAAGCCTGTGCGGAAGGACGAGGGCACCGGGCAGAGAACCGAGGTCAAGAGCCCGGTCTGCAGACGTCAGTGCGCGCGCAGCGTCCCTTGCGAGAAGGGCGGGGCTTGGACCGACGCGGGGGTTGGGGGGTGTCTAAGGGTAGAGACTGGGCGTCATCAAGGGCGGGGTTTGGAGTTATCAAGGGAAGGGGGCGTTCCCGGGTGACTGCTAGTGAGCCTGAGGCTAGAGGATACTCGAGCCTGTGAGAGGGAGAGACTCAGTGCCTGGCACATAAGCCGCCATTGGGTGGATAAAATGGAGGAGTGGTTAGCAAAGAAAAACGTCAAGAGAACACGCAAAAGCCGACTAGATGGCCCAGTGGTCTCTGTTATTAAATCAAACTTTTACATCTAATGTTTTCATCTGCATAAATGCCTTGGGATGAAAGCCCTTGGGATGTATTCCTTGAGCCAACAGTAGTAGCATAGACAGCAACTATGCTATGGAAAATACTCAGGATACCAAAGAAGCAAGAAAATCCTTCACATTGTCCCTACAATTGCTATAGAGATTACGGGAGGGAAGAAGAAGAGCAACAGGAAACAGGCAAAGTCCTAGGCTTGAGCAGCAGCAGCAGCAGCAGCAGCAGCAGCAGCAACTCTATTCCTTGGCTGGATGGTTCCAAAAACGGAGCAGGATGCGTCCTCTACAGGAGCCTTTGCCGTACAGGAATGTGGAGTTTAAGGGGAGGGTCCTTTGTTTTGTTTTTCTCTTTATTAATGTAGTTTGAGGCTGTGGGTTAGATGTAGTTAAGCTGTGAGTTGATGTAGCATGTCTTATCTTTCCCCTTCCTCCACTCTCAACATTCTCTTCTGGATAGCATTGACCTTAGTCAGACAAACCTGTTCTTTTTATAATTCCACCCGCACATTTCCTTTGTGAGTTCGAGGTTGATCTTACTCCTTCCTTCTAGCTAAGGGTCTTTCATCACTGCTCTCTCTGATGGAAATGCCATTCTTATAGGCTAAAAACTCACTTTCATCTCTCAGATGGATGGATCTACAACCCACTCCACTCTCCACCCCTACTCCCACCCCCAGCATTGCATTGAAAACATCCACTTATCACAAAGCCTTTACCTTTTGGGAAGGGATCATGTTTTTCCTTTTAGCCTCAGAATCTGGGCTGATGACAGGCACACCTGGTAAACAATGCATGGCTGTTAATTTAATGGAAGAGCGTAGCGGAGGAGCAAAGTCTAGCACCAAGGAGTAGAACTTTGTGAAAATCGGCTTCTGTGCAAACATAGAAGCAGACATTTCAACACTTACATTCCTAGGCTGGAAAGCAAAATCAACCCAGCTCCCTGAACAAGCATTCTTTATTTTGACACAAACTACTGTCTTGTAGCAAACTGTGATATCCAAGGAGAAGTTCCCTAAACCAAGTAGAAGAAAGATCTGGAATGGAGGGGTTGAAAGTTTAGCTTGTTGGTAGAGTACAGGCTCTCAGTTAGATCCCCAGCGCAAGCAGGGCGGGGTGGGGGGGAGGGGGGTTGGGATTTGAGACGCCTAATATAAACTCAGTTTCAAACAGGGAAAATGTGGTAAGAGCCATCAGAAGGGGGTGCCAGCCGAGTAGCCAGCCACTTGTCGGGAGTTACTCAGCGTTTATGCACAGTGTCTGTCATCTGTCATCAGCCTTTGTGCCAAAGATAGATCTTAAGTGGAGACATTTAAACACTGAGCCAATCTAGTTCAATAAATCTTTGCTGGGGGGGGGGGGGGCACTAAGCAACGTTTACTCCTCATAAGGTCTCAACTGCAAACCCAAGTTCACCCTGAGGAACCAACGAGTTTATTAAGGTTCCTTACCTTAATAAGCTACAGGCTGGAGTGTGAGTGGCCTTAAAGTGGTCACACTAGAAGGCCTGCACCCAGCACAAATGATGGCTTCCTTATGGTTGTGTAGAATAAAGCTCACTTCCTAGTCCGTCTCCATCTATAAACTCTCCCCCAAGTCATATGCAATTAGGGCAGAACACATGAAACCGGATGGGAACAGCTGGGTAGAGAGGTAAGGAGGTTCCGTGACCCTCTCCTTTTATAAGGGAAGGTGAACAGTCAACAAGCCCAACTGGGTAATCTTTTACAAGCAGGCACAGCTGAGCTCATGAAGAAGGTGGCAGCCTGGATCAGATGGTACCGTAGACAGAATCACACACACTCATCAGAGATGCACTGTACCTCCTGACCCTTGGAGTACGTGGGTCTTGGAGAGGATACCTGGAGTTAAGGTGCATGTCCTAATTGGAGGCTTGTGATGCCTGAAATCATAAATAATGTATTTCATCTCCTGTGTAGTGTATCATACTTTGTGTTTGGATGTCTCATATAAATTTTGTGTCTATGAATATTGCATATCTTGGACTATTTATTCCTATTTATACTTAACACACCTTCTATTTACTACTTTTCCTATCTCCTAAGATTGGGGGAGGGGTCTGCATTGCCCAGACTGGCCTGGGACTCCTGGGCTCAAGTGATGCCCTAGCCTCAGCCTCCTGAAGCACATACCAGCTAGATTGCTATTTATAACAGCCTTATAAGCTTCCCTTACCTGTGCTTTGTCAGTTGCCCACAGCTCTTTGCCGCTATGAATACAACTGTGGCTGACAACAAGATTCCCAGATGCCTGGAACAAAGGATCCCCTAAATAAATTAGGACTAGGTGGGAGACACAGCTCACTTCTGTAGGCCTAGGAAAGCGGTAAAGGCTCCAAGTGCAATCAAGTCACAGAGAATTGTTGCAAATGCTTGGGCAATGTGGAGATTCCAACTAACAGTATCTATTATTATTATTGAAGCCTGTTTTTAACTTTTGGTTCTTTGGACAGGGTCTCAGGTCATCCCAAATACCCTGAAATCTTGGACCTCTTTCTGCCTCCTGAGCGCCAGGATTACTAGGATGCCCTGCGCCACCCCCACCTCACCCCATCCCCGCCCGTCTCACCTCCTGAAACTAAGTTTACATGTAACTCCTTTCAAAGCCAGATTACCTTTTATAAGAAAATCAAGTGCTATCATAGATTTAACTTTGTGTGTAAGTGGGGATGGGAGAGGGAGCTCTCTTGTTAGGATACAAATGTGGAGGTCAGAAGACAACTTGTGGCAGTCAGTTTTTTCTTCAACTGTGGAGTTGAATTCAGGTCTTTGGGCTTGGTAGCAAGTACACTCAATCAGCCACCAACCCATCTTGCTGGCCCAGATTTTTTTCTTTGATTTTTTTGTTTTTGAGACAGGGTTTTTCAGTGTAGCTATGGTTGTCCCAGACTCACTTTGTAGACCAGGCTGGCCGCAAACACAGAGGATCACTTGCTTCTGCCTCCCCATGTGCTGGGATTACAGGCACGCATCACCACATCCCAGCTAGTTTTTCTAAAAGATTTATTATTTATACAATATTCTGCCCACATGTATGCCTGCACACCAGAAGAAAACACCAGATCACATTATAGATGGTTGTCATCTACCATGTGGTTGCTGGGAATTGAACTCAGAACCTTTGGAAAAGTAGGCAATGTTCTTAACCTCTGAGCCATCTCTCTAGCCCCAGCTAGATTTTTATCTATTGATTTCTACTCACACTATACCCTTGGGGCTTCCCATCCTTTAATACCTCAAGTCATTCTGGCAATTGATATTTATTAAAACTGCTGTTTTTCATTTATGTATGTTTGTAGCTCTGGCTGTCTTAGGACTTGCTCTGTACAGCAGGCTAGCTTTGAACTCAGGTATCTGCCTGCCTCTGCTTCCTGAGTGCTTCTCCTCCTAAGTGCTTCTTTAAAGGTGTACACCACCACTTGACAAAATTTACTCTTAAGTGTGTGCTATGCTTGTTCTAAGACAGCCACACACTGACATATCAGTACCCTACACCAGCTGAGGCCCAGAGGGTTATGGTGATTGAGCCAACATGGCAACCAGGAAATGAGGTGAGACTGGTTAAGACTAGCTTTGGTGGGTAATTTTGATGCTCTGAAAGACAAAAAAAACTACAAGTGGTGTTTTCTTGACCTTAAATTTGCTTGTCATTCACCGCTTAGAAGCAGAATTATCTGGAAAATTCCCTTCATCCACTTCTGGTAGAGACTTGTTAACAGTCTGTGCATGGAGCAGGGGGCTGGGGGTGTAAAGGCAGAGTTTGCCAGCATACAATGCCCTGGGCTTGACCAAGCATCACCAAATAAATGTTAAAAAGAGCAGTGTATTATTTTAAATACCTATTTTCAGATCTTTACTTGCTTTGAACAGTAAAAAGTACACATTAGTATTGCTATATTCTATAATATATAATAAAATGCCATCTGCCAAAAAATTTTACCATCTAACAAAACAGCACCACCTAAAAGTGGTTCTTTTTTAAGCTGCACCTTTTCTCCATAAGGAGAAATTTTTTTTTGTTCTCACATGGGAAAATTAAGTATAATATTTGAAAAGGAGAATTCTGTCAAACAGACGTCCTCCTGGGGAGGGGACATCTGGGACTTGCCACGTGGTTACATTTTTCTTTTTCTCTTCTTTTCTGACACGTTTGTCATCTTCCTCTTCCTGGCTGATGCTGGGCTGTTTCCTTTTGTTGGCTTCTTGCTATCACCAGTTAAATCAGATTTCTTTGAGTTAGGTTCTGTTGTTTCTCCTTCCTGAATTACATCACCAGATTCCTTTCTGATAGTTTTAGGTTGTTCTAAAACACAAGAGACAATGTGTTAAGGACTGTTTCTCTTTCTCAGGTTAAGTTATCTGGACTCTTCAACAACTCAGGAAGGGACAGACTGCTCAGTCTTTTAAATGATCAACTTAATTACCAGACGAGAGCTCTGTTGCTGGAGGAAGGCTCGCCTTTTCATTTGTCGCTGTGTCCAACCACACTCCAAGACACGTCAGCCTGGCACTGGTATTCACCTCACACAGCAAAGATGGGGGAGCTTTCTAAAACAGAAGGGGGGAAAATGTACACTTAACCCAGAAGAATTTTTGGATAACTGCTTCTTTTTCCATAACCAAATAATCTTAATTGATGTTTTATTATACCATTACTTACCACAAAAGAATGTTTGTCAGTACAAGAATGAGTGTACCCTACTACATGTCACCATACACAGTAAGATGTTCCACCAGAGTTTGTGTGAGTGCACTGATGAGATTACCCAGCAATGCATCTTTCAGAACATGGCCCTTCTGTCAGGCAATGCAAGCCTGTATTTTCCTGAGCATAAGATGACGGTACTCACAGGTACCATGGTTTACAGTTGATCTGACTAGGGTGCTCACAGCCAACCTCTTCAAAGTATCCAGAAATTATACCATTCTAAGGACACAAACCATCAAACAGACATTCAACAAACCACATCTGCTGAATTGAGAATAAATAATACTAAGCTGAGACTTTAAGAAGACTAGATTTAAAGCACCCAGGCAGCTCTGTGCTAACCCTAACTTTAAAACTACCCACACAGATTATAAATGGAAGATAATTTAAAAGCTTAAGGATCTTAAACACTGTTAACTTAAAGTAATACTTTAATAGTATTATTATATTATGACATAATTATACAATAAATAATATAGTCAAGCTTGCCTTGCAGTGTGTTGACACTGACCTTATCCTGCTTAAGCATCCACATTTTGATGAAGCCATCGTTTGACGCTGTGACAAGAACATGGTGGTCTGGAATTTCAAAACTGAACATGTCTTTTACTCTAGGGTAGAAATTGATGCTGGAGATCATTTCTTCGAAAGGGTGTGATAACACAGAACTACAACGGTCTCTTGCTGTATCAATGTTTCAAGTGTTATCCAAGTGTTCAAAAAACAGTAGCTTAAGACATGAAAAATGCTGAATATTCCCAATGAACAGTGAGTTAGTTATTTTCAGGCCAAATTATGGGATAAAAGTGTCAT
>OU015746.1:71803121-71823774 GCA_907169655.1 Acomys percivali | reverse complement strand
TCCTGCCACTGCCTTACTAAGTGTGAGCCACGGGGCACAGGCTCCTGTCTGCTTTGCTCATCCCTGAAAGAGAATGGTCAAGTAGCACTGTCAGGAATACATTTGTAACAGCTTTCCTAAAATGAGTTTACTTCCTAATACTAGTGGAAAGGATCTCACTGCCTGTACACTGGCTGAAGAACCAATTGTTTTCAAAGACAGGTTTCTCAAAACAATCATTCCCAGAAAATAAGAACTAAGACTTACTTGAGACATGGCCGGTGGCCCACACTGGAGAAAAATGCTGTATATTACCTTTCTGAAAATTATACTGAAAAAACCCAGGCTCATTCGGCATTGGCTGGCCTGGATTTGGGAGAGCTCTCTTAAGTGCAGAATGATCCAAGTGAATGATCAACTTAATCTGAGACTCACTATCTGCCCCTTATACACAGCAAGTACTGGCGATGGGGCTCAATAATGATTTCATTTTTCTTATGGCTGAAAAGTAGCTGGCCGGGGCAGGGGAGGGCTGGGGCAGGGAGGGCTGGGGGGAATGGGCACCAGAATTAGGAAAAAGAACTGTAGTACTTAGGGACAAAGCTCAGCACTGTTATCTTTTGCTTATGTTTGATATTCAAATGTAATAGTTACTGTAAAGTGCAAAACAACTAGTGGCAGCAGTTACGTCACTCACTCCTCCTGCATTATGAAGTCCAAGGAATAGCATTTGCATCATCTCCTTAGATGCCAGGTATCATATACTTGTAACGTATCTGATTACCCTTGTTCACATCACACACACACACACATATTTATTAAATTATTCTGTTAGCATTCAGTCAGACTATATACACAGATTGCTTAAAAATGAAAATACCTGTTTTCATGAGCTTTAAATTCACAGAGGCACACTAGTGAATCACAGTCAAAAAACCTTACAACTTCTTCATCTCCAGCCACTGCAATGACAGAGTCCTAAGAGAGAGAAAAACAATACCCAGAATGTCCTCAGGGATTCTGACACCTCAAAACTCCCAGCCCTGCTTTCTGGAACTTACTGAAAGAAATGTAACGGAAGAGATCCTCTTCCCATTTGTGATGGTGCCACTCACAGACGCCGTGTCCAGCTGGTAGACATCCACTTTATTCAGCACAACGACTACGTACTTGTCTCCACTGGGGGACCATTCCACAATGTGAGCATCTGTAAGGCAAAAATGTTCTCATCTTGTTGGGCAGGGGGCTTGCCTGTAAGCTCAGCACTTGAGAAGTGCAGAAAGGAGAATTCAGGAGTTCAAGGCCACCTCAGCTTCATAGAGAGTTTGAAGCCACATATATATGAGACTCTGTCTCGACAGTCCTACCCTGTCTAATAAAGACCTCTAAAGGTGAGATCATAAAACCAGGCAACAACCTCACAATATATCCCTAATATACACTTCATATGTTAAACTGTAGATAACTGACAGTCATAAAGATGGTGTGTGGCAGAACCCAGATCAGAGGCCACTACCATCCATCTACTGGGAAATAAACATGTACATACGTGTACTTAGAATGTGTAAGCATGGGCTGGAGAAATGACTCAGCAGTTAGCACATCTTCCTACTCCTGCAGGAGACCCAGGTTCATGTCCCAATACCCACATGGTCGCATTCCACAACCTTTCCTAGCTCCAGTTCAGGGGATCTGACACCCTCTTCTGGCTTCTAACAATACCATGCACACACATCCACATACCTACATGCAAGGAAAACACTCATAAGCATAAAATAAAAATAGACATCTTAAAAAAAAAAACAGGAATAGGGCTGGAGAGATGGCTCAGCGGGTGAGAACACTGGCTGCTCTTTTGGGGGACCTGAGCTTGATTCCCAGCATCCACATGGCAGCTTCACAATCATCTGTAACTCGAGTTCCAGGGGACCTGATGTCACCTTTTGGCCTCCAAGGTTCCACGGATCCAAGCAGTACACAGACATACATGCAAGCAAAACATCCATACAAATAAAATAATAAGTATATAAAAATTGTGTCTGCATACACTCATAATCTAGCTAGTTAATTGTATAATGTACAAAATACTCACTTTGTTTTATATTTTTTATGAAAGCTGATCTTCCCTCTACAAGATTCCATGTTCTGCAAAACAGGAGGTTTGTTTACAACATGATCATCTTGTCACTAAGCGAAAACCAAGCGTACCAGGCCTCCAAATGGGCAACCTCACTACATACTGTGTATTTAAGGCACCTGTGAGTTACTCTGTAGCAATTCGTCAATAAAGTGTTTTCCTTCAAGCATAATTAACACTCAGCCCATTCCTGCACCTTTAAACACGTTGTTATCCACTACATTTTCACATACTAAGACATTCCTCTTCAGGGCCACTCTCATCCTTTTGGACAGTGTCTCAGCCTGGAACTTGCTATGTAGACCAGGCTGGCCTCCAATTCACAGAGTACTGGGGTTAAAGGCATGCACCACCTTGCCTGGCCAATATGGATCATTTTTATACCATCATTATGAAATAGTTCACTAACTTTCTATTTTGCTATTGCTGAGTGACAGAAACATTAGTAAAGATACCCTTGGGAAGTCATAACTCACCTTAATGTCTTATCAGTGCCAACAGACAGAGCCAACTTGCCAGACGGGTGGATAGAAAGGAAGGTCACGTGTCCTCTAAAAGGAAACCAAGAGTTAGGCCTGGGCTTGTGTGGCACAGCAAGAACGCCACTTGGGACAAGCGGACTCACTTGTGAGCTTTAATGGACTTGAGGCACTCCCATTTCTTTGCATCCCAGACACAGATGAATCCATCTTCTGCTCCACTGAGTAAGTGCCGGCTGCCATAGAATTTCAGGCAAGTCACTGTGCCTGTGAAAAAGCAAGGCAGGCAAAATTATATCCATTCTGAACATGAATTCCATTTCTAGTTGGAAGAGCAGGAGGATCAATGTATTTTGGAAGTGGCTGTGCCTAGCACACACAAGACCCATGTTCAAGCCCTAGTACCTCAAAAGCAGAGAAATCCAACACCGTGGTACTACTGCATCATAGTTTTAGGTGAAGAATTCAACACATTCATATGAAAACTAACAGTTTTCATTTGCTTTGTTATCTCTGGGGGATTAAGCTCAGAGCCTCTGTACACGATAAGCAAAGGCCTTACCACTGAGCTTTAACCCCAGAATAAAGCAGCAGCTTTAAGCTGGGTGGTGGCGGCACATGGCTTCGATCCCAGCACTTAGGTCTACGGAGGGAGTTCCAGGACAGCCAGGGCTACACAGAGAAACCATGTCTTGAAAAAACAAAACTAAAAAGCAACAACGAAAAAGAGAATGCAGCTTTAAGTCCAGCATGCTGAGCCATGACTCCTACTTTCTAAGTTCTGAGCTACCTACCCGGGTTGTCACCGACACAACGCTGTATTTATGTCTACGTTTTAGCCAACGCTGTACTTTATGTCTATGTTTTTCTAATTTACTGCCATCAGAATGTATTACAATGCTATAGAATGTTACTTTTCCAGTTCATTGGTTAACAAATTTTCCTTAATCATTTTATCACTTGAGAACCTTCACTTCCTGCTACCAACTGAATCCTTGCTCTCCAAGATTCCTCTTCCTGATTGAAGGAAGAGGAAAGGTAAGGAGGCTGGTGGTGCAGAACATTACAAACGTCACAGCACAAAGCACTGCAAAGCACACCTTCACCTCTGCGACGCCTCTCAAGTCTGTGTGAACCAGTTAGAGGTCTGGTTTTACAACCACGGTGCTTCTGGACAGCACCCGGTCACTCCCCTAGAACACACACTGCTTTTGCAGAGCTGAATGACTCACACAGGACAAATACCATTTTGTCCTTTGCAAAATGTAACTGAAAACCCCCGTGTCACTACTTCCATCCATCCGCCTCCTGCTCAGTAACATCCTCTCTCCAGCAATTCGGCTTCCTCACACCCCGCCCTTCTGCCCACGACTCCACCTGCTCCCTAGCAAGACCATATCTACTACCCACTATTTGAAAAGAACAGGACAGGGCCGGGCATGGTGGCGCACGCCTTTAATCCCAGCACTCGGGAGGCAGAGGCAGGCGGATCGCTGTGTGTTCGAGGCCAGCCTGGACTACAAAGCGAGCCCAGGACAGCCAAGGCTACATAGGGAGACCCTGTCTCAAAAAACCAAAAAAAAAAAAAAAAAAAAAAGGAAAAAGAAAAAGAAAAAGAAAAAGAAAAAGAAAAGAACAGGACTTACAGAGGCAAGGGAGACAGCAGGGACTTGGCTCCCATCCACGCCACCTCAGTCCTCTCTAACTGCTGAATGTGTGGCCCCTTGTATGTCTTGGTTACTCAAAGGCTAGCTTGGCAAGGATGCTGAGGACTGTGCTAGAAAAAAGAACCTACTATTTCAACTTAACACCACCACTCAGAGAGTGACCCCTCTGACACTAAAGGGGAAGACAGGGTCCTGTTTTCATCTGCCTTTCTCTATGGGAAAAGCTCTGGCTAAGTTCCTCAAGCTAAGTACAAACTGAACTAATTCTGAGCCCACCTCTGCCTTTACCTTCATCTCTGCTGCATGAAAAATGCAATTAAAAAAAATCAGTTACATCTTTCCATCTCTTGGCCTGCCTCTATACTGGGCAAATTTGTACAGGTACGGAAAACCCAGATAGGAGTGTACAATTACACCTCCTTGGCCTCAGTTTCAATGACTTTTCTTTCTCTATATTTTACTATGGCACAACTACTACAGTCCTCTGCAGCAGGCTGTAGGTGTATGAGACTCAGTACAGCAAAGCCTGTCCACCTCCCTGCCTTATTGGACCAGGAAAGCAACCTAAGAACAAGCAACATCTTCCTCCTCTTCATTTCTGTGGTGGTTTGAGTGAAAATGGCCCCCGTAGGCTCATAGGGAGTGACATAATTAGGAGGTGTAGCCTTGTTAGAAGAAGTGTCACTGGGAGGTGGGCTTCGAGGTTTCAAGTCCTTAAGCTAGGCCAAGAGTCACTCTCTCTTCCTGCTGCCTACTGATCCGGATGTGGAACTCTCAGCTCCCTCTCCAGCACAATGTTGCCTGCATGCCCCAGGCTTCCTGCCATGACGATAATGGACTAACCCTCTGAACCGTAAGCCAGCCCCAATGAAATGTGTGTAAGAGTTGTGGTGGTCATGGTGTCTCTTTACAGTGATAACACCCTCACTGAGACAATCTCTGTCTCCCATCAGATCCTGGACACAGCAGAGCCCTGAACCAAACAGTCTAACTATGTGACGTCAACTATAAAGTGTTGACACTGCCGAGTATCTTAAAGACTACAACTTTGGGGTGGTTTAAATAAGAACGCTCCCCCACCCCCTTCATACATTTGAATGCTTAGTCAACAGAGAGTAGAACTGTTTGGCAAGAATCAGGATTAGGAGGTGTGGCCTTGTTGGAAGATGTATGTCACCAGGAGTTAGAAGTTTCAAAGCCCACACCAAGGCCTAGTGTGTCTGTCTCTGTCTGTCTGTCTGTCTGTCTGTCTTCTCTCTCTCTCTCTCTCTCTCTCTCTCTCTCTCTCTCTCTCTCTCTCTCTCTCTCTCTCTCTCTCCCACTACTGCTCCATTTAAAGGGCAAAAGGTCCTTGTACACACAGTCAAGCACTGAGAAGCCAGGCAAAATTAAGCACATGGCTTATCTCTACTAAGGGAGAAAATAGCTGGTTGTTCTTCTGGAATGCTGGGAAAACGCAGTTCACAACAGGGTAATCCTTTGCTCCATGCTGAGCCAGGCTCTGCTGTATCCTCCAGAATACTGTTTGTTTATCCCAGACTTCCCTCCAACCCAAAACCTGAGCATTGTTTCTAGCCATAAAATTCATCCTTGTGAGAGGCAACACTTATACTTTACAGCAGCCTAAATGACTTCTATGTTCTCAGGGCCAGGCCAATCCCGACCTCCTCGCCCTACCCCCCGATGGCATTAAGTTTACCTCAGTCACTATCCCTAGACCCTTACCTTGAGCACTGTTTCTAGGTCAACAGAACCCATCTTATGGAAGAAGCCATGTGTACTTTATAGGCAGCTCCAATGTAAAAATGTGTTAGGCTTTGTTGTGCTCGTTGGGCTGAGTTAACTGAGCACCAGTTATGCTAAACTGTGTTTCATTCTTATCTCTTCGTGGGCTGTTTCTTGCCCGTCAGAAAGCCTGCAGGGACAGGGACCGCCCCTGCTCCCACCAACATACATACATACATACATACATACATACATACATACATACATACATTATTCTCTCTCTCCCTTCTTGCCATGATGACCATTGACTAAGCCTCTGTAACTGTAAGCCAGCCCCCTAGTTAAATGCTGTCTTCTATAAGAGCTGCCTTGATCACGGTGTCTCTTCACAGCAACAGAGCAGACAGACTTACCACTGTGGTGCACCAGAGCCCCATGCTCTATCTTCTTTTTCATGTCATAAATGTGAATCGTTTCATCTTTGCTCCCAGTGACTACAAAGCGACTGTTTGCTGCCACCGCAGACAAGGAGGCAGTGTGGGCATGGTGAGTGAAGTCAGCCACAGGAGTCCATGTCTGAGGAAGAATGTAGCATATGGTCAACACCAGTCACATCACAGTTCTCTGAAAATATAGTCCCACAGGCCATAAAAATCAACCAGTGGATCCTGCAAATGGAGAAAATCTATGTAGTAACACAGATTAAAACAAAAAACGACCAAAACACAGATAAAGAGTGTAGGAAGGAGAAGGAACGTCAGTAGCATGCCTCCAGATCCCAGCCATGCTGGCTTACATACAGACTGCCAAATCAGTAATTCATTCAAACATTCAACTTTGTATGTGAATTAGTCCAGTAACTGCCCACTTTCTCTCATCTATATCTACGTAACTATTCTAATATATACGCTTGATACCACTATGAGTAGTAGAAATGACAGTAAACGAAGAGGTCTGCATTAAAACAGAATGTCCACTCCCACGGAAAGAGATACAAAACAAGCTAACGTGATAGAGATAAACACGTAACAGGCCCTATAAGGAAGAAACAGAGCCATGTGGGTACATTCTCATTAGTCCCAACGAGCCCTGAGAGCTGCTAACGACCAGTCTCGGGAACCAGATGCTCATTGCTATATCACTTTTTATTGAGTACTGTGATTGAATAAGTACACAGAACAGCAAAGCACACACACACACTAACAGTACTCTTCAAATTAAAGGAGCTACGTGGGGAATGTTAGCCAAACAAGCTAAGTTAGAGAGAAAAACAAAACTTAAAACCAGGTTCTTTACATATGCCTAAAGTCAATCACTACGTATCACGTCCTAAAGAACTGCAGCAGCAGACGGTCCACCCACCAGTCAGGAGCAACAGGCTTCCTTTGAGTCAAGACACAATGTACCTGAGGCATGTGGCTTTATTTCTTCTTTCTAAGTTTCTTTGTTTTGGACAAGTTCTCCTTAAGTATCCCAGGCTGGTCTTAAAGTCACTGTGTAACCTACACAAATTTTACATACACCTTTTCTTTTCTTTATTTCTGAGACAGGGTCTCACTTTGTAGCTATGGCTGTCATGGAACTCACTAAGATCTGTCACCCTCTGCTCCCAAGTGCTGGAATTAAAAGCATGTGCCACCATAGTTAGCTTAAATTTTAAACCCTCAATCCTCCTGCCTCAGTGTACTGAGTACAGCTGTGAGCCACCTGATATAACCATGTAACAGCTTTGTGTCAAAGCATTACTTGTTTATGATTGGTTCTGTTGGCTACCGGCTGGATTTTGAAGCGACACTGGTAATGTTAACAACAGAAGCCTAGGAAAACACCCTAGGGGCCCAGATAGTTGTATTAGTAAACCAGGTGGCCCTGAGCAGTCTCTTGCCCTACCAGAAACCTCCCAATTGTTTGTAAGTGAGAATGGCTATTTGTGTCTCAAGGTTGCTGTGAATTTGGAATGAGTATACTACAAAACAAAAAAACAAACAAGTAACAACAAACACACACACACACACACACACACACACACACACACAGACACACAGACACACAGGAAGCTCAACAAAACAAGTTTGTTAGTGATAAGTAAAACTATTCCAGAAATAATCATTTGCGTATTAGGAGATCACTTTTTTGTTTTGTTTTGTTTTTTGTTTTACAAGACAGCATTTTTCTGTGTAGTCCTGGCTGGCCTTGAACTCACAGATCCTCCTGCCTCTACTTCCCTAGTGCTGGGATTAAGGGCAGGGTCCACCACCGCCCTACTGGGAGATCACATCTCTAGTCCTGTGTATGGCTCTATTTTACTGTTTGACTACTACGTTGCCAATTACCTGTATCTTATTTTCACACCTAAGAAGAATAAAAGTAACCCTGCATTACACTTTACCTCCATGTACTTTTCTTTCTCTTGCCCACCAGCCCTTCAACCAAGAAGGTGACAACAGCAGGAGCCACACCTGCGCCACCTTTTCACCCTGCCCACAGGAAATTCACCAGAAGTAGTGAATTTGTATCACGATCTTGATCCCAAACAGCTGTTGCAGTTTGTTAATCAGGGCAGAAACTCTGTAAAAGGCAAAGCTATTTTCACATCAGACCTTGAACAGCCTCAGTAATTGTCAGCTTAAGTGTATGCACCTCATTTTCAAGCCTTGAGAATGCTTTAGTGTTTTTCCTTCTTAATTAGCATATAATTGCGTAATTTATGGAGCACATGTGATATTTCAATGTATACATAGATCAGATCTGAAAAAAGGGCCTATTCCCTCAACTATGTTCCATATATGAGAGTTAACAATATTCCGAATACTCTCTAGTAATTACTTTAAAATATACAATTAACTGTTGTACATTATAGTTACTTTAATAGGAATATATATATATACACACACACACACACAGAGTCATTCCTCCCACCCAACTGCACTTCTACAAGCATTAACCATCCACTTCCCTTCCCTGGCCCCAATCTCTGACAACCATTCATCTACCCTTCCCATTGAGATCAACTTTTTTTAGGTTTCCGTTTATAGACATTTTATCTACTGTGAGAGAAGTGGTTATTATCTCATTCTGAAAAAGCCTCCACTCTGTGAAAAGCAGGATATTTCTACACAAACTTTGAGCTCACTATCCTCCTGCCTCAGCCTTTACAGGGCAAGGAATACCAGCATGAACCCTTCCGTTTCCCTCGGACGCCCTCCACTAATTATCCATGGAGACCCAGCAATAACCAGCAGGCGCTTCAGCGTCTGCCTGGGAGGGACCAGCCCACCTCCGGGGCCCGTCCCCCGCATCCCGAGGCTCGCGGTATCTCACCTCCCGGTCGCCACTCGTCGCGGGCTCACGGTGCACTGTGAACCCAAACAGGACCTGCTCGTAGCTGCCAGCGACCAGCTCCATTCAGCAACACACGTGCGTGCAGGACAGACCGGCGTGGAAACCCAATGGAAGCGGAGGCAGGCCCTCCCCGAGTAGGCGCGCAGATTATACGTCATCCCTCAGGGGCACCTTTTAGGCGCCTGCATCTGTAGCGTCGGAGTACGCTCTCGGAGGTCACGCGGCCCTTCTACGTGAAGCTTGAGGAATGACGCCGCAGGAGCAGGTTCTCAGAGCAGATAGAAAGTAGTTGTGGCAAGCAGGCAAATCCTGGGAAGCTGTGAGCTAGGCCGGCCTTGGGAAGTGGGCGGGAAATACTCCACGCAAGCCCCAATTTCCGGTGCGTCTAAGAAAGGGGTGGACCCACTTCCGGCTTCGGTGGCCCGCAGTAGTTGAGCTTCTTCTAGCATTTGCTGGCGTGCTGAAGTGATTTTGGTTTCAGGAGTTAGGTTTCTCCCGTTTGTGATTTTCTCACTATTTCGAGGCAGGGTCTCGCTACTTCGCCCAGACCGGCCGCCTCGCACCCGTTTTCCTCCCGCAGCTTCCCGATGTCTCCCATAACAAGCGAAGTGTTTTCGTTTTAGAGACCTTTCTGTGGGATCGGCTTGGGGACGGTCAGGGCTCGCGGAGTCTGGCACTGTCCCCTCGCTGGACTGAGACCCCGGTCCTGCCAGTCCGTGCCCCGTCCGCAGGCCAGGCCATCCCGCGCTTAAGCCCTTCTTGCTAATCAGACGGGCCCACCTTAGGGCACAAGCTGGGGTGCGAGATAAAATGTCTTGAGGGAGGAGGACCGTAAAGTTCGAAGTGGAAGACTCCTCCATTTGTGTTGAGGCAAAGAGTAAAAATTAATAAAAGCAGTAACGTCCATATGTATTGAGGTTTCCATAGGTTTTAGGCAGGGTCAGGAATGAGTTTTGCGAGCTTCTCCAAAGAGCATCCTTAAGTGCTTAGACTTTGTTTCCAAGCACTTGTTCTCTGAGGCTACAAATTGTCTACATAGTTAGCCGGCTTTGTTTGTGTGTGGGGAAACAATTTCACTTCGGATGTTCTGATGATCTTTAAGTTGTGGGAAAGCCTGTACTCTATTTTGGGCTATTCCACTCACAAGCCCGTAGTCGGGTAGAAACCCTTGTGCTAATTATGTATCTTCAGTTACTGCTAGTTTTCCTGAGCATGTTATTTAAACTTAAATCTTTTCCTCCAGAGACCCACTGAAGTTGGAATAAGTCCCTTTAGCTTGGAACAAAGTGAGAAAGTTTCATTTCGTTCTATACACGGTGTGTTACATTTTACTTTAGCTCATACTCGTTTTAATGTAATAGTAATAGTATCCAAAACGTGGAAGAAATTAGTAAACTGTTTCAGAACCCTGTGCTTTATTTATTGTTCTGTTGTTTCTGGAAGTGCCCCATCCCATTACCTCCAAGGAAATACCAGCTGCTGTTATATGTCGGTATTTTTAAAATTATAACAGGAAGTGGGATTGTTTAAAGTCTTTCATCTCTATTTCATCAATTTCCCTGATCTTTATTAGAGAAAGTTATGGAGAGACCTTCCATGCTCCTAGATTGGTATAATTAGTAGTGTGAAAATGTCTGTACTACCAAAATTAACATACAGATTCAACACAACATGAGTTGTGATGTCATGAGTTCAAGATTTAATGTACAGTGGGGCATGGTGGAGCACGCCTATGATCCCAGCACTCAAGAAGGCAGAGGCAGGAGGATCTCTGTGAGTTCAAGGCCAGCCTGGACTACAAAGTGAGTCCAGGACAGCCAGGGTTACACAGAGAAACCCTGTCTTGAAACCCCCCCCAGGGGGGGCGAATAGGCAAAGCAATCCTAAGGAATAAGAACACTGCTAGGAGAATTATAATAACTGGCCTCAAATTATACTATGGAGCTATAGTGATAAAGATCTGGTGCCCTCTTCTGGTTTGCAGTCATATATGCATGCAAAACACTGTATACATAATAAATAAATCTTTTTTTAAAGGGGGGGGGGTCCTGAGTTCAATTCCCAGCAACAACATGGTGCCTCATAACCATCTGTAATGGAATCTGATTCCCTCTTCTGGTGTGTATGAAAAGAGAACTAAAAAAACAAATGTTAGAAAAGAAAGAAAGTGTTCAACATCAGAGAAAAGCCAATTAAAATTACTTTATGATACCATCTCACCCCAGTCAGAATATCATCCAAACATCTGACAACAAATGTTGGCAAGGATGAGAAGAGAGGAACTTTTCCTCACTGCTGGTGTGGTGCAAACTGCAAATTAATAAGGCCATTGTGGAAATCAGCTTGGAGATTCTTTAAAAAAACTGAAAATGTAACTAAGTGACCCCACAATTTCACTCCTGGAAATACACCTAGAGACCTCCATACCCTACAAACAGACATTTGCACCCACATGTTTATTGCTGCTTTACTAAACAAGGAAACCAAGTTATTTATCAACAGGCAAATGAATAATAAAAAGCTGACACATATATAGAGTGGAATACTATTCAGCTCTAAAAATGAAATAAAGCCAGGCACAATGGTGCATGCCTTTAATTCCAGCACTCAGGGAAGCAGAGGCAGGTGAATCTTTAAGTTTAAGGCCAGCCTGGTCTACAAAGCCAATCCAGAACAGCCAAGGCTACACAAAGAAACCCTGTCTCAAAAAAAAACAAAAAACAAAAAAGAAAGAAAATGAAGATGAAATGAAATTTTGTAAGAAAATTGAAGGGCTTAATCCCAGCACTCAGGAGGCAGAGGCAGTTGGATCTCTGTGAGGTCAAGGCCAGCCTGGTCTACAAAGAGAACTCAGAACAGCCAGGGCTCTGTGTAACAAAGAAACTCTGTCTCTAAAAACAAAAAAACAAAAAGAGAAAATGGAAGGGGTTAGACTATATAATTTAAGCAAAATCATACAATCTCAGAAAAAACTGTATTCCCCATGTGGGTTACAGCATACAATATATGTTTTCATGTAAACATGGCCATGTGGGTATACTATAACATGTAGACAGGAAAACAAGAAAAGATGAATGGCAGGTGATGAGAACAGACTAAATGTAAATAATGTGAGTCATGAAAGAGGACATAACGCTAGTTGTTTTTCTAGTTTTAACTCTATCATGAATTGTTCAATTCTTTAAGACAAGTAAATGCATAAAAATGTATTTAAAAGGATAAAATCCAATATGAAGGTCCATAATTTCAAAATGGCTATTCTAACTATACAGAAGTTTGTTGGCATGTGTAGACTTTGGATCTGGTTAATTTCACTGTGTGATTTTTTTTTTTTGCAAGTTCTTCATATTAAAGCTTTAATAAGAAATAAATAAATGATTATTGACATCAGTGGAGTAAAGCAGAGTTTATGCGAGCACACAAAACATCACTTGTCATCCAGTACAAAGAAGCACAGTTCCAGGCAGGCTAGCACAGACTCTGGAAGATCCTGTCTTAGCCTTCACTCCCTTAGACAAAACACCTGTGATCTCAGCATTTGGGGCGTAGAGACAGGAGATCAAGAATTCAAGGACAGTTTTGGTATGAAATTCTGCCTCAATATCTCCCCCCAACACACACACACACACACACACACACACACACACACACACACACACAGCAACAACAATAATTTAACACCATGATTTGCAAATAGGATTGCCTCCAAACCCAAAGCAGGTTCTGGGAACTTCAGAATGTTGTGATCAAATGGTCTTTACAGAATAAAGGAGTGACATAATAAGCTACATCTTAGTCCTTTAAATAATCTTTCTTGTCATTTAATTGGCTCCAAGGCATCTAGCCAGCAGCTGAGGCCAGGTTATTGTGAATAAAGTACACACTGGTGTGAGCTGACAGGCTGGATGTGGGCACGTAGTCCAGATGCAAAGCCCCGGCAAATGTAATCCTGTACTGGGATCTGTTAGTGCCCGAATATCACACTTTGGCCTGCTTAGGTTTATGAGGTTTCAGAGGAGAGTTCTGTAGCTTAACAAAGACCTCTGCTCCAACCAGGAATTAAAGAATATGGTTGGCTCTGGGATGTAAATCATTAAGCACAGGTGTCATAGTAATTTTACAAAAGAGGAAAAAAAGAAAGAAACAAAGAAAGAAAACCTTAGAAAGTAGTGAAACCAATAGCTGAGCTAACAAGACTGAAGGAGCATGTCATCCAAAAGTTAAATGATGGGATTGAGGAGGGCACGTAGATGAATGTCAAGGGTATTTGATTCTTCAAAACTATATGGAAATCTGCGAATCTAAATTTTTGGAGAATATTAACAAAATTTAATTGATCTTTCAGATGGGATTACTGCTTCAATAAAATAAAATTGTATTTTACACTTTAAAATATACTATTATGAACTAACATGACATCAAAAAAATGAAAAATCCTGCCAGGTGGTGGTGGTGCATGCCTTTAATCCTAAAACTTGGGAGGCAGGTGAATTTCTAAGTTCCAGGCTAGCCTGGTCTACAAAGCAAGGTCCAGGATGGCCAGGGACATCTCTGTAGACAGAGAAACAGAGAAACCTGTCTCGAAGAAAAAGAAAGAAAGAAAGAAAGAAAGAAAGAAAGAAAGAAAGAAAGAAAGAAAGAAAGAAAGAAAAATCCATGGTAGAACTAAAACGAAAACAACAACAAAAACAAACAAGCAAACAATAACAAAAAAGAAAACAAAGCGCAGAGTGAAATATCCTAGTTGGTCTTAGGTTGTAAGTGCTGAAACACGCCCAGCAAAGTAACACCACTAAGTGCAGCCAGTTATTGCAATTACTGCTCCTGAGTCTTACCCACTCTTGACCTTGAACTTTCTCATTCACGGGAAACAAAGCTGCAGCCTTTCATTTCGTTCCCAGCCAGTCCAGCAGCATCTCACCTCTCTCAGGTTGCAGGACTCATTGTCTGAAGCAAACCACTGTGGAATTCTATACTTATTCAACTAGATTCAAACGGGACATACTTTCCCTAAGACCTCCTGCTCTCTCAAAACAGGCTGCAAAAGGCCACTTAATCTCAGTGTGAAAACTGAAGTTGCCAAAGAGCAAAGCAACTGTTGAGAAATCAATAAGACGTTAGCAGGACTTTTGTTGTGCTTCAAAATGATTGATTGCAAAGCTCTTTGCACTTGAGCTGTGGCTCCATTCATTTATCCATCCAGTAAATATTTACTGAGGACCTGGCTTTGCTTGATTTGGAGAAAGAGAGAGAGAGAGAGAGAGAGAGAGAGAGAGAGAGAGAGAGAGAGAGAGAGAGAAAACGACAATAGAGGAGTTGACTGTATTCTTTTTTTGAACTGCAGCTACTCCTTTTGAATAGCAGTGGTAAGCAAAAGAGGAGGAAATTAGCCCCAGGTCAGAAAAATCACAAGACGGTAATGTTCCTTCTTCCTCATGATGAGGCAACAGATTCCAGGATGGTGGGGATGAATGCAGCTCTATTCCCAGGGGTGTTTGGTCCCTTTGCATTTCTGAGTGAAAGTAAACTGAGATTGTGCTCAATGTCCCAGGGCCCGAGCACTCACAGAGAGCTTGCTGTGTGCGCTCAACCCAGCTGAACCAGATTAGATCTGCAGTTGGGAAAGAGTGTTACTTTTGTGCCTGCCCTTGCCATTTTAACCTACTAGGCCTCAAAATGTGCGGTTTCATCTAGGACCCTTGCTCAAAGTCTTCTGCCTATCAGCTCCTGACTTTTTTGTTTTGTTTTGTTTTGGTTTTTGCTTTTTCAAGATAGGGTTTCTCTGTGTAGCCCTGGCTGTCCTGGACTTGCTTTGTAGACCAAGCTGGCCTCAAACTCATAGCAATCTACCTGCCTTTGCCTCCCAAGTGCTGCTGACATCTTTCTAAGTGGATTTCACGTGGCATGTTGGCCTCTCCCTTCCTCAGCCTCCTGACCACCTTGGTGATGTTCAGTTTCGACATTCCTTACCTCAACCTCAGCTCATTTATTCACATCCATGGTTTTGACTTTTCATGGTATAAACGGTTCTAAAATGATAAGGGAATACGTTTTTGTTTTTTTTTAATAGGAAGAATCCTTAACTTTGACTGGAGTCTAAGTGCTCCAGGTATTAGGAATTTCATTGATATTGTTGAAATAATGGAGGCAACAGTGGCTTAGGCAGACTTCTATTTAGTGGAGGGACCCTGGGAACAGGAGCGCTGCTGGGAGCAGGAAGGAGTCCACAGTCCACAGACACCCAGACCCAGCCTTCATCATGTTTGATACCTGTGAAAGTAGGGTAATGTGACCTTTCTCCAGGGCCACTCCAATGGCAGAGAGACCGCTGCATCTGGGTCTCACAGCAGTGGAGACTGGGGTCAATAACTGGTATTGCCTTGACAAGTGAGGGGTTGTGAGGACAGCCTTAGAAAATCACTAAGGGGGCTAAAGAGATGGCTAAGTGGTTCAAAACACCTGCTGGTCTTACAGAAGACCCAGATTTGGTTTCTCAGGCCCAGCACAGTATCCCACAACCACCTGTAACTCTAGGGATCCAAGGAGTCCAAGGCCCTCTTCTCCACAGGCTCCTGCGTGCACATGGAACATATAAACACACAGGCTCACACATGTACACTAAAATAGACTTTTTAAATCGCTAAGAACATCAGAGGGTCGATGTGACCTTTAAAGCTTGCATACTGTTGCTTTCCTGTGCTTTTTGTTCTAAAACTTAAAAAAAAAACTGATAAAGCTGTGATGTCAGGACGCTGAGGGAGATCATAAATTTAAGGCCAACCTCCCATACAGAGATTCTATTTGTTGTTTTTGTTTTTGTTTTGTTTTGATTTTCGAGACAGGGTTTCTCTGGGTAGGCATGGTTGTCCTGGAACTCACTCTATAGACCAGGGTGGCTTCGAACTCATAGAGATCTGCCTGCCTCTGCCTCCAGAGTGCTGGAATTAAAGGCATGCACCACCATCACCCGGCCAGAGATCCTTTGTAACAATACAAAACCTTAGCTCGGACCTGCATTAGTGTAAAGTGTGTGGGTATGCAGCTCCCTCTTGATGGTGACTCTGCAGCTGGTTGAGAAAATGTTTTCTCTACTTAGATATCCAAAAAGAATGCCATGAGACGTTGGCTCCACCGGTTACTCTTAGCAGATTGCTGAGGGGAGAGCCGCTCAGATTGTGGTATTTGTTTCAATTTTAGATATTGAAAGTGACATTCTTACCTAATGAGGGGTGTGGTGGTGGGGGAGGCATTGAAGTATGGCTCTTCAAGGCTCACACACAAACACTCAGCGGGTTCTGCAGGTTTCCCCAGCCCTGGCCATTCTAGGAGGCACCAGCAGGTGGAAGCCAGAGAAGTTTGTACACGTTTCTCTGGGTGATTGCAAATACATCCGTGCCTCCCCTCACACCTTCTCTCCTTGTCAGGAAACGAGTGGCAGCAGGAATTGCCACTAAATATAATTGCCTGGCTTCATGGCTGCTTATAGGAGGTTTATGTAAGGGTTGATCCAGTCGATCTAATTTCAAACCCAGAAATAAAAGTGGTCGGGTTGTTTTCTTCCATGTCTGGAGAAATGGCCAGATTGGAGGGTGCTGTAGGTTTTGCTATGACTCAACAAAATAACCCTTCCTTCATCTTTCAAAGGTGAGTGAGCTTTTATTCATTTTATACTTTTTTTTTTCCCCCAAGAGGAGGTTTCACTGTGTAGCCTTGGCTGTCTTGGACTCACTTTGTAGACCAGGCTGGCCTTGAACTCACCGAGATCTGCCTGCCTCTGCCTCCTGAGTGCTGGGATTAAAGGCGTGCACCACTACACCCTGCTTCATTTTAGACTTTAACTGAAAACATCAGTGTTATTCAATACAAGCTTTTGGCAAGTGCCAGACTGTTACTTGGAACATAGGCATTTTCATTTTAAATGCCTGAAACAGAATCATCTGTACTTCTAGAAAAGAGTGAGTGTGTGGTGCTGCCACAGTTGGTGATGACTGTCACTCTTTGTCCACGTCCATCTGTCATTAGGGAGCAGCTGAGGTTCCATTACAGCCTGCGTTGCCACTTTGACAACTGTTGTGAACAGCCACACAGCTTTTACCATCTTTCCTGCTGCAGCTATGGTTCCATAGTGGATGGAAATGCACCCAGCCCTCTGTGTGTGTATGAGCATCCTGAATCCCTAGCTGGACCTTGGGCTATTCCTGAGGTAACCTTGTTGAAATAAATTTGTTTGGTTGGTTTTGTTGGATTTTGAGACAGAGTTTCTCTGTGTAGCCTTGACTATCCTGGACTCAACAAAGTGCTTTGTAGACCAAGCTGGCCTTGAACTCACAGTGATGCGCCTGCCTCTGCCTCCTGAGTGCTGGGATTAAAGGTGTGTGCCACCACACCTGGCTGAAATAAATCTTAGTCATCTGTTTGCTTGATTATGTAGCCATCATTTTCTTACCTTTTCCCCCTTCTTTCTCCTCTTTCTTTCTTTCTTTCTTTCTTTCCTTCCTTCTTTCTTTTTTTCCTTTCTTTTTTTTGGACAGGGAAATTATTTAAATTCTGACTCCTCTAGAAAGTGAAGTTATAGACTGATTAAATTTTGGCCTAAAAATTCTTGCTACTAAATTTTAGATGGTCATTAAAAATAGATTTTGCTGAGCCTTAAATTAGGATTGGAAAGAACTTTTGATGGGCCAAAGAAGGAGACATGAACACCTTTTAGAAAGATATTTTAACACTGATTAGTGAAGTATTTCTAAGCCCCATGAGGATGTACCCACACCTCTGTTCTCATTCCTTCTCGGCCTGGGAGAAAGTATCCTTGGAAGACTGTCTCTTCTACATCTTTCTTCCACACTCCTGTTAGCTGAGTTGGTTGAGCTTTCTTTCTGCTGTGGAAAGGGGATGGGGCTTCATTTTTTTTAATTGCTTGTACATCAAGGTTATTTAAAAAGAGCCTTCTTTAACCTTGGCCCCTCTAGGACCTGGGGGTTGTAGCTCAGTAGCAGAGATAATACTGGGCATCACAAAACCCTGTATGCAAACCAAACTAATCAAACAAGCAAAAACAACATCCCTAAAGCCTCGGGAGGCAGAAGAGGCAGATCTGAGTTCAAGACCAGCCAGATGGTTATGAACTGTGGTGTGGATGCTGGAGATTAAACCCTTCTTTTAAGGACTATTGGTGGCAGCTGGCCAGGGACCATCATCTTACACAGATGCTCTTTCTGCAGGAGTTTCTGCTTCTCAAGCAAGCGCTTTAGAATTCACACTTATGAAAGTGAGATAGAAAAGAACAGAGAAAAAATAAATGAAAGGAAAAACCCCTGTAAGCTCAGATTTAGGTTCCTTATCTGTTTCTAAAGAGAAAAAGAGAGGGACAGAGAGCAAAAGAGAAAGAAAAAGAGAAGACAAGAGAGGAGAGAAAAAGGGAGAAAGAAAGAGGAGAGAGAGATAAAAGGAGAGAAAGGAAGAGAGAAAAAAATAATAAAGAGAAAGAGAAAAAAGCCAGCATAGTGTCGCACATCTGTAATCCCAGCACTCCGGCAGACAGTGGCAGGCAGATCGCTGTGAGTTCGAGCCCAGCCTGGTCTACAAAGCGAATTCAGGACACCCAAGGCTACACAGAGAAACCCTGTCTCAAAAAATCAAAAATCAAAAATGGAAAAGGAAGAGATAGAGAAAAGGAAGGAGAAATAAATGGAGAGAGAGTAAGATGAAGACAGGATAGAAAAAGGAAGAGCTGGTGTGGTTACATTTTGTTACTGAATCGTTGATTGTTCAGTCCAGGACATGTTTCAGAGTAAAGAGGGGACAGACTGCCTCTAGGTAGATGATGTCTCTGTCCCTTCCAATACTATCTACTTAGTATCAAGGCCAATTTAAAGTCACTGGTGCTAAGTGCTAATGTAGCTTTTCCCAGTCAGGTGGTTCCTTGAAACAGCTGTACATAATGTAAAAGGAAGGCATCTAAAGCTGGGGATGCCCCCCCTCCCTTGGCCTGAATAAAGTACTTCATAAGCAAGCAAGAAGACCTAGGTTCTGATGCCCAGCACCCACATAAAAAGCTGGGCATGGTGGCGCACACCTGTGACCCCAGCATCTACAGGAGGCTCTCTGGGGCTTGCTAGCCTGTCACTCTAGAAGAATTGGTGAATCTCACATTCAGTAAGGGACTTTATCTCAAAAAAATAGTCGAGGGAGGGGCTGGAGAGGTGGCCTAGTGGTTTAGAGTACTTGTTTTTGTAGAGGACATGAGTTCAATTCCCAGCACCCACATAGTGGCTCAGAACCATCTGTAACTCCAGTTCCAGGGGATCTTCCTGTCTCCATGGAAGACAGGCATGCACATGATACACAGACATACATGTTTAGTGGTTCTGAGTTCTTTCGGAGCTAGATTTTCTATCCTAAAAAAGCATGTATGATGTTAAATCTTTGCTGCTTTTTTTTTTTTTTTTTTTTTTGGTAACATAGTCATTTTTCTTTGTAGGAAGCCACAGTCCCGGCTGAAAACCAAGATGAAGGCCTTCTAAGAGGTAATGTGAATCTTGAGCTGCAGTGGTTGAGGAAAAAAAAAAAGGATAATTTCTGGGTATCTTGTTCTCTTAAGTTGCTAGAGAGATCTGACTGGAAAATTCCAGTGTAGGTCCCTTAACCCATTTCTCTTTGGAGGTTTGTCCTGTCTGGGGAGACTGTTTCTATAGGGTCAATGGCAGCTGAGCCACCTCTCTGCATCTTCCCAAAGCTCGGGAAATGGGGACCTTACCAAGTGGAAAGGAAATAATGACCCCATTTCAAGATTGGCTTCCTACATTAGCTTAGAATTTGGGGTTTTCTACAGCTTGAGAGAGTGGCCTGAAGTTCACATGCCAGAAATGTAACCCTAGTGCAGCACTGAGAGGCAGAATCTTTGAACGGTGAGTAGATAACAAGGCAGGGCCCTCCGGTACATTGGTCCAGTTGTGGGAGTGGACATGGGGCTGGCCCAGCCCTTCCCATCTCTTCCTTTTGGCCTGCTTGCCTTCCCATGCTTTTATTGCCTACAAGGGGCCCAAACACACCTTAATCTTGGGCTTCTAGTACTTAAATAAAATACATTCTACCTATTATAAGAATGTCAGTGGAAGGGCTGCAGAGATGGCTCAGAGGTTAAGAGCACTCACTGTTCTTCTAAAGGTCCTGAGTTCAATTCCCAGCAACCACATAGCCATCTACAATGAGATCTGGTGCCCTCTTCTGGCATGCAGATACATGGGGGCAGAATACTGTATAAGAAAAATACACACACACACACACACACACACACACACACACACACACACACACACACACAC
>OU015746.1:71782076-71796826 GCA_907169655.1 Acomys percivali | reverse complement strand
CTCTCTCTCTCTCTCTCTCTCTCTCTCTCTCTCTCTCTCTCTCTCTCGTCTGTCTTACATTGTAGCTCAGGCTGGCCTGAAACTCACTATGTAGCTCAGGCTGGCCTGCAGCTGGAAGCCATCCTCATCCCTCAGCCTCCTAAATGCTGGGATTATGGCTATTTTGCAGGCCATCCTGTCTTTCCAGCAGGGATTCAGCTTGGCTCTTAAAGACCACACGATTGAGGACATAAAGAGACAACCAAGCTATGTAGAGGCCCCCCTGAAGGCAGTGACCAGACAGCAGCAACTGACACTGTGCATACCTCTGGTGTGGAGACAGGCCAGGACTCTGAGATCTGACTGTCCACACTGAGGGTCCCTGATTGTTAGCTTGCAAGTTAGCAGATCCTACCTAACTGATGGTGACAGACTTGTACCTTAGAAGCAGGGTAGGTCATAGATTATCCCCAACTGTGAATGCCATTTTCTGTCTGTGGTGATCTCATCTATGAGCTCAAGGGCAGACAGACATTTTGTGTCAGTGAAGAGAGAAACCATTCGCTGTCGTACCCAACATGACTGATGACCAAGGCCTGGAAAACTGCTCTCTTTTAGTGTGGCACATTTTTGTGCTTTATTATGAAAGAGGAAGCTGGGCTTGGTGGTGCATCCCTGTAATCCCAGCACTCAGGAGGCAGAGGCAGACAGATCTCTGAGTTCAAGACCAGCCTGGTCTACAAAATGAGTCCAGGACAGCCAAGGGTACACAGAGAAACCCTGTCCTGGGGGGGGCGGGGGGAGGGAAAGAGGAAATTGGGCCAGAGAGATGGCTCAGTGGTTGAGACCACTGGCTGCTCTTACAGAGAACAAGAGTTCAATTCCCAGAACCCACATGGCAACTCACCATTTCCTGTAACTCCAGCTCCAAGAGATCTGACACCATCACACAGACATGCATATACCAGTGTACATAAAATAAAAAATAGATCATGTCTGGGCTGGAGAGATGGCTCAGTGGTTAAGAGCACTGTCTGCTCTTCCAGAGGTTCTGAGTTCAATTCCCAGCAACGACATGGTGTCTCACAACCACCTGTAATGGGATCTGATGCCCTCTTCTAGCATGCAGGTGTACATTCAGATAGGGCAGTCACAGATAAATCTAAAATAGAGAGAGCGATGGGGGTGGGGGATCACTGAGACAATAGGATGGAATCCAGATTATCTGATGAGGCAAATTTAGGAAGGTGTGGACTGACAGTCAATAGGTCTTTGATTACTCATTTGGGGAACTGGAGTTACTTTTTGTGTGGCTGTGACCAAGATGCCTGAGAAAACAACTTTAGGAAAGAGGCTTGTCTTGGCTCACAGGTTTGGAGGGTTTAGATCACACGTGGTTGGTTCTACAAGCTTAGGCAGAACATCATGGTGATCAAAGCATGTGCCAGGTTGTGGGGAGTGGGGGGAGTGGGGTGAGGGGAGGGTTCTTCACCTCAGGCCAGACTAGAAGCAGAGAATGAAGAAGGAACTGAGGACCACTGAAGACCTTCAAAGCCATGCCCTCCAATGTGCTTCCTCCACACTAAATAATAAATAAATGCATGGAAAAAATGAGTTATTTTGTCTTTTGGGTTTTTGTGTTCCAGGTTGGCCTTAAACTCTTAATGTGTGTTATATATCTTAACAATAACCTCCTAGCAGGGCACAGTGGTGCACACCCACCTGTAACCCCAGCACTCTGGGAGGCAGAGGCAGATGGAGCTCCATGAGTTCGAGGCCAGCCTTATCTACAAAACAAGTCTAGGACAGCCAAGGCTACACAGAGAAAATAATTAAATAAATAAATAAATAAAAATTAAATTAATCTCCTTAGTGTTGGGGTTACAGGATTATGTGTTACCATGACCAGCTAAAATTTTTGTGGCAGTAAAATATATGTAAGGTAAAATTTACCATGTTAACCATGTTAAGACACACCTCAATAGTTTTTATTACACATTTTTGTGTAATTATCGCCACCATCCATATCCAGAATTCTTTTACTTCCCATGATAAAATTCCATATCCACTGGATAATAGCTCCTCATTCTCCCTCCCAACCCTTGACAACTAGAACTCCCTTTCTGTAGTAATGGACTTGCTTATTTTGGACTTTTCATGTAAATATCATCATACACCTGTGAGCTTTTGTGTTTGATACATTTTCAGTTAGGATAATATTTTCAAAGTTCATCTATGTTGCAGCATATAGGAATTTATTTTCTTGGGCTGAATAATATTTCATTAACTAGGCTTACCATGATATAGTTATCTATTTATCCATAGCTGGGTATTGGGTTGTTTCTAACTTTTGGTAATTATGAATGATGCTGCTATAAATGTTCAGGCATGGTGTTCATGAGCACAGGAGAGGAAAACTCTGCTTCTTAGGATGTGTGAACAAGCAATATACCCATATTCTGGATTCTGGATGTGGGATAGAAACTTAATGTGAGGGGAGAAGACATTAACTTTCTCTAGGGACCAAGCGGATGATTTTCCCAAACTGTGGTTTATGGAACATATGAGTTCAATAAAGAGGTGAAGAACTCAAAAGAAAGGCAGTGGCTCTATGTTCAAATACATCCAATAAAGGCTGTGGTCTTTTTTCCTCTCCATGTTTTCCTACGAAAGGCTCTGACAATGTGCCCCGTTTGTAAAGATTTCCCTTTACCAGACACACCTAGCTGGTATTGGAAAGAATATTCTAAATTTACCCTCTGAAGATGTGTTCTGCAGATGGGGTGGGCTGTTGACTGTGCTGACACCCAACATTAAGGTGCATGTAGAAACCAGGCCATAGTAGAAATCCCTCTAGCAATATGGTAGGGCCACAGTATCCAAGCCACATTGCAGTTTCTAATAATTCACTTCATTGTTTTAAAACAGCACAATTCCAAAGCTGTATGCCAAGAAAACTCCAGATCTTTATCACTGATGGAGAAGAAAGTGGTCTACAGACATGTGTAGAAGGAATCACTTGTGTCTGTATGGACTCACCAACCGTCAGTAATAAACCTGATGGCCTACAGCTTAGGCAGGAAATAGGAAGTGGAACATCGTCAGGCAGAAAGGGTTCTGGGATAAAGCGAGGTACACGAGATACATCCTGGGAAGATGTGAGGATGACAGACGCATGAGCAGAGGTAACCAGCCATGTGGCAGAATATAGATTAATATAAATAGGTTATTTTAAGTTATGCTCTAGTCAGAGAAGAGCCTAGCTGTATGGTCTGGGTATTTGTAATTATATTTTTAATCTCAGAGTCATTATGCTGGGAGCATAAGGCCGGGGTGGGGGGGGTGGGGGGGTGGGGAATGCAACAGACATTTGAATTTCATGGGTTGGAAACCATAAAAGTAGTCAATCATCAACAGGTAATGACCAATTCTTTTTCCCTTTAGTTAAAACTTGCACTCTCTGTTCCTCTCATTTTATGCTTAAATGTGACATCGTAACATAAAATTAAAATGGGATGTAGGCTTGCCAAGGATGTACCTGGCAGGGGTGGGGGATAGCTTTAGCATGTCACTGAGGTGCTGGGTCCAATCCTCAGTACCAAGTAAATAACGTTTTTAAAAGAGTGTATGGATTGGTAAGACACCTCAGCAGGTAAACGTTCTTGTCACCAAGTCTGACAATCTGAGTTGATTCCCCAGACCCCACAGGGTAGGAGAATCAACTCCCCAAAGTTGTTCAGTCCCCAGAACCAAGGCAGAGGGAAAGAAAGAATTTCCTAGCAAGATAAGTCCTTTACACTTCAGAAATAACATTTTATGGAAGCCTTGCCTCATTCTACCAAGAGTTTATATGGTAGTTGGGATGTTAAGTGACTCCTACCAGCTCATGTGTTCAAACATTTGATCCCAGTTCAGTTGGTTTTATTTTAGAAAGTTCTAGATCCTTTATGAAGTCAATCCTTGCTAGAAGAATGGGTCACTGGGGTGGGCCTGAGGTTTTATGGCCTGGTCTCTGGCCCTGTCTACTTTCTGTTCCTGACTGAAGAGCCAATGTGGCCAGCTGTTCACAATCCTGATGTATACCTTCCCTACTGTGACAGACTATATCTCCTCAAACAGTAAGACAAAAGAAATGCTTCCTCCTTTAAATGGCCTCTTGTCTGGTGTTACTCACAGCCACAAGAAATACAGCCCATAAAAAATGTCAGCTGAGGGCAGCGCTCCTCGCCTACCAAGCTGTGGAAAGTGCTGATAGCGAAGAGTGAATTCTTGGCTGCCGGCACAGAGGAGAGAGAAAGGGAAGGTTTCCCCACACACTGTTCTCTGAAAGTCCCAGGATGAAAGATGGAGCAATTGCTCATCTGAGTCACAAATGGGACTTTCAGACCAGCCTGTGCACTGAGATAAAACAGTGCTAGTGTTTGCCTGTATGCTCTATTCAGTGTGGAGATGGGCTTGCTCTTTAGCCCAGGCTAGCCTCTACCTTGGCTTCTGCTTCTACAGCCCAAGCAAACGCTGGGTAAATAGTCGCCACTCTGTCTCCTTCAGGCAACAATGACCAGAAGTCTGCACGCGTTCAGTACAAACAAAATTTTTTTTTTTCTTGAGTGTTTCCTGTCTGTAGCTGGCTGACTAGTGTGGGAGCCGGAGATCTTAAAGTATCATCAGTGCTGGCATTTAGTGCATTTCCTTTTTTTTTTTTTTTTTAAAGATCCTAGAGACTGTGCTGATGGCGTGTCTACAATGGAAAAGCACTCAACCACTGCGACGTCTTCCCAGCTGTTCTAAATCTTTTAAAAAGAGTTTTGAGACAGGGTCTTATTCAGCTGACCAGTCCACTCTCGAACTCACTGTGTAGCCCAGACAGGCCTTGGACTTGCAATCCCTCTGTCTCAGCCTCCAAAATACCTGGAATAATAAGCCTGTGCCACTAGGCCCATGTCATTTCATATTTATAACAAGGTTCCAAACAAACTGCTTGCCTAAATTTCTAAAAATAGATTAATACTTAAATTTCAAACTCACAGGTCAATGGGGATTACCACAGGTAAGGCTATATCAGGACAACCTCCCCAGCTGGAGAAACATGGGGGCCTTTCTTACCTCTACACCCCAGGGTTCTGATTCTGTAGTCCTTGGCTAAAGCCCCAGAATTTGCATTTACATCAAGTTCCGGAACCATGTTGAACACCCTGGTAACTGCCAAGGAACAAGAAATGCCTCTCGCTGACGTCATGCTACAGTACATGGCTGAATGTTCCTAGAAGAGGATCGGTGGACTGAAGTAGAGGCACCCACCTCTCCCTGGGCACTGGGCAGGTGTTAGCAATACTGTTGGAGGTTGGTCTGATGTCTATTGATGCTAATTACAGCTTGTTGCCTGTTAGTGTACCCCCAAACATTGCTGCGTAGCCTTGCCTAAAAACATATTTCTGCCTGACCAATAAAAAAGCCAATACACCTGGGCAGGTACATTGCTGGGTGTAGCTAAGGGTCACTGGCTTTGGAAGATAGAGAGGTTCTTGGGAAAGGAAGCACTCAGGGACCAGAATAGGATCTTGGGAGGGTGATGAGAGAGGAAGAGGAGAAGGAAGGAGGCTGCTGCCATAGGTTAGGAGTAAGAAAGCACATGGCCAGCGTGGATGGAGTTTCAGCCCAGATGAAGGACATTAGCAAGTATTTTGGATGATGGATAGGAAGCAGCTCAGTAGAAATTATTACAAACAGATGACATGGGATTGGGGCGGGGTGATATGGGATGTAGTTTAGGGGATTAATATTTGTCCTGCCCCAGGTGAACCAAGGCTATTTTAAAATATAACAAGTGTTTGTGTTTTTATTGGTAGATAGTGGGTTAGAAAATACCGACATAGTAATTATAGCCTAATAATAAACATTTACTAGGCCATACCTTTAAATTAACCACAACACATTACTAGGGTTAGCGGTTAGGGTTTAGAGTTTAGAGTTTAGGATATAGGGGTTGGAGTTAGGGTTAGCATTAGGATGGAATAACTGTTGAAAATGTGTTAAATCCCTACTAGCATTAGAGTAACCTAGATTCTTGTTGTGACCACCCCTTCCGTGCTCTTTTACGTATACATGGTAGAGTGGGGTGGGGCTATGACTCTCTAATTGGCAGCTGTGTCTTGCTTCCTTGCTTGTCTTCAGTAAAAGAACCTTCAGCTACTCACCCAGATTGACTACTCTCAATGCCGATACCAGTGGTTTTTAACACTCCATGAACACTTTGAAAACCTATGTAGGTAAGAGCGTTGCTTGCTCTGGCTCCTGAAGAAAGTTCCGTTGTGGGAACCACAGCACCAGAAGTTTTGCTGTGGCCAGTATCAGTGAACTGTGGAACCACTGTAACCTTGTCTACTCGGGCCAGAGGGGGAGTGGTTCCCGTACTGTTGAGTCTGAGTCAGGCACTAAAAGGATAATGAAGGGAATGGTGCAAACGCAAACCTACGTTTGCGTGGAAAGTTTGCTGTGGTTGGTGTAACACCCACCTCCCCTCCACCACGGCCCTTTCTGGTTATATAAGAACTGTTCATTTGGTGAGTTGGAGGAGAAGCCCAGCCACTTGACAGCTGCAGAGGAGGCAGCTGGACAGATGGAGGGAATGGCCAGGTAGGAACAAAGGGGACAGTGGAGGCACAGAGAGGATGGAGAGCTGAGCCTAAAAAAGCATAGCCGACTGTAAAGATCTAGAAGAGCCAGATGCAATGGAGCATGCCTTTAATCCCAGGCCTAGGGAGCTCTGCAAAGGCAAGTGGATCTCTGATCAGTTAAAGGCCAACCTTGTCTATAGTGAGTACCAGGCCAGCTAAGGCTATATAGTGAGACCCTGTCTCAAACAAACAAAGAGAGCCAGAGAAGAGAAATTGAAGGCCCTGGCCACTCAAGGAGTTCTAGAAAGCTGTCAACCCTTCAGGGCCAATGGTCTTGTGCCTATGAGCTACACTGGGCATTGTCAATGGTTGAGCAATTGCAGCTTCATAGATCTACACAAGTGCTGTGGCCCATGTGAGAACTGCAACACTTGAAAGTGCCACCTACTGCTTGCTGTGCCCACCTACCTGTTGCCAACTGCTTACTGTCTTCAAATGCCAAAGGATACAAGAATTGCCACATGCCACCAACTGAACCTCCTCTTGCCTAAGCATAGTTTCCATATGGGTAGAGCAAACTGAATCTAGCCAGCTGATTGGCAGCAGTAACACAAACACTCTGGTTATTTCGAAAGTGATTAAGTTAGCCTAGTTAGATGTACTCATATTTTGGCCTTTGAGGAAGTCACATAAGAAGGCGAAGAAACAGAGGCAGGCAGATCTCTGTGTGTTCGAGGCCAGCCTGGTCTGCAGAGCAAGTCTAAGACAGCCAGGGAGGTTATATAGAGAAACCCTGTCTTGGGGGGTGGGAGGGAGAAAACGGGGGAGGAGGAAAAGGAAGAGGAGGAGGAGGAGGAGGAGGAGGAGGAGGAGGAAGAAGAAGAAGAAGAAGAAGAAGAAGAAGAAGAAGAAGAAGAAGAAGAAGAAGAAGAAGAAGAAGAAGAAGAAGAAGAAACAAATTTCTTGAGTTCTAGATATGTTACAGAGTGTCCAGTTGTCTCTACCAAGCTTTAAAACATAACCATTATGTCATTTAACAGGCTTTGAAAAAACAAAGAGTTTTAAATGGACTTTGTAGAAAAGAAAGGCATCAAAGAAGGCATAGTTTATATCCAAATACTCTGGCTAGGAATGCAACCACGTGGTAGACCTTGTGCTTCGCATTCAGAAGGCCACATGTTCAAACACCAGCACCAGAAAAGGAAAGTCCTGTGTGTCTCCGTGTTTACTAGTGTTGAAGACTCAAAGGAAGACCATACCAGCGCCCTTCTGTATTTAGTCACAGAACGGCAACCCCTTCCCCTCATGGGTCAGGCTTGGAATTGGCA
Organism: Acomys percivali; assembly: GCA_907169655.1. Taxonomy (NCBI): domain Eukaryota; kingdom Metazoa; phylum Chordata; class Mammalia; order Rodentia; family Muridae; genus Acomys; species Acomys percivali. Next base: position 71,788,905 of record OU015746.1, on the reverse strand, counting down.
AAGACTTTCTCTGGTCTGAGTGCAAATGTTGGCAGTGTGTATGCAGGTACCAGTGGGTATCAAAGATTGACCAGTGTGGGCAAACACTAGCAACTGCAGCTTCCGGCTCCCAGATGTTTACAGCCTCCGACCACTGGCTCCCAGACTCCTATACAGTGTAGATGACTCCTCCCCCTGTGCTGTGCATAATAAACATAGCTTCTGGGGTACTGACTAGGAGATGCACTCCATCTGAGCAAACATAGGCTACCTGATCACAGTTTCACTGTGTCGTTTTCCCCTCTTCCTCTTCCTCCTTCTCCTCCTCCTCCTCCTCCTCCTCCTCTTCTTCTTCTATTCCATTGATGGACCCAGTTCCGTTTTCAGGACCATGCTGTTCAGGCTGCTATAGAAGGCGGCAGAGACCCTCTAGTTAGGAATGCAGCCAAACTAGCACCATGACTTTGACTCTGTGAGACCAGGCCTGATGCTTGGCATTTGTGTTTGGGGTAGTTTATTAAAATAAATAAATGAAACCAACAATAATCTAAATGAAAAGAAAGTAATGTAGACCTTGACACAAAAGACCACTTTCAGTATGTTTTTCTCGTTGTATTTTAGCTTTGGGACTGGGGTGGGAGGATCTGCCATTATGGCTAGCAGGTTCAGACGGCCATGTCTGAACCCTTGCATTCTGATGAGTGTGCTGATTTCAAGTGGAACTGGAGAACCTTAGGAGATGTGGTGTCGGGTGTGATGCTGTAGGTGTTACCAACAAAGGTGCATCTGGATGCTCAAGTCCATGTGCAGAGATGCCCCTGCCAGGAGCCAGATTTTAATATTGCCACTCTCTGAGACCCAGACAGGGGCAAACTGTCTGAGGGCTGAGAAGCCGAAAGACAGAGCCAATGTGTTGAGAGCAACTGAGCTCTGGTCCCTGCCACTATCCTTGCGAACTTCCTTTCCCAGAAGGAAAGACTCCAGGGTCAATCTGAATGGTAAGAACTTCCAAAGGAATTTAGAAAGTCATTTCCAAGAACTGAGGACAAGTTGAATCTTCTCATTGAAAGTGTACATTGAGTATCAAGCATATTAATCTTTTAAAAATATATAAATTATATACTTCCTAATGGAATTCCATGCTTTCAAAGATAAGGAGGAAACTGCAAAAGATTCCAAAGAGAGAGAATAGATTACGTTACTTGGAAAAGAGAAAAATCTCACTGATGCCAAGTTCCTCATTAGGGGCACTTGGCATTCACAGTAGCCAAAGCAAAGTTGTAATGGAAGTTACTTTAAATTCATATTTATCTATAATTCATGAATGAAAATGAAAACCCCAAGCAATTTGTACCACTTTCAGAACATTTATTAAGTGAGTACTTAGAGATGTACTCCAACCATATAAAATATTAATTTAAGAAAAAGATACATGGAATATAAGAAAAATTACAGCAAATAAATAATGTAAGCTCGCAGATAAGCCTGAGTAGTGCATAATGGTACTACTTTGAAGCTTCTGGTAATAATGAAAAAAAAAAGTCTCTAAAAGTCCAGGCACAGACTGGGTAAATATGTTGACGCTTCCTTTCTTTCCTTAAATTCTACAAAAGAGGGGCTAGAGAGATGGCTCAGAAGTTAAGAGCACTGGCTGCTCTTCCAGAGGACCCAGATTTGTTTCCCAGCAACTGCATAGTGATTCACAACTGCCTATAATTTCAGTTCCAGGAGATCTGACATTTCTTTCTTGCCTTCTGTGAGCACTAGGCATGTATGCCAGGTGCACAGACATATGTGTATACAAAACACCCATAAACATAAAACTGAAAAGAATCTTTTTAAAAATAAATATGAGAGAAAAGATCCCTTTTTTATAATTCTTTTAAAGATCTGAGTTTTTAAAATTATGTATGTGTGTATATGTCTGGGTGTGTACACGCGCATGCACATGCAGAAACATCTGAGCTGGAAGACAGGAAGAAAGCACCGGGGCCCACCTCCATCACTTTCCATTTGTTCCTTTTCTGTAGAATCTCTCCCTGAGTTTGGGGGTCAGCTAGACTGGAAAGCAACAAGCTCCAGAGATTCTCTTGTCTTTACCCTCCTGGGAGCTGGGGTTACAGGGTGCACAGGATGCCCAGCCAGCTTTGTGGGTGCTGATGATCTGAACCCTGGGCCTCATGATGGTATAGCAAACACTCTTAAGCATGAGCCACCTAGTCCGGCATGGTGGCGCAGGCCTGTAATCCCAGCACTCTGGGAGGTAGAGGCCAGCCTGTTATATGAAGTGATTCCAGGACAGCTAAGGCTACACAGAGAAGCCCTGTCTCAGAAAACAAAACAAAACAACAGCAACAAAAACCATGAGCCATCTCTCTAGCCCCTTTCTTCCAATTCTGTCAACATTGTTTGTCTATCAAGCCAGCTACAATAGCATTTCTATGCTGGCTCTAAAACTGACAATGGATATCCTTATCATCTCCTTCTGAAATTTCACTTTTAAGAATAACATGTTTGCCAGGCAGTGGTGGCACACACCTTTAATCCCAGTACTTGGGAGGCAGAAGCAGGTGGATCTCAGTGAGTTCAAGGCCAGCCTGGTCTACAAACTGAGTCCAGGACAGCCAAAACTATAACAGAAACCCTATCTCTAGAAACGCTGTCTCAAAAAAACCCAAAACCAAAAAACCAAAACCAATAACAAACAAACAAACAAGAGAATAATAACATGTTCATGGTAGAGTTTTGGCAAGTGGTTATAACTAACTTTTGTGTGACTTGTCTCATGAATAATCTCATTCCTTTGCTTCCTTGGAACAAAATAAAATTCATGGGCATAAAAAAAAAATCATGGCCATTCTGGTTGGCATTTCAGACAGCTTTATCTTGCTAATGGCATAGGGTAGGGGTATGGATTTTTGGTACATCTGGGAGTCCCTTCACCTTAGAGACATCATCCTGAAGCGTATAGAAACCAGCACCCTCTTGCTGTCTCTTCTTTGGGCACTGTTGTGCACTCTGGCTTTGCAAACTTGCCCGAATACTTTGTGTGTTGATGTTTCAACTTCTTTTCATTTTGTCAAAGTAATAGTTTCTAGTTCCCATTTTCCTGTGGCTTTGGAGATTATCTATGAAAGAGGATGATCAACTTTTACTGATGCCTTCCCATGAGCTTAGTATTCATTTTCAATATGAAACAGATCCCCAACTAGCCAAGAACACTTGGAGCATAGTGAGAGATAGTATTGCATTTAGAAAGATGAACTCCTGGCCAGGCAAGGTGGTGCACATCTGTAATCCCAGCACTTAGGAGGCAGAGGCAGGCAGATCTCTGTGAGTTCGGGGCCAGCCTGTTCTACAAAGTGAACTCAGGACAGCCAAGGCTGCACAGAAGAACCCTGTCTCAAAAACACAAAATAGAAAGATGGACTCCTGCAAAACAATCCCTTAGAAACTGACTCCAGAAATGTAGGGTGGAAAGAAAAAAACAGCGCTATCAGGAAATGTTGGGCAGAACACAGATACACAGCAAACAGCTGCCAGCAGTCTCTCCTGTCCTCAGAGGGCACTGGCAAATCTAGACCAAGTCTAAGCTCTCCCTGTGGCAGCTCCTCACCCCCATCATGCCCTGTTCCTTCTGATCTCAAACAGGACTTCAGTGGACCCCAGCTTCTGATGGATGTTGCACTCAAACAGGCATCAGAGATGGAGTTTCAGGCCAAACTTGCAGCTCAACCCTTTCCAAGCAAAAAGTTCTCTAAAATATAGTCCTGATTGTTAGGGTGAGGGCAAGACATATCATACAAGAGCTATATCACACACACACACACACACAGACACACCACAGATTGTGTATATTTAATAATGTAAGTTAAGAATATTTGCATTAGGGTTGCTTAAATGAAGATCCCTGGCACTGAGATGTTGTCAGTGGAATGTAGTCATTTCAAGAGCCACACACTAAAGCTACTGTAGAAGCAAACAGTTTTCTTTTTTAAATGTTTCTTGGTAGATTTTTTATAATGTGAGATGGTTCACAATATCGTCTGGTTTTTTTTTTCCCTCGTCTCTCTCCACTCTTAATTTTTTTCAGATCTTCTGATACTGAGAAGCTGTAATACCTTTTCATTCCTATTGGAACAGTATGTCCATGTACTGTCTAATGAATATATTTTTATGATTTTTATATTAAAAAATATATACAGACTAATATAGCATCAATATTCCTGGAGAAAGAGAAAAGAAGAAGCCAGGGATGGCAGAGGGGTGGGTGAGGTAGTAGTGGGCTGCAAAGCCTGTCCAGGTTACAGACTTTCATCTGAGTTCCTGACTTTTAGGTAAAAAGACCAAGGTTCTTGAGGCTGGAAAATATCTTATCAGACTTGTGGTTTTTCAGTTTCACACCTGGTTGCAAACTGGGTAGCAGGGGACAAAAGGGAGGCCTTAGGAGCCCATTTAGAAAATGGCTGCAGGAGGCCTATGATATTTAGAGAGTGGTTCCAGGAAAGAATCAGGGTGTAGACTCAGTGTGACCTGGTTTGTGACAATACATTGTTAAGTGGAGAAAAGTTTCTTTAGAGTCTGCTTTGAGAGCAATAGAAGGTGGGCTTGGAACATCATGCTTTACAGATACTTTACAATAGAGGACCCCTTGGTAGGTAGCCTGGGCTTAGAAAGCACACCTGTTGGTCTAGGACTGGGAGTAAGTTAAGTTTTTATTAGGGAACATTTAGCTTAAGCTACGTTGCTATGACAATCATGTAAATATAATGGCTTTAGCCCAGGGAAATTTATGATTAAACTTTCCCGAGTATTGTTTAAAAATAATAATCAGGTCATGCTGGAAATATACTGATTTTTGCTGTATGCTTTATTATAGGTTATACAGAACTATTTGTATTTCTTTGTTAGACTGTTCTCTTGCTTTGTTGATTTTTAAATGTCATATTGATTGTAAAAGATGAGAAAAAAATAATGATATGATCTGCAATGAAAAAAATAAATTGAACTTCACTTTAAATAAAGTACTGGGGTTGGCCCAAAAGAAAAAAACAGAGAGCAAGAGAGACAGAAAAGTAAAGTTCTCCTGGGCTTTAGGACCTTTCAGTTTGTACCACAATTTATGTATGGACTAGTATTTCTTTCTTCCTCCATTCCTCAACCTCACCTCAATAGCTGGTTTCTCCACCCAGTTGTTCCCCAGTGGTTGGTTTCCACTAACCAGCTGTTCACCTCCTGCTCAATTCTCCCTACTGAGGATCCACCAAGACTTTCTCTTCTCTCCTTTTTATTGTCTCCTGAAGCTGGTCTGCATGACTTTGATTCTGTGCATTCTCCTTTTTTCCCCCTCGTGCTGGTCAGTTTTTGTCAATGTGATATAAACGAGAGAAGCGGGAATCTCAATTGAGAGATGGCCTCTATCAAGTTGTCTGTGAGCGTATTTTCTGGATTGATGATTAATGTGGGAGGGCCTGGCTCACCGTGGGCAGTACCACCCCTAGGCAAGAAATTCTAGATTGTATAAGAAGGCAAGCTGAGCAGGTCATGAGAAGAAACCAGTAATCAGTGTTCCTCTGTGTTCTCTGTTTCAGTACCTCCCTTCAGGTTCCTGCCTTGGGCGCCTGCCCTGACATATATATGTGGCGGGCTGTATGTAACCTCCTGCCTTGACATACATTGTATGTACTATATATAACATGTAGGCTGAAAGAAGCCTTTCCTCCCCCAGAGTTGTTTTTGGCCATGGTGTTTACCACAGCATCAGAGAGCAAACTAGGACACCCCTCTTTCCGATCACACCCCTCCCCCAGGCTTGTGCCCTTCTACCCTAAGCAGCCCCCTTTGAACTTTCATGCCACCGGTGTTCTATTAGGCCCCACACCCTGACTCAAAACTTCTTTTTCCCCATCTGTGGTCCCCTTTCTAGTTATATGCCATATGTCTAGACTCACACTTGTGCATATATATTTATATACACAAATTAGAAGATCCACATAGAAGAGATATCATATAGTACTTATCTATCGGTGTCACCTAATATAAGTGTCCAGAACCATTCATTTTTCTGCAAATTTAACTTTCTTTGTGGCTAAACAAATTCCATTTTGTATTTATGCCACATTTTCATTATTCATCCATTGATGAATATCTAGTTTGGTCCAATTTCCTTGCTATTGTGAATAAAGTAAAAATAAACATGGTACGTGGTAGGATGTAGAGCCCTTTAGGTATCTGTTTGAAATGTGCTTTAGAACACCCCCACCTTTTGCTTTACCCGACTCAACCTCCCACATGCCCTTATGCTTGTCTTGGGGTCATTGCTCCTTCATCTTTGGTTTTACCCTACCCCACTGACTCTAAACCAACCTTGGCTGAGTGACTGAACGAGATCTAGAACACAGATAGAAGCATAGTTGTGTGCCACACGTATCATCTAGGGATGTGTTGTAAGAAATGTGTCACCAAGCAGCTTCATCTTTGTGTGAACACCACAGACTGACCCAGATGGATGACTTAGGTCAACCACCACCCCTGGTCTCTTGACACCATCAAGATGTAGTAAACACACAATGTTCAAGGCTGCTGCCCACACAATGTGGCCTGTTAAGTTTTGTGGTAGTGGCTGTTTTGTTTGTTTTGTAAGCTAGAAGATTTATGTTTTAAAGTGACAGCACAAAAGATGGCATACTAAATGCACAGACAAGCAGTAGCTTATTGTGCACGTCCATCCTTGCATGTGCCTTAGTTCTCTAAAAGGTGTGTTTGTGCCTCATTACCACATCACAAGAGAAATGCTTCAGGCAGGTGTAACAGACTAGGCAAAACCAAGACATTCTAAAGAGGGTGTAAC
>OU015746.1:71746697-71765261 GCA_907169655.1 Acomys percivali | reverse complement strand
CGCATAAATAAAACCAATTTCCTATTTCATCCTGTTATTCTCAACTGCTCTCTCCTCACCCCACAGAGGGAAAGGTCAATTTTTTAATGGATAATGATTTGACACAGCTACACATGTATAACTCTGTTTCTTTCATCCTTTTTAAAGCTGGGGGGAGGGGGGAAGGGTTGCACCATTGAATATGTTTAGTGCACATTAACTGGGTATCAAATAAACACATACACTATTCTTGAAGGTGGAAAACAATATATTAATTTATTTCCAAGAAACAAAAACAGAAAACATCATCAAAACCAAAATGGATACATACAGTAGATGAGGGGACCTTCCCAGCTATCTCACTAGCTCAACTGCTACTCGCTTCCAACAGTAAAGTGTTTACAATAAAGAGGTGGGGTGGCCAGCAATGAACATGTAAACTTCTACTCCACAATAATGTCTCGTTTTCCATGAGAGATCCAGTGTAAAACATTTTTCTTCAGGTGCTGTCATCCAAATGACAAATAAACAGAGACCCGATTTTAGACTTCACCTTGACCAAGTGCAGCACCCTACCTTTCAACCCTTTATCATCCAATATAACCCGATATTTTTTATGTTTCAGTAGAGGAAGAAAAAGTTTTACATGAAAGTGATTCCCTTTAAAGATGATTAACATTCAGCAGGTACGATTACAGCACAAGAATGAAACTGTGGTAAGTGATGGCATTTAAAGCAAGTGTTGTTTCATAATGCACAAGGGCTAGTAATCACATTTTTAAAATTACATTTATGCATTTGTGTGTATGTGTGTGTGCAGGGGGGGTTGTCCAGTGCAATAACATGTGTGTGGAGGTTGGAGAGTAACTCATGGGGGGAGGACCCTCCATCATCAGGTGGGTCCCAGCAATTGAATTCAGGTCGTCAGGCTTGACAGCAAGTGCCCCCACCTGCTGAATCCTGACCTCCCATTTTTCTGAGTGACAGCTCATTCTCAGTAGTAACAGAGACCATTCTTCAGCTCCACCTTCTCTGGAGATACGATGGGTGGTTTTATTTTACCTTCTCTCTGTTAATAACCCTAAGGGATGAGCTGAGAGGAACAGTTTCCTAATAACCATTATCTTAAGGCTTGTTACATCATCTGCAAGATGCAAGAAAGCACTTCCGTAACTAGAGGGGGGCGAGGGGAAGCTTGGACTCAAATGAGACAAGGAGACGGTGGGGGCACAACAGGCTTTAGCTTTTGTTTCCTCTTTCCCCCTGGTCTCTGGATGAATCTAATCTATTGATTAATCAATTACTGATCACTATGGCCCGATGTAATATATAGCTAGGCCAGGAATGTGTGAAGTGGAGCCATCTTGTAAGACTCTAGAGCAGGCTTTTGAAAGCTGGTTAACACTCCCCAGAGTCTTACATTGGAAAAAGTACTTGTCTTGCTTCCCTCTTGTGTCTGTCAGCATGCATCTGGAGGATCACAGCCACTCGAGAGGCGTTTGCTGAATGCAGGCTGAACGCATGGATGGATGGATGACCAAGCGATCGCGTGAAAAGCGACACAGATGTCCACTTGCAATCAAAGGCTTACTCCAGGTGCTCCCATCAGTACCAACCATTGCAAGCTACTTGGAGACCATCCTGGCATGGTTAAAGCTGTGCACAACAGAACTGGGTCCCTGTCTCTCACATAGAAACCGAACCCCAGAAGTGAGTCATTTACAGGTTTCAGACCCACACAATAGCACCTTTCCTGTGGGAAAGAAAGAATTCCTTCATTCCTGTGAGGATGTTTCAGTGTTCTCAGTGGGAAAGAGAACATTCTGGAGTAGAACACGGAATGTCTGGCATCCCTGAGATCTTCTTCCTGCAGCCACATCCTGTCTTACAGCACATTGTCTGTTGCTTGTTAGTTAATGGCTTTGTACTGTACGAAGTACTTTAGACACAAGTAAACTGAAAGCGTCAGTGTTCACAAGACCTGCTTAAGATGCTGGACACGGAGCCCAAGTCTGCACAAATGTCAGCCAAATGCTTAGACACTACTGAACTATGTAGTTTCACAGCCCGTAAAGATCGGTTCATGATTAAATAAATGGGTGAGTTACTAGGAGTCTGTCTGTGTGCCTACGTGTGGCTGAGTACATAGTTGCTAGGAATTTTATGGTATGAAAGCTTCCCTTCTCAAATAAGCCAAGTTTTGACTTTCATAGACAGTATTACCCACCATTCTCCTTTCTAACAGGATATACTTATTAATATGAGCATCTGGTACAGAGATCCGATGCATTTAAATTTATAATCGACTACTGCCATAGACTAAGGTGGAGACCAGTATCAAGTGGCTGCCAGACATCAGAGCCAGTGTGGTCATACACACGTGTAGCAGCAGCACTTAAGAGGCCAAGGTGGAGGACTGACGAGAGTTCAAGGCCATCCTGGGCCACCTGGCAAGAACCAGGCCAGCCAGAGACACATAGCCAGACCCTACCTATCTTTTAAAAAGAGGAGACAAGAGGAGGAAGAAGGGGAAGAGAAAAGACATTAAAAAGAAATGGTCAGCATGGCTAAAATGCCAGGACAGCTGTCTCCAGCCATCCTGTCAATGTATCAGCATGTCCAGCAGGTATTTTAAGCATAGCCCTGTAGTGCAGTCCTGACGTTTTCCTGAAACCACTTTGTTTTCGTGTTTGTTTTTTTAAGCGTTTAGCATAGCCAAAGCAAGAGTCTCTTGGAGAAGAAGGCTCTGCTTTATGCCCTCCATTTCTCTTCAGGACAGAGCTGCTTCGGATCAGAAATACCAGCTGGGCTGTATGGCAGTTTCGCTCTGATTGAGCATCCTCTCTCGAAGCCTCAGCTCCAGGCATTCCACGGTAAGAGGGTATGTGTTGAGTTCAAATTTGTTAGCAAAGAGGCTCTCCGAATTAACTAGCCACTTCAAGTCTCCGTTCCCATAGATGCAAATACCATGTACGTAGTGACCTGTTGGGGAGAGGGCAGAGAAACAGAACAGAATCACAGGTGGTGAGCTAGAGACAGCAGAAACCAAATCAAGTGTGATGAGACGCCGAGGCAACAAGGCTGGGCTGCCCAAGTCCACGGCAGTTTAAGCTGCTTAGGGCAAACAGCACTTGAGTAAGATGAGCATTGAACAACACAAGAAAACAGTGTCCCGAAGCCATCCACACATGAGCAAGTGAGAGTGACAGGTACATTCTAGAAGTTCATTGATGAGAGAGGTCCTTCTGGATTGTGCTGTCTCTTCTCTGAGTTCTGACGTCTATGCACGTGTCGCCTCCACCTCACTTGTGTAGCATGTCAGCATCAGGCTCTGAGACAGAGCTTCTGTATGTGGCTCAGGCTGGCCTTGAATTAGCAATCCTACGTCTTGTCTCAGTCTCCTGAGTGCTGGGCTTACGTGTTCACTATTATGCCAGGGTAGCACAGAAGTTCTTAATCTCGTCCCTTCACAACTGCTCCTTTCTGAATCGTCTCCATCGTACTCTGCAGCCACCACCTTGGCCCACTGGGCTTCCATCTTCCTGTCTGGACTGCTCTAAAGGGCGGCTCATCCTGTGACTGCTGTGCCCTGTTACACACAACTCAGCACCGCAGCCACAGAGAGTCTCTTAACACACAGGTAAGGCAGATCTTCTCTGCTCAGACAGAACTCTTACCACTGGCATTTAAGACTTCCAGCTCCGTTCTTTTGGACTTTCTCTCCCGACTCTAAGCCAGGGTTAAGCACTTCAGACACCCTGCCTCCTCCACCAGGCTGAAGCATAGCAGGCCCACTCTCTCTGGCAATCCCTAGGGGACCCCCCTCCTGTAACCCTGTTCTCTCTCAGATGCCCGCAGCCCAGCCCTAGTCACCACTCCAAGGTCATTTTCTTAGTAATGCCTTCCCCAACCACCTTTCCCTCATTTATTTGTGTTTTGGTATTTATTAGCAATTGGTAAGTGTGCATATGTGTACACACACATGTGTAAACACACAGAAATACATGCATAGATATGTGTACCATAAAGGTAATATACATATAAATATCATACAATGTAATTATACATAAACCTTATAAATTTATGATTTCATTTATGCGTTCATTTTTATGTTTCATAAACATCTTAAAATATGCAAGACTATAAACGACACATGGATATTTTATGATATACGTGACATCTGTTTACAGTGTTTTATACACACATGAAAGGAAGGGAGGTACTATTTCTTCTTTTTCCTTCTAGGCAATGCCTTGCTCTTCTCAGCTGGACTACATGCTCCAGGAAAGCAGGGATTTTAGACCATTTGGGCCCCTTCTGTATCCTCTCTCTCTGCAACAATGGCTGGTTCAAAGTATTTCAGCATCACATTAGTGACTGCAGAGGAACGGGATGGAGAAGGCTGAGGGCAGGTCAGAGGCCGGGTTCATCTGCGAGCACGGGGTGATTGGTGGTGGTGTGGAAGAACTGGAGGCAGTGTCTCTGGGAACACTGAAGAATGGGGACATTTCTGCTTGAGTTGAGGATTCTGCTGGGGAGGAGGAGGTGAAAACACAAATGGTCCCCAGAGCTCCGTGAGCCGTGGCCCTGGCCACCTATCTTTAGGAAGCCAGGTAAATAAAGAAGAGAAGCAAAAAAAAAAAAGGAAAGTGTATTAAATGTGGCTACACTGAGAAGAGAGACAAGGAGATGCAATGACTCACCCAAGTCCATCTTTGGGATCCTGACATGAGGTTTAGGTTTAAGGAGGAGACCAGAGGTATGAACCTGTCCTAGTCAAGGTGTGGTCCCAACCAGGACTGACCCATCTTTGTCTGGGCTCCAGTCTCCCCAGCAAGGTGGTCAGGCAAGCTGTCAGGACTGTGTGAAACCTCTACTAGGGAGAAAGCTCTTGCACTGGATGGGATAAGGCTTCGGCCTTTTCCATCTCCCAGCATGAGATTCCCAAGGAACCCCCAATTCCTTAGGGTGCTTTGTTTCAAGAGTGTGATTGCTGAAAAGAGAGTGAGTATATGTCAGTCCTTTCAGGACCTCTTCTATGCTGTGTTAGTGAGTCACAACAAGGGTGGTGTGCAAAGTCTCAGCACTCTGGATTCTGCTTCTTTCTTCTCTGTAACACACTGGTTGGGAGGACAGTTCTTTTTATGCCCTTAACTGCACAGAGTTTTCAGGTGTTCATTGGCAGAGAAGGTATTTGAGGAAGAAAGATGAACTATTAGTCTCAAGGCTTGGGCTGCCCAGGTTCTGCGCAGTTAGCTTGGTTCCTACTGTGTGATCAATAAAGGTCCCTACAGACATGCAAGGCTGAGCCATCTACACCTTCTTGACAGAGGAGGGCCTGGGCACAGGTAAAGGGAGAGAAGAGGCGGCAGGTAAGCTCAACCGGGAGGACATTTGCTTCTCTGATGGGGGAAGGGTACAGCTCAGGGTAGTGATGCCACCTGGATGGGTGACTGGTGCGGACGAGGCCGCTTAGAGGGGACAGACAGATGCTCACGGGAGGCAGATTGTGGCTGGTATGGGAAAGGTAATGCATACAGATACTGGGAACCTGGCTGGATTTTTGTTTTTGTTTTTGTTTCGAGGCAGAGTCTCACTAGTACTGTATACTGTATACACTAGGCTGTCCTAGTACTCACTATGTAGACCAGGCTGGCCTTGAACTCACAGAGATCCACCTGCCTCTGTCTCCCAAGCACTGAGGCCAAAGGTGTGCTCCACCACTGCCTAGCTCTGATTGGGCTCTTATGAGAGGAAATTAAGATATTGTAAAAACACACATGAGGGCACAGGGAGCAGAGGTCACTTAAAAACCACAGGAGAGAGGCAAAAACAAAACAAACAAACAAACAAACAAAAAGGAATCAACTCTGTGACGCTTGGTCTTGCATTTTCAGTCTTGAGACAGAGAAGGACATTTCTGTTTTATAAAGTGTCCAACCTGTGCTGCTTTGTTACAGCAACACAGGCAGGGTGACGCACCTGCCCACTATGTGCTTAGAGTGGGTGATATCCATGACTGACGGACTTCCTTCTTCAAAAAGGCCCTATAGAAATGACAATGACTAGTGGGGTGTGGGGCTCATTTCCGCAATCCCGGCACTTAGGAGACAGGTCGCAGAATCCAGATTTCAAGGCCCTTCCTTGGCTATACAGCAAGTTTTAGGAGGCTCTGGGCTACATGAGATCCTATCCCATCCCACCCACCCCACCTCAAAGGGCAAGAACTAGGATTTCTAGGTCTCATCTATGTAAGAAAGAATTCCTTCTCCTTGATGCCACCTGCCATGTGCTAGAGCAGTCACGAACACCCGCAGCTCTCAAAGTCACTCCTGGCCTGCGTGTGGAAGGGAGAGAGAACTGCAGGGACAGGATGTGAGCGTGTTCTGCCACAAAAATGTGACATCACCTGTCCCACCAAAAGGAATGACCAGGAAGGGGTGCAGGAAAGCAGAAATTAGCAGGAACAAAATTCGTTATGACTTGAAAGTACTCTCTCTGTCTTTCTGTCTCTGTCTCTGTCTCTGTCTCTGTCTCTGTCTCTGTCTCTGTCTCTCTCTCTCTCTCTCCTTGGTAGTCGTAAGAGTGAACATGTTGCTGGGCAGTGGTGGTGCCAAGAGACTGGAACTTGTCTTCAGCAGACACACATGCTGAGGTTTCAGGTTTATCTAATAACTAGCAGATCGGTCTGTGTGCTCCAGTTTTCTCTGCGCAAGGACCCCCTTTATTAAGTTTACATTTGTGCTTAAGCCAACAGCGCAGAGCGGGAGACCTTACCGTGGCAGCCTCCATGTTTTTTTTCCATATCCATCCACTTCACAGCTCGGAGGTTACCAATCCAGGACGCATCCGGCATAGCGCCAGGGACTCCTGCAGCGATGACAAAACTGCAGTGAGAACCACAAGCTCAAGCCACCACTCAGTCTCCACGCCTCACCTTTGTTCCTCAGGCTGTTGTATGCTGCATGACAGCTGTTCCCTCGACAGCAATGGCACTCTTCCCCCAAATGTGACAACCAAAGAAATGTCTGCAGACATTGCCTCACGTCCTGTGAAGAAACAACACTGTCCCATTTCAACAACACAGGGGCAAGCCACCTCGACAACCTCCATTCATCATGAAATTGAAGAGGCCCACTTAACTGTACTGGGCCATCATACCCTCAAATAATACAAAACTCATGACTGGAAATGGTGGTGGGTTTTATAATCAAGACCTTCAAGGCATTTGAGGGGAATCAATACAAATATGAAAGAAGCATACCCAGCTTTGTGCAAACTGTAGTATTTTTTTGCCATGATGAATACAGTTTATAATTTAATTTATACAGAATATAATTTAGAGGTAACGACACGATGTAAACAACTGCCCCCCAAATGCAATAGTCCTCTCTTAGGAAATTCCAAGGTGATCAAACAATCTTTGGTAGGAAGGCAGTGTTTCTTTTACACACAGAGACACACATATATACCCACTTCCACATTCTAAATTCTGGAACCTGCGGATGTGCTATAGTGCATGGCAGAGAAGAATGGCAGTTGTTCTTCAGCTGGGCTTCAGATAGGTTATCCTGAATTATTTTGATATGTACAATCTAATCATAAGAGGCAGTAATGTTCTCAGCTTTAGGACAGAGGCTCCAGCACTGGGAGTTGTGGTAGGCTAGATTCAGCCTTTCACTCCAGTAAACCAACCAAAGGTAAGATTAGTGGTCAAAGTCAGAAAACAGAGTTCATGTACATTGGGAGGCACAGAGAAATGGGCACAATAACACCATGCCCATCTTCATCTGTGGAGTACTGACATGAGCTTTAAGTTTAGACAGAGGAAGAAGCAGGGTAGGATGGAGGCAAGAGTCAGGCAGATTAAGCCAGTTTTTGCCAAAGCCTGGCGTGGTTGATCATTATTTATTATCTCCTTTTTGGTTGTGCAAAGTGGCTGGAAGAAGTCCAGATTCCTAAGAAGTGACAGGCCCTGCTTGGGTATGACTTCACTCACGTGATGAGCAGATCTCTGCCGTTCCTAGAACTCAGTGCAGATTCAGGACAGTCATTAGAGACGTCCAGCCACTTTGGGTTGGGGATTGGGGTGGGGCTCTGGAGCAAGATGCTGTAAAAGCTGACAGCCTATTATTCTTTATGCCTTTCAGCCTCCAGTGAGATGAGATAGTTTTAGTATCCTCGGAATTTAAACAGATACTCCTTAAGTGCAGATGTAAGCACAGTTGATGGAGGAGATGCACAATGAAGGCAGATAAAGAAGCCAGCCTTTCATCTTCTCTTAGCTACTCTGTGAGGAGATACAGGGCTTCTCAGAAAACCAATGGGAAGGGGGAGGCAAAGGAGTTGGTCGGCCATGGTGGTTTGAGGGGAGGAGAAGGACCCCCAGTGAGGAATGTAGGTGCAAAGGCAAGGAGATGGGGGGCACATGGGAACATGGCCCAGCCAGAGCTGTAGGTGGCACTTGCTACTTTGTGGATTTCTTTTTTCCTCCACCCCTTTAAGCCCCTAACACTAGACAGGAGAGAAAAAGAGGACAGAGGTAAAAGGGGTGATATTATTGTTAGACTACTTCCTGCTGATTAGGGGTATTGAGTTCCTTGGGGGCAAGTTTGATCTTTGCTGTCAGGATATCTCATTTCTTCTTTTTTTTTTTTTCCCGCATGATTACTTAACAAACTGTGACCAACAACATCCAACCAGCAACATCATCCCCTGTCCCTATTGGGACTCTAGCATTTATATATCCTCTGAGAAGACCCCAGAATTCCAAACGTCACATAATCACAGAAACTATCTGCACCTGGCAAAATTACGCCTCTGCTATAGCACGAGGCAAACCACAGTCAGCTGCTGTGAAGCAGACCCATATCCCCACACCTGGAATTAAAATATAAACATATTCTTATAATACTGCTGTGTTTTGTTTTAAAGAAACCAAACTTCCAAAATTCTCACTCACTACACAGTACCTCAGTTTTAGTGTTACTTCCACACTCAGAACAGCAAAAACAATCTCTATGTTGTTTAAACTCTTGGTTTTGTGGTGCTCTTACTGGATGTTTTAGGGTACAGGCTTGGACTCCCGCAGCTCCAACAAGCTAGGCCTGTCTATCTGTCTCCAGTGTGCCAACCAATGATTGGACAAAAGCAACAGTGAGAAGCAAAGAAAGCTTTATCATGGGGTCCCGCCCCAGCCCTCAAGCCCATGGTCAGCGTCCTCAGGTTTGGGTTCGAATAGAAGGCAAGAGACGTGTGTAACCCATCGGCCTTGGTTATGGCGTGAACCCTCCTATCACTGACTTTCTGTCCTCTTCTGTGAGGTGGTCAGAACTGTGGGAAATCCCTTTCTGGGAGGCAAATTCCTCCTCCGTGGCACCAGATACTTAGCTTTCCCCTTCTCCCATCGAAGATGTCCTGGGTTTTATTTAACTCTCTGGAATTTACTGCTTTAAAGTCTGATGGCTGAAGGGAGGGGCTCATGTATCTCTAGATGATCTTTTCCCTGCCATGACAGTTAGAATGTAATTTATTATAGCCTCAAATGGAAAACTGACTACTGAAGAAGATGGTATTTACCAATAAGGGTGGGGGAAAACTCTAAGACCCAAACTTTGGAAATTTAATAGGATTGAGAATTTAAAACTAATCCATCTCACCTTAAAACAAAACAAATAAAAAACCTGTTAATAAATGTACATTTCAGAAGAAAACAGTCTTGTTCTTTTGAATTGCAGCCACATGATAATTATAAACCAATTTAAACCTAGAATTGTACCAAATCTTCCAACTAAAATGAAATGTTGCTACAACCTTTCTGTAAATAGTGTGGGTCTTTAAACCTTGGGATTCTACCAGGTCTGTCTGTTTCTGTCTGTCTCTGTCTCTCTCCCCCTACCCTTTGGTTGTTTCTCTCAGACTTGAAAGCATTCATCAGAAACACTTCCTACTGTTTTGTGTTTAAATACTTTAACAGTTATTCATTATAGTGCTTGCCTATCCAAAAAGACGTTTCCTTATTTTGTTCTTGATACATACTCTTAAATAACTCAGATTAAAAGGAAAAGAATTTATATTAAAACTTGCCTGGGGAGTGGAAAGCCAGGAGGGAATCCAATTTGTTTTACTCTGTCAAGCTAATCCATGTGTGATGTTTATGAGTCTATTTAGATTAAATAGCTACACCAGACAACTGAATAAAACATCTTGACAATAGTTAACCTTTAAGCAAGTACATTTCTGAGAAGACATTTTTCTCTTTCATGCTCATCAATATTGATTACACAAACGAAGAAACACATTCCATCATGCCAGTGATAAGATCAGCATATTTAGAATTAATGACTCCCTACCTTCTGAATAGATACACCTATTAATCTCCTATACTTCCTGTCTGATGTCAGGCCTCAAACATGTCTGTTTAAATATTATCTATGGTTCACATCTGTGTATAAAATATGACATTTATTAACAAGGCAGAGCAATTCTACCTTGTCTCCCCCCATTTCCCATAGACTCCTGGGGCACAAAGATGTCTGGAAGACATGGGTGAGGCTCCTGGTGTATGACTATCTGCTCTTTCTTGGATGGGAGCATTGGCATCACCTGGAAACTCACTAGAAATGTAGAATCTTGGGCCCCACCCAGACGTCTCAAAACAGGACCAGCACCTCCCTAAGATCACAGAATCCTCTGCAAGACCAAGTGTTAGAAAAGATGAGAGGCGCTGTCAAGAGGCCACCATAGCAACCCCTCACCCCCACCCCCAAACCTTTCCTCCATTTAGCTGCATAGTTAATCCTGTGTTCCTTCTATCCCACCTCACTCAGCTTTGCTCCCATGGCTCAATTGCTACTCTTACATCCTTTGTTCAGTTTAATTAATTTGTCTCCATTGCTGGGACATGTGTGTCTTGTTTTTAATTTTTATTTTAAGTGTATGTGTATTTTTCCTGCATGTGTGTCTGGTGTCCTAGGAGCCAGAAGAGGGCATCGGAGCCCCTGGAACTGGCATTATTGGAGTTGTGAGCTGCCACATGGATCGGAGGAACCAAACCCAGGTCCTCGGCTTGGTATCATCAGGCATTTTATAGTGACTGAGTTTCCTCACTCATGAAGCAAATTAATGAAACCAGTGGCCTTATAGTTTAGACTGTATGCAACTCATGGGGGTGGGGGTGGGGAGGGGGCAGATTACATCATCTGTCTCTCTCACATTCATATAACACAAACAGAAGTTTCATATAACCATACTTGGGCTTCTTACAGACATGAAATTTGTTTACTCTGCCATCTAGTTTCCTTTTAAAAAAATGGGGTCAAAAGGTTCTGAAATGAGAGCTGGAGGGATACCCCATGGGGTAGATAGATATCTGAGCATACATGAAGGCCAGGGTTTGAGCCTCAGCGTTATATAAAATATATGGTGGCAAAAGCCTGAATGCTGGCAATTCCACTACTAGGGTGGTAGTGGCAAGGGAATCAGAGGTTCAAGGTCATCTTCTACCACACAGTGAGTTGGGGGCTAGCCTGGGATACGTGATATTCTACCTCAAAAGAAAGAATGAACGAACTTCTGAATAGTGTGATGAGATGTTACTGCTACCTTCAAAATACCCAAGGCTTCACTTCCGTTTGTAGTGGCTCCTATTTTGATTGTCGTTGTGCTTAGTGGCCAGGGGCTGGGATGAGTGTCACATGCACTTGGGTGTGAGTTTATCTTGCACTTGCAAGAAACCTAACAGGTTCATTTTTTCTCATTATTTCCAGGATAAGGCAAAAAGAAGGTTGTCAGTGTTATCAGAGAAAACATTTTCACCAAAGAAATCCATTTCTCTCATTTGCTCTTCATAGGCTTCTGTAAATAGAACATTTGAGATAAAGTTTGTAGAACAACCTGGAATGTTTTTCTTGGGTCTCGGCCTTTACTGGCCAAATAACTGCGTTTGTTAAATAAATGGATGAGATTCTTTGAAATGCCAGCTCTGTTGATATGAACTTCATTTCTCCTCACTATCTTCCCAGAGTCTCCTCCTCATGTGAGGAGACTCACGTGTGGTAACAAGTTCCAGCAACTGCTTGAACTAAGCTCACATATATCCTCTTTCACCGACTTAAGAGACACACAAGGAATTGAAGTATCAGATAGTGAAAGAGACTTCTCATAATTTAAGGATGGAGCAGGACAGTGAGACTTTTCCAGCAGGAGCGTGGCTAGCAAGTAGGAAAAGCTCCCCCAGCCTCCCCCTGCTTCTGTCTGTTCAAAGCAAGTTCTTTAAAATAAGATAAGAAAATAAAAACTGGAAGCTAGGATGTATATTTGAGGCTGTTGTTGCCCAGTCTGACTGATGTCAGGACTTCTAGTCTGCCTGATATTATTAGTTGTTTTATTTTAAACAATTAGTTATGCTTTTGAAGGCAAGGTGTAGCAAATCGTGGCAGGGTTTATGTCAGCACAACCTTCTATCTGTACGTATCCTTGGGGGACTGAATCCAGGATCTCTCTCCCCCTACTCCTTTGGATACTAAAGTCTCTCATAGAAAGTGGTGTTGGATCTGCCCATATAACTAGCCTTCGAGGAAGAAGCATGGTCAGGTTTGGTTTTGTTGGTTTTCTGTTTTTTCCAGACAGGGTCTCACTCTGTGTAGCCTTGGCTGTCCTGGAACTCACTCTGATTACTATCTGATTACTGAAACAATGGTCCCCAAGGAATTGGAATTTCCCTAGGAATTTCATGCTAGCAGAAGCCTGGTGCCAGCCAGAGGCAGAACTTGTCTCCCAGAAGATTCTGGCAACTTCTCAGACTACCTTGCATGAGGACCTAAAACAGTGACAATGATGAAGCAAACCAATACCTTGTCCTGGTGTGCCTCGGACCCTCTACCTCAACCTAAACCTCCTGCCAGGACAGGAAGTAGGCCTGGGGGTGTGGCTATCTCTTTGTCTTTCCAAATGTTGCCAACGTTGACTTGTTCTGCTTTCTGACTGACAGAGAGTGGGTAACTGAGCCAGGCTTATTAAGAATATCAGAGTTCAGATTCTGGTAACTCTAGGAACATCTGAAACAATTTGTCTTTGAATCACAAAGAATACCAATAGCACGTGTCGCTGTACCCTGCGTTGTTTAGGGACTGAGTGTCTGTACAAGCTCCACTGAGATGTGGTTCTCCTGGTCATAGTAATTTTGGTCCTAGTAGTAGTTGGTTGAATTTTCAGAAGTGGAAGCAATGGAGGTAGAGAGGTCACTATTAAAAGACACAACGTGAGGGAGACAGAGGCAGGTGGATCTCCAGGTTCCAGGCCAACCTGGTCTACATAGTTAAGTTCCAGGACAACCAGGCCTACACAGAGAAAACCAAACCAAACAAAAAAACCAGAACCAAAACCAATCAACCTAACAAACAAACAAACAAAAAATCCAAAGCAATAAAAATAAAAAGAGAGACATAATGCATTACTATGTTTAGAAATTAATTACCATAAACATTTGAAAGCGTGATCCTTCTAATAAAAATCTCTGGGGCCATGTATGTTTCTTTTCCGTAAGAGGATGAGATCCATCTTGGTGGGGAAGACTTGGAGACAGAAACAGGAAGATGGCTAATGAACAGCAGGTGGGGATAGACACAAACCCCAAAGCCCACCCCCAGTGATGCATTTCCATCTGTGAGAGGCTCCACACTCTTCTCAAACAGTGACAGCTGCCAGCTAGGGGCCTAGTTCTTCAAGCCACGCGCCCCAGAAGACATTTTACATTCGGACCACAACCGAAATATGATTCTCTATTGTGGGATGTCCTGCATGTTGTAGGATATTTAGCTGCAGGCCTGGCCACTGCCCAGGAGCAACCCTCTCGTTCCGGAGTGTCAATTAACTATATCCACAGATACAAGATTCCACGTCACCCTTCATTATATAAAATGGAAAAAAAAAGAAAACAACAAACAAAGCAACCCACACACCCAGACTATCAAGTTGTATAATGTTAATAAACCATGCACAAATTCTTGCATGTAAAATATGAGTCAAGAACAGGCTGGAGAGATGGCTCAGTGGTTAAGAGCAGGAGCTGCTTTTCTAGAGGACCCAGGTTCAATTCCCAGCATCCACGTGGCAGCTCACAACTGTCTGTAACTCCATTTCCAGGGGATCTGATAACCTCACACAGACAAAACACTAGTGCATGTAAAATTAAAATAAATAAATCTTTTAAAAAATATTAGCCCAGGAAACAGTTTGTGTTACTGTGGGAAATTTCTGTGATGCTAAGACTGCTGAACAAAGCTTAGTGATATATATCTGAATCATTGATTTAGTAATTTGGCCTGTGGCAACATTAATAATTTAACAAAAGAAAAAGATAGAAAAGGTTCACTGCTGATTATCTTTAATAATAAAGAGATTGAAGACCAATAGCCAGGATGTGTGTCAAGTAGCCTGACCCTGTTCTGATTATAAACGCGATCAGTTAGCATCTGTCACACAACGACCTGTTTTGTTTACCATGATGTATACTACAGCTTTTCAGTTCCTTGGCAGTCAACTAGCTTCCAATGCCTCTGCATTTATCTTTGCTAAGTGCCACAAATGGATTCTTCTCTAGCTGTGAAAGGGGAAGGATGGAACAGTGAAGGAACCGCCCCCACAAGGGTTTTAGAACCTAAGTGATTTCAGAAGTGCTCTAATTATTCCTCCTTGTTGCCAATCTGTAGAAGCTAGAACCAGAAAACGGGAGTGTGGAGGGCTGAGGTGGAGGGCTGGGATGATGTGGTTTGTGTCGGTGGGAGTTTGCTATGGAATTAACCTAAGGTTTTGTGTGTGCTAAACAGCCATTCTACCACTGCGCTACAGCCCCACCAGGTAAAACATCTGAATTCTTTCTTGCATTCATCCCACATCCTAGACTGCCAATGGCAGAAGTATGCATGAGTATTCTTAGTGCTTACAAGTGGCTAGAAGGACACACACACACACACACACACACACACACACACAGTCTTTTGCTAGTGATAAGAAGTAAATCCAGTGCTAAGCTAGACATACTTCTGTGTGTGTGTGTGTGTGTGTGTGTGTGTGTGTCTGCATATGGTAGGAATGTGTGGTGTGTGTATTATATGTCTGTGGTGTGTATGTGTATGTAAATGTATGTCTCCACATGTGTATGTGTGTATATGTGTATGTGGTACATGAGTCTGTGCATGGTGTGAGTGTGTGGTGTGTGAGTGGTATATGTGTGGTATGTGTGTATGTACATGTGTATGTCCACATGTATATGTGTATCTGTGGTGTGTGAGCCTGTGTATGGTGTGTGAGTGTGCATGCAGTGCCTGACTGGTTAGCCCAAGGACCTAAGATAAAACCAAATAATACTGGTCTAAAAACAAAAGTGTAGTGATAAAATTACTTCTAATAACATTCGGTTATACTCATAGATCAGTGCCTTGTTCAGTCATCATCAGAGAAGAAGTCTCTTCCTGCAACAGACTAGAACAAACAGAGATGCATAGCAAACATTATGCAGATAATGAGAGACCTTGGAACACTCAGCCCTAAACCAGACATTTCCATCAAATCCCTCCCCTCAGAGTTCAAGGAAGTGCACACTGGTGCAGAAAAGGCATGCACCGACCTAAGTGCACACTGGTGCAGGGAAGACATGCACCAACCTCAGTGCACACTGGTGCAGAAAAGGCATACACTGACCTAAGTGCACACTGGTGCAGGGAAGACATGCACCAATCTCAGTGCACACTGGTGCAGAAAAGGCATGCTGACCTAAGTGCACACTGGTGCAGGGAAGGCATGCACCAACCTAAGTGCACACTGGTGCAGAAAAGGCATGCGCCGACCTAAGTGCACACTGGTGCAGGGAAGGCATGCATCGATCTAAGTGTACAGAACTCTTACAACCTAGTCTCAACACTATTCAAATAGTGATTCAGTGTTTAACACACAAACTCTGGGAGAATACAATACATAAGTCTCTTACATACATTTAGCATTTTTGCTGGGCTTGTGAGCCAATCTCGCCTCCAAAAAAAACTCCAATTTCCTTAGAAAATAAATCTGACTGGGTTCTGGAAACCTGAGAGATTTTAGTGGCTCAGCTTTCCCTGCAACTTCTATCTTTAGATATATGGAGCTTGGATTGGGCATTTTTCAGTCCCTGTAGTAGTTACTAGGTTTATTTGTGGCTGTCAATCAAAAGTGCAGTGTTGGTGGTTTACCTCACTTAGCAGGGTCCTGCTTTCCTGATGTCACTGGAGCAGCCTGGCTGGTGCTGTTTGTGTCACTGCCTGGGGTAACGCCCTTAGTGACATTACCAGGTTTTCTTTACAATTTCTTAACTTTTATCTCACGTATATTAGTGTTTTGCTTGCATGTATGTCTGTGAGAGGGTGTTGGATCTTCTAGAACTGGAGTTACAGACAGTTGTGAGGTGTCATGTGGGTGCTGGAAATTGAACCTGGGTCCTCTAGAAGAGCAGCCAGTGCTCTTAGCCACTGGGCCATCTCTCCAGCACCCCCTACCACCACCACACACATACCCCATTAGCAGATTTTCATTTTGTTCTATACACAGTGACGTCTTCACCTTCAAAACAAGACACTAGGCAACACTCAGTTGGCTGCAACTCAAGAACTCATCTGTAACTTGTAATCATCGTGCCCCTAATCCATGTACAAACAGTCAAATAAAAACTCACACACACAGGATGGTTGTCTAATTTTAACCCTGATTTTCAGTCCCGCTCTGGTCAAAAGTTGTTGAAGGTCAGTGGCGAACTTATTTGTTGTTCTACAGGCTGGGATATATATATAGGTTGCTAATTCTAGGAACTAAGTCTCTGTCTATAACAAGCCTAGCCTTTTCTGTGAAACAGCAGTACAGTTCTATTTGTAGTGTTCTCTGAGCTAACGTAAAAAGAGAAGAAACATGACACAACGGCCTTGCCCTGAAATACATGTTTCCTTCCTTATATCCAGTCCCCAAGAAGCATGCAGTACTGAAGAAATCTATGCCTGTAGCTTTTCCTCCAAACATTTGGTGGGAAAGCACTAGGCTTCAATTAAAAAGATATACAGCAAGGAGACCGGAGCGATGGCTCAGCAGTTGAGAGTACTGGGCTCAGTTCCCAGCAACCACGTGGTAGCTCACAACCACCTGTAACTCCTCCTCTGGCCTCTGAAGGCACTATGCCAGTGTGCACAGAGGGTTACAAACATATCACACATAAAATAAAAAGAAATTATACAGCAACACAAGACCAGACATCTAATGTCTGGTGTCAGAATAATCAGTAGAGTAGGAAGTGACTGGAAGGGAACCTTCAAGGGTGCCGGAAGTACTGAGAATATGATTTTTCATGCAGGCTAAAGAGATAAGGAGCGGTTTGAAACCTCAGCTTAGGCTGGGGGTGTAGCTCAGTTGGTAGAGAGGTCGTACTTAGCATGAAAGTCTTAGGTTCAGCCTTCAGTGCTGCATTAAACTGGGTGTGGTTGCACGCGCACACACACACGCACACACACACACACACACACTCCAAGTCCAGGAGTAACCCCACCTCAACACTTACAAGCCTGTGGTAGTTGGACCTGTAGTTCAAGGCCATCCCTGGCTACACAATCAGCCAGAGCTATGAGAAAATCTCAAACAGAAACAGAAATTTCAGTGATCTGTTCAACTGTGATGTGTGTGTACAGTTTCTGTATGTAAGATAGTAACAGGACCCAGACCTTTGCACACGGATTCCCTGACGGAAGTACCATTCAGGCCATAAAACTCAGTATGTAGACAGCCTTACATGCCAAAACAAAAACAAAGACTTAACGCATGGAAGACCATAGTTCTGGGGATGTCTCTAATGTACTACCTTTGCTTTGGCTTCTGTAGTTCTGCTTCTGGTTAACTGTTCTTTATTGGGCTATTGGACTTTCAATGGGTTTGAACCATGTCTGAGTAATTTTCTCTGGTGAATGCTTCACAACAATACTACAGTGAGGAGTTTCAGAGGGTCAGGAACCTAATACACACACACACACACACACACACACCCCTGAAACTGTGAGCCTTCACAGAAATGCTGTTCACCTGATCCTTGCCTTTGCTTTTGCTCCCTTCTCTACTGGCCAGGGCCTTATAAGCCCTTACATCATACTTATAATGCTGGAGTTCCATTTAAGCTGCAGATACCCCTCACTTTAGGGACTCTGAGTGACAGCTATGGCCAACTCAAGAGCAACCACTAAGATATTCAACTTATAGGAAAACTACATCAACAAAAACTCATGAGAAACTTGTAAGTTTTAGTAAAAATCCATAATGAGGTACTGTGGTACCATATTGGGCTACTGTTAGGCGATCTGACTGGTTGAAAGCATCCATGATGGGGGATTTTAACCATGGCCATATGTGTCTAGTATCAATGTGAGACACAGTTTTCGTTAATCTTTCCATGAAGTTCATGGTTCCCTATTGATTATGAAGCCCACACACACACACACACACACACACACACACACACACACGAAGAAGAAGAAGAAGAAGAAGAAGAAGAAGAAGAAGAAGAAGAAGAAGAAGAAGAAG
>OU015746.1:71723994-71746687 GCA_907169655.1 Acomys percivali | reverse complement strand
AGAAGAAGAAGAAGAAGAAGAAGAAGAAGAAGAAGAAGAAGAAGAAGCAGCTAATGAAAGCTATTAGCTAACAATTAGATAAACTTACTACCTCAAATGATCAAACCAAGGTCTTCCACAGCCTGCAGGCATTCTACCATGGAGCTACATCCACAGCCTTACTTTTTCAAATGAGATACCAAATGGTTCCAAATGAAACAAATACATAACAGATATTAAACTGCCAGACAGGCTACCTGAAACCTTACTCATTGACAACAAATATTCTGAGGGAACTTTTATTTCTTTTTAAAGAAAAGTGAACTGGGTAGTGGTGGCACACGCTTTTAATTCCAGCACGTGAGAGGCAGAACAGGCGGATTGATGGGAGTTCAAGGCCAGCCTGGTCTACAAAGTGAGTCCAGGACAACCAGGGCTACACAGAAAAACTCTGTCTCAAAACAAAAACAAAAACAAAAACCAACAAAAAATAAGACATCCAGAAAAGAGGAGATGTCACAAGCACACTCAGTTTCCTCATTGGTCCCATAACTGCCCTTGGGCATTGGCCCGAGTCCAAAGTCCTGCATGTGCAGGGGAACGGCATCTATGTACGGACGAAGTCATTGTGACAAGGAGAGGGATTAACCTGCACTGAAGTCATTGCTCCATCAACCCTACAGGACACAGTGTAGTATAAATAGGAGCCATTGTGTTTATTGGGGAGAAAGAGACAGCCGGGAACGTTTGAGATAAAAGCATTAAAGACTGAGCTGGGCGTCAGGCTCTCCCACTGCTCTGTAACTTCTAACAGTCTTACGAAATCAGTACCCTGTCAGTAAGCAAGGCCACCTGGGATGGGTTAATTATTACATATATACCTCTTTTGAGATCACCCCGTCCAATCTGTTCTTTTACAAAACAGGAAACTGAAGCCTAATAAGGTTCTGTGACATACCCAAGACAAGCACTTAGTGAGTAAAGAAGTTAAGTCTCCAGTTAAACCAAATTACTTCCCTGTCTCTCCCCTCCCCACCCCACCCCCTTTTTTCCCCCTACAGGGGTTCTCTGTGTAGACTTGGTTGTCCTGGACTCGCTTTGTAGACCAGGCTGGCCTTGAACTCACAGGGATCCGCCTGCCTCTGCCTCCCTGAGTGCTGAGGTTACAGGCTGGTGCCACCACACCAGGCTCAGTCTCTACTTTTTTATGGTGCTGGAGACTGAGGCCAGAGCGTCAAGCATGCGTGATAAGAACTCTAACGTGAGAGTGACATCCCTGGCCCTCATTGGTTCCTCTTGCACAGCACAGTGTCTGGCCTTTGAAAACATATTTTTAAAACAGTAATACTCATACATGGTTTATAACTCTTTGCTATTGTTTAGTTGTTTGCTATTCTTAGCTGTGCAGTGAAGTAATCATTTAAATAGGCAAAAAGCCATGCTTGCAGATTCAAATTAAAAAAAAAAAAAAAAAAGAAGAAGAAGACAAAGCTCGGTCTGATTGATGTATTCCCTAAATGTTTAAGTTGGTGAAAAAGACACAAGGGATCACACAATTCACTACAAATTATTACAATAACAAACACAAACCCCAAAGAAACCAAAAGTACCCCAGCCAAGAGCCAAAGACTCACCTAACAAAACTCTAATACCAGACAGGAGAAGCCTCTTATGCGTTTTTGACTGGGGCTGTCCAAGAGACTCCCAAACCATACAAGTTATTCCTGTTGCCTTGGCTACATCCTGAGGTGAAGGAAAGTGGAAGAGAAGTGCCTATTGCTGAAGACACCGTGCACTTCAGACACAGGGCCCAAAGGGCCCTGAGCTTGAACTGACCTGAAAGCCTCCTCCCTGAAGACACTAGCGTTCATGGTACCAGAAGGCACCATGCAAACTTCCAAAGGAGGAAGGCAACAAACAGCCCTGCCCGGGTATGACACCTATGAAACACACCGATGGCCAGCACGGCATGACAACCCAACGAGTGTAGAGTGTCAAGTGTGCTTGGCTGGAACCAACAGCTCTCTAACTGGACTCAAGACCTAGTCAACAAAAGGGAAGAAACCCTGCATCATGGCTAGTGGAGGAAAAGCTACAATCACTAATCTGTCAAACCAGCAGAACTCCTAACAGCAATCTCTAAACATTTGTCGTTATACCCAGATAAGTGTACTCTCCACACTTCAACAAGGAAACTTAAACCACAGGAAAAAAAAAAAAAAAAACACTACAGAAAACCACAACCAATCAAAATGCAGAGGTGGAGCCCAGTATCAATGTATACATCTACAATACTTCACAAAGGCTCAGGGAACGCTCTGAAAGAGGGAATGGAAAGACTGTATGAGCCAAGGATTAGGGAGTTTGCTTTGAGGACGTGTCTCCTACACCCATGAAGTCTCACCAGTGTGACTGCCCCAACAAGGATGACATTGATGAATATGTCAAACTGGATGGGGGCCGGGCATCCGTGGGCCTCAACATAATGCAAAGACCTACAGGCAACTGAGCAAAGCTGGGAGCTGAAGAGGTGACTCTCCACAGGAAAGAGCAAACCAACTGACTGTCAGTATCAAAGGTCAGCCCTGAAAACACACATAACATTACATGGGCAGACTAAGTTATATTTAGGACTATATATGTACACACAAACACACACACACAGTGGGAAAAAAAGGTGATGAATTTGAAGGACAGTGGTGAGGGGTGGGGGTGGGGAGTGGGGGGAGGTGGGGAGGAGGAGTACATGGTGGGGTTTTGAGAAAGGAGACAGAAGAAATGGCCTTAATAGTACAGTCTTCAAAACTAAAATAAGCCAGGTGCGGCATCGCACACCTGAAATCCCAGCACTCAGGGAGGCAGAGGCAGGCAGATCTCTGAGTTTGGGCCCAGCCTGGTCTACAAAGAGAGTCCAGGACAGCCAAGGCTACACACAGAAACTCTGCCTTGAAAAACCAATAAACAAACAAACACATAAATAGAAATGGAGCTGCTATCCAACCCCTGACTGTGGAAGCTGTGTGTCCAGCTGCCTCGGGCTTCTGCTACCACAGCTTTCCACTGCGGTGGACCTTAACCTCCAACTGTGAGCCTAAACCAGGGCGCTGTGATGTTTCCAAGACCTGGCTATATAAGTTTCCTCTCTGAAGTAACTGTTCTGCTCTAGACAAACAAGTTCTTTCTGGAATTAGAGAAAATAAAGCTGCCAGTTAACTCCTATCCCTGCCCTTTTATGTGCTATGATTTCTCAAGGAACCCCAAGATACTGCTGCCTGCCTTGTGCTTGCTGCTGTGGACGCTCTGTTCTAGTGACTAATGCGCTGATGTGTGTGTGGTACGGACTCAGCAGGGTTTTTTTTAGGAATCTTAAAGTTCACATCAATAACATTCAAAGAAGTCAAAGTAATCAAAAGAATTTCTTGAACCTCTGGTCTGTTTTGTTTGTTTTTGTTTTGTTTTGGTGATATTTATACCTAGTTTTACATTTACATGACACATAGTTAAAAAAAAAACTAAAATTTATTATTGTATTTTTTAACATCTTCAGGGTCTTCACAATACAGGGATCTTAGTCATAGTCAGACTTTTTTTTATCTTCATTCTAGCCATTTATGTCAATTGTTAGTTCTCTTAAAAGATATATATTTTTATTGTTCATTTTACTATGTATGTGTGGTTGCTGCTCTTGAGCTACTGAGGGCATAGGTGGTCAGAGGACAACTTCCAGGGGTTTGTTCTCGCTTTCCACAGTGTGAGTCTGGGGATCGAACACAGGAAGTTAGGCAAGGTCTGGGTGTGGACAGAGGAAAAACTAAAACTCACGATCATATCTGTATGCTACCCTGGTATTTCCCCAATATTGGTCCTTGGCAGACATCAGTCACTTGTATATGCCCACCTTAAAGCCGGCCACACGCAGTCAACAAGCTTTCCCTTATAGAAGCCCACGTTCCTTCTTATTCATGACTACCTTTTCCTCAGTCAACTAGTCTCTTGCTAGACTGAAACAAAATCTGCTGCAAACCTAATTGTGCTGGTGTCAGCGAAGGATGGGGCAGCCCAACCATTCTCAATGTGTCCCAGAGAAAGAACTCCATAGCACTCAACTGGAAATATATAGATCCTGAGGCTGCTGAAGCAGGAACCTAGAAATCTGCATTGTAATGGCTCTGTGGGGGTTTCTGAGGCGGGCTGAGCTCTGGCAACCCCCAGACGATATGTACTTCTTGGTGACTGAGTGTTCTGGCCCTGTCACCACAGAGGAGCCAACAGAACTTAGCAAACACTGGAGAAAAGGATTTAAAACATGTTTTTTTGTTTGGTTTAGTTTTTTGTTTTTTTGGGTTTTTTTTTGGTTCCAAAACCTCTTTCCCCCTCATTGCTGGGGAAAAAAAAATGTTCTCTTTAGTCTCACAATTCACAGAAATCCTTAGTTAAGCTATGTAGCATATGTTAATATTTAATGCATGATTTTTATTGTGTGTATGTATGTCACAGTTCACGTATGGAGCTTAGAGGACAGCTTTGAGGAGTTGGTTCTCATATCATATGTGTCCAGAGGGATTGAATTCAGGTCAACAGTCTTGGCAGCAAGTACCTTTACCCCTTGAGCCATCTTTCTGGACCCTTAACTATTACTTAAACACATATATCTTGTGTAAATCTGCACACAACCTTCCAAACTTCTATCTATATGTTTACATATTATTTTTAAATTCAATTTGAATTAGAATGCCAAATAACAGATAATAGAAGAAAAACAAATAGTAGAATGCCAAATAAATAAATATGAAATGTGACACCTTCAGGGCTGGAGAGATGGCTCAGAGGTTAAGAGCACTGTCTGCTCTTCCAGAGGTCCTGAGATCAATTCCCAGCAGCCACATGGTGGCTCACAACCATCTATAAAGTGATCTGACGCCCTCTTCTGGTGTGCAAGTGTACATACAGACAGAGCATATGTATGTTTTTATCTTTTTCTTACTTATCCCCCTACCTCCTCACTCTACATTTGCTGGTCCCTTTCCTTCTTTCAAATTATCCCCCCTCCTAGTCCCACGTCACATGTACTCTCTTACCCTCTCTTGTCCAATAATAATGTAATTATACTTAATAAAATAGTCAAATACATTTTAATCCATTTTTTGAAGGGCAAGCAAGGTTTTTCTTAAGAAGTAGCAATGGAAATTTCTAAGGTAGCAACTGTGTCAGCCTTTCTACTGGGGTTGAAGTCATGCTAAATTCAGTTTAGCAGATGTTTGCCAGTTATTGCTGAATTTGTACATACTTAAATATTCACAGATACTTTGAACCCATTTTGTAAGCAAGGTCTCACTATGAAACCCAAGCCAGCCTGCTAAGATTACAGGCGTGCAGAATTAGGTCCAATTTCCAAACGTTCTTATCTTGTAAAATGTTCTAAAGATCTGATTAAGAGAAGCCCTTCCTAATTATTTCCTTCAGGGTGGGTAGAAAGCAAAGATGCTTGGACACACAGGGCTCTCCACTAAAGGAGTGGCACTCACAGTGTTTTATTGGAGCCCAAGGCTAGCACAATTACAACCACGATGTTAAGACAATTTGATTATTCCACACTCCACATTTGAATGAACTGGGTCACTGAAGACCTGGGAACACTACAGATACAAATCTTCCTGTGAGCCTCCTGAGCCTACCAGGCCAGAGGAGAGCCTGCAGCCTCTTACCAGAGAACAAGCCAAACGGGTCCCCCATCCCCAGTGTGGTATTTTGAAATCATGTTCTCCTTTCAGTACATGAATTTGATATTATCTAGCTATGCAAAGAATGGTATCTTGAAAGTGTTCAGTAGATAGAAATGCATGGAAGCACATTTTACGGAATTTCTCTTTTAACTATATTGACTTTATTTCTACATTGACAAAACAATAATCTTTTATGCACAGAAACAGACCTGAGTGTTTGGAGTTGCTGATTAAAGTCTGACTCTCCCGGCCCATAAGTGTTATAATTCTTGGCCATGAGGACAGTGGCCATGAACGACTGCTTCCTGTTATTCTAGAAACTGCATTCTAAGTCTGAGCTGATGCACAGACAGAAAACACAATGCATGCTCTGAAAAGGACTGCAACTGGTCCTGTTTAAGGCCTCAGTGACCTGTCTGTAGAGAACACATTTAGCGCCTACACTTGTTGAGTGCTACAGCTGGAGGGACATTTTACTTTGCTTCCTTATGTTTGGGCACAGTCTTTTGTTAGCCTTTCATGTTTTTGGTTTCTTTCCTAAGCCTGCATTACAGATTGTTTTTATATTAAGCCAAGAGCAGCCACCATAAGAACCATGGAGCAGCCCTCTATGGTACTAAGATCTGGACTGACCCAGTGCCAGGTGAGGGAGTACTTCAAAGTAGGTATGGGTGATGCAGAAACTCAGCGGAGACGTCTCCAAGCACGCCCTGCTGGTGCTGTCTTGACATCAGGTGACTTAGGGTGGCTACAGTGAACAAAGCACTCTGTCCCCTTTGAATTCTACCCAGAATTTTGGAGCTTACTAAATGTGCCCTCCTCTCCTCTTCCCCTCTTCCCTCCCTCATTGATAGACACCATTTGTTTGCCTGACTGGCACATATCACCAAGTGATGTTTTACCTACTTGTTATCATCTCTTCATTATCAAAATTTACACCTCAGGTCCAGGGCATGTTTTACTGCCACTCCCATCTTCAACTGTTGAGTTCTTCTCTGACCTTCCCCAAACTCTATAACCCAGCATTCTCTGTGTTTTCTGTGAGCATGAGGACAAGTGGCAGTGTGCAGCAGTGACAGAGAACAGAGATGGATGTCACATTTCTTGCTCTTAGGGGCTCCAGTGCTGAGAAGGTGGGGTGAGGAGAGGTTCACTCCCGGGTAACTGGTCCCTAAAGAAGCAGCCTTGGCTATAAGAGGCAGATGTGGCGCGCCAACTGTCCCAGAGGAAGGTATCAGAAAGGTCAAAGAAGAGATGTCAGGTCAAGCAGTTGTTGGAGTATAAAGTGTGAGTCATTTTATAGAAAGAGATGAGGGTAGGGAGAAGGGTAGGGCTTGGGAGATGGAGGTTCTGCCACTGTGAAGGTCATGACTTTGAGGAGGATGGGGATGCCGGTCACCAGGGATGGAAGGTGTTCTCAAGCCTGCCTGACCACACTGTGCACTTACCACCACTGCACACCGGGATAAATGCTCCCTAGTCACCAACCCTCACAGGACACTTTAGACCTACATTTTGAAATGCTTTAAGATACATGATTAGGGAAAAAAATAAAATAAAAAATAAAAATAAATAAATAAAACACACGATTGGCTTTTGAATTAAAAATAGCTCCCCACCTGTCCGCCTGTCATCTATTTAAATAGCGAACACATTAAGCAGAATTTTGTTCCTAGCAGACAGCATGGGGCCTAAAAGAGGGATTTTTTTTTTCCTGGATATATTTGTAGTGAACTTATAAAACATTTATCTGTAGTGTTTCCTATGAGGTGCTTTGTTTTATAGGTATTAAGAGAACATAATAAAATACTTGCGGGAGGAAATGCTAGGAAACAGTAAGTGCAGTAGCTGATGGAACACATCTTCACAACTCTAAACCTTTGGATATTTTGTCTTTGTTTTTTCAAATTTATTTATTTTTCCCAGACTTGAACCCAGGCCTCCTGCATGGTGAGCATGTACTCCGGGCCCGAGCTCTGCCATTGGGCCCCTCCTATTTTTTAAAGCCAACTCTAAGAATAAAGTTTTAAAGATTTATTTATTTTTACATATATGGAAGTTTCGTCTACATGTGCATCTATTTGTACACAGGATGAGCTCATCTGATCCTACTAAACTACAGTTGTAGATGGTTGTGAGCCACCATGTGGATGCTGGGAATTCAACTCAGGACTCCTGAAACAGCAGCTGGTGCTTTTTACCGCTGAGCCATCTCTGCAGGCCAATATTTTAAAAATCAAAACAGATATTTAAAGAAAATAACAAACAAAACCCAAAACAACAAGAAACCTTGAGCCCTACCCCCCACCCCACCCTACCCCCACAAAAAAACAAAGTAAAGAAATTTGAGGGGGTTGAGGTGGAAGAAAATCAGTTCCAAATCCAAACAGCCAGAGAGACTTCATGTGCACCCTTTCAGCTCTGCAAACTAAAGGGCATGGAAGTGTGTCTTCCAGCTGCACTCTCAGCACACAGAAAAGCCCGGTACACTGAAGAACTACAGAAAACGCAGCAACATACTCAGGCCAGAGAGATGGCTCAGCAGGTGAAGGCGCTTGCTGCCAAGTCTGACAGTTTATGTTCCATCCTAGCCACACATGGCAGAAGGAGAACTACCTCCTGTCTTCTGATGTATGCTGGAGTGATGGTTTTTGTTTGGTTTTTGTTTGTTTGTTTGTTTTGTTTTTTGTTTTGTTTTGTTTTGAGGCAGGGTTTCTCTGTAGCCTTGGCTGTCCTGGACTCAGTTTGTAGACCAGACTGGCCTCGAACTCACAGAAATCCTCCTGCCTCTGCCTCCCAAGTGCTAGGATGACAGGCCTGCTCCTAGAGTGATGTTTTTGTGCACTGTGTAGTCAAATGCTGATTCTGGTGATGGTACATATCTAATTATAGTTAGACTTTGTTATTGTCATCATTATGAAATATCTCCTGTCTCAGGATTTTTAAAAACATTGTTCTCCATCACCTTCTGATTGGTTAACTAAAGAGTTGAACAGCCAATAGTCAGACAGAAGAGGAAAAGGCGGGACTTCTGGGCATAGAGATAGGATTTCAGGTGCAGATTAGAGAAAGGATTTGCTTGAGAGATGTGTATAAAACTGAGCAGAGGTTAAAAAAAAAACTATATGGGAGAACATAGATTAAACACAAATTAGGTTAAATGAGTTAGCTGGTTGAGAACAACAGCCTAGCTTAAGGCCTAAAGCTATTATAAATAAACATAAATCCCCGTGTCATTATTCAGAGCAACTGCGGACATAGAAAAAAAAACATACATTTTACAGACATGCTGTGGCATGCGTGTGCCTGCAACACACCACAATGGAAAGATAAAGGAAGCTAGTTCATCACTGCTAGAGGCTTCTTTTCCATCCTGTGTGAGAGTGATGTCCTCAAGACACTTCATTTTCTTTCTTCTTTACAAAGATCTCCTGGGGCTGGGGATCTAGCCCAGTTGGTCAGAGTGCCTGTCTAAAATGCACCAAGCCCTGAGTTCGATCCCCAGAACCTCACAAAGCAAGCACAGTGTCAGAAGCCTACAATCCCAGCCTCTGGGGTGGAGGCAGGAGAATCAAAAGTTCAAGGTCATCCTCAGGCAACCACACAAATTTAAAGCCAGTTTGCATAAATAAATGGAAGGAAGGAAGGAAGGAAGGAAGGAAGGAAGGAAGGAAGGAAGGAAGAGAAAGAAAGTGGTGCCCCATATTTATTACTAAAGCAACATACAAACGCAGAGTATAGCAACAAAGGAAAGAAATCCTTCATCCTAAGAACTGGACAGTGGTGACGCTGCCAGCTTTGTATGCTTACATGACAGTGACCTGCTACAGCTTAAATCCGTCATCTCCTGTGGGATTCCTCAGAGACCCACTTCCTGGCTTCCAGAATCTCCTTTC
Organism: Acomys percivali; assembly: GCA_907169655.1. NCBI lineage: Eukaryota > Metazoa > Chordata > Mammalia > Rodentia > Muridae > Acomys > Acomys percivali. Next base: position 71,737,089 of record OU015746.1, on the reverse strand, counting down.
AGAATCATAACCGGTTTGATTACATTTTCATCAGAGTCTACTGCGGGGGCTGGGGTGGAAATAAGGGGTGGATCACCCGGGAGGGAGGGAGACATAGGACAAGAATCCAGAAAGGAACGGTACAACTTTGTTCTTGCTTCTAGATCCTGAAAGTCTAGTAAGAGGATTTGGTGAAGCATGAAGCAAGCCAGGTGCACACACCACAGTGACGGGGAAATATGACAAGATAGGAGGGCTGGAGAGATGGCTCAGTGGTGAAGAGCACCGCCTGCTCTTCCAAGGGTCCCGAGTTCAATCCCCAGCAACCGCATAGTGGCTCACAACCATCTATAATGAAATCTGATGCCCTCTTCTGGCATGTAGGTGTACATGCAGGCAGAACTTTGTATACATAATAAATAAATAAATATGACAAGATAGGGCAAATGGATAGGCTTCATTTCTCTTATTATTGTCACAGTGATCATGTACAGTGTTTTGGCCCAGCTGCTGGGCCCATTCCCTGAGAGAATGTTCATTAATGGACACTCCCCATGCCCACTGGCTGGCTTAGAGACCAAAGGCTGCTTCCAGTAGGGACACAAGGAAACTGGCACTGCAGCCTGTAGTGATGATACTCAATTCCCCCAAAGAGATTCCTAATCACTCTATGGTTAACTCTGTGAGCCTGACAAGCTCCATGTATTTGCTGTCTTCCAACATGTGCTTCCTCATGTGCTTGCTGCTTTCCAACACACATCCATGTACCCAAGTGTACACACACACACACACACACACACACACACACACACACACACACACACACGTCCTTGCTAACCTTATTTCCAGGTCAGACAGTTTACTTCCACAGTCCTTGTTTTCCCTAATCCTTTGTCCTTTCTGGTAGGAGATTTCTTTCTGATGTGCAGGAAAAGATTCTTTTTCTTTCTTTCTTTCTTTCTTTCTTTTTTAATAATTTATTTTATGTGCATTGATGTGAGTGTGTCAGATCCATTGGAATTAGAGTTAGACAGTGGTGAGCTGCCATGTGGGTGCTGGGAACTGAACCTGGGTCCTTTGGAAGAGCAGGCAGTGTTCTTAACCACTGAGCCATCTCTCCAGCCCCAGGAAAGGATTCTTTTCCTACTGCAACTGAAATAGTTGAAAGTTCAGGCTACTTGAATCTAGGGCCGATGCCAGCTTGACCCGGGACCTCGAGTAAGAGTGAGCACTACTCCAAGCTAAGGCTCCCTTCACCTGCACATGGAGAATACAAAGACGAGCCGATGATCTGATGCAAACTGTGGCAACAGAAACAATACCAGATGCTGTGCGTACAATATTTACATGTGTTCCAAACAGAAATTGGTGGCACTGGCAAGACAGCTAGCTCATCAGGTGTAGGTGCCTGCTGCCTGACGACACAAACTTAATGATCCGAGTAGAATCCCTAGGCAGAACTCAACAAAGCTGTAGTCTGACCTCCACACATGGGCCCACATGCATACATCACATGCACAATAATAACACAATAAAACAACTTTTTAAATGGGTAAAATAGAGTTACTAAGGCTCCATAACGAATGTCACTCACTCCTCCAGTGAAGCTTTGTGAAATGAAAATTTGGCATCTCTGAAATAAACTCTCAGGGGACAGCCTGCGTCTTTCCCCGGCCACTAGGTTTGTCCACTTCCTGCCTCTCAGGAGAATTCTGTGATTTCCTTTCTAGTCCACTATTAGGAATGCTGAATTATCAGAGACCTAAATATGTCTAACGACTTTGAGTCCACATTCAGAGATGAAGGTAGCTTCCAACAGCACTCAGAAGTGTGCTGAAGAGAAGGCTGCCACTCAGAAAGAGCCAGGAACCAGTCCAAGAATGGCAGGCATAGGGCCACCCTTACCTACACCCAACACCCACAAGCCACCTGGTGCAATACTGGAAACCACTATGCTGGGACATTCCCACTGCGGCTCACAGAACTTATGGGAAAAAAGATTTTGAAGAGTAGCCCAGGATTGAATCAAAGGGGGAAGTTTGTTACTGTCATCTGCTTACAGCCGCCTGGCAAACCTTGGTCTCATTCCCAAATCGCCATAAACCATCAAAGAAACTTCCCCCTAGGTGAAAGCACAAGGCCGTAAACAGAAAATAAGAAAATACTGTAACCTCCAAGTTGAGGATTCTAGTTGGACCGTCTCCACTAGTAGCACTGCTCCCTATGTGTCTGTCTCCACTCCGCTACCCACTCCTCTAGGCAACAAAATGTCAGCGCTGGGTTTGTCCCACAGAGATTAATTGAGACCTGAGCACCACAGAGAATCAGAGTGCTGTGTTTGTGAACTTTCGATGAGGTTTCCAGGGTGCTAGACACAGGCCCACCCACAGTGCTGCATGAAGTTGGCTCAGTAACTTCCCTCAGATAGAAACATGGCCTGTTTCACCTCATGTGTTCCAGAAGAGGTTTATTTAAAAGTCCATCTTCCGTCCTGAGTTCAATTCCCAGCAACCACATGGTGCCTCATAACCATCTATAATGTGATCTGATGCCCTCTTCTGGTATGAAGGTGTACATGCAGGCAGAGCACTGTATACATGATAATAAATAAATCTTAAAAAAAAAAAAAAAAAAAAAAAAAAAGTCCATCCTCCAGCATGGAAGACTTTAGCCTTTATCAAGGGCTATGACCAGTGTTCATTCAAAGATGGGGTGCAAACTCAACACCCATCTAATACAATGACAATTTGGCCAGTTCCTGAGTTACCCTTTAGGTCACCTGAGCTAGCACAAAACTGTCAGTAAATGCAATCAAACTCATCATTTTCAAGAACTTTTTTTCCCCAAGTAATTTAAATGAATCAGTAAGAGGTGTCATGGGACCACTGAGACAGATGGGCGGATAAAGGCTCTTGCCATACAGCCTGATTGGAGCCTGAGTTCAAGCCCTGGGGTCCGTGGGGCAGAAGAAGAGAATGACTCTCACAAGCTGTCTGAACCTCCATTTACAATCTAAAAATAAAGAGTAAATAGGCAATTTAAAGAAGAATTGTCAATGGCTATTTGGCACTGACCTGGAATCCTATTGAGTGTCACCCAGAAATGTTCGTCAGGGCTATAGGTATCTTTAGACCACTCTAAGAGGTCAATGGCCCTTTTGTCATTCAAGATAAAGTTGACAAAGTCTCTGGTGAGGGCCACATAGGCTGTGCCAAAGTAGATGGTCAGCTGGTGTGGAGGTGGAGTTTTCAAAGTATTTGTTTTTTTCATAAAAGATCCAACTATACCTGTACACTCTTTGTGGACATACTTAGTCCGCACGATTGCATGCTGTGGGGGCAGCACCCCTGGAGTGATGTTTTTCCCCTTAAATTTTTTCAGATGGTTAACTATTTCCTTGTTGGTTTTCAGGGGGAAGTCCTGCCCGCAGGTGTTGAGAACATATTTCCAAGGGACCTTGGAGGCCACCAGATCTTTCATGCAGTTCAGGTCAGCCTGGAGCCGGGAGAAGCCACCATAAACCACTTTCTCAGTCTGAGAAGCCAGGAAAGCATTCGGGAAGCACTGGAGTAACTGCCACACAGCCTTTTTAAACTCCTTGGGGGCTTTTTCATCCACGTGCACGCAGTAAACATTCTGCGGCATGTAAATGGCCCTAAAGAGCCTTTCAAAGGTATTGAAGTCTTTATGAATCACCATGACGTAGGCCAGGCGGAAAGCAGCCTCTTCTTCGGACAGGGGGCTGGTGATATAGTGACTCTGAGTCTGGTACAGCTGGCAAGAGATTCTTTCCAAAGGATGTGGCGATGGGTTCCCCGCAATGAAGAACGTCTGAATTTGCAAGCCATAATCACAGACGATGACAGGCGTCCTTTCGCTGGAGCTGTTGAACTGCTGGTAGAAGTTGGACGGGGTCAGCTGGCTGTGATAAAACACCACAAAGATCGCCACGCTGAGCACAGTCAAAGCGAAAACGCAGCTCATCCATAGGTTCATTATTTTCAGTTGCAGGTGGCAAGAATTATCTCCGGAGACTGAGAAGAGATCACAGTTCGGAAAGCCTAGGCGCTAGAGGCGGACCTGGCTTTCCCCCCGCAGAGATGCGGGCTGGCGCTCCCCAGCTCTCAAGACACAGGTCTCTAGTGTTTCTGAATCTGGTCCACCCTCCTCTACAGGCTGAAGAAGCTCAGCTTTGCCACCGCACGTTAGCATCTGAAACCTGAAGCCCCTAGGAGCCGAATCCCCGCTGTCAGGAGCTCAGCCCCGCCCAAGCTGGGGAAATCTCTTCATTTGCACAAGAAGAGCAAGGGGTGCCTCGGAGCCAGCGAGCTGCGTTCTGGAATGGAGTGACGGGAGCTGGAACCGACTTTCTCAAGCATCAACTCCACCCACCTCCCCTCCTGCCATCTAAGCTGCTCTCTCTGTAGCCTTCTGGAAGAGGTGGTTCTGTTTTCTCGCCGTGGGGCGACAGCTCCTCGGTGTTTCTCTTCTTCCTAGTGGTTTGGTGTTTTTTTTTTTTCCCCTCCCACTTCAGTGTTATCGCTACCCCTGGGCAGAGACAGAGAAAAAGGGGATGGCAACAAGCTAAAATAATCAGCACAAAGAAAAACAAAACTTTGCGGTGAGGTGTGCTGGATTAAATCATTCCAATGTGATGTGTTGTGCTTAGTCCGACTAAGCGAAGAGGGAACTAAGAATCAAACCGTGGGACACCTGGTAAAGGTGACTTCACATGCTAGAGGGTCCAAGCTGAGGACATGTACGGGAGTAAACACACCTTTGCTTGCATGCTGTGTCGAAATGTGATAGCCACTGGTTTCTGTTTCACACAGAGCCTCAGATGTCTGGAGCTGTCAACACAGTATTATTTGCAATATTTGAGCACCTAGCTTCAGAATGCCATCACATCGGTGGTCATTTTTACCAAACTCCTGGCATTGTGTAGTCTCTTTCCCACCCACCGTAAGTCTCCTACTTCCTGGACTCTGAAGAAAGAACAAATGTTTCTGGGCCCTTGTAAAATTCCTGGAAGTATCTGTCATTGTGACTCAGGGAAACCAGGAAGAGCAGGTCTGGGTACAAGGCTTGGAATTCTCTCAGCTTACCTGTGCTCCGTGCGGCCAGCCAGCTCACAGAGATTACTGAGTGCTTTGGGGGTGGGGGGGAACCAAGGCTGGTCCTATGGCTATTTCTAGGTTGCACACAGCTGGGACACTGTGGCAGTTGCTAGGTCAAGAAGCAGCAGCCACCCTGCCTCCTCTCTCTCCCTGCCTGACTCTGCCCTCTTCCCACCAGTCACTGTACTGATGGAGTAGCAGCCACTGGGCAACCATAGCGACTGATTTGGAATGGTCAGGATACATTTGGAACGCTGACAGGCAGGAACCTCTGCAATCACCAAAGACAATTTCTTTGACTCACAGGTGAGGAAACCTAGGGAACAGAAATGGTCTTCCCCCATCTGTTCAACAGTCCGGTGTGCTTGCCTCCAGAGGTGGAGGCCAACCTCCTCTCTAAACTGCTAAACTAGAGCAGGTCCAGGGATGGGTCCCTTGCCTCTGTAATCCCTCTATGAAATAGCAAATAAAAAATGCCCAGTGGCAGCTCTTGTTTCTCAAGGTCCGTAAAGCTAAATGAGATTCCTCCTGCTCACACTTTAGGAGGAAGCTGGCCACGGGCTGAGTGTGAATTCAGTGTTGCCTTTGTTACTCTTTTTCTTCTTTTGAAAAATAGCCCATATTTCTGATCCTGCTAATGAACTGATATTTTGATTTCTGTTTTGTTTGTTTGGTTTTTTTTGTTTTCATTTTATTTGTTTTGTTTTGGAGATAGGATTTCTCTTTGTAGCCTTAGCTCTCCTGGAACTTACTCTATAGACCAGGCTGGCCTTGAACTCAGGCCTGCCTCTGCCTCCCAAGTGCTAGAACTAAAGTTGTGCACGGCCACCACCACCATTGTCTGGCTTGACTTGTTCTTTCTTTCTTTTTTTTTTTCCCAAGACAGGGTTTTTCCATGTAACAGCCCTGGCTGTCCTGGAACTCTCTTTGTAGACCAGGCTGGCCATGAACTCACAGAGATCCACTTGCCTCTGCCTCCCAAGTGCTGGGATTTGATTATTGTTCTTAATAATGTAAAAGAAAAACATACACTTTAAGGCTTTTAAGTGGGCTAATTAATCCCCCAAACTCACACCTTCCTCTTACCAAGAGGCAGCAGTGCAAGCCTGTAGCCGCAGCCCTTGGGAGCCTGAGATGGGGGAAATTGCAAAATCTAAACTCTGATAGCCCAGCTACAAATGAGATCTTGTCTTAGAAAAACCAATCAAGCTTGGCACAGTGCCGAATACCTTTAATCCTAGCACTCCAGGGTCAGAGGCAGGCAGATTCCCTGTGAATTTGAGGCCGACCTAGTTTACACAGAAAGTTCCAGGATAGTTGGGGCCACATAGAGATAGCCTGTCTCAAGCAAGCAAATGGGAGTGGGCGTGGGGGATGGGAGGGGGCTATATAAAGGGAATAGTTGAATAGGCCATTCTGATGGCTTCATTCCTTTATGCAAAATATACCCTCGGTTAGGCTGTGGCTACAGAGAGAGAGGGAGTCAGAGGTGCCAAATTTGCCCCTTTCCTTTGCCTCAACCTGATCTTATGGAGGGCATGCTGGTGGATGCCAAAGTAAAGTGAACTCAAGAATTCACATCACGCAGATTGAACAGGAGGGGCGGCGTGGGAGGCTGGGGTGTTGCCACATGATTTATGGTTTAAAGCCACGGTACAGAGGCCCGCCACACCGCACCCCCCAAACCAAAACCATGCCTCAGCAACCATTTCTGCAGTTTGCCCTGGCATGTCTGCCCTAGCTCTGATGAATGGACTAAGAGGAATCTGCGATGACTTTTTATTTGCTAGCCTAGGCGGAAGGTTTGTTTTGCCCGGTCTCTGTGGTAACAGAGCAGGCATTTTTCTTCTAGCCAATGACTGGGGCAGCTGAGCTGTTAACTTCCAACAAGGACATTATCTGTGCTCTGTTCGCTCTAGACATCACTACTGACAAGTGTCCTCAAGTGAACACCTCAGATGCCACCTTCCCCTGGCTCAGGGTAACCTTTGCAGTCAGAAAGAAACAAAAGAGGGCTAACAGCGCACATAGTTGGGCCCACACACCAACAAAGAACTGAGCAATCAGAGGAGGCTCAGGTAGGACCAGAGGGACTCCTCATTAGCCTGGTATGGGTTTGACTTCCAGTTAACGAAGGCAGAACAGGATTTGGACTCTGGGTGTGATTTTGGCTATAGAACCAAGGTAATGATTATTTATTAGCTGACATATTTGCATATGTGTGGCACTGTGTTGTCCCTCGGTACGTGCCCAAATCACATCGTCGTATTTCACATTTTATTGCTCAGTTACCACCATCTCTCTGTTAGGAGCCCTCTCTTCTTGTGTTGAGTACTCATATTGGCCATTAGACGAGGTTCAAGATTTGATAGCCGAACATGGTGGGGCACACCTTTAATCCCAGTACGCAGGGAGGCAGAGGCAAAGAAACCCTGTCTTGGGGGAGGGGGGGAGTTTGTCACCATTAAAACATAAAATGCTCACGATGGCCTGGGCCTGGGTGTTAAATACTCTTCTGGATCCTGTGCAGGCTGCTAAGATGACAAAGTCATTAAGTCCCATACCACCCATACCATTCTGTGACAGATGACAGAACTCTGGGCTGCTTCCCTTGCTCCCCTTCTGTGTCCAAAAGCCCAGTGCTGGTGGCTGGTTTTAATGACTGCCACACTTCCTCAGAGGTTGACTGACATCTAGATGACTTCGACAAGGCCACTTCTGATGCCGTCTCTAAGACATGTAGCTCCCTGACCCCTGACATCTGGAAAGACCATGCTGTGTTCATCAAATAACTCTATCAGGTATTCATCTTCTGAAAACCATACCAGAGTCTCCATGCACAGGTCCTAGAATCCACATACATTTTTATTGCTGCTGGGTGTTTTTGTTTGTTTGTTTTCAAGACAGAGTCTCCTGTGTCCCTGGCTGGCCTTGAATTTATGATGCAGCTATGGATGAGTTTCTATTTCTGGTTCTTGTCTCTGTCTTCTAAGGGCTGGGATTACAGGCATGATCGAACCTCGACTGGGCAAGCACTCTACTGAGTGAGTTACATCTCCAGCACCACTATAGAGTTTTTATACAAGAAAAAATCAAGTGAGGTAAGCCTGTTTTTCAAAACAACAACAAAACCCCCACAGTTCTGAAATATGTCTCGTGTGTGTGTGTGTGTGTGTGTGTGTGTGTGTGTGTGTGTGTGTGTGTGTGTAGGGCTGAGCACTGAACCCCAGGATACTAGGGAAACATTCCACCACTGAGCTACTCATCAATCAGGCTGTGCTTTTTAACTAACCGTTTCTGGGCTTGAGAGAGTAGGCTTGCATTATCCAGAAAACTCAGAATTGTGATTGGGCATTTTCTTTAAAAACTCCAGGCAAATAGCTTATCATACCATATCAGTCAGCAATATCTTTTCTCCAAGGGCCAGGTAATAAACATTTTAAGCTTGTGGATGGTTTGTTCATGCCTTCCCTTGCTGTCATGGCATGAATGTGACTAAATAATACTGTGACTGTTTGGCAGCCAACAAAGCTCAAGCGTGCGGACAATGAAATCCAAAAGTAACATAACTCTTCATGTTGTGAGGCAGTCTGCTCTTTTGATGCTGTTCTCAACTGGTTGAAAATCAAACCAGGCTGGAGAGATGGCTCAGCAGTTAGGGGTGTGGGCTATTCTTGTAGAAGATCTGGGCTTTATTCCCGACTGCCACATGGCAGCTTACAACCATCTATAACCCCAATCTTAGGAAATCTCATTCCCTCTTCAAACCTCTACAGGCATCAGGCAAACATGTGGTGCATAGACTTACAAGCAAGCAAAACACTCAGACACATACATTTTTAAAAATAATTTCTTAAAGAAAAAAACAAAAGCCAGGCATGGTGGTGGTATACATCTTTAGTCCTAGCACTGGGAGGCAAAGACGGGCAGTTAGTTCCCTATGAGTTTGAGGCCAGCCTCATCTACATATGAGTTCCAGGACAGCCAAGACTACACAGAGAAACCTTGTCTTGAAAACACAAATAAATAATAATGATAATAATAAAATAATTTTCAAAACAAAAAAATAAATTTACAAAACACAAATAAACAACAACAAAAAAGAAAGAAAGAAAAGAAACAACAACAACAAAAACAGTGGACAATACCAGCACAGGCCAGAGTATGGCCACAGGCTATCTAGGGCTGATCTCTGCCCTAGATTTCTTATTTTACACCCACCCACCCCCAAGGTTGCATCTTGCCACTTGTGTTGTGAAATGCATGGTAATATCTGCAACTTTCCCCAGCCTGACGAAATATGGGTGTTGGAAACCTTGATTGTCTTTATATAACCATAGGAAGCCCTTTTACCCACACTATCTGTTTGACAGGGCACAGTGCTGGATTTAAATAGAATTCTGACAAGTAACTGACATTTATAACCTCAAGTTTCTCATCTGCAGGATGTAGATAGCAGAAGCCACTGTACTGTGGGGACTAAATGGGCACAAAAGCACTTGCATACACATATCCTCGTGCCTCCCATACATAGTTTCTTTTTTAAAGATTTATTTATTTTATGTGTATGAGTACATCGTCTTCATGCACACCAGAAGAGAGTAGCAGATCATATTATAGAAGGTCATTAGCCAGTATGTAGTTGCTGGGAATTGAACTCATGAACTCTGGAAGAGCAGCAAGTGCTCTTAACCCCTGAGCCATCTTTCCAGCCCTATACTTGGTTTCTAAGAGGATGACAGAAGAATCAAAAGTGGACACATTTGTTTGGCTAGCCCTTTTCTGGTGTCCCATTACGGTAGATGCTCATGTATGCCTCAGTTTCCTTTTTTCTTCTTCTATAAAATGGAGATATTAAAAATACAGTTGGATGGGGATGGAGAGATAGCTCAGTGGTTAAGAGAACTTGCTGCTTGCTCTTCGAGAGGTCCCAGGTTCTATTCCCAGAGCCTACATGGCAACCCACAACTACTTGTAATTCCAGAACCAAGGTATCCAACACCCTCTTCTGGCCTCTGCAAGTACCAGACATGCATATGGTACATAGGCACATATGCAAGCAAAACACACATATACATAAGCATTTTTAAAAGATCACAATTAACCTTACAGTCCTACTACAAGACTGGAATAGGCAAATACAGCACAGTGTGGTGGTGCAATTGTGCACCCTGAGACCATTTGCTGCCCTCAATGTGCCTCAGTTTCTCTATTATTAAATTTATTTGGGGAGGGTGTTATTTTCTTGAGACTGGATCTCATGTAGCTAGGCGAGACTTGGACTTACTATATTGTTGAGGCTGGCCTTGAACTCCTGGTCTTCTTGACTGACCCTGTCCTCCTACCAAGTACTGGGATTACAAGTGGTGGGTGCCAATGTGCTCAGCTAAGTCTTCCAATTAAAAACAGGAAAGCTCTAGGAGAACAGTGATGACACCTGTCTGAAAACCCACCAGTGTCTTCTCCCTATATAATCCCGCCTGCCTAGCTCGCGTTCTTTCAGACGCACCTTTCTGCTTCCTTAGCCAGCCCCACTGGGTAGCAGAGTTTGTTCCGTTTGCCAGGTGTAACTCTACCTAAGCAAAAAGCAAACCCAGAAGACAAGGGGAAACCTCAACCTTACATTTTATATGTGGCTACTTGGCTCCATTTCAAAGAACAGCTTAAGTAACTATTTGTCTTTTGAAACAACCTTTATCTAATCTTCACTGTCTCCTTTGGGAGAAAAAAAAAGTTGCAAATCCATGAGACAAGTCCCACCTCACCCCCCCGCCCCGACACACACACACACACACAGATACACTCCATGTCTAAATCTGCAAGTTCTTAACGTCTTGCCTCACTCCATCTATTACCAATTGGCTCCGAGACCCACCCGGGGTTTAGCTAATTGGGTTGGTGGGTTGGTTGGTTGGTTAGTTGGTTTTATAGTACCTCCACAGCACTGGGAGGCAAAGGCAGGCAGTTCTCTATGAGTCTGAGGCCAGCCTCATCTACATATGAGTATTTATAGAATCTCCACTTCCCACAAACTAAGCATGAAGTCTCTTCCAAGCTCAACCAGCCTAGGAGACCAGACGTTTTACCACACAGCTGCCGTCAAAAGCCAGGATCTCCAAGATCCCATTGTCTGGACATTTTCAAATAAATTTCAAACAAAATAAGGCAGCCGTTTGCTCCAACTTCTAATTTCAATAACCCTGTGATATTTTTGACCCGTTTTTAGTTTACCCAATCCACTTTTTCTCACTGGAACCTGCCATTTGCTTGAATTTAGACAGCTTCTTCTTCTTTTTTTTTTTTTTAAGGACAGAGCTCTTGGGCAAATCACCAAATTCAGGTATTTCTTTTGCTCCCTTGGAAATTACAGCTGACACAAACCTGCCTGCAAGACGTGTCCTACACTAGTGCCAGAGTTCTGTATCTGGTTCTCCCCTGGTTGAACTGTCCTTAGTTTCAAGGTGCTGGTATGGGAAGCAGAGATATTTATTTATTTATTTATTATTGAGCAAAAAACTGAGCACTTCCTCCAGTTTCAAAGTTGATATACTCGAAGTCACTAATGTTTAAAATGAACTGAAGTCACTAATGTTTAAAATGAACTTAACTGGCCAGTAATCATGTTCTGCCTAAGACAGTGAAACTGTGTGTTCAGCACCATTTGCTCATTCCAACAGAATTTGTTCTGCAAGTGCTGGAAGCTCGCCTATCTATCTGTAGGGACCAGAACTGCTGAGCTGCAGGAGAAGGCTTTTCTAAGGCCTTTCTAAACAGCCAGTGGAACGCTAAGCTGTTACCTCAACAGGCATCACTAAAGAGAACAGGGCTCTCTCAGGTGAGGATTCTGGCCTGAAACTGTGTAGCTGAGGGTGACCTTGAACTTCTGACCCTGCAGGCTCTCCCTGCTGAAAGCTGGGATGACAGGTGTCTGCCACCGTACCCGTTTATACAGCACTGCAGATCAAACCCAGGGCGACCTGCACGCTAGCAACTGGGCACCATCTTCAGTCTCACTCTTGACTCTGATATGCCTTGGGAAGAGACAGGTGAGTGGGAATGGGGCCTGGGAATCTCGGGGTAGCCCAGGTATCCTTGTTTGTCCTAGACTGAGGGACTTCCCAGAACCTGTGGTGCTGCCAAAACCCAGTAAGTAAGTCCTAGGCAAACGGGAAAGAACTGGTCACCCTGGATACCATCGGCCCCATCCACTTCCAGATGGAGAGCCATTACTGAAAGCTGTTGTTGATGACTGAATAGTCACTAATTGATCAGCATGAAAGGGAAAGAAAATCTCAAACTGTTGGCAAAAGAACCAATCCGGCACAGAGTCTACAGCACACAGAAAGTCTATGTGACCCTTTACATTTCTCCAAACCAGTGAGGTCTGGGGGCAGAGTGATTAATATTCACCGGTTAGGTCCTCAGTGAACTTAGAAGACGTACCTACACCAAGCTAACTATACATTCCTCCCTTGTGGACATGAGGTTTTAGTCACAAATGATGGGGAAAGATTGAAAATTATTACAAATGAGAGCATATCTACCCCCCATTTGTCCCAATAAAAGTGAATTGGAGGTCTTGCTATATTGTATGGCATAAATTTTTTAAAAGGGGGGGGGGGGACACGATTTTATGAATGGGAATGTTTATTCTAAGATGGCCAGGAAGTGGTAAGAGTCTGGAAAATAATTATAAAGGGCAGGTCAACCAACCAGTCATTTGGTCTCTCTGGCTCATAATTTGCAAATTTGTGCATTAGGTTTCAAAGGGAATACTCCCGTTGGCTTGAAATGCCTTCATTAGTTCTGTTTCCAGCACAAAGAGGAGCCTGTTCATACAGGGAGATTGTAATGGAAGCTTAGACTGGGGGATTGCCAGGGGAAGTCCAAAAAGTTGTAAAATAATAGAATAGAGAAAAACCAAAAAGGCTGTGAAGTGGGGTCTAGGGCAGCCAGCTCAGGCACCAACCGTGTGGGAGAAGAAAAGCCGAAGAGTGAG
>OU015746.1:71696239-71710246 GCA_907169655.1 Acomys percivali | reverse complement strand
AGAGATGGGAGGGGGCAAGCCGTGGAGAGCGGTCAGTCAGTGGAGCTGAGGTCTGGCAGGTGAGAAGGAAGCTGTGTGGTTCTAGGGGTAGGCAGGAGGGTGGCCCAGGCAAAGATCTTGAGCTAAGAAGTAGAAAAGCTTCTAGAATGGGGCTGGAGAGATGGCTCAGAGGTTAAGAACACTGCCTGCTCTTTCAAAGGTCCTGAGTTCAAGTCCCAGAAACCACATGGTGCCTCACAACTATCTATAATGAGATCTGGTGTCCTCTTGTGGCGTACACGCATACATGTAGGCAAAACACTTTATACTTGACAAATAAGTATTAAAACAGAAACAAAAACAAAAAAACTTCTAAGAATGAACAGACACAGTTCTAAGAGATGACTGTGACAGAGTGGACGCTGCTGGTGCTACATGAGAAGGCACTGCTTGGGAGTGGTCCTACAAAGAGGACTCGAAAGGACAGGGTAAGGATTTTGTGCTGCAGTTTGCATTTCTAGTCTCTATTTGGGGGGTTCAAGACAGGGTTTCTCTGTGTAGCCTTAGCTGTCTTGGACTCACTTTGTAGACCAGGTTGGCCTCAAACTCACAGTGATCGCCTGCTTCTGCCTCCCGAGTGCTGGGATTACAGGCCTGCAACACCAGGCCCGGCTTAGTCTCTAGTTTTTTAAAGAGGCAGTTTCTTCAAAAGTCCTTTAAACACAGCCATCCCTCAGCATCCCTGGGGGATTGGTTCTAGGCTCCCTTTGGGTGACAAAAGCCTGCAGATGAGTCCTTTACATAAAACGGTGCAATGTTTTCTTATAACCTATGCACACCTTTCTATATCTTGGTATGTTCTCTGCATGACTTGTAACACCTAAGTCGGTGTAAATGCCATACCATGTGGTGGTAATTATCAAACTGCATTGTTTAAGGAGCCACATTCACATTACAGGCACATTGGGTTTTGTTTGTTTTTTTGTTTTTCATGAATATTTTTCCATCCGAGGTGGGTTGAACTGTGAAATGTGGCACCTGTGGATAAAGAGGCCTGCAGGCATCTCCTTTGCATAAAATATGGACTCTCACATACCTGGAATCCTATTGAGTGTCACCCAGAAATGCTCATCGGGACTGAAAGTATCTTTGGACCAATGGAGCAAATCAACCGCCCGTGGGTCATGGAGAACAAAGTTGACAAACTCTCTTGATAGAGCAACGTAGGCAGAGCCAAAATAAATGGTGAGGTTGTGGGGAGGTGGAGGCTTCAGCGCGGCAGTTCTGATCACATAGGAAAGCTCTTTGCTCAGGTGTTCCCGGTGGACATACTTGGTCCTTCCAATCGCATGGGCTGGAGGCAGCACCCCTGGAGTGAGATTCTTCCCCTTAAGGCCTTTCAGGTACTGAACTATTTCCTTGTTGGTTTTCAGTGGGAAGTCCTGTCCACAGGTGTTGATGGCATACTTCCAAGGGACCTCAGAGGCGGACAGATCTTTGATGCAGTTCAGGTCAGCCTGGAGCCGGGAAATCCCACCATACACCACTGGCTCCATCTTAGAAGCCAGAAAGGCATTGGGGAAACAGCTCACTAACTGTTCCACCGCATCTTTGAATTCAGCTGTCGCCTTTTCGTCCACATGAACACAGTAGATATTTTGAGGCATGAAAATAGCCCTGAAGAGTCTTGCAAAGGTGTCAAAATTATGATGGATGACCATGACATATGCCAAAGGAAACTCGACTTCTTCCTGAGATAAAGGGGCTGTGATATAGTGGCTTTGGGTCACATATTCTGTGCAAGAAGGCTTCTCGTGAATCATTAGTTTGTTTCTCCACAGGAAAGCAGTTTTCCCGTTAATAAAGGATGTGCACACCTGAGTCAGCATCAAGGCGTCTGAGATGTTCAGCTTCTGGTAGCTTTGATCTCCCCCAAAACTTAATACGTACAGCACAATAAAAACGATAACAGTAGTCACAGAGACTATGAAGAGATAACGCAGGGACGGAGGCATGCCTCAAAGGCGGTCGAGAAGTCAGAGTCCCTGCAAATCCTTTCCCAGACTTACTTTTTCCTGGGAGCCCTCGCTGTGGTACATGCTCCAGTCACTCTGAATTCCGGCCGTTTCATCTCCCCAGCCCAGCTTCTGGCTCTCTCCTCCAGCAGATATTAGAATCTGATCCCGCCTCTCTCAAGCCTCCTTTGTCTAAACCCCAGCAGCAGGTTGCTGAAGCCGAGCCTTTTTCTCTTCCTTCTCCTTCGGCCTGGCCGTTCTCACCTCTCTTTTTGTTCTTTTCCCTCCAGGGGTTTCTCCTAGCTCTTTTTCCTCCTGCTACAATTAATACACCAAAAGCCAAAGTTGAAGGGATCAGGTGGGCTCGGCGTATGGCTTCCGGCCCTCCTCGGCTGCCTCTCCCCCCTGCGCTGGTAGCCTACTCTGCCTGGAGTGCCAGGTTAACAACCCAGGGGATCTAACACTGCCTCAGATCTGTTAGTTGCTGTTTCCGGAGGCTCGACTCAAATGACACACCTCCTCCATCCCAGCTCCATTGTAATGTTTTCTGGCCCCACCCCACCAGTTTCCAAAACAAGAGCTCCCAGTGGGAGGAGTAATTGCTTCCAAAGTGAGGACGGAGGGCACGGTTGCTATGGCTGGGAGAATCACCTTTGTCCTTGAGTGCAGGAAAGGGCTGGTAGGGAAGATCCACCGAGGGTAGGGGATCTGATCTGACTTGGCCGGGGGAGGGGGAGTGACTTTGAAAAGAATCCTTCTCCTCTTACTCGGGCATCTTGCTCGGGTGTTAAGGAATTTTGGGATGTAATGAGCAGGTAGCAAGCTGTACCCTCTAATTTGCTGAGGCTTCACAGAAAAGAGTTTGAATCCTGGCTGCAAACGACGACGTTCTGATCAGCAGCTAAAGAGCATTAAAGGCTTAACCACCCTGAGACCACACAAATGCTCGCTCATCTCCACCCTTCCACTCTTCCATGACCTCTCGTTTAATACAAAAGCAAACAGGGTCTCAAGCAATCCAGACTGACCTGGAACTTCCTATGTAGCGCAGGCTAGCTTCGAACTCCTGATCCTCCTGCCTCTACCTCCCAAGAGCTGGGCTTTCAGGCTGTGCACCCTGACACCCAACTTTCCACCACCTACATAATATGCTGATTGCCTTTTCATTTCCTCCACCATTGGTGAGCACCTCACAAGTGTGAGTCTGCACCCTGTGGATGGACTCCCAGTGGGAAGCGTAAAGAGTGAGCATCCTTCAGCGCTCAGCTCTGGCTCCCTTCTCAAAAGTCTGGATGGCTATACTAGCACAGCATGCCTTGTGCTGAGCTGGAGTTTCACTCCTCCACCTCTTATTATTTACATGTTTTGTTTTTCCTGCCTATATGTTATTTTTCTTCCCTCCTTACTAAAGTCTCCCTGCACCTGCCTCAAACAAATGTTCTGAGGAGCCCTCCCGTGGCACAGCCATTCTGTGAAGTGGCTCACTCTCCTCTCGGTATCTTCTTTGGTGTAAGGCAAAGGACAGTTCTCTGGCTCTGCCCTTTTCCCAAAAATAAGAGTTAAATATTAGATTATTATGTCTACTGTGTCTAAACAAGAGAGTGATTTTGGCATCTGTAATTTCATTTTGGCAAAGCCGTGTGGCTTAGGATGAACACTGAGACAGTGGCAGCCTGACAAAGCATTCAGTATACAGAAACATAACTTAATTAGGGCAACCGAATCTGTTTATATTACCCTTTCCAACTGGCCAATAACGTGGAAGTTCAGATTTACACAGACTGGGGTGGGGGGTGGGGTGGAGGATAAACATTAATGACATTACTATATTAAGAAGTACAGATACTGACTGAAAGAATAATTCTCATGCTTCTGAACTGAATCCAGTTCCGCCAATGGTGCTGTTTACATGTTCAAAATTACAGCTGTTGTTCCTCTCTTGCCTGACCTTGAACCAGTTTCCCTCACTCTGGGGCCCCTTGCATTACAAGTCCCTATAAGAGAATGTCTTACAAAGCTCGTTATCATATTAGAGGATGTCTGTTACCTGTTACTTCTGATCGGGCTGCAGTCCAGCCTGCTTGTCCAGAATGGACACTGTGGGTGGTCTGCTATTGACACAGGATGCCTCAGCCTTCCCTGCTTGCCTTTTCCTACACTCAAGGACAAAGGTCATCCCCGAAGCCTTAGCAACCATGCCCTCCTCCATCCTCACTTTGCAAGCAATTACTCCTGAGCTAGCCAATTAATCAGGCTAGACAAGTCTATCTGTCCCTGGGGCAGTCTCTCTGCTGCATACAGAACACTATTCAAGACTTCTTTTTGAGGGCTGGACACACAGTGGCAAAGCAGTTGTTTAGTACTCATAAGGCCCTAGGTTCAATACCCAGTACAACAAGAAAACACACACACATAACACACATACGCAAACACAGAGATAGTTATTAAGCTATGTAAAGCACAGCTCCAAAATATAGAGATTGTTCATTACTGTTTATTTGAGACTTGGCGCTTAATACAGTCCTGTTGTCCCAGCACTCTGGAGACTAAAGCCTGAAGAATGCCAACTTCAAGGCCAGCCTAGGCAACTTAATGAGACCTTGTCTCAAAATAGAAATAAAAACAGATTTTTAAAAAGAGAGATGGAAAATGGGAGCATAATAAGTTGCAGTTTGAAGGTTCTTAAACTGGAGCTGGAGATACAGCTCAGTGGCAGAGCGTTGATCTAGCACACACGATGCACATGAAGGCCTTTGGTTCAATCCCCAGCACTGCAAAAAACGGGAGGAAAGAAATGCAAAGCAATCAGCAGAGACCGAGAAGGCCTGTCCTTTGGACTCTCAGCACCTCTGGCCTTTCCTTAAAGAAGGGACAAGATAGAGCTCACTTGACCCTGCAAAACCCAGAGGGAAAAAGGCAAGACACAGGCATTTACTCTGAGAGCTGCTGCTTGCCCCACCCAGTCGACTGGATGGGAGTCTGGGAAAGACCTGGGTGGTGTGCAAAAACAAAACAAATGGTTTGGCCCTAATCCTGTTACCCAGAAGCAGACAAAGAAACCAAGTGCAGGAACACCTCCAGGCAAGACAGGGCAACTGGTGGAAGATTTCTGGCGTCCTCACGTATCTTCCCTCTGCTGAGCTGCAGGTACTGATGCACACATCATTATGCTTTCATAATTGTTCTGGGACTTGTGTTTCATCCCCAATTAATCACCATTCTTTACTCGGGAAGAACTTGCTTCATACAGAAACACCACATTAAACAATAGCAAGAAAGGCCCTGGAAACTTGCCTGGGAGAGGGTTGACTGAAAATCTAATGGAGTTTCATGCAGGGCGGTCAGGTTATTTAGGCTGAAAGGGCTGACAAAACTAGGTGAACTTGGATGAGTTCTTGGGCTTCTCTTTGGAAGGACCTTGTTTTGTTTTAAAGATTTATTTATTTATTATGATGTATACAGTGCTCTGCCTTCATGTACACCTGCCCACCAGAAGAGGGCATTAGATCACATTATAGATGGTTGTGAACCACCATGTGGTTGCTGGGAATTGAACTCAGGACCTTTGGAAGAACAGGCAGCACTCTTAACCACTGAGCCATCTCTCCAGCCCCGGGAGGACCTTGTTATATAGTTTGCTTTGAGGTTTGATTTCACTTTGCGGGCATCTCATTTTTTATGAGTAGCCCAGGCTAGCCTAGAACTCTTGATGCTCCTGCGTGAGCCTCCTGATATAGGCATGTTCCACCATGCTTGGCTCTGCAGTTTGTTTTGTTATGGAACCAAGTCAAATGACTCAGAGATTCCTCTTTAATTATAAAATGTAGGGATTTGTTTCTCACTTTGAATTAAGCTGAGAAAGTACAGGACCTTGGCACACCCATTTACTCTGCCTGACCCATTAAGGAACTCCATCCCAGGCTGACTGATGGTTTAGAGATGATGTGTTTGGTTTATGTTTCAATAGTGATGATCATGATGCTGGGGGGGAGGGGCTGGAGAATGGGGGAGGGAGACATTTTCTTTATTTCTTTCCACCTGAGACAGGGTTTCTCTGTGTAGCCTTGGCTGCCCTGGACTCACTTTGAAGACCAGGCTGGCCGTGAACTCACAGAGATCCACCTGCTTCTGCCTCCCTGAGTGTTGGGATTACAGGTGTGCGCCAGCACACCTGGCTGGAAGAAGACATTTTCAAAGCTCGCCTTTAACTAAAACAGCATTTCTCCCACAACTCAGACATCTTCCAAAAGGATCCTCTAGAGAAAACCTTCCTCTTGGGGCCAATCATTTTAGCTTCTATTCCTTTTACATAATTAACAACAGAACAAGTTGTTATCTGATCCCAAAGCATTATTTTAAACTCCTGCCTCAGTTTGTGGCTGGGGTGGGGGTGGGGTAGGGTAGGGGGGCAGGATGTGGCGGGGCAGGAGGGGGAGGTGGGGGCGCCAGTATCTAACATGCGGAACTCACTGGTCCATGGACACATGACCTAGAGGGAGCTGAACCTAATGTTGCTAAGGCCAAGGTTGACTACAAAGACTCTCTCTGCCTGCAGGTTGGTTGCAAGCAAACACTTGCAAAATATTCCTATTAAGGTGCACTCAGTGACAGTATTGCATTTAGCAATCAGAAACAAGAAGATCTTGGCTTTGAGGATGACTGGGTCTCAGTCTATAGTCCAGGTTTGCTCACCTATGAAGCCCAAGCTGGTCTTGAATTAATTCTCCTGTCTCTGCCTCACTGGTAACCTTGGTAATAGCTTCTGGCTCAAATCACATTTCAAGATGTAACTTACACTTATTTGTTAATTGTTTAACTATGGAAGAGTAACAGAATCATTAATTATGTTACCAAAACAAGGGTTCTGCCAAACTGGGTGTGTCTGTAGCTCCCAGCTAAGGATAAAACAAATCCTTGGTTTGCCAAAATTTACTTTACCATTTCACTGCCTAGCATTAGGATGAGAGCACTAAAATAGATCAAGATTCTCCATCCCAGGAGTTCATTAGTTACCAGAGAGTCAGATGATGTGCATTTCAGCCCTAGATAATGATGGTAGTGCAAATCCTGGGAGCAAAGTTTGACAGCCTATGGACCAGAGACCAACATTTTTTGATTCCCTTTCTCCCTCCATGGTCCCACTGGATTTTCTTCAGTATCGGGAAAAAATGTTTTGTGATCAAAGTATACCACATAATTTAGAAAAAAATAGCACAAACTAAAATGGTAAATAATCTGATCATTAAAGCAAGATTTATCATCGAAAACGAATGGGTAAAACGATGATCCCAGAGTATCAGTAGTATAAGATATTGGTTCTAGAGTATTCTCTGTCCCCCCACCAGGGTACCAACATGCTCGAATCACTTATGGAAAATGACTTAATACTTGCATATTCTTATGAATGACCTTATGTTTATCTTAAAATCGTCTCTAGATAACTTCAAATACTTACTGCAATATGATAGTTATATAAAAAGTTGTTATGTTTGCTATGTAAGGAATAATGATAAGAAAAAAATTCTGTACACTTGTAGTACAATTGCAATTGTTCTTTAAAGACAAGATTGCAGGTAGCCCAGGCTGGCCTTGAACTCACTATGTAGCTGAGTTCACATCCTGGTCTTCCTGCTTCTACCTCCCAAGAGCTAGGATTACAGGTGCAGACAGACCACCACACCCAACTGCCAGGGGCAATATGCTTTTGAGAGAATCGTGTCTATCTGAGGTTTGTTGAATTGACAGATTCTGAGCCGTGATGTGACAGACCAACTGTACAAAGAAGAACGTGAGAAGCTAAGCATGCAGACATATGGCAGCGGCCACCGAAACGAGAGAAACCCTTGTTCCAAGCCACCCATCACCTGCAGCGGCTCCGGTTACTATCCACAGTGGCTACCCTTGTGTGTGATCCGTCCTTCACAGGCCATTGGGAAGGATTACTTACTTAACAAGCTGTAGGGAACATCTAGTCTTTCTGAATTAGGAGGGGAGGGAGGAGTATAGGAAAAGGATTTTAAAAAATAAGAACTAAAAGAGGGCTGGTGCCGGGGCCACTCACAGAGTCTGCAGGAAGGCCTGGGTCCAATGCTCAGCTCTGCATGCACCAAGCATTTCGCAACTCCTAGCACTCATGCAATGGAGGGTCTAAAGTTCACGGTTGTCCTCTAGACTAGCCTGAGAGCCTAAGGATGTGATTCAGTGGATAGCATGCTTACCACACAAATGTGAGAACAGGAGCTCAGCTGCCCAGCGTCAGCATGAGATAACCTGGTGGGCACGGCAGCCTGTCTTTGATCTCAGAGTGAGGAACCTCAGGGCTGAACTGGTTCTCTAGACTGGCTGCATCTTCGAGCTGTATGTTCAGAAAGAGGCTGACTCAGAAAATAAAGTTGGATAGTGATGGATGGAGAACTTTAATGTCAACCTCTGCCCACACATGTACCCACATGCTTGAACACCACATTATAGATTCATGCAAAACAAAACAAAAAACAAATAAACAAAAAAACAAAACAAACAACAGAAAAAAGATAGAAAAATGCCAGTATTGATGAAGGCGTGAGGCTGTAAGAACCTGCTGGTAAAGTATAACCTGTACAATTTAGAAAAATTGACACTGACCCAGCAATTTCCCTCCCAGGAACTTGCTCAGGAGAAATATACTTATTTATCAAAGGACATATAATTGAATAATTTCTACAAACTTGTGATTTGTATACTTGACCCAAAGTAAGAACAATCAAATGCCTGTTAATAGTTGTTTCACAGTGCACTGCTCAACCCTGGCACTGTGGATACCAAGTGCTGAAGTGCCTTCTCAGGGCCTGAATGTGCAATGTAGGATGTCTCAGGGAGGTCCTCTCCACCTCTGCCTTCTTCTGCCTTCCACTGTGACCACAGATGTCTCTGGATCCTGGTCCTCCTCTGTATTTTGTAATGAGAATTCTTGAATGGAATGCAACTGCCTGTCATAAGAAAAACTAAATCTCCTGAACGTAATGTTGGGCTTACAGTACCTGTTATGTGTTTGTTTCTATTTCTATAAGGACACAAATAGGTAAATGTCAGCTGTGCTGCTAAAGTTGAGAGTATCGACCGCAGTACTGTTCCCAGGAGTGTTTGCCATGTGAAAGTCCATCACACTGAACATGTACTCATTTATCAAACATGAATGGATGAGTGTTTCAAGTTCTGAAAGAGACGCTTAGAACTGCTTTTGCTGAAAAAGCCAGCCTACAGGTGGTTTACCTCAGGATGAAAGCCTGACATCTCTGCCTTCCCTTCAAGTCTGCCTCTCTCTACTTTGGCTGAAGGCACAGATGTCAATCATTGTCCATAACTGTTCCTCCTGAGTCATCTTGGATTCCCTGAATAGCAGAAACAGACACCTCCACCCCAGATGAGGACAATAATCCTTATGACAAGGCTGTACCCTGGAGCTGAAGTCACTATCCCTTGAGAACCAGAAAGGCGCCCTCCACTGATGACAGCCCAGTGAAAAGATTTTTTGGGGGGCCACTTTACAGAATCAGAGCAGATAGTGTGATCAGCTGGACCACACTCAGACTGGGATGATCAAGCTAGCACATCTGCCCCAATTCTTTTTTGGCATAAAGTTTAATTTTGTGTCAGGTTCCTGGAGATTGATTTCACTGGACCCTTGTGTCCATTTCTCTTCCCAATGTGGTCACATTGAAGGAATTCCATCATGTGCTCTTCACTGGCTATTTTCATCAGCATTTGGGGACCTATTGTGGGTCCTAGAGCCCAGGATTTTACCCCCTAAACTCAGCTACATTCCTTTCCACAGAGAATGCTTTTAAGGTTAGTGGGAGATCAAGAGCCCCTTTCAAATAATTAACAGTTGTAAATACCCTACAGTACCACATCTGAGACCATCCTCCTTGAGGGACTGCTTCCCAAAGCTGGGACTATTCAGGGCTTTTCTACCTTGGTTCTTTGGACACCAACCACCTCTAGCTATTACATAGCCATCACTTCCCTTCCAGTTAGCCATGTCAAGCAGAAAAACAGTTAGAAGAAGTCAGCAGATTGACACATAATTCTCAAGGACACACTGCTAACAGAAAAAGGCACTGGCTCTTTAAGGCAGCTGGAGTCTCCATTTCTAAGGAGTAGGGTGGAGGGGGAAGGACCTGACAGCCCAATGAATAGTAGAACAGGAGCTAGGAAAGATGAGTGGTAAGAGCTGATCACTAACCTTAGGAGCAATTATAGCCCCCACTTTCCCCATGAGAAAACTGAAATTCACAATGCTAGGTCACTCGTGGCATTTTAGCAAGCTTGAGAGTCATGGAGAATGGACTCCTAGCTCATAATCAGCAGCTTGTAAAACTGCTGTGCCCTCCTCAGAGTTACTCCAGAGTGTGTAAAGGAGGGGCTCCAGGCTCTGCATCACTTTGCACACTCCACTTGTCTCCATTTTGAGCACAAACACAGAAGCAGGATGACTGTATTTCACTGTACGCATTGACACCACGCCTGCCCAGTACCACCCATAGTCACTGATCAATAAATGATATTCCTATAAGTACACTTATACAGTTAATACAGTAGATTGGGTGTATAGAAACCAACCTAACAAACAAACAAAGAGCCCCAAGAACCTCCCCAAAACACTAGCATGAAGAAGGCCGCAGCCACCCCCGCCTAGATCACATAGTGAGGAAGAATCTACTACTGGGATGGCATCTTGTGGCATCGGTGGCAGGGACAGAGGCACAACTGCACTCCATCTGCACTCCATCCTACAGGGGAGCCTGAAGCATCCCCTTTTCCCTCCTAGGGACTCCCACTAAGCAAAACCAAGATTCACAGTTTCACTACAGAACACAATTCCAGGAAGAGTCAGGATGAATCAGCATTGGTTCTATTAGAGGATATTTTAACGTAGATCTCTAGTAACACAAAGGTTACTAGAGAGATACTCAAGGAGAAAATAAAAACACCCACCTGTGATGTGGGCTTCACAGGGGGAGTCTAAATCAGGTTTCTTTGCAAGTGGGATTTAGGTGGCTGTCAAGCTATTAAAAAAACAAATACCCACACTCACACACTTTTAACAATTGCTCAGAGATGTAGTTTATAGCAACGACTAAGTTAAGGAATTTTCTCGTATAAAAAGAGTTATCAGGTAGATTTATGAGAGATAGGATCAGGTTTAAAAATGAGAGGGGTGCCAGGCATGGTGCACACACCTTTAATCCCAGCACTTGAGAGGGACAGGGAGGCAGATCTCTGTGAAATTCAAGGCCAACCTGGTCTACCAATGGAGTTCCGGGACAGCCAGGGCTATACACAGAAAAACCCTGTTTCAAAAAACAAAAACAAGAAAATGAGAGGGGAGCACTGGGAACTTGAGGTTAGATATCAGTCTGGCCCTAAGTAAGCCCAGTTAGCTGCTGTCCTTGACTGGGTGTCTTTTGGAAAACACGGACGTCCTTGTGGGCAAATGTGGCCTGAAGATTCCTGTCTCCATCAGCATATCAGGCATGCCTTCTTTCTTGTGCCTTCCTTCTCAGGTCCCCACAATTGTCCTTGTCTGTCTGACATTCTGAATCTGACCGCCTGGTGTATGCCAAAGAACCTGCAGAGAACTCTGAACTGGTCTTGTGGCTTCAGGTCAGTGAGCTGGTCCCCAGCACTGATGCTGCCTACTTGAGTCACCATTTGTCCATCCATCTGTTTGTCCATCTGGACCTGGTCCCGAGCCAATATGGCCTCCATGGTCCTGTACCTCACCTCTGCAGCTCAACTCAACCCTAAGGCATGGCTGGACTTGCAACCTAGCAGCTCAGCTCTGTTCACCTCTAGCAGCTTTTAAGCTGGGTTCGTTAATGTATTGTGTTTTGTTTTGTTTCGAGACAGGGTTTCTCTATGCAGCCTTGGCTGTCCTGGACTCACTTTGTAGACCAGACTGGCCTCAAACTCACAGCAATCCAGCTGTCTGCCTCCCCAGTGTTGCGACTACAGGCATGCACCACCACTGCCCGGCTTGCCTTTGAGTCTGTATTAGCTGCCTCTGCCTCCAGGAAGGCCTCTTACAACTCCTTAAACTTGTCTGAGGGGCTGGGGCATGGTGGTGCTCACCTTTAATTCCAGCACTTGGGAGGCAGAGGCAGGCGGATCACTGTGAGTTTGAGGCCAGCCTGGTCTATAAAGCAAGTCTAGGACAGCCAAGGCTACACAGGGAAACCCTGTCTCAAAAAACTAAAAACCAAAAATCAAAAACAAAAAACAAAAACAAAAACTAACAACCAAACAAACAAAAAAGAAACTTGTCTGTAGGCCTCTAGCCCTCTTCTAGCCATTGTATAATCTACATATATCCATATATATAAATATAATTACTGAATGATATATAATGTATGATCTGATAATATCAGTAATTAAGATTAGGAATTAAGAACCTACTTGCCAGTGGCCAGCTATCAACTAAAATTGGGACTGCCTGGTACATTATACCCAAAGAAACTGACTGACACACACGCACAGACACACACACATAAACATACCACACACACACACATACATCCAAACACTTGCACACACACACACATACACAACACACACACACATACACAACACACACACACACACACACACACACACACACACACACACACACACACACACACACACCAGGCAGCAGAAGTCAGAGGAAGAGATACTTTGAGTCTCACAAACACAGTCCCACTTTTCAGCGATGTCTCTGGGGGCTTAAGGAGCAATGGGCGGAAGTTTCCCACACTTGGCAGAATTCCTTTTCCCCAGAATTGCTCTCTCAACTCTGTGACCAAAAGATCTACGAGGTGCTGGCTTGATTTCCCTTTTCCTTGAAAAATTAGCTTCATACTACACCTCCTATGTCCCTATAAACACACTCATTTTAAAAATATTTATGAATTTATTTACTTGGTGGTGTATGGGCCACGACATGGGTGTGGAGGTCAGAGGACAATTTTCATAATCTCCTGGTCTGGGATTTCAGAACGAATAAAAAGGGGGAAAGGAGAGAGGCAGGCCAGTATGGGCATTCACGTCTTGACTTGGGCACCACATGAGCACCCCTCTCATACTCCCTCCACCATGCCTTCACTGTTGTGATTGATGGGCTGCTCAAACTGAGAGCCGGAACAAACCTTTCTGTTCTTAGGTTGCTTTTGTCAGGCAGTCTGCCACAAAGCCAGGAAAGTCGTTACCACACCATTCTTCTCTTTCTGCAGACAACAGTCTGCTAGCCAAAGTGGTCCTGCAGGGCACAGCGGATGCTCAGCTCCCACCCTCATGCACCCAGCTACTCTATCATCCTCACACATCTGCTCCATGGTCATCTACGCTAACATATTCATTTGTAACCTCATGAAGAGTGTGCCTGCCCACCCCCACCACCCCGCATGGTGGCATACGCCTTTAATCCCAGGCAGAGGCAGGTGGATGTCTGTGAGTTCAAGGCCAACCTGGCCTACAAAGCGAGTTCAGGACAGCCAGGGCTACACAGAGGAACCCTGAAAACACACACACACACACACACACACACACACACACACACACACACAAAAGCACACTGACATGCAATAATAGAATCCCATCATAATCAGTTGCCATTGTAACTAAAGTTACATCATTTCACCCACTAGCTTCCACTTGGTCCTTCCAGTCCCTACCCTGGTTTTAGGCACCCTATGAGAGGGCTGATCTACATAAGGTGTGTCATTGAGCTCTGGCTCTAGTTGGCTACATCAGTGAGGAGGTGAAAGGGGCTTAAGCCTCAATGTCCTCATCAGAGAAGGCAGTCTTGAGAGCACCCACCCAGTGCTAGGAAGCCTCTTTGTTACTAGTACTAGCTGATTCCCATTGTCATACCTATTCTGCTTGTCAGTACAGCCCAACTCAGTCCTTCCTTCCTTCCTTTCTTCCTCCCTTCCTGGAACAAAATCACACACACACACACACACACACACACACACACACACACACACACACACAC
>OU015746.1:71660374-71693261 GCA_907169655.1 Acomys percivali | reverse complement strand
TCTTTCTTTCTTTCTTTCTTTCTTTCTTTCTTTCTTTCTTTCTTTCTCTTTGTGGCCTTGGCTGTCCTGGAACTTGTTCTGTAGACCACTCCAGCCTTGAACTCAGAGATCTGCCTGCCTCTGCTAAAAGCATGCACCACCACTCTAGAAGGAGGTTAGAATTGTAATCATTGCAGGAATTTGAAGTTGATTTCATTCCTAAAGTGGAAACTAGGAAGAGATACACTTGTGAATCTCCAAAGTAAAGCAAATGTATGTGGAAAGCTTTCAGACATTGTCCCAAACGTCATGACCTAAGTAGCATAAGAATTGTCAAGGCACCAAGAACACTAGGAAAGTATAGCTGGTGCTGTGACACATACCTGTTATTCAAGCATAGAGGAGATAGTGCCAGGAACACCAGAAGATTAAGGCCAACCTTAAGTACATAGTGAGTCTGAGGCCAGCCTGGGTTACATGAGAATCTGTCTCCCAAAAAAAAAAAAAAAAATCAATCAAACTACATATTAACCCACAGAAAAGAGAAGACGTAGTGAGGGGACAGGCTGTGGGATGAAAGAAACCAAATAGCAAAAGCCACAAACACTGCCTAGAATCCCAAGACAGATCTGAGTTCCAGGCTAGGGAGCTAGGAAAGGAAGGACACAGGAGGAGACTTACAGAAGGGACAGGCCACTTGGTTCCTATAAATCCACAGGAAGGGATGTAATTACAGTAGCCACATGCTCTGTTTGCACCAAACAGCCTGCTTTGTTTTTTATTTAATTTATCTTTATTTAATTGCTTGATTAGGCAGAAACTTGAATCCACCCTTTACTATATTATGCTGGACAATTAATCTCTTTCCGCCTCTTCCCTCCCTCCCTTCCTCCCTCCCTTTCTCTCTTTCTCCCTCCTTCCCTTTCTTTCTCCCTCCCTCCCTCTCTCCCTCCCATCTTTACAACTTGTCCAGTTTGACCTTATGTTCTATCTTTCTGTTTCTGTCTATAAAGTAGCTGAGATCCCAAGTATGTGCCACCACATCCAGTGTGACAATTTCATTTCTCATGGGCCGGGGGAGCATTAAGACAGTGTTTCTCTGTGTAGCCCTGGCTGTCCTGGAACTCACTCTGTAGAACAGGCTGGCTAAACTCGGACATCAATTGCTTCTGCCTCCCAAGTGCTGGGATTAAAGGTGTGTGCCACCACTGCCTGGTGTGGACCTAATTTTTAACAGAAATGTAGTCATTTGACACAGAAAAATGAGTAACTTGTGGCCTGGGGGTGGCGGGGGTGGGGTGGGGGGTGGGAAGGGTGCAGCTTCACAACAAAGCCATTGTCCTCTATGTGCAAGGTCCTGGGTTCCATCGTAAACTTTTTAAAATGTTGAACAGAATGTTACCATGTGGATCAGCAATTCCTTTATCTACTAAGGAGACATGAGACCACGTGCTCCCAAAAGTTGTTCAGCAGGGTCCATAGCAACACTGCTCTTCACAGACAAAAACAGGAGCAGCCCAAATACCTGTCAGCAAACTAAGGGATGCACAAATCCCTGAAACCCTGCACCCCTACTTGAAAAAACACTGCAACACAGATGAGGAGTGAGGTACAGATTCAAGCTTCAACATGGATGGACGAACTCAAAACCATGCCTGAGTGAACGGGGCTCCCACACAAAGGGGCCCCAAGTGTATGTTTCCATTCAAACACAACTTCCAGAAACTGTGATCCTGCGTGAGGTTGGTGTGGGGAGTGGATGTCAGTGCGTGCGACCACAAGCATGAACCATCATCCCTGGCTAGGCTTCCTTTGGCAAGGGTGCTAATTTGCTTCCACTGAAGGTAACGCTATATAGTCCTGGCTGGCTTGAAGCTCACCAGGGAGACCGGGCTGGCCTTGAATTCAGGGTAATTCTCTTGCAATGTAGGGGAATTCACAAATACAGAAAACCCCTGTATCTAACAGAGTCCTAAACCACCTCCCTGCAGAGAGGACAGGCTATGATAAGGAGAGTCCCAGGAGGAACAGGGGAGCAAGGCTGTGTGCTACCTAAATGGGGCTATGCAGAGATGACAGGGAGGAAGGGGGTGACTCACTGGAGGAGTTCATGTGAGTTCAGGCCCCAGCACAAAATAATTAATAATAATAATTGAGGTTTTTAAAATTTTTTTATTATTTGTTGCATATGAGTGGTTTATCTGCAGAAGAGGGTATCTGATCACATTATAGATGGTTGTGAGCCACCATGTGGTTGCTGGGAATTGAACTCAGGACCTCTGGAAGAGCATGTGGTGCTCTTAACCACTGAGCCATGTCTCCAGCTCAATAATTGAGGTTTTTTTTCTAGGCAAAGAAGGACTAAGGATAAAGTTCGCATAGAGGTCTATCTGGGAACAGCTATTACTTAGGATTTTAAGTCAGAGCCAAACAACCCACTTTGACTACATTTTCTGGATATTTTAAATCAGAGCCTCACAGGGCCTAAATCACTCAGACAAATTCCATGAATGCCTTTTTTCTTTCCTCCCCACTTCTTTAGACAGGAACAAAACCCACATAACTTCAATCTTCAGATTCATGAAGAGGGTTGTTTTTACTGAGCAGTCTGAGAAGCCTCAGAGATCACCCATACTCCTGAGAATGTTTTCTGAATGGTGGTGTCACAGAGGTGGCAAAGGGTGTGTACCCTTAGAGAAGCCAGAAGGGGCTTGAGGGAATGGGAGGATAGGGCTCCTCCCTATTAAAACCTGAGCCTAGCCGGGCAGTGGTGGCACATGCCTTTAATGCCAGCACCCAGGAGGCAGAGCCAGGCAGGTCTCTGTAAATTTGTAGCCAGCCTGGTCTAGAAAGTGAGTCCAGGATAGCCGAGGCTACACAGAGAAACCTTGTCTCAAAAACCAAAACCAAAACCAAAACAAAACAAAAAACCTGAGCCAGAACTGAAGAAAATCACTGGATATAAACTTTCTGCAAGAGAAGGGAAAAATGCGTTTGTAGACAATATTTCCTAAGGCAAGGACAGCTGTGTCTAGGTGCCTGTGGAGCTCTCACTTCTGGGCCCCTCTGTACCACAGCACAGTGCCTGCATAGAGCCTAAACATCCTTTGCAGACTTTAAACTAGTTCTAGATGACTTTATAGCTAATACAGTATAAACAACTGTGTAACATGGTTATATGATTATCCCATACTGTCTAGGCCCTAGAGTCTAGAGACTGATAAGAAATAGGCCAGTATGTTGTTCTTGTTTTTTCCTGTCTGAGATTGGTTGAATCCTAGGATGCAAAGCAAGCCTGTCTAGAGGAATAATAGGCCTCTTCCACCATAATCATGGTCCTCGTCCCACAGGCTCTGGCACCTTCTAGTTGTTGAGGCTTCGTAGGTGAAGGATGGAATGTGGTCGAAGTCCTCACATCTGGCATTGGCAGGGCACACAGGACCCTCTTGTAGAGGGAACTGAGATCTGCATGATGCCACGAGGTGTCATAAGGGAAGTATGAGGGGGATGGTTCTAGGGGAGAAGGAAGGACTAGAGAGATGGCACTTCAGCTGACTCTCAAGGGCGAGGGTTGGAATGGACAGGGGAGATGAAGAGCTTTCCATTACAGAGGGAGAGCAGGACAAGGGTGTGTAAAGTGACCTAAGCCCCCAGGGTGCTACTATTGGAGGAGAAGGGGGGAAAAAAAAGAGGAGATGCAAAGCCATATACCCGAGAAACCCTGTGGCCACACTCCCTGTCCTAATCACAAATGTTACTGGATGCCTTCAGAACAAAACTTGCATGGGCATTGTTTTGTTTTTTAAGATTGATTTATTATGTATACAGTGTTCTTCTACTCGCATGCTATAAGAGGGCACCGGATCTTATTATAGATGGTTGTGAGCCACCATGTGGTTGCTGGGAATTGAACTCTGAACTCTTAACCTCTGAGCCATCTCTCCAGCCTCATTGTTTTGTTTGATTTTCCTTAATCTTACAAAGAAGTTTTAGAATAGTAATATGCAGCACTCAAGAGTCAACAGTAAGAAATCCATGTTTGCCAGGCACTGATCCTAGCACACTGGAGGCAGAGACAGGCAGATCTCTGAGTTTAAGGCCAGGCTGGTCTATAGAGCGAGTTCTAAGACAGCCAGACTTACACAGAGAAACCCTGCCTCAAAAAACAAACAAACAAGCCGGGCGGTGGTGGCTCACGCCTTTAATCCCAGCACTTGGGAGGCAGAGGCAGGCGGATCGCTGTGGGTTTGAGGCCAGCCTGGTCTACAAAGTGAGTCCAGGACAGCCAAGGCTACACAGAGAAACCCTGTCTCGAAAAACCAAAACAAACAAACAAACAACCCACCCCCCCAAACCAACTAAGCAACAATAAAACGGAAGGAAGGAAAGAAAAGGGAAAAAAACCATGTTTGCTTTCCCTCTCTCTTTTAGCATCAAATGAGTTTTTACAACATGCCAGGTTCAGTGTGTGTGTGTGTGTGTGTGTGTGTGTGTGTGTGTGTGTGTGTGTGTTTAAACAAGTATTCATCTCCTCTGTCCAGGAGATGCCTCTTTTGTTTTTAAGAGATTTATTTGTTTATTTTATTTTATGTATACAAGTGCTCTGTTTTCATGCACACTAGAAAAAGGAATCAGATTAATGGTTGTGAGCCACCATGTGGTTGCTGGGAATTGAACTCAGGACCTCTAGAAGAGAAGCCAGTGCTCTTAAGTGCTGAACCATCTCTCTACCCATAGTTTGTATATTCTTTAACCTTTCTATCAGCTTTACAAAAAGATATTTCATTCTCAGAATCTAAAATATGAGTTAGGCTCAGAGAAATTAGGTATCTTGCCTGAAGATCAATGGACTCCTAGTGGTAAAGCCAGGTCACTATCTGCTGTCTCCCATTGTGTAGCTCAATGGGAGCATGGTTAGTTGGTTGGTTGGTTTTAGTTTTTTAAGACAGGATGTCTCTGTATAACAGCCCTGGCTGTCCTAGACTTGCTTTGTAGACAAGGCTGGCCTTGAACTCACAGTGCTGGGATTTAAAGGCATGTGTGCTACCACCACCACGTTTGTTGACCAGGTGTTGAGCATGTTTGAGGACCAGGTGCCAACCTCAGCATCACAACAATGGTAATGAAGATGATGGTGATGATGATGAAATCCCACCAATGAGTACCATCTGACTGCAGAGTAAACAGATGTGTAGGTTGTCTGTGGAACCCATCCAATAGTCCTCATAAATGTAAAATGCATTTCAAGTGACAGAGTGGCTCTGGTCTCATTGTCCCCAACTCTTTTTTTTTTTTTTTCTGAGGCAGGGTTTCTTCTCTCTGTAGCCTTGGCTATCCTGAACTCGCTTTGTAGACCAGGCTGGCCTCAAACTCACAGTGATCCACCTGCCTCTGCCTCCCAAGTGCTGGGATTAAAGGTGTGTGCCACAACTGCCTGCTTTGTCCCCAGCTTTTGTTAGAAGGACCTTGCTGTTTGAGGTTGCTGGCTAGTTGTTCCTTTTTAAGGCAAGGTCTCTTAATGGCCTGAAGTCCACCAAGTATTCAGGTGGGCTGGCCAGTATCCCCAGGAAACTTCCTCCTAGCACTGGGATTGCCAGTGTCACCACCACAGTTGCCTTTAAACAACAACAACAACAACACTGTGTTTATGAGGTAAACCTCGAGTCTTGGTTCTTGCAAGGTGAACACTTTCCTGACTGACCTATTTCTGAGTCCACCGCAACCTATTTTCCATGGTCGTGTGTGTGGACCCACAAAATGTATGCAAGTCAATTCAACTAAACACAAGGGCAGGTTTTTTTAATTGTATTTTATTGTTTTGTGGGTGGCTGTTTCGTAGAAAAGGGCAAAGAACCCCCTGGAGCTGGAGTTATGGATGGCTGCAAGCTACCATATGGGTGCTAGGAATTGAACTTGGGTCCTTTAAAAGAACAAGTACTCAAGGGCTTTTAATCACTCAGCCATCTCTCCAGTCAATTTCCGATATAGGGAAATAACATTAATTAAAAAAAAAAAAAAAGCTAAATTAAAATGTCAAAATCTCTGGTAGTCTTCAATCCTATTGGATCACTTTTTCTGCAACTACAGCCTTGATCATAGCCTAAAATCCAGTGAGTGAACTCCTCGGTGCCTTCAATCCCGTCACTATTTGACTTCAAGATAACACAGGTGACAATTGTCCTCTCGCTAGAGAAGAATCAGGAAAGAATACTGTACCTTAACTAGGGAAGGAGGAAAAGGGAAGTTGCCTGTAGGGTGTGAAGAACCACGGAATATCACTGAACAAAGGTAGAGGCCAGTGGGGGCGGGCAGAGCAAAGCAGGGCAAGGCAACACAGTAAGACAGTGAACCCTTTTCCAACATTTTGTTTTGGTTTGGTTTGGTTTTTTTTGTTCAACATTTCTAAAGAAGACACTCCTGTTTCCTTGGTAACCTACCCACATAACCTTGAAGTCTTCAGGGCCTTTTTGTTCCCTCCCAAGAGACTGTGTCCCTGGGGTAAACAAACAAACAAACTCCCTCACAAGTGAAGGCCCAACCAGTGGCATATGCCTTTCATCTTAGCCCTCAGGAGGCAGAGTTCCAGGCCAGCATGTTTTACATGGTGAGTTCCAGAATAGCAAGAGTTATATAGTGAGACTGTGTCACAAAAACAAACAACATCAACAGAAACAGCTCACAGGCACTCTAACTCGCTGCTCTCCTTTCTCTGGGATATATGAGACAGGGACCATTTAAGCACAACTAATAGTCAAAGTTATCCCCCAGCCCCAACTTTCTCCCATATAGCTCTTAGACCCAGTGATCTCAGAAATTTCATGGGCCTGATTGGTTTGGGCAGCTTAAGTCCCCTGTGCACATACGTTCTCAGGCCATGAACAAGCTTCATTCCCTGACCACCTTGGTTCAGATCTGTACTTCCTGCTTCCAGCACTTGAATCCCAGTTCCTGGCACCTGGGCTCAAGGAATACACCAATCTCAACTGCTCACACATGGACAGTACCAAAAATAAAAACACAATAAGCCTGTTGGACCCAGGACCCAGGATCCAGGCTTGCTATGAGATGCCACAGGGCTGGTCCAGAGTCTGGCGCCAAGGGCAATGGAACATGGAAACAAGCAGGGTCTGTTTTCCAGGCTCACCATCTCCAGTTCCTTCCTTTCTCTATTCTTTCCCCTTCAGGCGCTGTGCTACTTTGCAATGGAAACAAACATCTTTGTAAAAAAAAAAACAAAAAACAAAACTCATGTGCTTTCAGCCTTCATCCCTGAGTTATCGGTGTTCATAGGCTGGGCCTTTGAGAAGAGATCAGAACATGGATTCTCTGAACTCATCAAGGGCTTTACAGCATTAACGGGAGATTGGGAGATGGTAGGAATGTCAGGAAGTGAAACCTATTTGGAGAAAGGTCACTGAAGGATACTGTTTGTCCCTGTCCCATCCTCTCCTATGCTTTGCCTCCCAGTAACCGTGAGACAAACAGACCTAGAAACCACAGGACTGTGGGCTAAAACTGCTGAAACGATAAGCCAAATTGAAGCTTGACTACTTTACACAGATGCTCCTGAGGAAATGCAAATCGAAACTACATGGTTAGCCTGCCTCGCCCTGGTCAGAATGGCTATCGTCGAGACACCAAATGTGACACCACTAGAAAACCTACAGAATCAACTAAGCTGGGCCCATAGGGGCTCACCGAGACTGGACCACGCACCAGAGAGCATCACGGGACAGACTTAGGCCCGTGGCAGCTCCGTCTTCCTAGCAGCAGGGGCCAGGGGTGGTCTCTGACTCTGTTGTCCGCCTTGGGATCTCTTTTCCCTAACCTGGCTGCCTTGCCTAGCCATAATAGTAGAGGATGCACCTAGTCCTACTAAAACTTGATATGCCAAGGTGGGTTGATATCAATGGGAGGCCACCCCCCCTTTTTTGCTTTTAGATTTTTATAAAGAGAAAGGAAGGATGGGAGGACGGCAGGGAAATGTGGAAAGAAGGAGGGACTGCGAGCAGAGAAGGGAGGGGAAACTGCAATCAGGATGTAAATGTATTTATTTATTTCTAAAAGGGGAGGGACATCAATTGAGAAAGTGTCTTCATCAGAATGACCCAAAGACAAGCTCTGTGGGGCATTGTCTTGATTGATAATTAGTGGCTGATGCGGGAGGGTCCAGCACAGTGTGGGAAGTGCCACGCCTGGGCAGGCGGTCATAGATCGTATAAGAAAGCTGGGTGCAAGGCCTGGAGAGCAACCCAGTGGACAGTGCTCCTATGCGTTCTCTGCTCTGGGTCCTGCCTTCAGTTTCCTGCCTGGATTTCCTTGCTGATGGGCTGTAATCTGTACGCAGAACAAACCTGCTGTTTTTGGTCGGTGTTTGTATCCCAGCAACGGATGGTAAACAAGGTGAAGTGGGAAGGTGGAGGAGAGACGAGCAAGAACGGCTAGCGGGGTTAAGTGAGCAAAGTAGGAGAAGTTCACGTGTGAAGGTGACATCATGAAAATAATTATTCCATACAATCATTGCTTTAAAGTCTGTTTTGGCTGTGTGTGGGTGATGCACTCTTTTGATCCCAGCACTTGGGAAGCAGAGGCAGGTGGATAGCTGTGAGTTTAGGCCTGTATAGTGCGACCCTATCCCAAAACTGAACAACAATAATGATGAGACAGTAAAAATAAAAATAAAGATCTGTGTTTTCTTGCAGCAACAGGAAGCTGATTAACAGGAGTGGTTTGGCCTTTTTTCTTCCTCTCCTGCCTCTAACACAGATTATTCTCCTAAGGCTGTTCTCTCATTCATTCATAGTTTAATATAAATTTGAAATAAGCTCTGATTCAAAATACTACTTAGTAGCAAATTAAGTGGAAAGCATTGGTCAGTTTTGAAGACATTAATGCCTAGGAGCACACGGGGCACAAGAGCAATGAAACTAACCTACCCAGAGTCCCTAGTCAGGGGTGGAGCCATCCAACTCAGATGGCCAGAGCCCAAGAGGGAAAGCAGCAGCAGGTGAGTGAGCTTGGTACTCAGGCTTGGAAGTAGTTCCTTTCCCTAACAAGGAATTGCTCACAACCCAGTAGTCCGATGGACTAAGAGTTAAACTTCATCTAGCTGTGGACTGGATTAGAGAGGACTGGAGAGTTCGTTGGATTGGGAGAAAGGCAAGGAGGACCTGAGTGTTAGACCCAGGTGTGGAGGTCTGGGTAACAGCTCTATTTTAAGCCTCTGGTTAAAGCAAGCTGTTTAGAACAGGCGAGCCCTGGGCTGCTCTTTCAAAGGTGAGATTCCAGAAAGCAGCCACTCACTGGATTTTGGGGTCCCTTTTTATGGGGAAAAGTTAGGGTTGATAGGAAACAGCTGTCCAGATAATTGGCTGTTAGCACCTGGGGAGAAGAGTGGGGGACTCGGGGCTCAAGCCTGCCTGTTGGGAGTCATCAAGGTATCTGGAAAGCCGCATTTCGCATTTCATAAAGCAGAAGAGCACTCATGTACCACAGGCTGGGGGGCAGCAAGCCAAAGGGGTGAGGGTACATCATCGGGTCACGGATTCAGCATAGACCGAGAAAACAAAAACACGGCTTGCAGGATACATTAGGCTTAGGAAACAGAAATGTATTCTTTTTTTTTTTTTTTTTTTAAGTTTTGGAGACTTAATAACAACGTATGATAATGTGCCTCCTGTTTGCGTTTCAGGGGCCTTTTACTTCACGTGACCCTGAAGCCACATGTCAACTCCCAGTGTGCCATCCACTTCTGTCAGCCTGAGTAGACAAACCTGTTAAAGGTTTTGCTTCCTCATTTTGGACCACAGGACACTGTTGTCTTGGGGGCTAACTGCCTCCTTCTGTTAACCCTGACTTGTCCTGGAAGCTCCTAGCCTCTGTACAATCTAACCTAGGCCTAGACTGTTTCAGCCTCTGAGACTTACTGCTTCCTAAACTCACCCTTTCTTGTTCTTACTGAACTCTGGGCTGGCTGGTTGAACTCAGCTGTTCTGGCTCTAACTCCTCTCCCAGCTGACTTGGTCGATCTGGCTTCTCTCTCTGGCCCCCGAATTGCTCTGTTTGGCCTCAAACTAAGTCCAGCAATCTGCTCTAATCCCGGCTCCTTCTCTGGCTCATTTGGTCTTTACTTGAATTCTCTTTGTTTCTCTGCAACCTGTCTCTCTATCACTGTCCTGGTAAAAACTGCCTTCTCTCTCTCTCTGATTTGGCCTGTAAGTAGCTTCCCTTTCCTCTCTCTTCTTTTGAGAGTTGAGGTATCCTTATTTCGTCAAATCTTTCATTGATTTGTCACTTTTTCTAGTTGTAGAGGAATTTTAATTCAGAACATGGCTGCTCTTGCAAGAGATCACATCCAAAGACCTTCTAGGTCCGTGTGATCTGGGTGGACTACAACACAGTTTAATCCAGGAAACAGAGGCAAACAGATCTGAGTTCAAGACCAGACTGGTATAGAGTTTCAGGTAAAGAAAAGCTTAGGTCCAGACGTGTTGGTACACGCCTTTAATCCCAAACAATGAAGGTAAAATTGGTCTGTAGAAGGAAACAGACATATCTGAAAGTGATGTCTAATTGAGGGGCAGAAAAAGTGACATTGCTTAGTGTCACACAACTGCCCACTGTGTTCCCATCTCTGCTTCTGCCATCTCCCGTTTACTGACTCCAGGCTGTTTTCTCCACTGTGGCATTTGTTCTTTCTTTAGTGACAAGGTTTTTCCATTAAGACACTTCAGATCTTTTTCAGACTGAATATCTTTTTGTTTATCTTGGTCTTTTTTAAGAAAAAATTTTTTAAAAGCAGGGTTCTTTTTTTGGATTTGTTTGTTTGTTTAAATCTTGGCTCTCTCTGGGGAATGAGTCACTAGAACTTAATGGCAGACCGGAATCCATGTCATACCCTGAATGACATGGAATGAAGGAGTGGGAATGTCACTTTTCCTATTTTGTCTGCTGGGCACAATGGTACTTATCTGTAATCCCAGGACAGAGTACATTGAGGCAGGAGGAATGCTGAAAATTTGAGTCTAGCCTGAACTACATAGTAAAACCCATCTCAACAAACCACAGAAAGGGAGGGAGGGAGGTAAGAATGGGAATTCAGCCATGAGGTAATGGGGCAAAAATAGTCATCGCCACCCAAATTGTATTTATACTATTTAGTCTTAATTTTATTCTTTTTCCCCATAAATACTAGTTTTTGACTTGAATGAATTGTATGTGTGCATTTGTGAGTAAGGTGTCCTTGGGCACCGGAAGAGGGCATCAGATCTCCTGCAGGAGCTGCGGTTATTGATGGTTTTGAGGCACGTGATGTGTGCTGGCATCAGAACTAGGGTCCTCTGCAAGAGCAGTATAAGCTCTTAATTGCTGAGCCATCTCTCCAACATCATAATGCCTGGATGGATGGATAGATGGATGGATGGATGGATGTGTATATGATGTACTGTCAGAATCTCACAACAGTTCTGGATAGCCAAGTACTCTTTATGTAGACCAGGCTGTCTTTGAACTTCAAGAGCTCTGCCTGCCTTTGTTTCCCAAATGCTGGGATTGATGGCAAGGGTCACCTCTCCCTGCCTCATAATGGTGTTACTTTAACATAGGTATTAGGGTTAATTTGTTTTCCTTTGGAATAATTAGTATTTGCTAGTCTCCTGCCTTGTGTCAAGAGAAAACACACATCTTGGGTGGGTCTATAGTCCCAAAGCTGGGTAGACCAGCAAAGCCAAGCCACACAATCAAGTTTTCACTGTGATTCTACTAATCCGTTTTTTTCCCATCAACTATAAAATGGGCTTCCATATCCTCCAGTCTGTAAGTAGACTTTCTGTAAAGACTTTTGAAAGACTTAACAGCAGTGTAATATACTACAAAATGACTGGTACTCAGCCCTCTAAAAGGGAGAACCTGCTCATTTGTAGCTACATGGATGAATCAGGAAGGGATTGTGCCAACTGAACAAAGCCATACACTGAAGGGCAAAACACTATATGATTTCACAGATATGTGGACCCCCCAAAAAACCAAACCAAAACAGCAGCAAGAAGAAAGGACTTGACAGGAGAGTAGAATGGTGGGCTGTGGAGGAAGTCGGGTGGCTGACCAAAGGGTACAAAACCCCAGGCAGCCAGCGGTGCAGCTTAGAGAGTCCCACACAGCAGGGTGACTGTTCGTCAACTAAGACCGCAATTTTCAAGAGTCTCCCCCCAAAACGGTAGGCAAGCAAGGCATGCTGAGTAGCTTGTCATTCATCCCATACTGTTTGCTCATTTCAAAACACATTGTACCCATCAATGTAGAAAAACATGACTTGCAAATAAAACTAGTAATTAAAAAAAACAACAACAACAACCAACAAATAAATAGTCCATGCTCAAAAACTAACATTTGAAACTGCCGAGACGTTTGTTATGTTAAATTATTATTTGTTGTTGTTAAATTATTATTATGATTATTATTTTTACCACTGGACGTGCTGGCACATGCCTTTAATCCCAGTGCTTGGGAGTCAGAGGCAGGTGGATCTCCAAGTTTGAGGTCACAGCCTGGTCTACAGAGTGAGTTTTAGAACAGAACAGCCAGAGCTGCACAGAGAAACTCTATCTTGAAAAACCAAAAAAAAAAAAAAAAAAAAAGAAGAAGAAGAAAAACAACAAACATTATCATCTTTTGAGAATCCTATTCAGCATTGATCATGTTGTATATATTAATGAAAATAGAGACAGACATAGTGGCTCTTATCTGTAATTGCCATAATCCCAGATACTCAGGAAGTCATGACAGTTCAGGACAGCCGGGGCTGGACACAGCAAGATGAGAGAGAGAGAAAAACAGAATATACATACCAGGAATCCTATTGAGTGTCACCCAGAAATGCTCATCAGGGCTATAGGTGTCCTTGGACCAGGATATTAAGTCCAACGAACGCTGGTCTTCAAGGACAAAGTTAGCAAACTCACGTGTGAGGGCCACATAGGCTGTGCCAAAGTAAATGGTCATATTATGAGGAGGAGGAGCTTTCAGTTTTGCGGTATTGTACACATAGGGGTTTTTATGATTTAAGAGCTCCCGGTGGACATACTTGGTCCTTTTGATTGCATGAGCAGGAGGCAGCACACCTGGGGTGAGATTCTTCCCAATAAAACTTTTCAGGTACTGAACTATTTCCCTGTTGGTTTTCAGGGGGAAGTCCTGTCCGCAGGTGTTGAGAACATATTTCCAGGGGACCTCGGAGGCCACCAGATCTTTCATGCAGTTCAGGTCAGCCTGGAGCCGGGAGAAGCCACCGTAGACCACGGGCTCTGTCTTAGAGGCCAGGAAGGCATTGGGGAAACAGTTTAGTAACTGCTGCACAGATTCTTTGAAGGTCCCTGTTGCCTTCCTATCCACGTGCACACAGTAGACATTCTGGGGCATGTAAATCGCCCTGAAGAGCCTCTCAAAAGTGTCGAAATCTTTGTGGATAGTCAGCGTGAAAGCCAAAGGGAAGCCGGCTTCTTCTTCGGAGAGCGCTTCAGTTATGTAGTGATTTTGAACCCTGTACTCACGACAGGTGAAGTGCTCCAGGGTGGTTTTCCGTCTGGCTTCTGCTGTATAAAAGGTCTGTCCACTAAACATCTGAAAACAGACTTCTGCTAAGACAGTAGCATTGGAAAACGCCCTTGGGAAAGGATTGTTCTTCCACAATTTGCTATTGTAAATAAACACAAACGCCAAGGCAGCAATAAGAGACAGGCTAAAAAGGCTGTACTTCCAAGAGCCCATCTTCCAAGAGCAGGAAATGAGCAAAGTAGCTTTAGAAACAGGATTGGAGCGAACCTTCCTTTAACTTACATGTTCTCCACGACCCGGCATCATCCCACGTGAATGTGGCTCTGATAAGCGGCCTGCAGTTCCTCGCTTCCTTTCTCCTCTGCCTAGCTTGCTTATATTTTCAGTTTTCATTGACAGCTTCCTGAAGCAGCTCCACTGCCCAGCCTCCAACTAACTTGTAAGCAATTACCACAAAAAAAAAAAAAACCCGCCCTACCCGAGGGAGGTTCCCGGGGCCAGTGACCCTACCTGTCCCCACAGGGAAATCACTATCAGTGACCTTCAGGCAAGGCATCTCTCTCTGGAACTCCTTCGAGCCAAGCCTCTTCCCTCAGTGAAGGCTGCTAACTGTGCCTGCTCAGCCCTCCTCCCAACTTCCTGTTAATCATTGCAATCAAATAACTCAGGTTTGTTTGCTTAACCAGCTCTGCCCAGCTAAAAGCTTCGATTCAGAGCACGTGAACACTGCCTGGAGAGAGACTCTGTCAATTAAAAAAAAAGAAAATGTCGTGCTTGACTATAAATTGCTTAAGCCTGCTTTTTTCCACCCCTACTCCCTGTCCTTCTGTGGACTGGCTGGGTATTCCTTAAAGCAAGGCTGATGACTAATTGTTGAGCCAAATTCTTTCCAGGGCTTAATTTTCTACACTGCTAGGGAAGAGGTCCTTAAAAAGGCATATTAACTACTATGCAGACGTCACTGTGTAACTCACTACAAGAACCGACTGGGACATTCTGAATGAAGGCTAATTGTTGAAAACAAAACACCCCAAATTACAGCTTCCCATCACCCCAAAATGTCATGGAGGCTAAAGTTCCTGAATGTCAAATTTGTTTTTGTTTACTCCAAA
Organism: Acomys percivali; assembly: GCA_907169655.1. NCBI lineage: Eukaryota > Metazoa > Chordata > Mammalia > Rodentia > Muridae > Acomys > Acomys percivali. Next base: position 71,678,619 of record OU015746.1, on the reverse strand, counting down.
CAGGACACAGGCAGGGTGCTCAGATGCTCAGGGAAGTAAGAAAAAGAACAAGGTCAGTTTTCAATGTGACAGACACAGAAAGCGCAGTGAGAAACTGTAAAATTATAAAATGTATGACACTCGTTTGCCCTGCCCACCCAGAGGCTTCTCCCAGTTCTCGTAATCCTAGCCTCAGGAGTTCCACCCTAGTTCCCGGAATAGCTACATGTGAGCTCCCAAATATCAGAGGTCCCATACGGTTTCCAGTAACTGTCCTAAGGACCCATACCCAAGTCCCCACAAGAGGTCTCCCAATGCCAATGTCCATATGGTCTAGCTTGATAAAGCAACCCCACCTGCTTTGCGGTTTTAGCCTTTAAAACTAGCCTGTAACAGTCACTGGGGGTCCTTCACCTCCCGAGTGCTGAGGGACCCTGGCGCGTCAGCAATAAACCTTTGCATTTGCATCAGTGCGTTGTGCCTCGTGTGGTCTCTCATGGTGACCTCCTTCCCAAGTTGGGCGTGAGGGTCCAACAGCAGTTTCAGAAGCTTTTAGCTCCTTACTTACTGCCCAGGCTGAGCTCTAATGACTGGCCTCAGTTGACTTTTCTGCTTCAGCCTCTTCAGCTTTACTGGGGAAACTGAGGCTCCCTTTGAGGTTCTTAGTGTCATTCATATAAGAATTTAGAGATGGACTCAGAGCCGACTGTTCACGCCTGTAATCCCCAGCACTTGAGAGACAGAAACAAGCAGATATCTGTGGGTTCAAGGCCAGCCTAGTCTATAGAGAGAGTTCTAGGACAGCCGGGACTACACAGAGAAACACTGTCTTGATGCCCCCTCCAAAAAAAAGAACGAATTCCCCAGTAGCTGGGACTACAAGTGTGTGTCACTATATCCAGTTCAGATCTATAAACAGTTTAAAAGGTGTATCTTTATGTGTAAGGAATAAGAATGATTTTATCAGCATTGGTCAAACATAACAGTAAACCTCTGATAATGTGTAAAAGAGTTCTTTACCAAATGAATTTGAGACAGGAGAAGTGGCAGAGGGCCAAAACAAACAAGGAATACACACACCTGGCAGAGGACAGGGGTAAAGACCCTAACAGCCATACTTCCAGAAACGACATTGTTACTGTCTTTCCGCTTGAGCTCAGGCTGAGTCTATTCGGTAGCCATGCAGTGTGAAAGGGCATCTCTGATGACTGGTACTCATGTGTCCTCTTCTGTCTGTAGCTCTCAGCATCACTTGTACACAGCACTCAGATGGACACTGACTGAATGCCTAAGCTTTCACTTCCCAGCTTCCTTGCTCACATTAGTGAGAGGTTCTGTGCAATGATGATTTATAAGAGACAGGTATTTGAACCTGTAGATGTGTCACATTGAACATACCTGTCTTTCCAGTGTACCTTAATTATAGAGCCAAGAAGGTAGTAGACAGTCTTCCTATTTTGTGCTTTCATCTGACCCCTACTCACAGGCATAGACATTTTGATTAAAAACATGGGGAGAGCTGGGCATGGCGGTGCATGCCTGTAATCCTAACATTTGGGAGGCAGAGGCAGGAGGATCTCTGTGAGTTCGAGGCCAGCCTGGTCTACAAAGCGAGTTCAGGACAGCCAACGCTACACAGAGAAACTCTTGTCTCGAAAACTAAGAAAAAAAAGTGGGGAGGCACCCCCCTCAGTGTAGCTCAGAGAAACTCTTGTCTCGAAAAGACCAAGAAAAAAGTGGGAAGGGCATCCCCCCATCCCCTCAGTGGTAGACCATTACTTAGCATGCTTATTAGGATTCTGTTTCAGTCTGCCTACCTGTGGTGTCACTACTTACCTGCACGGGAGTGGGGGTGGGGGTGGGGGCGCCCGGCGCACGTGGCCCTGCCCAGGGCCATATAAAAGAACAGATCCGCCATGAGCCATGAGGTTAGTCTCTCTCTGTCTCTGTTTCTTTCTCTCTCTCTTTCTCTCTCTCTCTTTCTCGTCCTCTCTTCCTCTGTCTCTGTCTCTGTCTTTCTCTGGGGTACCCCTCCCCCTTTCCTTTTCCTGAACAACATAATATCTGCTGCCTGGTACATTATTACCTTATTATTATCTCATTGTCCTATATCTTATATATTAATTATAAAAACGCTAGAAGCCATAGGCTCAATTCCCAACATTAAGAAAACCCTAACCCTAAGGGCTCTTGAGATAGTGTTATACTGAGATTACCCAGATCGTGAGACAACCCCCCCTCCCCCCGCCTAAAAAAAGACCACCAGGACTCGATACCGATGTAACATACACAGAGTCCTCCTGTAATTAGAGGTTCAGAACTCAGAGCTTAGGATCACAATCCTTCCTGACACAGCAGGGCAGTGGGTTCATAAAAGGAAGCAGGCGGGGGTGAAGGGGTTGGGGGGCTGGAGGGGTTGTGGGTCACAGGAATGTCGACCTTTCGGCAAGTTGGGTGGAGACTGAGTCTGGAGGGGGAAGCTTTTTTTTTTTAAATCTCAGAGGAACACTGGGAGCTAATTGTATGTAATCACTCCTGTGGAGTTTCTGGGGACTGCTGGCAGGTGTCATTTCCAGAACGCAGGGAGAAGGGTCACCTGGAGGACAAGTTCCCATACAGAGCATCATTAATTGCAGAATATACATTACATATAGAATATGGCATTAATTTTGCTCTTACAATGGCTCAGTGGGTAAAGGTGCTTGTTGCAAACCCTGATGACTATGGTTTGACTCCTCGGGACCCACACAGTAGCAGGAGAAACACACAACAACCAAACAAATTAAACTACAATAAAAGATAGGGAAATGCCAAAATAAACAGGAAAATGCAAGTGTATGTGTTAGAGTTCTTCAGTCCTCCTACCTGTGATGTCACTGCCTACCTGCCACTTGGGGTGGGGGGTGGGGGAAGCACATGGCCCTGCTCAGGGCTATATAAAATCACAGTCCTACCTCTCTCCCCCTCCTTACTCTCTCTACTCTTACTTCCTCTCTCTCTCTCTCTCTCTCTCTCTCTCTCTCTCTCTCTCTCCTATGCCCCACCTCTCTTCTTACTGTCCCTGTCTCTGTCTCTCTCTGAGGTACCCCTTCCCCCCTTTCCTTCCCCCCCCCCATGCTCACTTAATAAACTTCTCTACAATATAACATCTGCTACCTGGTACCTTATTATACCTTATCTTATCTTACGTCTTTAATTATTAAACATAACAGTATGTGCTGTTGTTTAAACCCGAGATGTTAGCTCATTGCCCTTCATAGTGTTTCTTGTCACCACGTTCATAATAACTCCTTTAGAATACAGCCAGAGTCACTGAAGGGTTGGCTTCCCACAGTAGCTGAAGGCCAATGTGACTGTAAGCTGGTTCCCAGCTCTGGGTCACACGAGTCAGAGGCCGGGGGAATATCTCCACAAAGGGCCTGCAGGCAAATGCTTAGGGCTCAAACAGTCTCTAGTCGCTCCAGGAAGGGGTTGTGCTGTGTGATTTAGCTATAGATACATAGCCTTGTCTGCATGACTCCATCACAAACAGCTTTCCTTAAGCACCTTTCAGGTGTCTGTCCAAAACGCTGTGGAACACATCACTTCCTCAATGCAGAAAAAAACAAAAACAAAAAAACCACAACTTTCCTGTTCGGTTGGCATCTCTGGTTGCCCCCCATCCCCCACATCATCAGGCAAATCCCATTCCCTCTCTCCAACCCTGCCTCCTCGGAGGAAAGCATCCGCATTCCTGGCATTCCTGACGACTGCCCTAACCCCCTCACCTGGAGCCACCTGCTCCCCAAGTCCAGTATGTGGCAGACATGTCTTTACCCTTCCCCTACAATCCTTAAACCCCCTGCCTGCAGCCTGGGCATCTCTGCGAGTTCCAAGCCAGCTTGGTCTATAAATCGAGTCTAGGACAACTAGGTGTGTTACACAGAGAAACCCTGTCTCAAACAAACAAACAAACACAAAAACCGCCCTGCCTGTTATAGTCTGGGTGTGAATTCTTCTGGCCTCATCCCCTGAGGCTATTGAACTAGCCCAGATGCCCCAGTTTCCAAATAAACCTGCCCTTTCTTATATTTTTAATCTGACTTGGATTGGTTTTTTTTTTTTTTTTTTCCCTTCAGCGGAGATAACCTATCATTTCCTAGGAAAACAATTTCGCTAATTTGTACATAATTTTTCGTTTCCCTCTAGGTAAACATTGAACACCTCAAATGAACTTGACTGTAGGGAGGAGTGAAGGAGACACCAAGGCCTAATTATGCTTGCCTGGACTGGAACAAACATTCTCAAACTCTTGTCTCCTACTTTATCTAGATGATGACGTCAGCTTTGTTCTGGCTCCCGCCTCAGTCCTGGCCTTATTCTGCCCCTTCAGACACGCCAGGAGCAAAAGCATCCGGGTTTGGTTATGCAGCAGAGGTGTGGTAGCTGATGCCTGGCTGCAACAGAGTCTTCTTGAAATGCCACAAGGGTCCTTCTAGCAAGGTGTGTGGTGATTTACAGTATCATTTTGGATCACTAATCATTTTAAAAAGAGTGAGTATGGGCCCCCACGAGATGGCCCAGTAGGAAATGCACTTGTCAACAAACCTGATAACCTAAGTTCCATTCCTGGGACTCACATGATGGGAGGAGGGAAGATGCCACGGGTTATCTTTTGGCCTCGATATGTACAGAGGTACATTCACGTGTGTGCACGTACACCCATAAAAATAATAGGAAATGAGCAGGGTTATGTTTTCTCCCTGATGATTTATTTTTATTTTATGTGTGTTGTATCCTGCTTAAGCCTGTGGCTCCTCTTTTAACATCCGCTTTGGATGTAACACAACAGAAGCCATTTTGTTGTTTCAGTCCTTTTGATCATAAGATGAAATTAAGTACAGGCTCTCAGGCTCTACCTGCCTGGTAGCTTGACTAGCCTTTTACTTACAATTCAAATACTTGTTGAATGTTCTGCTTGAATTAATGATATATGTTCTACTTAAACAAAACCACAGTACTCTGTCATGCTCCTTTCTCCCTGAAGGATGGGGAACTGGAAAGCCCCAAGCCTATATCCTAGCCAATCAGCTTATAATGCTTTGTCTAGCAGCCTGGATACTTTCTGCTTGGAACAAAATTATTTATTCTTGTGTTTAGCTAATCAAAATGATATAATGCTGCCCCCCCCCTTGCTTCTCACCAGGTTACCTGGTTGCCACCTGGTTACAGTTTTTCTTATAAAAAGCCTGATTGAGAAGCAGACAAATGTCACAGTTTGGCCTCTGAGTCCACTGTGTCCCTGATCATGGTCAGTCTTGGGCTGCTACATTTAATAAACCATCAGTATCTCACTGAGATTGGTGCTTGAGTGGTTTATGTGGCAACTCTTGTATTACAACATTTGGAAGTCTCACCAAGATGGCTCCACACCCTCCACCACTCCTCAGTTTGATAAATGAACACTATCGAGACAGCCAGCTCTTCTGTAAGGAAGTAAATTTTCTTTTCTTGGTTTCTTGGTGTCTTGGTTTGGTCTTGGTATGGTTTAGACCCTTGGTGACTCAGGAAAGACAAGCCAGACATGGCCATGGTCTTTCCAGTCAAAAAAGAGATGGTGGAGATTCTGATCCTTCGCTTGGCTAGGGGAAACAGATTACAATCAACCCCTTTGGACTTCGGTGGGACTCTCAGATGAGAGGCCCCACATGCAGTGTTCTGTCTATGTCTGCCAATTTATGTTTAATTCCTTGACTGTTGCTCTGTGTTTTATATTATAGGGAAAAGGCCAAACTTCACTTTCTGGCTGTTTAACCCTTGACTTAGTTTTAACTGACTTCATGCCCTGCAGCTAGGAGTCTCAGTGCTGGAGAGGCCCTGCCTCTGCCTGGATCAAGCTGAAAGCAGGCCCAGAGCTACTGGTCTGTACAAACTGCTCTTAGTGGAACACCAGAAGCTTCTCAGCTTCTCCAGTAGGAAAGCTGATGGCTAATCCTGCAGCCCATGAGAACTGGATTCAACAGGCAGCAAGATGCTCCTCCTTCAGAATGATAGCTGAAAAGGAGTAAGAGAAATCTTACCTATTTTAAATGTATAAATTGTCTATATTTTGGACATCTTGGTTATAGATTATTGGCTCATAAATTATTGGGTATGATTAAAAAATCTGTAACAAAAAAGTTAACTTAAATTCATAACTTAGGGTTGAAGCTATTTTGAAAATGGCATAAGCCAATAAAGAAACAGGTCTCCAAAGATACTTCTATATTGAGATAAGATTTTATATAATTTCTGTCCTATTTTAAGAAACAGATTTATAGATTGGGTATGGTGGCACACACCTTTAATCTCAGCACTCAGCACTCGAGAGGTAGAGGCAAGCGGATCACTGTGAGTTCGAGGCCAGCCTTGTCTACAAAGTGAGTCTAGGACAGCCAAGGCCACACAGAGAAACCCTGCCTTGAAAAACCACCACCACCACCAACAACAACAAAAATACAGAGTTTATAAACAACAACAACAAAAAACTATGTTTGATTAATGAGATATTAAAACTGCACCTCCATGTGTTCATGTGAGAACTTTTCTTGCTGGCAAGCAAACTGTATAGCATCAAAATAATACACTTAACATTTATTTTAGAAAGCTGGGCTTGGTGGCTCACGCCTTTAATCCCAGCACTTGCAGGCAGAGGCAAGCTGATCACTGTGAGTTCAAGGCCAGCCTGGTCTACAAAGTGAGTCTAGGATAGTCAAGGCTACACAGAGAAACCCTGTCTCAAAAAAAACAAAAAAGAATTTTTTTTGATACTCTATATATGCTTTAATTGACTATCATACCCTAAAATAAAAGTTTAAAATAAATAAATAAATGAAAACCAACAGGAAATTATAAAATTGGTCTGGTCTAGCTGCCTTGGGGATCATATGTCGCAGGTTTATCAGGAGTCCATGGCTCCTAGGGCACTGCATGTCTTTCGATTCTTGAGAAGCCAAGGCACTCCCCAAGGCATTGAAACATTCTAGCTACTTTGTGTTTCTATATGTTCCCTAAAAGTCAATTAAAACATACAGAGGCTTGACAGTACAATTGGTGTTAAACATTGATCTTATATATCCTGTATAGCTTGCAAACATCACTAAATCCTGGCAACTTCCACTACAGAGGTATGTATATTAAAAAGTTACATTAAAAATAAAAAAATAAAAATAAAAATCACTAAGTCAAAAAAAAAAAAAAAAAAAGCCGATGGAGATGGGGCGTGGCTCACGCCTTTAATCTCAGCACTTGGGAGGCAGAGGCAGGTGGATCCCTGTGAGTTTTTTCAAGGCCAGACTAGTCTACAGGGCAAGTCCAGGACAGCCAAGGCTACACAGAGAAACTGGGAGCTATGCCCCCGCAAGGAAGTCATTAATGTCACAGGAGCCTAATGGGATAGCCATCGGGGTAACAGATAAGCTGCCATATTAATTGATACATAGGATATTTGGAATACTTCCTGCTATAATTTATCCTTCTCAGGCCTCTGATACATTTGAGGACTAGACTAATAAAAGAAGTAATGCTTTACTTACTATTCCTTTATCTGAAAAAAACTTGCCTTACTGTTCCTGGTAATCAACCACCTATGCCTTAAGGTAAATAATTATATAAACATGTATATATAAATACACAATTTATAAAGGTTAAACATTTTTACATATCTAAAGATCTAAAAAGATATCTTAAAATTGATAACTAAAAATATCAATATTAATAAATACAAAATATAGAAATTAAAAGATATAAGGTGTGAGCCACCACGCCTGGCCCAGTGAACACCTTTAATCCCAGCACTGAGGAAGCAGAGGCAGACAGATTGTTGTGAGTTCAAGGCCATCCTGGTCTACAAAGCAAGTACAGGATAGCCAAGAATACACTGAGAACCCTGTCTTGAAAAAAACAGAAAAAGAAAAAAAAAGTAAGTAAGAGAGACAGGAAGAAACAGAAGGAAATCAGGACCAAGTATAGGCCTGCTGACCATTCAATAAATCTCAAGGTGTGTGTGTGTTCCAGAGGTCAACAGCACTTCCTGCCTCCTCCTTAGGGCACACTTGACAACTCTCACTGAAGGACTTTAACCAGTTTTTATTGCATCAAGGTAACTACTGAGAGCTGAATTTACACCAGTGCCTGCGGGAAGGGATCTCTTCAGGATCACCTATACCGCCTAAGGCAGGTTTCCCACAATTCATTTTTATCATGACATCATCTCTGGGCCCAAATTAGAAGCCAAATAAGCTGGTTGGAACTTTTGAATCTAGGAAAGCCTGGTGGGGCTTCAGAGAGGACAGAGCCTGGGTTAAACTCATTTTTTTTTTTTTTTTTTTTTTTTTTTTTTTTTTAGGTCTCTTTTTGTTATCCTTGGCTGTTCTGGACTCACTTTGTAGACCAGGCTGGCCTCGAACTCACAGCGATCCGCCTGCCTCTGCCTCCCGAGTGCTGGGATTAAAGGCGTGCGCCACCACGCCCGGCTCTTAAACTCATTTTTTAAATATGAAGTTCCTAGGCATCTTGTTGGGCTCGTTCCCAACAAGTGTTTCTTCCTCCCTTCTTTTCCTTCTCTTCCTCACATTTTTACCGTTGTCGGATTTGGAGCCCTGTCTTGCCTTACTCTCCTGGGTGTTTGCAGCCATGGGAAACAGCCTGAAGCACCAGGGTTTTAAAATAGCCAGGAAGCCTGGTTAAAAAGTTCCCTGGCTTGGGTGAAGGGAGGCCGCTCTCCACAGGCTTGGAGCCTCTAATAGTCACATGTTCTCATGCACCTGGCTCCGTCTGAGAAGATAAAGCCCCTCCCCAGCCCCTCACTCCAGGCAAACAAACTGCACATAGCTAGGTCACCCATGAGTCTGAGTTTTGTATTTGTTTTTCAGTTCTAAGGAAAAATGACACTAGTGTCCTGCAGCTACTGGGAAGTCTATGGCGGCAAAGGCAGCTATAACATCCCTCCCACCCCCCAACTCCCAACCCTCATGGCTGGCTGCTCAGTGTTGTCCAAGCTGATTTTAGACCTTGAAGTCAAGACACCGAGAAGAAAAGGATAATGGGTAGAAAAATGATCAAGTTCTATGGTTTAACTTAAAATGGCTGGAAACAAGGCAATAGAGAAAAGCTGGTCTTGTCAAGTTCAGCCAAGAAATGGAATTGAAGTGAATGATCCAGAGCCCTTCGGTGCTAGTGTTCCCGCCCACTGCAGGCTTCATGTGCTAAGTGCCGAAGAAGGTGACTGGCAAACCTCAGGAACTTTGACAGTCTCACTGTGTTGCAGAAAATCACCAGGTTTGACTCGAGTATATTTATATTTTTTAGGATGGGTGCTGTTCCAGTTTGTTTTCTGTTGCTGTTTATAAATGACACAATCAAAATCAACTTGGGGGAAAATGGTTCATTTCAGCTTACAGTCCATCATGGAGGGAAGTCAAGGCAGGAAGCTGGAGGCAGGAACAGATCATGGAGGAATGATCATTAATTAGCCTTGCTCCTAGTGAGACCTTCATTATACAGCTCAGAACCAGCCCACCTAGAAACAGTACCACCCACAGTAGCTTGGGCCCTCCTACATCATCACTAACCAAGATAATGACCCATAAGAATGCCCACCAACCAGTCTGATAGAAGCAATTCTTCCACCAAGGTTTCTTTGTTCCATATATTTCAAGTTGGTACCCAAGATTAGCTATCACAAGTGTTTTATAAACTGGGTATGTGTTTATGTGCCAGGTATATCTTGTACACCGGTATTATTATGGGGTAAAGGTCTCTTCCTCATCAAATTCACAGTCTGATTTTGAAGCTAAGGAAACAAAATATAGCTTGTGTGGGTTGAGATCTACATTAAGTTGAGACTGTGTTAAGAAGAACACCTTCCAGTTTTGGCGCACTGCTCAGTAGAACAGAGGTCAAATCAATAGGTCCACCCTGCGGCAGGGTGGCCAGACCCGGGAACCCCAGTGGCCATGGGTCCTAAAGACCAGTCTAGAGGGGCTGGAGAGATGTCTCAGCAGTTAAGAGCACTGACTGCTCTTCTAAAGGACCCGGGTTCAATTCTTAGCACCCACATGGCAGCTCACAACTGTCTGTAACCCCAAGATCTGACACCCTCACACATGCAGGCAAAACACCAATGCACAGACAATTAAAAAAAAAAAAAAAAACAGTCTACAAAGAACCACTTGATACTTTACTCTCTGTGAGGAAAGAGGCTCCGCTAAGTTTCAGAAACTTAATTGTCTTAGTTGGTCTTTACTATCAAAAGAAAAGTTCTCATTCACAAGCAGCGCTACAGAGTCTAGGGTTCCTTTCTTCCTTTACCAAAAAACAAAACAAAACAAAAAAATTACTTACTTACTTTGTGTGTGTGTGTGTGTGTGTGTGTGTGTGTGTGTGTGTTCCACCATCTGGGTCTTGGGGGATTGTACTTAGGTCCCCAGGTTTAGCGGCAGGCCCCTTTACCCACTAAGCCATATCACTAGCCCCTGGTTTAGGGGTTCATTTTCATTTTAACTTGTTATTGAGTGAGTTCAAACTTCACAGGAAATGTTCTGGAAGAGATGGGTTAATATACATTTTAAAATCCAGAGAGTGTCCCAGTCTGCCTACCTGTGATGCCATTGCCTACCTGCCACTGGGTGAGGCCCTGCCCAGTACATAAAAGGACAGACCCACCTCACAGCCCCCTCTTACCTCTTCCTCTCTTACCTTTTTTACCTTTTCTCTCCCTCCTCCTCCTCTTCCTCTCTCCTTCTGTCTCTGTCTCTTTCTCTCTTTCTGGGGTGCCCCCTTCCTTCTCTACCCATGCTCATACAATATCTGTTGCCTGTCATCTTATTTTTTAATTATTGAAAGAAAGGGCCAATTATCTCTTAAATTCTGTAATTTTCCCCTTGTCTGAAGGTGTAAGAAACAGACTGTTGTAGTCCATGTTCAGCATGAGATGTACTTAGAGTTCATGCGAGTTACAGCAGGCATTCCCCTAGCTGGCCTTTGACTAAGACTTGTCTGAAGACTAAGAGATCAGAATGGAAAAGGAGCAGTGTAGAAGTGACCTTCATTCTCATTTGTATTAAGGTGTATCTCTGTATAACATTGCTGAACTAAATGAGAAAACTAAATGCTAACAGATTCTAGTATTGTCATTACTATTGAAGAATCTCCTGTCTCAGTGTTGTATAAAATTGTTCTCCATCATCTCTGATTGGTCAATAAAGAGCTGAACAGCCTGTAGTGAGCAGAAAAGTTGAAACAGGACTTGCAATTCCAGTGGGGGGTGGTGGTGGTAGTGGGGGAAATCCCAAAAAGAGGTGAAGGAGGGGCACGAGGAGGAGGTTACCATAGGGGAGTCACCATGGGGACGAGAATGGATCAGGAGTGGCCAGGTCGAGACTAGAGGACAGGTAACAAGCAAGTCATGTGACCGGGAAATAGTCCAGACCAGCATAGATGGGTTAGAGTGGATGAGAATCTGCCCAGCTACAGTGCTTTAAAGCTTATTAATAAATACAATGCATCTTCATCTCATTATTTGGGAGCTAGAGCAGGTGTAGAAATAACCTTTAATTCAACAGGGCAGCCTCAGGCCCCAAATTCCTCATTGGATGAGGCTTTGTGTCCTCGGCCATCCAAGCAATGGAGAAAAGAACAGAAATGTCTCTCAGTCCAAGGATTTTTAAAACCACGGTCTTAAGCCACATGCAAGGCACAAGCCATTTTTGTTTTCCTTTGTGCCAGTTTCCCTTTCTACAGAATTTTATATTAAGGACTGTTTTCATTTTTTACTAGCTTCTTGAACTTTTTAAAAATCTTATTTTCAATAAAGGGAACTGGGGAACATAATATAGGCATTATTTTTCATAAAATGATAAATGTCATACTGAAAATATAAATGGATACTAATGGTTTAACAAGACAGATGAAAAGTAATGCCCTGTTGGGCCGGAGAGATAGCTCAGTGGTTAAGAGAACTGCCTGTTCTTCCAGTGGTCTTGAGTTCAATTCTCAGCAACCACATGGTAGCTCACAAACATCTGTAACGGGATCTGGTTCCCTTTCTGCCATACACTAATATACATAATAAATTTAAATAATCTTAAAAAAGAAAGAATATCCTGCATGCATATGCCAGAATAAAAACCTCATATACATGTACTGTTTATTTTATATTAACCCCAGTATTTTTCACAACTCATATTATCATTTACTTTAACTTTTTCTTTGCACTTTTCACATATTTAAGTAAATGTATTTGATATAGATACTTTGTCATATTCTAAATGTGAATTCACTGAGTAAAAGTGAAAAGTTATAGTAAGAAACAAATTATTATTATTAGAATGTTATTATTATTATTATTATTATTATTATTATTATTATTATTATTATTATATTATTTTATTGACAGGACTTCTCTGTTTAGTCTTGGTTGTACTGGACTCACTTCGTAGACCAGACTGGCCTTGATCTCAGAGATCCGCCTGCCTCTGCCTCCCCAGTGCTGGGATTAAAGGCGTGCGCCACCATACCCAGCTAGAGTATTACTTTTGTTTTACTATTCATATATGTAAACCCTGTATTTGGATTCTATGTACCCCCTTTCCCCTCCAACTCCTCTAGGATCTTCATTCCCTCTCTCCTTGCAACATGCTAATCCTTAAAAACATCTTTAGAAATAGAAATCTTGCAGGGTGTGGTGGCACAGGCCTTTAATTCCAGCACTCAGGGAGGCAGAGGTTGGTGGATCACTATGAGTTCGAGGCCAGCCTAGTCTCCAAAGCGAGTCCAGGACAGCCAAGGCTACACAGGGAAACACTGTCTTGAAAAACCAAAGCAAACCAAACCAAAGCAGAAAAAAAGAAACAGAAATTTTAGATGCCATGGTCAAATATGATTCATTTGTTCTTTTATATTTTCCCCCTGCCAATCACTGTGGTTGGTTCTCAAAATGTAGAATATTAGTGTAGCTCAAATGAGTCCAGACCTCTTGGTTCTGGGGAATTAAACAGAGGTAATGGTGGAGGAATCAGGTCCTTTCAATTTCCTCCTTCGTGTATTTTTCCAGCCAGATCTCTGCAGAACAGGTTCCCAGAGGGATAAACCCAGAGGGATAAAATTGCTGGGAAGCATTCCATAGAGGCATTCCTTGGGACTCCTCTTAGCTTCTTCAGGCAAAGGCAGGTCACTGCTGCACTGTTTATAAGTGGAGCAATAAAGGCTGGAATGTGCAAATGGAAAGATCTGTTTGCCTCCAGTAGCACCCCAGAGGCTTGAAAATAGTGGCCACAGGGAACAGCCACCTGACGTCCTGATGCTCCAAGCTATGGCTGCCCAGGTGTGACCTTCCCACTGGAATCCTACAGGGCTCCCAGCTCCAGAGCTGCTCTAGGAAGAATAAGCCTGGGAAGTTCCTAAGGTGGAAGGAACTGCACGCTCACCAGAAGCCCGGGGCTCAGGGGAGTCACCCTGGGACAGCCTTCTCTTTCGCCACTCAGAGCCTGACTCATCCAGAGACAACTCTCTGGCTTCCTTGTTCAAACCCTTCCTTCAGACTTCAGGTTGTGCCCTTCTACTTAGTTCCCAGTAAAATATCCTATATAGTTTCAGACTGAGTGAAAAATAAAAAATAAAAAGGACATGACTGCTCCCAAAGAATAGAGATTTTTATTATGGCTATGAGGGAGAGCATAGCCAGAGGCAGAGAGATGTGGGAGCGTCCAGAGGAAACAAGACCCTGAGCCAGGTGGTGTGAGAGGAGAGAGTGGAGCACTGAGAGTCCAGGAGGGGAAAGGGTGGACAAAAAGAGCTGGGTAACCAGAATTGCTGGATTTTATAGAGAAAGGTATCTGGGAGAAGGGCAGCTCAGGCCCTGGGCTGAGGGAGGTTTAGGGGAGGGGCTGAGGGATGCTGGGAGAACTGGTCCACTTTGATGTGTTAAATAGTCACCCAGTTAGCCATCTGACCCTGTTTTAAGAGCTAATACAAACCTGAATGACTTTTAACTTTAATGAGCATCCTACTCAAATATGTCCCCACAGGGGATGGGAAATCCTAGGCTACTGGCAGGATTTGATATAAATCCTGGTCTGGGAGTCTAGAGTCTGGAGGCAGGTTACCTATCTTGAGGCTGCTACTTTCTCTTGATTACAGGTTCTTCCAAGGCAAGACAAGCAGGCTGTTTACCCTTTCTTCAGGGGAAAAAAGCACACTGCCCCAGAGATTATGAGCACTGGGAATTGTTTTGTTTTTGTTTTTGTTTTTTTTTTAAAGATTTATTTACTGTATTTTTTTATTGTATATGAGTGCTTTATCTGCAGAAGAGGGCATCAGATCTCATTATAGATGGTTGTGAGCCACCATGTGGTTGCTGGGAATTGAACTCAGGACCTCTGGAAGAGCAGGCGGTGCCCTTAACCACTGAGCCATCTCTCCAGCCCTTGTTTTTGTTTTTCAAGACAGGGTTTCTCTGTGTAGCCCTGGCTGTCCTGGAACTCACTCTGTAGCCCAGGCTGGCCTTGAACTCACAGGGATCCACCTGTCTCTGCCTCCTGAGTGCTGGGATTAAAGGCATGCAGCACCACTTCCTGGCTGCAGCTGTGAATTTTTATCAGTGTCCCTATGTTCTCCTGAGCAGTTGGAAATTTGAAGCTGCTAATAAAATTCTGTGAGGCTGAAAAATTTTTTTGCAGGTTTTAAAGATAAAATGGACAAATGTCAGCCGGATGTATATGTGTGTATGTGGTATGTGTGTATGTGGTATGTGTGTGCATGTGATGTATGTGTGTGGTGTGTGTGTGCATGTGATGTATGTGTGTGGTGTGTGTGTGCATGTGATGTATGTGTGTGGGGTGTGTGTGTATGATATATGTGTGTGTGTGCACACTTGCACACCCCAGGATGATCACAGTTCCTACAATTTCTAGGCTCTACTCTTTTCTCACAATACTAATCTTCTCTTCTACCTTTCAGAAAGCTGGCAACTAAAAAAAAAAAACAAATAAACAAACAAACAAACAAACAAAACCCCACCTGCAACCAAATTGTTCTGGGGACTTAGAGCAAAGATGTGGAACATCAAATGCAAGATGAACTTAGCAAGTAGATTCATTCTATAAGCAAATGCAGCACTGAGTGACATGTAAGGTGTGCGAGTTCCGGTGTGACTCCATTGAATCAGATGTATAGAACGATCGACAGGGTGTGTAGAAAGTTTGGAAACCTAGGCAAACAGACAAAAATCTATCAGGGGTATTTTAAGGAATAACACACACACACACACACACACACACACACACACACACACACACATACACACACACACATACACACACACACACACTTATTGCTTTATACAGAATTGAAATAGACTCCCATGTATCTGGAATCTTGTTTAGTGTCACCCAGAAGAGTTCATCAAGAAAGCAGTTACCTTTTGGCCATTCAATTGAGTCAATGGCCCTCTCCTCCTCAAGACCAAACTTAAATTCCCCTCTCTGAGCCAGATAAGCAGAGGCAAAATTAATGGCAAGATTCTGGGGAAGAGGGTGTGTCTGTATCCATGCCCACAGCATGAAGGAAAACAGCCTGTACCTCTGTTCTAGGTTTTTATATTTAGCTCTTCTGGTGACACAGGGAAGAGGCAGGACCCCTGGAGTGGCCTTCCTTCCTTAAACCCTTTCAGGTACTGAATTACTGCCTTGTTGGTTCTCAGGGGGAAGTCGTACCCACAGGTGTTGAGGACATACTTCCCAGTGACTTTGGAAGCCACAGGTTCATGTAGTTCCATGCAGTTCAGTTCAGCCTGGAGCCTGGAGAAGCCTGCGTAGACCAAGGACGTCCTCTTTGGAGAAGCAGCCCAGATGTTCGCTCACCAAATCTGTGAAATCAGATATGGCTTTCTTATCTACGTGGACACAATAGACAGTTTGGGGAGTATAAATGGCACAGAAGAGCCTTTCGAATGTACCAAAGGCTTTGTGAGCAAGTATCACATAAGCCAAAGGGAACACAGCCTCTTCTTCTGACAGAAGGCTCATGATGTAGAGATGTTGATGCAAATATTCTTGGCAAGTTCTATTCTTCCGTATAGTTTCATCAAAGACACTTCCCCCCCTCTGTCACCATCATGTCACAGGCTTCTGCAAGTACTGGAATATTTGAGATGTTTATTCTCCCGGATTTTTGTGCCACTAAATTGTGGACAGAGTGACCAGCCCAGTGACAAACCCAAACAGTCTATAGTTCTGTGAAAAGTCTCTCATTGTACTAACCTTGCCTTTTAGCTTTTGTAGTTTCACTTCTGGCTAACTGTTTTTGTCAACTGAATATATGTCAACCCAGAACATGGCTTTTGTAATTCAAAGCTTGCCCTAAGACAGGTTCGGTGCCATAATGGGACCTGGAACTCTCAGTGTCATTCACAGGCCAGCTAATAAAACCTTCCTATGGCCTTCAACCACCTCACCGCTGACTGCCTCACAACAGTCACAACAATAGAAACCCTAATTAAGCCAACAACGGGCAACAAAACTAAGTCTGGCTTGTTGAAATTTTTTATACATTTTTTCTTTCCAAGAAAGGATTTCTCACTCTGATGCCCCATATTTGACTACTTTCTCTTCATGGGGAGGCCTAGTGGCACTCAGAGAAAGGATAAGCAGGCTACCAGGATGAGACTTGATAGGCTGTGACCATATGGTAGGGGAACAGGTCTCTTTCTGTCACAGACCTAGGGGAGGGGAATAGGGTGAAAGAGGGAGGGAGGGAGGAAACAAGTGAGGGGATAACAATTCAGACGTAATCTGAATAAATTAATTAAAAAAAAAAGGGGGTTTCTCTGCATAGCCTTGGCTGTCCTGGAGTTAGAATTAGGGGTTAGGGTTTAGGATTAGAGTTTTGGGTTCAGGGGGATGGGGAGCTGAAGGTTATTCTCAGCTACATAATGAAGTTAAAGCCAGCCTGGGATACAAGATAGCTAGTCTCAAACTAAAACCACAAACTTCCAGGCGGTGGTGGCACATGCCTTTAATCCCAGCACTTGGGAGGCGGAGGAAGGTGGAGCTCTGTGAGTTCAAGGCCAGCCTGGTCTACAAAGTGAGTCCAGGACAGCCAAGGCTACACAGAGAAACCGTGTCTCGAAAAAAATAATAAATTAAAAAAATAAAATAAAATAAAACCACAAACCTCCAACATCCGTGACTCAGGGTGGACTGGGAAGGTTTTGGGTTTTGGATGTCAGTATCAGGGATTAGAAAGGGATTTGGGGTCAGATTTCCCTTTGATGGTATTTGACGGAAAGCTGGTCTTACAGTCCAGATAACTTGGCAGAATTGTGAGGACATGTTAACTATGAAATGACAGATGGAAGACCTGAAATACTAAGCTGGTGCTTGGAAATAAGCTGATGTCCAAGTCTAACTCGGGAGTTTATAAGAAAAAAAATCTATTTGCTTGAGATAGCTAGGGACAGAGAGGGCAAGCATACATATGACTTCTTATATAATCAGCTGCCCTTCAAAGGGTGGCTAAGTCCACCTGCTCACCCAGGCCCCAGAATCAGCTTTGTGTTTCTTTGAACCTATTTAACAAATCCTGATAAGGTTAGCCCACATACATGTTATCAACTCTGTTCCAAAGTACAAATATTTTACTGGCCTCTGAAAACCACTAATACTACGGTTGGTGTGTGGGAATAGAGAGTGCGTATAAGAGCAAATCTTGTGACGCTGAGATAATCCCTTGGGTTGTTTAATTTGTCCTTTAGCTGAACGTTGACTCTCATGCACTGTTGAACATGTCGCCAGTTGCATGCTAGTCAGAGCTAGAAATGC
This sequence comes from Acomys percivali, assembly GCA_907169655.1. Lineage (NCBI taxonomy): Eukaryota > Metazoa > Chordata > Mammalia > Rodentia > Muridae > Acomys > Acomys percivali. Next base: position 71,660,803 of record OU015746.1, on the reverse strand, counting down.
CTGTAGGATTTTTGTGGAAAAAAAAGAAAGGAAGTAACTTGTTCCATTGGCTGCTTTCAGAAGTTGCTCTTTTTTTGTCTGGACAGCATTTTCTTTCCCTATACAGCGTTGTGACACGTAAGACAACCCTAAGTCAGTTCTCATTTCTGTCAGTGGAATGGCCTTCTAAGAGAGCATTTAACCTCTCTGAACAACAGGAGAGTGTGAGTTTAAACTTGGGTGTTCAAATAATATGAGAGCTAGCAGAGAGACTGCACCAGCAAAAGGCCAATGCCTTAAACTCTACAGAAGCCTCTGTGTCTTTTAGTATTAAACTTCAAGTGGGATCCCCAAAAGCCTCACAATAATAAAAAGAGACATTTAATTGGGGCCAACTTGCAGTTCAGAGACTTAGTCCATTATTGTTATGACGGGCAGCACTGCAGCACA
>OU015746.1:71627504-71660364 GCA_907169655.1 Acomys percivali | reverse complement strand
TCTGTATATGTGTGTATGTTGTCTATGTGTGTGTTGTCTGTCTGTATGTGTGTGTATCATGAGTGTGCCGGTGGAGGAGACAAGAGGGCATCGGATCCCCTGGAACTAGACTTCCAGATAGTTGTGAGCAATCATGTGGGTGTTAGGAACCGAACCTGAGTCCTTCTGCTAGAGAAGAAACAAGTGCTCTTAACCACGGAGCCACCTTTCTAGCCTCCTATATTTATTTTAAGTGTGTGTGTGTAGGCACATGTGAGCGCAGATGCCCATGGAGACCAGAGGCATTGGACTACTTGCAGCTGGAGTTACAGGCAGTTTTGATCCACCTTAGGTGGGACCAAACTTGAGTGCACTGAAAGGATATTACCTACTCTTAATTACTAAGCCATCTCTCCAGCCCATCACCTCCCATTCATTTGTATAGCTTTTTAATTTTAATTTTTTTTTTTTTTTTTGAGACAGAATCTTACTTTCTAACTCTGGCTAGACTGGAACTCACTATGTAGTGTAGACAAGACTGGCCTTGAACTTGCAGAGTTCTGCCTGCTTCTGCCTCCCGAGTTCTAGGGTTACAGGTGTGTAGCACCATTTACTGCTTTTGTGTATCTGGTTTGCTGTTAAGGCCTTGTTTTTGCTTCTGCTTCTCTTCAAACAAGTATCAGGTGTAAGAGAAGCATGCCCACTAAGCGTATCTACAGAAACAGCCATGTGAACTGCAGGGAGTCATGAAGTCGGCCTAGCCGAGCTGCTTTGAGAGGCATGCGTCACAGGCGTCTCAGGTTAGAGTTCATGGCTCCTGGAGCACAATGTGCCTTTCAGTTCCTGAGAGACTGATGCACTTCCTCAGGCAATGAAACATCAGGCTGCTTTATGTTTCTCTGTATATTCTCTTAGTAGTCAAGGAAGCATGGAAGCTTTGGCAGGACAATTGGTCCGGACGTTAATCTTATGTACCTGGTACGGCTTACAAAACATCATTGTATCTTGGCAACTATAACCATATTGATCCTGGCAATTACCACTATATGCTGTTTCTAATGAAGGTACAAAAAGTCTGATTGCTCGCAATAAAGCTGTCATGGCCTCAGTATGCTGTGGCCCCTCCAACCAGCCTGATTTCATTCCTCGAGGCCATATCAAGTGACCTTAGCCTGTAAGTAAGTGCTGGTGCTTACAATGAACAAAAAGTGCAGAAAATGAAACAGAGTTCTGAAAGACATATCCACCCCAACAGACTCACAAATCATAGCTTTATAGAGCTCTTTTGAATGAGTGCAAGTATCGGAGAAAAGTTATAGATAAACAGCAAAACATCATTAAACTGATTGTCTATAATATCCATTCTTAGTAGAAATCAACTAAGGAGGTTTTTCTTTTTTTTAAAGATTTATTTATTTATTATGTATTCTGTCCACATGTGTGCCTGCATGCCCAAAGAGGGCATCAGGTCCCAATATAGATGGTTGTGAGCCACCATGGGGTTGCTGGGAGTTGAACTGAGGACCTCTGGAAGAGCAGACAGTGCTTTTAACCTCTGAGCCATCTCTCTAGCCCCCAAGTAAAGAAGTTTTAAGCCCTGCTTAAATAACAAATAAATACATTTAAAAAAAAAACAGTGTTGTTGAAGTTACTTATTTGAGAGATTTATAGGCAAAAATTCCTATCTTTTATGAGCTTTCCAATAGCTGTTCTCATTATGGGCATGATGGTATGTTGGTATGTTGGTAAAAGTAATAGCCATCCCTGTTGGGAATCGTTTGCTCCTTTGAACTCCCCGTCACAGCGTTCTCTGGAGGTCCCCCGATATTTCCTTCCTTCGTAAGCTACTATGAGGAAAGAAGAGGTCTGTCTGACCATGACTCTTACCTATGAGACCTGAGTTTCCTGTATCTTGTCCTCTTATATTACGAGCGATGAGAGAGGGGAGGCCAGAAGACTCCAGGCTCTTACTGATGTGACTCCCACAGGGCTGTGATACCTTGCGGCCTTGGTGAAACCTTCGTGCACTTTGCCTACCTGTGTTGGCTCTATCATCCTAAGAAACCCCTGAAGTATACATTGACCCTCACACATCAGGGGAGTCAGCCAGGTTCTAACGGTTCTGTTCTCAGCTCCCTTGTGGATGGAGCCTTTAAAAATCTCCCTTAAAGATCCCCTCTGGTCCTGTGCATGTGGTGGTGCACGCCTTTAATCCCAGCACTTGGGAGGCAGAGGCAGGTGGATCTCTGTAAATTCCAGGCCAGTCTGGTCTACAAAGAGAATCCAGGACATCCAGGGCTACACAGAGAAACCCTGTCTTGAAAAACAAAACAAAACAAAAACCAAACAAAAACATTCCCTTTCCCCTGAAGTTCATAATCTGTCAACCCGTATCACATTTGCTCTATCTAGATAAGAAACAGGCATGCTAGCACTCCAGGTGAGCTCCCCAGCTAGATAGGGATAGCGTCAGGGATGCCTGGGTTAGAAGAGCCGCATTGTCACTCTACACAGGCAACTTGGTGTGAGCGCCTGTCATCTAGAGACTGAAACACAGACAACGGCATTTAAGAGAACTAGGAAAGAGATCAGAATGCCTTTTCTCCTTAGCCTGCCTATGTCACAGCAACCTGAAGCCAGACCCAAAGCAATGGTACTCAAAGTACAATAGCACAACAGGATTGAGGAAGAATGTTATGTGAGCTAGAGAAAAGCCAGGTGTAGAGATTGGGTATTAAGAATACTCTGAGGGGGGCTGGAGAGATGGCTCAGGGGTTAAAAGCACACTGTCTGCTCTTTCTGACGCCCTCTTCTGGCATATAGGTGTACATGCAGGCAGAGCACTGAATATATAATAATAAATAAACCTTAAAAAAAAAACAAAACAAAAAGAATACTCTGAGGGGCCAGTGTCTCTAGGCTCCCATCTGCTGCTGCCTTTGCTCTAACAGCACTGCCCTAACATCTTGTCTAGCAATCTAGCCTTCAGGGTTCAGAAATGCTACCTGTGCTTTCCCTAGAGTTGGCCCTGGGCCATTGCAAGTCTGCAATAGGTCTCCCATACCCAGCTATCTCAAAGCCCTGTTTCTCTGAGCACCCAGCATTGTAGAGAACATTTTTTTTTTTTTTTGAGACAGGGTTTCTCTGTATTGCCTTGGCTGTCCTGGACTTGCTTTGTAGACCAGGCTGGCCTCGAACTCACAGAGATCTGCCTGCCTCTGCCTCCCTGAATTCTGTGATCACAGGCATGGGCCACTCGCCCGGCTTGGTGGAGAACATTCTTACCCATTCTTACCCAGACACAAAGCTCCTGACTACGTCCTAAAGAACACACACACATGCACACTCAGGCTTCCGGGCTGGCTCCTGGACTCACAACACAACTGGGCTCTGTTCTCGAGTGAAAGAGAGGTGCTGAAAGGAAGGGGAAAGAGAGAAACCAACCATGTCTTCCATCTGCAGGTGAGGAAGGTGGGAAGACGGGAAATTAGGGAAAGCCAGAGCAGGAAAAGGCAAACTTTGCTCGATGTACTCACCCTCCTTTGGGTTTCCAGCCCGGCACACTAGAACTGTGGCAATTGAGAATACTAGCATCTTTCTCGTCTCAGAGAGCTAGGCGTTAGAAAACGGGACAGCTACCAAAGCTGCCCACGGCTTCTGGGTTCTTGTCTTATGAATTCAAAGAGTGAAATTCATGGAATATGGAAGCTTATTATAGATTCATGAGCGAGAGGGGGAGGGAAGGGGATGAGGGAGGGGGAGCTGAAGGGGGAGGAAGACGAAGCAGAGAGAGGGCAGGCAGGGAGAGCAGGGCATTGACACGCTGCCAGTCTGGAACCTTTCTGAAGACAGAAATTTCTGTAAGGAAAGTGGACTGTGGCAAGCTGGTCAGTCCAGTTTGCCCAACCAGAGTGCCTTGCGCCTCATCTCAGCTTCGGTGACCCAGTTGTGGACAGCCTTGAGCCACAGGTATTCATCTGGGAGATACCACAGGACCAGGAGCCAACAGTTTTTGCTGGCATTCTGGGCTTCCAGCAAGGACATTCTTGGAGTCCTTGGGTCCTCGGGGGTCCTTGGAGGGCCTTGGGGTCCTGGTCCTACTTGACCAGTTTCTGTCTCCCCCTTCACATTACTAAAGAGATTCTAAGTACTCCTCCACAGCAGCGTCTGAAAAGGTCCTATTGCTTCCTCAGCTGGAGCTGGACAGGCTGCTCTCACTGTGGGTACCGAGGTCTCCTCACAGGTAATGTGACTCCACAAGACTTGGGAGCTCACTGTCCCCAGGCTTACGGAGGCTTTCTTTATATTATGATACCACGTTTCTGGATCCTGTTCTTTTCTGGCAAATGCTTTTTGTTTTAATACTAGGAACCAATCAGGGCTAGGGGCCCAAGGATAATTTAGCCAGTGTCAGCATGTGACACTCGGCCCCAGTGTTCTTTGGGAGCACACACAGAAATGTCCACAGCCTCTATTTGCATCTCTGGGTGTTAGGATTCTTGAACTCATCTTTTCCTCTCTCCACACTGTCCAGTGACGCTAAGAGCTACAGACTGACTTCATTATAGTCATTAGTTTTCTAGAAAAATTCTCAAAGTTTCATAAACAGCAGACCAGCTCCTTGCTTATTACACGTTATTGATTAGAAATACTCAGTCTAGCATTTTGTGTGCCTTCAACGCTTTAAAACTCTATGCCGAACCATTCCTTGGGCTATAAGTTCTTTCTTTCTTATTAGAAATGTAGTCCACTAGTGCCCATAAATCTGATGGCATTTAGAAACCTAGTTTAAAAATTCTAAGTCTACTTCAGAAATATATATATACATATATATATATGTTTTTTTTTTTTTTAGGTTTTTCACGACAGGGTTTCTCTGTGTAACTGCCCTAGCTGTCCTAGGCTTGCTTTGTAGACCAGGCCAGCCTTGAACTCACACAGATCTACCTGCCTCTGCCTCTGCCTCCTGAGTAATCCTACACCACCACACCTGGCTAGAAATCTTATTCTTAATGTGCAACTCCCCTACCTACTGTGTATATATACACACAATAGGCCTTCTTTATCTGTGAGCTCTGTCTGCATCTGTAGGTCTAAACAATCACAGGTTGAAAATATTTGGAAAAAAATTGTTTCTGAACAAAACATACAGACACATTTTAACGGTATTATTCCCCAAACAATATAACAACTATTTACATTGTCTCAAGTAAATAGAGGCAATCTAAAGTTTCTCTGGGTAGATTTATAGATTCTGTATAAATACTTCACCACAAGAGATTTGAGCATCAGTGCATTTGAGTATCTTGGAAAATATATGTTATACACATATAAATTCATTTAAAATAGATGGGTTTTGCTTACATGCTTGTCGATGCTAGAGTTCCAAGATCTGCAGTTGGTAAGTTGAGGAATCAAGGCAGTCCCTGTGATGGTTCTGGTCTAAGAAAATAAGAAAGTCATGTCTCAGGTTAGGAGCCAGGTGAAACTCACATTTTAATTTTATTCAGAACTTTAGTTGAGTGACTAATCTAGTCAGCTTAGGTAAGGCTATCTAAATGTCTTTGTTTACCCATTCCAATGTGAGTCTTTCTTAGAAACAAACACACAGATAAACTCAGGCTAGCTTTTGGCTAGGTACCTGGGCACATTGTGCTCAAGTCAAGCTTGCACACAAAGCCCTGTTATAGCCAATGAGAAAGTTAAAGTTCAAGAGAAAAGATACAGATTTTCAAGTCTGACAGGAAAAGAGCCTCTTTGCAATTGTGTCTTTCCTTTACTGCATCTAGCTGTGTGCACAGAACGCGGCTAAACTAAGGAAGTTACTGTTCACACAACATAGAAAAAAGTGCTGTGGGCAAAACCATCATATGTATCACAGTAGGTGCAAACAATGTGTTCTCTGATCATAAAGTGATCCAAGTTCTGCAACATGTGGGAAACTCCTGACAGATCCAAGAGTCAACTTTTCAAAGAAAGCCTTTCTTCTGATTCTTTCATTTAGAACAAGATTTTCACCCTAGTGGTAATATGTGACTAAAAATGGTGGTTGTGAGCTTCCATAATTGTTCTGGAAACTGAACCGGGTCCTCTATAAAAACACCAAGTACTCTTAACCAATGAGCCATCTCACCATTTCTAAACGAGTTGTTTCATTTACAACATGTTTGTCACCAAATGCACTGAGAGACGAGGTCTTTCCTAACATGAACTAATTTTCCAGCTACTTGGACAAAGACCCAGTGTCTCTTGGTGCAGTTCTGTTCTGGAACTAGCTTCTGAGAGACGGGATCAGTGCTGGGTAGTTTTATGTTAACTTGGCACAAGCTAAAGTCATTGAGGAGGGAGCCTCCATAAAGAAAATGCCTCAATAAAATGGAGCTGTAGGCTGGCCTGTAGGGCAATTTTTAAATTAGGGATTGATGAGGAAGGGCCCAGCCCATTGTGGGTGGGGCCATTCCTGGGCTGGTAGTCCTAGGTTCTTTAAGAAAACAGGGTAAGTTATGAGGAGCAAGCCAGTGAGCAGCACCCCTCCAATGGCCTCTGCATCAGCTTTTGGCTCCTGGTTCTTGCCCTGCTTGAGTTCCTGTCCTGGCGTGCTTTATTTATGAACTGTGTTGTGGAATTGTTAGCTGAATAAACTCTTTCTTCCCTGCATTGCTTTGGCCTCTGTGTTTCATCACACCAATAGAAGCTGTAACTAAGACAGCATGTATATGAGTTACTGTTCTTACTGATCTGAGAAAATCTCTGAAGGAAAATGGGTTGGTTTGGCTCACGGTCTGAGAGGCTTCAGGGCCTTCCATGGGGAAGGCATGGGGGAGGGGCTGAGGCATGTGGTGACACTACATCCAGAGGCTGGAAGCAAAAGGAGATGGAAACTGGTACCTCCACCTCTTTTCTCCTTCTCAGTCTGTCCAAGGTCCCAGCCTATATTCAGAGGAGTCTTCCCCTCTCACGTAAGCCCTTCTGGAACTGCCTTCTCAGACACAGGGGTGTATCTCCTAGGTGATTTTAAACACTGTTAAGTGGGCAAGGAAAACAAACCATTACAGTGTGAGGCTGCACAGACTTTAAGGTATTTTTGTTGTTGTTGTTGTTTGTTCCTTTTCTGTTTGTTTGTTTTCAAGACAGGGCTTCTCTGTGTAGCCTTGACTGTCCTGGATTCGCTTTGTAGAGCAGGCTGGCCCCAAACTCACAGCTATTTGCCTGCCTCTACATCCCAAGTGCTGGGATTAAAGGTGTGTGCCACCACCACCTAGCTGTTTGTTTGTTGAGACAGGGTTTATCTGTGTAGTCCTGGACTCGCTTTTCAGACCAGGCTGGCCTCGAACTCACAGATTTCCACCTGCCTCTGCCTCCCAAGTGCTGGGTTAAGGGCGTGTACCCCCACCACCCAGTCAGACTTTAAGTATTAATGGCACAACTTCTCCCACTCCAGACGCCACCACATACGAGATATCAGACTACACTTCTGTCTAACGTGGCTACAAATCAGAAGAGTTTCAGAACATTCTTTCTTCTCTGCATGTTTGATAACCATCTGGAATGGTTTACAGTAAAGAAAGCACAACCTGCTGGTCGTGGTGGCACACACCTTTAATCCCAGCACTAGGGAGGCACAAACTGAGGAAACTCTGGAGAGGGAGAACATAGGGAAGAAAGCAGGAACCATAGAGGTAAGCAGCACCAACAGAGTAGAGATGGAGGAAACAATCTCAGGTGTAGAAGATACACTAGAAGAAACTGATGCCTCCATCAAAGAAAATGATAAATCTAAAAGGAGATGAAATCTAAGAATAATAGGAATAGAAGAAAGAAGATTCCTGGCTCCAAGGCCCAGAAAATATTTTCAACAAAATTCACCCAGTCTAAAGAAATAAACATACAATAGGCCTACAGAATACCAAATAGATTGGGTCAGAAAAGAAATTTCTGCTCCCACATAATAATCAAAACACTAAATATACAGAACAAAGAAAAAATATTAAAAGTGGCATGAGGAAAAGGGCAAGTACCATACAACGGCATCAATTTCCACCAAAATACCAACATAATTCTTTACAGACCTTGAAAGAACAATTCTCAACTTCATATGGAAAAACAAAACAAAAACAGAATAGCTAAGACAACCCTGTATAATAAAAGATCTTCTGGAGCTATCCCCGTCCCTGATTTCAAGCTGTACTATAGAGAAACAGTAATAAAAACATCATGGGACTGGCACAGAAAGCAGACTGGTGGATCAATGGAATCAAATTGAAGACCCAGGAATAAACCTACACATCTATGGACACTTGATTTTTGACAAAAAAGCCAAAACCATACAGTGGAAAAAAGATAGCATCTTCACCAAATGGTGCTGATCTAACTGGATGTCTACATGTAGAAAAGTGCAAATAGATCCATTTCTATCACCCTGCACTTAACTAAAGTTCAAGTGTATCAAATACCTTAACACAAAACCAGAAACACTAAATCAATCTATTAGAAGAGAAAGTGGGGGAAAAGCCTTAAACTCATTGGCATAACAGACAACTTCCTGAACAGAACACCAACAGCTTAGGCTCTAAGATCAACAATATTTGGGACTCATGAAACTGAAAAGCTTCTTTAAGGCAAAGGACACCATCAATAAAACAAAATGACAGCCTACAGACTGGGAAAAGATCTTCACCAACCCTACATCTGACAGATGGCTACTATCCAATATATACAAAGAACTCAAGAAATTAAACTCCAACAAACCAAATAATCCCATTAAAAAATGAGATATAGAGCTAAACAGAGAATTCTCAAAAGAAGAATATCAAATGGCCGAGAAACACTTAAAGAAATGCTCAATGTCCTTAACCATCAAAGAAATGCAAATGAAAACGACTCTGAGATTCCATCTTAAATCTATCAAAATGGCTAAGATCAAAAACTCAAGTGACAGCACATGTTGCCAAGGATGTGGAAGAAAAGTGAACACTCCTCCGTTGCTGGTGGCAGTACAAACTTTTACAACCACTTTGGAAGTCAATCTGGTACCTTCTCAGAAAAATGGGAACAGCTCTACCTCAAGACCCAGCTATACCACTCCTGGGCATATACCCAAAAGATGTTCCACTATATAACAAGGACATTTGCTCAACTATGTTCATAGCAGAGTTATTCATAATAGCCAGAAGCTGGAAACAACCCAGATGTCTCTCAATTGATGAATGAATAAAGAGACTATGTATGGTACATCTACACAATGGAACGCTATTCAGGTATCAAAAACAAGGACATCATGAAAATCTGCAGGCAAATAGATGGAGCTGGAAGGTCATCCTGTGTGAGGTAACCCAGCCCCAGAAGCACATGCATGGTATATACTCACTTATAAGCAGATGTTAGCCATATAATAAAGGATAACGATATTACAATCCACAGACCTAAAGAAGCTAAGGGAGGATGCTTAATTTTCATTCAGAAGGGCAAATAGAATAGACACTAGAATTGATTAAAAACAGGAAACCGAAAGGGAGCCTACTATAGCTGTCCTCTGAAAGACTCCACCCAGCAGAGGATTGAAGCAGAAGCTCAGTCTCACAGCCAAACTTGGGGCCAAGCCCAAGGAATCTTATGGAAGAGTTGGGGGTATAGAAGGACCCTGAGGGGACAGGAGCTCCACAAGAAGACCAACAGAACCAACAAATCTTGCCCCAGGGGCACCTACAGAGACTTATGCACCAAACAAGGACCATGCATCAAGAGGACCTAGCCCCCTGTCCCCCCCTCAGGTGTAGCTGATAGACAGCTCAGTCTTCATATGAGTCCCCTATGAAGGGGAGCAGGGGCTGTCCCTTTCAAGGATTCTGTTGCCTGCACTTTGATCACTTCCCCCTGTTGGGGTGCCTTATCATGGCATAGAGGAAGAGAATGCAGCAGTCCTGATGAGACTTGATAGGCTGGGGTCAATTGACAGGGGAGAAGGGCTCCCCCTCTCTGAGGACTATGGGAGGGGAACTGGGGGGGGAAGCGGGAGGGACAGTGGGACCAAGAGGAGATGAGGGAGGGGGCTACAACTGGATGTAAAGTGAATAAATAAATAAAATAAACAAAAAATTAAATATCTTATAAATTTTATTATAAAATTAGCCTATAATTATTATGGAGGTGATATCTAACCCACTACCATAATCAAAAAAGACATAGACCTGTTGTATTTTAGAATATGCCTTATTTTACCTGGGGCTGGGCAGATATTATCCCTCTAAACTAACCTTATCACTTCCAAGCCCCCATCCCAGGCCGTCTGGTTTAATCATTTCTATCTGGGCTGCTTCCCTTCCATAATCCCCAAATACTTGCCTTCTGTTGTTCATCTGGGCCACTTTTTTCTGTGAGGAGCTCCGTTCCTCCTCCTGGCCTGAGTGGCTCTTTCCTAACCTGTAGCAAATCTGCTCTTTCTTTCTCCTCTGGTCCCTGTCTCCTACCCAAGATCCTCCTCTCTCCAAATCCCATGAACCTTCGCTCTGCCCTTTCCTCCTGCCCTGCCCTGCCCAGGTGTAGGGCTTTTATTCAGCCAATCAGGAGGCAAGGTTACATAGCAATGCTTGGGGCACTTGAGTGTCTGCTCTTAAAAGACAGCAAGCAGAGCTTGGGAAGAAACATAATTACTTAAACACAAAACATCAGACCATGCCATCACAAAAGTACAAACTGAGAATCTCTATTAAGTGTTTTTCTGCCTGGAGAGAAACATTTTGAACAGAGCCACCTCAAACGCTTTGTTTTGTTTTGTTTTTTGAGACAGGGTTCTCTGTGTAGCCCTGGCTGTCCTAGACTCGCTTTGTAGACCAGGCTGGCCTCGAACTCACAGCGATCCGCCTGCCTCTGCCTCCTGAGTGCTGGGATTAAAGGAGTGTGACACAATGCCCAGCTCTCAAACGCATTTTTTTTTTAATGTATTTATTCTTGTTACATCTCAATGGTTATCCCATCCCTTGTATCCTCCCATTCTTCAAAAGCATTTTTATAGGGAACCTTCAAAGTCAGCGAAAACAGAAGAACTATATCCTGGTTTGCAGCTTCAGGGGAAAGTAAAGCAAGCAAGCAGTTTTGCAGAAGCCAAAACCATGCAGTTCACTCAGGCATTTCAACCCTGAGATTCTAGAACAAAGTCGGGTGACTTCCTGCAGGACTTTTCCCGATGAGCATGGACAGGGAGAAAGGTCAGTTTCAGGTTAAACCAAAGCTGGCTATAGCTGGCACAAGACTAGGAACCTTTCCTCTGGTATACTTTTAGTGCCTGCACTTGGGAGGCAAAAGCAGGCATATATCTCTATGAGTTCAAGGCCAAATTGATCTATAGAGTGAGTTCCAGGACAACAACAAAATGAGTTTAATGTTTTACTAAAAAACAAAAAAGGGAGTCTGAGGAGGTGGTTAATTGGTTAAGAGAATACTGCTGCTCTTACAAAAGACTGTGGTTTGGTGCCTAGTATCCACATGGCTGGCCACAGCCTTCTCTACCGTCAGTTCCAGGGCAGGCTGTGCTCTTCTCTGGCCTCTGTACTCACCAAGCACAGACACAATAGGCATGTGTACATTCAGAGGAAACACTTATAATATGCACATAAAATAAAAATTTAAAAAAAATCTTTAGAACAAACAAACTGGGGTCTGAGGATGTAAGTTAGTTGGTAGAATGAATACTTTCTTAGCTGTTGGGGGTTGGTCTGATGCATTTGTATGCTAATTAATAAAAAGCCATCACATCTGGGCAGGGCAAATGAGATAGGCGTGGCTAAGGTTCCCCAGACTTGGAGAGAAAGGGAGAACCTTGGGAAGAGAGTCTGGAGGAGGAGAGAGGAGAAGAAAGAAGGCTACCATGGGTTAGGTGGAAAAGAAGCACGTGGCCAGCGTGGATGGAGGATCTGGCCCAGATGAAGAGCATTAGCAAATATATGGGATTATGAATGGGAGGTAGCTTGGTAGAAATTATTAGAAGCAGATGGCATGGGATTTGAGCAGATATCCCATATCTGCCCCACTATGGGAAGTAGCTTAGGGGATTGATATCTGCCCTGTCCCAGTTTAACTAATGCTATTTTAAAATATAACAGGTGCTTGTGTCTTGGTTGATTGCTAGCCGTAATAATAGTAATTATAGGCCTGATAATAAACAGTATTAGGCCATACTGGTAATTTAACACCACCGCCACCTGGCACTCTCAGAGCTCTGGCTTTGATATGCTGTCCTGCATACCCCTGTTAGAGTAGCGCATGCTGAACACCCTGGGGCTCAGGAGATAGAGTGGGAGTATCAGAAGTTCAAGGGCATTCTCAGGGACGTAGAGCTTGTGACTAGCCTGAGCTATTTGAGACCCTATCTCAAAAACCAAACCAAATTAAAACCAAAACCAAATGGGGATCCAGGCGTGCTGTTGCCCACCTGTCATCCCAGCTACCTGGGAAGCTGAGATAGGACCCTGAGTTGCAGGTTCAGCCTCGGCAACTTAAAGAGACCCTGACTCAACATAAATTTTAAAAAAGGTAGTAGCTCAGTAGTAGAGAACTTCCCTAGTATGTACAGGCTCTGTGTTTTATCCATAGCACTGCAAAAAAATAAAAATAAAATAAAATAAAATAAGGGACTGGAAGGACTCAAAAGTAAAAATAAATAAATAAATAAATAAATAAATAATAAAGTTCAAAGTCTCTTCTGAGACTCGTCCAATCTCTTCACTATAACCCCCTGTAAAATCAAAGTCGAGAAGCAGAGTATATACTTCCAACAAGCAATGGGACAGAAAATACATTACCATCTCAAAAGGGTGGCATGGGATCCTAGTGAGGAAATACTGGACCAAAGTGAGACGGAAAACTGGCTGCTCAAACTCCAAATACTGTATCTTCCTGTCTGATGACAAAGCACACTTTAAATTCCCAGCTCCTTCCAGCACTGTTGACGGCAGCACACTTCTCTCTCTTGGGCTGCCTCCACTGTGTGTTCGCAGCTCTCCTCGGCAGGTATCCCACAACTCGGGCATCTCCAACATCATGGGGTCGCCAAGGCAATCCAGGCTTCACTTTCACAGCTTCACAGGATGGCCTCTCTGAACCTCCATGCAGAGACGTCCCTGTGCACATCTGGCCTCAGCAGACTTTCTTAGCCATAAAGGGAGTTTCCATAATCCTTTCCCTGTATCCTTGACTCTAAAGCTAGAGCCAAATGACCAGAGCTGCCAAGTTCTGTTGCTTGCTGGGACTGACTGCAACTTGGCCCCCTTCTTCAATTATATTTTCATCAACTGTTTTTCAATGGTTTGCCTCACTGTTTAAGCTTTTCTTTGATTCCTTTTCATAAGTTGGAAGCTTAGCTGAGGGCAGGAAGTCTTGCCTTGAGGTCACTGCTCCCTTTATTCCATTTAGCGTCAGGCTTTTTCTTTAAACTTTTATCTCCTTGACCACTGGACTGAGCTCCCTTACAGTTCCTGGTGCTCCTTTTCTCCTCAAACTGTACATTTTATATTTTTCTGTATTCAGCTTGCTGCTTTTCGTTATAGACATGTATAACAGTAACCACTAATAACCGTGAGACACAGTCAACACTAGGCAGACTTGAAATGTCTTCTGGCCACATCACCAATCCAAAACTCTTCAATATTTATTTATTTATTTGTTTATTTTTGGACAAGAGCAAAAAGCAGCCACATTCTTTGCCAAGAAAACACAATGATGATCTCTAGGCCTCTTAATATTCTTTCCCTCTGAAACTTCTTGAGCTAGGCGCCACAGTTCAAATCACCCTCAGCGCTGTCTTCCATGCTCCTGTTAGTATGGCCCATTAAGCCCAACCTAAAATGTCCAGCTGCTTTTCTAAAGCAAAGTTCTAAAGTCCACATTCCACCTCCAAGCATCGCGGTCAGGCCTGGAACAGCTGTGAAGAGACGACACAACCACAGCAACTATCATAAAAGAAAGCATTGGATTGGGGCTGATTTACAGTTTCATAGATTTGACCATTATCAGCATGGTGGCATGCAGGTAGACATGGTGCTAGAGAAGCTGAGAATTCTACGTCCGTATCCTCAGGCAGCAGATAGAAAGAGACACTACCAGGCTCCGTTTCTCTCCCGCACCGCTGAGAGCTACGGGAAGTACGCTCAAGTGGGAGCAGCATTGGCATCCGGACAGAAACAGATGAAACTGAGTCTTGGGTTCTGCTTTCCTCAGGAACAGCAGGAGTGCGTGGAACGAAGTCCGTACAATGAGACTGATCTTTTCAGGGATGTGGAAAAGAGTTTTCCACCATGTTATAGTTAGTTTTTTGTTTTTTGTTTTTGTTTTTAAGTCTTGGCTGTCCTGGACTTGCTTTGTAGACCAGGATGGCCTCAAACTCACAGAGATTCACCTGCCTCTGCCTCCGGAGTGCTGGGATTAAAGGCGTGCACCACCATGCCGGACACAGTTAGCTCTTTTTAATGAGACTGTCGGAGTTCCAAATCCTCCGGGGTATGGGGTAAATCCTTCAGGGAATAGGGGAGCTTCTTTTCTCAGAATAAATAAGGAATGTCAGACAATAGTTGATGAAACAGATTGTGGTTTCCGCTTAATTTCATGCGAAACAGGGATTTATAAACTTTCGACAGCAAGAAGGGTTTTGAGGATGAATGTGTCTCATTGGCTGGGACTAGGATGTTGACAATGCTGTATTTGCGTGGGGAAGCATAACAGAAGACAAGCTCATGTGAGTGACCACCTGTAACCTTGGGGCTGGCAGAGAAAACAGAGAGAGAGCTTTGTCCCACATCTTCCATTCCCAGGTTGCGATTTTAAGTCTCAAATGTGAGATTTCCAGGGTTTGAACATGTTTCATCTCAGCAGTTCCATGCCAGTTCCCCAGAGGTATGGTCCACTAACCCACAACACCGGGCCTGGCTTGAGCATTTGCAAATCTCAAAGCACAGCCCGCCCCCTCTCCCCGCTCCCACATTCTCATTCAAACCAGCATATCTACATTTTCTTTCTTTCTTTCTTTCTTTTCACTATTGCATCCTGATATGATTTTGTCTCTTTCTTTCCCTGTCTTTGGCCATGAATACCGGCATTATCTCATTTAGATGCCGTAGTTCGATCTTACAGCAATGTCAGTATCCACAGTGTGCCATAGTCATAGTGTGCGTCAGTTTCAACACAGAGCAAATCAGCAAGGATTCCAGAAACATTTGGCTGCTCTCCCAGCAGAATCTATCCTTGCCCATATGCAGGTATTATTTATGACAGGCACATTGTTCTACTGTCATTTCTAGCTTCCATCTCATCTCACAGGCTTGTACTGGGCCTGATTTCCAGTGTGTTCTGGGATCCATTTCTTTCCTGGGGTAAGGACATATTTTAGATCCAAAAGTGTTGGGGCTCTTATATCAAAGCCAGATGAATAGGGTTCACATCTTAGTTTGAGTTTGCCATAGGCCTTCCTACAAACTTGCTTGCTGTGAGGTGAGGGGCAGGGCTTACTGGGTGAATGCAGATCTATAGTGCAAGCCAACTGCTCTAATTCCACCAGGGATATGTTGCGTTGTTGCGTTCTTCCGTTCTGCCTAACCCTTCTGTGGTGGCTTGAATGGGTATGACCCCCATAGACCTGTTTTCAAATCTCAAGCACAGGGAGTGGCACTACTAGAAGGTGTGGCCTTGTTAGAGGAAGTGTCATTCCATGGAGGTGGCTTTGAGATCTCCTATGCTCAGTTTCTGCCCAGTGTGGAATCTAGTCTCCTCCTGGCTGCCCGCAGAAGACAGTCTCCTACTGGCTGCCTATGGATCAAGATGTAGAACTCTTGGTTCCTTTAGCATCATGTCTGCCTGCAAGCTGCCATGCTTCCCACCAGGATGATAATGGGCTAAGTCTCTGAAGCTGTAAACCAGCCTTTATAAGAGTTGCCTTGGTCATGATGTCTCTTCATAGCAACAGAAACCCTAACATAAGACACCTCCCCAAACCCAGACACGAACTCTTCTGAAAGCACACATGCTCTACTGTGATGAACAACTTTAGTTTTCTAAGCAATGTTCTTATGAACAAGCTTCATATAGCAGCCCTTTAATAGTTCAGCTTCAGCCAGGCATGGGGGCCTACACCTTTGATCCCAGCACCAAGGAGGCAGAGGCAGAGGCGAGGCAGGGAGATTGTCTGTGTGTTCGAGGCCAGCCTGGTCTACAAAGCAAGTTCTAGGACAGCCAGGACTGTTACAGAGAGAAACCCTGTCTCGAAAAAAATAATAAAATAATAAAATAGTTGAGTTTTCTAGTGACCTTCTGCCGGGCCACATGACTGTGCCACTGGGTGCTGATCATGGGTTAGGGAAAACCAACCATAAAAGCCTTTGTCACTAGGTGATTCTCCCACCATTGCCAGTAAAGCAACACCCAGTTCAGCTCTGTGGGTCCACCTGTTCTTGCAAACTCAATTAGAGTCTTTTATCCACTGGTGTTGATGTAGTGGCAGCCCACAGGATACATCATTCACCCAGAATGGCCAAACGTAAACCAAGAAGCCTCTTATCTGCCTATTGGGAGCCATGTTTAGGGCTTTGTTACCATTCTAGGAGTTCAAGGGTAGGTCCAAAGTCAGCTGTAGGAGAGGAGGGGCTCCTTGCTTGTGCTTGTGGCAGGTTCCTCCTTGCATTCCCTTGGCAGCTTATTCCCATACAAGTTCTGTTTGATTAGGAAACTCTTCAGAGCTAGGCATAGTGCAGCGCACCTGTAATTTCAGCACTTCAGCACTTGGGAGGCAGAGGCAGAGGCAGAGGCAGAGGCAGAGGCAGAGGCAGAGGCAGAGGCAGAGGCAGAGGCAGAGGCAGAGGCAGGCCGATCTCTGTGAGTTCAAGGCCAGCCTGTCTACAAAGTGAGTCCAGGATAGTCAGGGCTACACATAGCAACCCTGTTTTGAACCTCCCCGAACCCCTTTCCCCTCTAAAAAAGAAACCCTCTAAACACTGCCTTCTGCCGTTGACCAGCATTGGCAGAATTCTGAAACTTGAGGAATCTTTTTTTTTTTTTTTTTTTTACACAATCACAATTCTGCTCTCCTGAGCAACGACATCATTGGTTATTTTACTTAAAGAAACCATAGCATCAGCACTACACAAGCCCCCTCATTACAAAAAGCCCCCAATAGTTTCCCTTCCTCCTTGCTCCTTTTCTTTGGGTCAATCACCCCCACCCTCCAACCTTATTTTGCACTACAGGTACAATCAGCAAGCCAAAAACAAATGTCTAGCTAGGCAAGTCAGGTGGACATGAGCACATACACAGCTGGTAGCAAATGGGGTTACATAGGTATGCAAGGTGAGAGACAGGTTAACTGTTTTGTGGATATACGTCCATTCATCAAATAGCACCCCTCTGTCACAGTACTTTTTAAAAATTGCAGACAGGAACGTGCTCACTGTACCAAGCAACCTATCCTGATATGTACCTATTATTTCCTGATACCATCTGTCCAAGAACCATTTTTTAAGTCAATTGACCAGATGCAACTTCCCCCATTTTTCAAGTCTCTTGTTGATCAGACCTAGCCCCCGCATAACAGTTACGCAAGCAGGAGCCATCATTCTCTACAAATGTCACAGGCTTACTCAGTGACTGTAGCTGTTTCTCTAGCGACATGATTATGTGTCCCAAAATACCCAGGGTTAATGGTCACATCTGGAGGATCAGTAGAAACAGAGAGAGGAAAGGAGGGTTTTACCCCCTCAATAGAGTATTGGGAAAAACATAGGATCATCTCCGGGGCTTTCAGCTGGAGTGGTCTTGGCCCCACCTGTGACCGACAAAGTGAAATTAAATATTGCTATGAGTATAAACAGCCTAGCAAAAGCAAGGGGGGCTTGTTGACACTGATCTAGGCAACAAGCACAGAGGCCCCCAAAATTGACCACAGGTCCTTGTGAAGTGGGAAGGGGTTTCCATGGGCTTTGCTATAGTAAAGTCCCATCAGTAAAGCACTCATATGCCATTCCCTGCATTACTGCATGGCCACTAGCACCTTCCTTGTCAGGATGCTCCTATGTTATGATCCAAGACATGACTATTTAAGATATTTCATGCCCTTCAGTCATTGAAGCTGTCTAAACCAGTGCCTGGAAGAAACATATGAATCATCTCTCATGGCATGTTCTACGTGAGAGCATTTGAGAGTCTCCCGGCCTCCCATGCCAGTGGTCCCCACTGAAAGGTACTCACAGTCTTTTGTCATAATGTGCAGTCTATCTATTGCAAGTTACAGATCACTTCAAAGCCCTAGGTGAGTGGGGCTCATAGACACAAAGGCACCAAGAAGGATGCCACTTTCAGCGATTCAGACTTGACTTGGTGTCCACTACAAGATGGCGTCCTTTTGCACAGTCTCACCTAGGAGTGGGCACTATATCCAGATATGAAATATAAAATTTCAAAAATTCAACGTACCAACAAATTTAGCTTTTTCTTTGGTCTGAGAGATAGGTAGCAATAGTAGCTTATACTTAGCACTTTGAGGAATATCCATCATGGCGCCTGCCTACATTTATTTCTTAAGAATTTCCCTATTGGGACAAGCCTTTGTGCCCTTGCTGAATGTGTCACCTGCCTTCACTTAGTCACCTGGGCCCCCACTGTCTTAGCTTGCTCTTTACTTTCCCTTCTTATAGAATGTCAGCAGTGCGATGCAAGTACAAAGTTCCTGCTGATTAAATTGTAACCATCATTGGGTGAATTCAGATCACCCTGTAGCCACAAGGTAAGCATGAATTTGGATTCTTTCCATATCTAAGGAAACTACAGCTGGCTCTATGCTAAGAGTAACAAAGAGAAGGAACTATTAGTATTGTTTTTTAAAATTATCTGTTTTACCAGTAGGCATTGCTAGCAATCAATCAAGACACTGACACTTGTTATATTTTAAAATAGCCTTAGTTAACCTGGGGCAAGGCAGATATCAATCCTCTAAACTACTTTCCATAGTAGGGCCTCAGGCATGGGATCCCTGTCTCAATCCCATGCCATCTGCTTCTAATAACTTCTATCAAGCTACCTCCCATCCATAATCCCAAATGCTTGCTCATGTTCTTTATCTGGGCCGGATTCTCCATCCACGCCACTGGCCATGTGCTTCTCTTCCATCTAACCCTTGGCAGCCTTCCTCTCTTCACTTCAGGTCTCTCTCCTTCTCTTGTGGTGGTCTTTCTTCTTCCCAGAATCCTCTTTCTCCTAGCCCCGCCTATCTCCTTTGCCCTGCCCAAGTGGGATGGCTTTTTATTAAGCAAAAGTTTGAGTCAGAGACAGCAAGCAGTAATTAGCATCAAAATACATCAGACCATTCTTCAACATATTAGGAAGAGCTAAGACTATGTACCAGCCTGCTGGAACCTGCTGTGCTTTCTGGATGGCCAAACCCACATTTGGGAGGGACGAGGTTCAGATTACTGTGACATTATTTCAACTTCCGTGGTCTCCTGTTAGTCTGATTGTTAGCTTTAATGGTCAACTTGGCATAACCCTGAATTACCTATGAAGAATGTCTCAATGAGCTACTGTCTATATCGGGCTGCTCTGTGGGAGATAATGTTTCAATTTAGTTTATTGATACAGAAACACACAGACCATTGTGGTGGCGATATTCCCTAGGTAGGTAGTCTTGAACTGTACAAGGGTGGAGAAACCAAGTGGAATGCAGCAAGCAAGCAAGTAAGCAGGCATGTGTGTTGATACCGGGCTGCTTCTCTGAGGAGGTGCAGAGTAGGGTCTCTGGGGCTGGATGTGGATGCCCTTCTAGTTCGCTTCATCTCTTGGGTCGCCAGGGCTGATGGCTCAGGCAACTGATCAAGACTGAAAGAAGAAAGAGGAAAGGGGGCCGGGCGGTGGTGGCGCACGCCTTTAATCCCAGCACTCGGGAGGCAGAGGCAGGTGGATTGCTGTGAGTTCAAGGCCAGCCTGGTCTACAAAGCAAGTCCAGGACAGCCAAGGCTACACAAAGAGACCCTGTCTCGAAAAACCAAAAAAAAAAAAAAAAAAAAGAAAGAGGAAAGGGAGCCCAGGGTTTCTTTTCTAGGAACTAGCTGTACTGTGGCAGAGGAGGAAATCTTAAACTGACCACAATTTTCCTATAGCTGACTGACTAGAGACTGCAGGGGGTTTGTAAAAGGAGGCTCTTTGATCTGTAGTAAGCTAATGTAAACTTAGAAGGCTGATGGTAAAGCCCTGAGTCTGCTAACTTATTTGCAAATTTACATGGAAATAAGAGAGAGATAGAAAATAAACCACACACACACATACATTCAAGAGAAAAGGTGGATGAAGTTAGGCATCTTAACTTCAATTGAATTTAAGCTTCCCAATTTCAATGCCGTTTATTGTTGGTCACCGTACTTATACTTCTGAGAAAGGAAAGGAGAATTACCTCATAGTCAAAAAAGGGCAATTAATCATGAAAATAGATGGATTCTAAAATACAACCGGCTATATGTTTTTTTTAAAAAAGAGTTATTTATTATTATGTATACAGTGTTCTGTCTGCATGTACACCTGCAGGCCAGAAGAGGGCATCAGATCTCATTATAGATGGTTGTGAGCCACCATGTGGATGCTGGGAATTAAACTCAGAACCTTTGGAAGAGCAGGTGGTGCTCTTAACCACTGAGCCATCTCTCCAGACCCAGGCTATATGTTTTAATGCTAAACATTTCTTATTTAGGTATCCATTACATAAATTCACAGTGAGTTCAGAGTGACAAAGGTTGACAAGGCCTACAAGAATATCTTGGACTCGTTTTATAGACCAGGCTGGCCTTAGACTCACAGTGATCCACCTGCCTCTGCCTCCCTGGGTGCTGGGATTAAAGGCGTGAGCCACCATTCCTGGCTCTAATGCCAGATTTTAGAGAGATGCAGCACTGCACAAATGACAGGGTAGTCAGAGGTTGGAAGCATTCTGGGATGCATCCCAGTACAGACCTCGCAAAATACTGGATCCCTTCTAGAGACCTCTCATGACTACTGAACATCCCCAAATCAATGGCTCTTGACAGCATGTCAGAAACTGGAAGCAGTTCTGGGGTTGCATCACAGTACAGACCTTGCAAAATACTGAATCACCTCCTAGAAAGCCCACATGCCTAGTGTGCTCCTTTAATAGGTTGGCTGTTGACACATGTGCTTATTCATTCTTTCTTTTCTTGAGTGTGGATGTCTATGGAGATTTGAAGCTCCTGCCTTGACTTCCAGAAAGTGGTAGACTGTAACCCAGAACAACGAACTGAAACAAGGCCCTAAGTTGGTTTTTGTCATCACACCAACAGAAAGGAAACTAAGTGTACTGGTTGGTTAGTTTTTGTTTTGTTTTGTTGTTTTGTTTGGTCAACTTGTCACAAGTCAGAGTCATCTGGGAAGAGGGAACTTCAATTGAGAAAAACGCCTCTACCAGATTGGCCTGTAGGCAAGTCTGTGGGGGCATTTTCTTGATTAATGGTTGATAGAGGAGGGCGTAGACCACTATGGGTGGTGTGAGCCTTGGGTAGGCTTGGGTAAGAAACCAGGCTAAAGGGTTGAGAGGTGCCTCCGTGGTTAAAAGTATAAGCTGCTCTTAAAGAGGAGGCAAGGTTGGTTCCTAGAGCTTATTCAGGGATTTCAGTGCTGCCTGTGTCTTTCCCCAATGTCAGGACTTACTGAGTAACAGTAAGTTCAGAAGGTTCAGCAGACTCAAGGGCAGCGATTTTTCAGATAAGCCCACTAGAGTCCTTGTTGAGAGTAAAGAGGTAGAGTACAGCTTGAGGCAAATTACAGAACTGGGTTGGAGCAGGAACAGCAGACTCAAGTCCAGATGATGTGTAAGAGGACAGGTAGATGTCAACTGAGTAGGTCATGTCAACACTGAGGTGACTGTGGTGAGCTCCAGTGACAGTCAGAAGTTTTCTGCCTGTAGATCTTTGATGTATACACCTGGTGTAAGATAGCAGGTAGGTTAGAAAAAAAAAAGATAGCAGGTTGGTGTAGGGTGCTGTCATGACAGTGCCAGGTGTCCATCATATCATGGGGTACAGATGAAGGAATTACAACTTTCCCCCCACTTTGGTATGTCTGATAAATTCATGGTTTACTCTGCCCATGTGCCCCTATATTCTCAATTCCCTCTGACAAATACCCTTTGTCAGGGTGGTACCTTTTCTAAGCCAGCAGTGAGTAATTTATTAGTCTGTGCTTCAAGGATGGGGCTGAACAGATGGTGATGGTGTGGATCTACCTGTGGGGATGGAGTCATCGCTTACTCCTCTCCGGGCAGAACACAGACTGGAAAGCCACTGTTTCACACAACATAAAGTAGCTTGATATTAACACATATTAAATGCTGAAGAAATAACTCAGATGGCTTAGTTCTCCCTTCTCCTGTCAACAGTATAAACAGTCTTGTTGAGTTTCTCAAAAGTACAGAGGCTTCTGCCACAGGACAGCCACCCAGGTAAATGTTTAAGACTGGGTATGATCCCAATCTCCAAAGCTGCTATTGAATTTGGGTGAGAGTCAGGCAACACAGAAAAATAAAATAAAATAAATAACCTATGTTTAGACAGAAAGTCTTTGAAAACCCTTAAACTGTATTGTTTTATACTTAGCATATGAAGCAAATTATCATGTCATATCCATGGAACTTAGCATTTTTCAACACACGAACCAAGGCGGTCTTAGTTAGGTGTTCTAGTTTTGTGATAAAACACCATGCCCAAAAGCAACTTAGGAAGGAAAGTGTTTACTTCAGCTTACACCTCTCAGGTCATACCCCGTCAGTAACGGAAGCCAGGGCAGGAACTGAGGCAGAAGGCATGGATGGATGCAGCTTACTTAGCTTGCTGTGTCTAGCTCAGCCTGCTTTCTCATATACCCCAGGCCTACCTGCCCAGGGATTGATGGAGACCTTACACATCTATCATTAATCAAGAAAACACCCTACAGACTTTGCCTATAAGCCAATCTGATGGAGGCATTTTCCCAGTTAAGATTCCCCCTCTCCAGTGTTGTGGGGTCCGCTTAAATTCAATACAACTCAAACACCAGGTCAATGCAGATGACAATAATTTAGTGCAGTCAAGCCTCTACTGATCAGTCAGGGCCACAGAACAGACTTAGGAGCTGAACTGTGACCCTGAAGGGATGTTGTACAGCATATTTAAAGGCTGAAACTATAAAGCGAAGGGGAAACTATAAAGCGAAGGGGAGCGGGGCAGGCTGTAGCATTGTCAAATCATATTTTGACCTAAGGTGTTGAGCAAGAGAGTTTCCATCAGTCAGGAAAGGAGTAGGTTCCTGGGCCTGGGAACATGAACTTAGTTTGGCCCTGTCAGCAAGATGGAGAAGTTGTCCCTGTGATGGCTGGACTCAGACAACTGTCTCCTTACAACAGAAGCTGTTCAGCTATTGGGATGGGCCCAGCTCCCCTAGGGCTTGGGACCTTGAATTTAGTTTCTTCCTATGATTAAATGGAGTCTGAAAACGAAATGGTAGTACTTAGATTAAGTTTCTTTTGGTTGTTCCCAACACCTGAAAGGTCTAGGTTTGTGTTGAGGGGAGGAGAGGGGAGAGTAAGGGAGGGGAGGGGAGAGGAGCGGAGGGGAGGGGAGGGGAGAGGAGGGGCAGGTACAAAGGCCCTGATTCATGAGCTACCTTCCAAGTAAGAGATGCCACATCAGCCAGACGGTCCTGAGGCATCAAATGGTTCCAGAAATTCCTTGTCTTGTGTTTATTTCTCCATTTCTCTGCCTTTAAACGGGCCCCTAGACTCGAGAAACCACAACCCTCCAGCTGGTTCCCAGCACCAGCGGTTTCTGACTCAGGTCTGACTTCTGCAGCAGGAAACAGAAGCAGCCACCGGAAAACCCCACAGCTTCCTGCTGCAGCCTCACCCCCAGGTCTTTTTTTTTAAAATCTGGGGGTGCAACCACACCCAGGACCTTTCCTAGGACTTTTATCTGTGTGCTAATGAAGGATTCAAATAGGAACTGAGCCACGTGTCCAAGCCTTTTTGTTTTGTGTACCTTACGTAGTTACTGTTTTGAGAATTAGCGGGCAGAAAACACAGAGCTGGGATCCAGACCACACCAAATTCTAAGCACCTTGAGGGGAGGTGGTAGGAGGAAGCGGAAGTGTTTTATTGTTGTTACTATTGTTGTTTGAGTCTCACTCTGTGACCCTCCTGCTCAGCCTTCTGGTGCTGGGACTATAGGTGTCAGCCACCATGCCTGGCCATCCCCTTCTCTCCCCTCCCCTGCCTTCCTCCTCTTCCTCCTCCTCCCTGCCTCTCTGTTTTGAAGCAGGGCCTCTTCTATCCTATGCTGGCTCAAAACTCAATTTTTAGCCACGACTGGCCTTGAACTCCTGATTTTCCTGGCTTTCTCCATGTGCTGGGGTTGAAGGCATCTGCCACCATTCCTAGTTTATCTGCTATTTTACTGTAAATTTTCATTTTATCAGGTGACTATATGCATGCAAATTTAAAAAAATAGAAACCATCTTAAGGCATGTAATGGGAATGGCAGTATTCTCTCCCAAACTTTTGGTCTCGGGATAATTCTTTCAGCTGCTTCTGATAATATCTGTTCTCACGTTTCTAGGTAATATTCTTTTTTTTTTTAAATTTATTTATTATTATGTATACACTGCTATGTCTGCATGTATGTCTGCAGGCCAGAAGGTGGCATCATATCACATTACATTACATATTACATATCGTGAACCACCATGTGGTTACTGGGAATTGAACTCAGGACCTCTGGAAGGGCAGTCAGTGCCCTTAACCTCTGAGCCATCACTCCAGCCCTCTAGGTAATATTCTTATGTTCCTTTTGGGCGAAGTGTAGCACACGTATGCATTCATTTATGTGCTTGCAGGTGCAACGTGACCAGGTGTTCATGTCTATGGAAGACAGAGGTTGATGACAGGTGTCATCTTTGGTCACTACCCACTTGATTTTTGTTTTTTAAAAGACAGAGTCTCTGACTGGCCTTTAGGACAGCTCACTGATTTGGCAGACAGGCTGGGCAGCTGGATCTACCTGCCTCTTCCTTCCCAGAGCTGGGGTTACAGGTGCAGAGCTAGGGTTATGGGCACAGAGCTATGGTTACAGGTGCAGAACTGATGTTATGATGGGTGCATGCTGCTCTACTAGGCTTCTTATATAGGATTCTGGGGATCCAAACTGGCTCTTTTTCTTGTGTTGTGAGTACTTCACAGCCTGAGCCATCTCTAAGGCCACTTGCATTTTTTTTTTTTCAGTTAAAGGTTTTATTCAAGTTGATAATTTAGCTCTATTTCACCCTGTACCATAAACACACACATACACACACACACACACACACACACACACACACACACACACACACACTTCCTCCCACTATAATTGTTTTATAGTTTCTGGTTTATTATGTAACAGTGACTTAATAATCACTATATAACTGTAATATAGAGCTGAGTCATGTCGTATATGCTATGATTATATTTGTTGACTTTTGTTTTCTCATGGGTTTGTAATTACTTTTCTTTTTCATATACTTCTTTTCTTCTTGATTATTGAGACAGAGTCTTTCCATGTAGCCTGAGGTGGTTTCAGACTTGAGAGCCTCCTGCCCATGTGTCCTAAGCACGGACACTACAGGAGTGTGGCACCACATCCAGCTTCTTCACCTTTCTACACACTGGCCGGTCATCCTACTCTTCTTAAAGTGGCCATGGCAAGTGTGGAGCTCTTTGGTGAGAGTACATCTCAGGCTATATGTCGCAAGCTCAGCTATTTCCTGTGTAATCTTTTCCATCCTCTGAAACCAAGAACCCAAGGAAAACATAGGCCTAAGTATTACAGAAGTTTTTTTCCACATGTATCTTTACAAGTACGGTTTTCCCTCTCTCAGTAATTAGGGAGCTCAGAGTCAAGGTGGAGGCGGCCAGTGAGATCCAGAGCACTGAAAGCTGAGAAGACACAACAAAAAAAATGACAAACAGGAAGTCCCTTCTGTAGGACGTGGGAAACACTTCCTGTGAACCCAAGACTGGGTGTTGGGTGGTTTCAGGCAGCCAACTGCACCCTCTGACTCACTGTGACCCATCTGAACATTTTGTGTGGAAATACAAACTTCAAGGACAGACTACTCTATACAGACAGAATGGGTGGGAAGGCCACCAAGGCACATAGACTGTTGTTTGAACAATTGCATGTACACAGTTTTCAGAGGTTATTAATTACTTGATTTCCCATAATTCTCCATGAGCTCCCACCTTGTAGAAGCTTCTTTGTATCTCTGCCTAGCTTTGTTAGTTTTCCTGGAGTATCTGATTATCCTTGAATATTGACTCTTGTTTCTTTAGTACTGGAGACTGAGTTTAGGACCTCACCCGTCCTGCACCTTGCCTTGCCATGCTCTGAGCTGTGTTCCCCAACTACAAACTTATAATAGATATTAAAAAATATAACATATGAAGAAAAGAAACTGAATGGCTTCTTTGCCACCAATGGAATAAACCAAATTGAGCCAAATTAAAAAGTAAAAGGCAACATCCTTTTGGCACTCTAGGTGAGAGAAGCATGGGAGAATGGGGAAATAGAAGGATCCAGAGGGTCCTAGAAACCTACAAGAAGAACACTATGATGGGCAGATCTGGGCCCAGGGGTCCTGCTCAAACTACTGCAGCAACCAAGGACAATGCGTGCAGTAAACATTGAACCCTTACCCAGATCTAGCCAATGGACAGGACATTCTCCACAGTTGAGTGGAGAGTGGGGTATGACTTTCACACGAACTCTGGTGCCCTGTATTTGACCACGTCCCCTGGATGGGGAGGCCTGGTGGCACTCAGAGGAAGGATAACAGGCTATCAAGAAGAGACTTGATACCCTATGAGCATATACAGGGGGAGGAGGTCCCCCTCAGTCACAGTCATAGGGGAAGGGAACAGGGTGAAAGCAGGAGGGAGGGAGGAACAGGAGGATACAAGGGATGGGATAACAATTGAGATGTAATCTGAATAAATTAATTAAATTTAAAAAAAAAGAAAGAAAAAGTAAAAGGCAGGTTTATTCAGGCATTAGTGGCTCCCTGTTAGTTCATGGCCTCATGGTAGGAGGTCCATGAAGCCAAGTAATTGGGCTGGGTTAGGGGCTTTTTGTAGAGTAGGGTTAGGAGGCAGTGGCATGTTTGATAAGGTATTGTCTGGGTTTGGCGGTCCAGTAGGTGTGTCCTGAGTCCACTGGTCACTTTGGATCTGGAACTAAGTGTCCACTTTGTCCAGTGTTTTTGCACAGGCTTTTGTGAGCCCTGGCTTCTGGCAGGAATCTCTGTCCTGCTTGTGGGCTTCTGGCTGGAGTGGAGGCTAGGGATCTCTTTGTCCAGAAACCCCCAGCCTAACATCACAGTCTCCTTGGGTATAGGGGCATCAACTCAAGTCTGACTGCTTCCAGCTACGTTGGGAGTAGAAGGGAGGGACTGTCATGTCGGGAGTAGGTAGGGTTGTCGGCACAGAGATATAGGGGTGTAGGAGCATTTGGTGAGTGGCCAGTCTGGAAACCTCAAGGGTGTGTTCCTGTAGGAAGTGGAAGAGGCAAGGTGGCTAGGAGAAAAAAATAGACAGATTATTACCACCAGCCCTGTGAATGGGGCTAACCACAGGAAGAGTGGAACAGAGATGTGCCCTGGCTGTATTAGTGAAGTTCTTCAGCCAGTCTGTGGAGCGGTTAGTTTCTTCCAGGACAGACGCTTTCCTACAGCAGCAGCACTCTTCCCTCAAGAACATGCAGGTGTCTCCCTTGTCTACTGTGAGGAAGTCTAATGCTCTCCAGTCCTTAATGATCACCTGGAACACCAGGACACCAAAGTGACCTGACACTGGAGGGAGGCCAAAGACGTCGCCGAGTTATCAATGGCCCTTTGGCGGCCCTCAGACACCCCTTCGATCCTAACCACCCAGTATCCCATGCCGCCTGCACTTAAGCCGGCTGCTATTGTTGAGGCTAGCTCAGCGATACCTGTCAGTGCTGCTGTTGGGACCACCCTGCATATCTGGACAAAGGGAGCTTGAGGCTGGGAGGAGTCAGTGGGAAAGGAGAGCCTTCTCAGAAAGCGTTAGGTCCGGTACCAGTGTCTCTGGGACACATAGAGGCTCTGATATAGTCATTGGACCAAAAGAACGCCCCTGGGTGTGTCCAGGCAGATACCAGAGTTGTGTTAGTAGTATTGCACAGAGTGTGAGGCCCAGAGTAGCAGAAAAGGAATCAAGTGTACAGAGAGCCCCGTCTTGTATAGTACTAGTCCTTGGTTGGGGGTCCTTGGCCTCATGAAAAGACTAGGCAAGGCACTGTGATCAGAAGGGGACTATTATTTTTAAATTATCTGTATTATCAGTAGGCCCTACTAACACTTGTTATATTTTAAAATAACCTTAGTTAACCTGGGGCAGGACAGATATCAACCCTCTAAACTACTTTCCATAGTAGGGCCTCAGGCATGGGATCCCTGTCTCAATCCCATGCCATCTGCTTCTAATAACTTCTATCAAGCTACCTCCCATCCATAATCCCAAATGTTTGCTCATATTCTTCATCTGGGCTGGATTCTCCATCCACACCGCCAGCCACGTGCTGCTCTTCCAGCTAACCCATGGCGGCCTTCCTCTCTTCCCTTGAGGTCTCTCTTCTTTCTCCTTGTGGCAGTCTCTCTTTCTTCCCAGGATTCTTCTCTCTCCTAGCCCCGCCTATCTCCTTTTCCCTGGCCAGGTGGGACTGCTTTTTATTAAGCAAAAGGTGGGTCACACAGATAGATAGCAAGCAGTAACTAGCATCAACATACATCAGACCATTCCCTACCAGGGGGCAACTGAAAGCAGCACAGAGAAGACAGTTGCTAAAGTTGGAGGCAATCCATCGTGAGGTTAAGTAATTAGGGTTGCTCCCTCCTGGATGAGGCCCAGCTAGAACCGTTTATTATCTTTAGTTTCTACCTGAGATTAGAAGAGCCCCCCAGGTAATGATTAGAGTGACTTCTCCTGCCATTGTATGGTCTTGGGGACATTTGCCAGGTTCCAGAGGGCAGAGGGCAGGGTCTGGATGTAGGATCCCCAGATTCCTATTTGTTCATATGTGTATGAAGACATTTTACTTTGATAGACTTTGCCTGTTACCGCCCCCCCCCCACCCCCCCCGCCCTCAGCCCACTAGTCATTCCAAGGATCTCTCTGTGCATTTAAAGAGAGATACTGGGCTGGAGCTAACATCTTGGCATGCCTTAGTCAGACAGTCAGTCTGCTTGGCACAACGCCATGGTGGGCCTCACCATAGGAGTGTCAGCAGTATGTTGGAGCTGGCACAGTTTCTCCCAGCTGGGCCATGATTGGAGACAATTGTTCTTGAGGATCCCTTGCAGGGCCTGAGAGTGATGGGTCCAAGCTGCTGGACAGACTGGAAAGACCATCTTGGACTGGGGTCTTTTTGAGCCTGGATAGATGGTACCAACACTAATGTCCTAGGAATCTGTCAGCTGACGGGGTGGTGAGAATCACAGCGTAGGGTCCTGTCCATCACCATGGCTCTAAAGACTCAGGAAATAATTGTTTGGGAAGTACCTGGTCTCCTTGGGGAAAGAGGGAGGGGGTTGGCAGCTGTCGAGTCTTGGGGGTATAGAGCAAATGTAGAAAGGAGTGTAGGAGAGAGAGAGAGAGAGTGAGTGTACTGCGGGAGTTTGGGCCAGGTGATTGAGGAAAAGCAGCACTCCGTATAGGAACTCCAAAGGGCTGAGGCCTGTAGGAGAATGTGGGGTGGCTTGGAGGTGGGTGAGAGCAACGGGGAGAAGGGAAGGTTAAGACAACTCAAGCTCATGGGGGAGCTTGGTGAGTGTTGTCTGATGATGCCATTGGCTCTCCCTACCTTTCCTAGTGATTGTGGCTGGTACGGAATATGACGGTTCCAGGAGATGCTCAAGGCTTCAGAGATGAGCTCACTAACCTTGGAAGTGAAGGCTGGACCGTTGTCTGTTTGGATGGTTGGTCCTTGGTATGCCAAACCAAGGGAGGATGATGTATGTTCAAGGAGAGGCTGGACCACCACATCTGCTGTTTCCATGGAGGATGGGTAAAGCCTCCATTCATCCTGTCAAAGTGTCAACAAGAGTTAGGAGATAGCGGGAGTTTTTGGTAGGTGGGCGCGCGCACGTGTGTGTGTGTGTGTGTGTGTGTGTGTGTGTGTGTGTGTGTGTGTAGTCAATTTGCCGGTCTTTGCCCTGTTGGTGACCTCGGAATTGGTACAAGGGCTGATGCATCTGGATAGCCCTCTGCGTGTTTGTCTTAGCACACAGTTTGGCAGGAAGCATAGGCCTGTGAAATATGGGCTCAGAGATGGGTGGGATTTCTCTGTGTAGCCTTGGTTTCCCTGGACTCACTTTGTAGACCAGGCTACCCTCAAACTCACAGAGATCCCCCTGCCTCTGCCTCCCTGAATGCAGGGATTACACGTGTGTGCCATAGCCCCCAGGCTAAGAGCTTGTTTTTTTTGTTTTTGTTTTTTTTTTTTTAATTAATTTATTCTTGTTACATCTCTATGGTTATCCCATCCCTTGTATCCTCCCATTCTCCCCTCCCTCTCATTTTCCCCTTATTCCCCTCCTCTATGACTGTTCCTCAGAGGGATTACCTCCCTCTGTATATGCTAAGAGCTTGTTTTTTTTAACCTCTGCCTGGTACTGAGGTTTGTAGAAAGATGTCAGGAAGAGGATGTGCCCCATGGGTCTGGAGGAGCTGGAAGCCAGAAGCCAGGCCACTGAGTCAGCCCTGGCACTACCCAGAGCCACTGGATCCATGGAAGTCTGGTGCCCCTGGCAGTAAATTATGCCCATCTCTGCTGGGAGTTGGAGATCTTCCAAGAGCCTGGCTATAAGGGGACCGTTGACTGCAGGAGTGGCCGTGGTGGTGAGGAAACCCCTTTCTTTTCATAGGACAGAACAGGTGTAGATGTTAGCTTGTCCTTGGGCAATATGGAGTGCCCTGGCTAGAGCATCCCGTTCAGCCTTTTGTGAAGAGGTTCCCATTGGGAGACGGTTTGCCTCAATTATTTCAGCTGAGGTGACCACCGCATATGCTGCCTGGTGAGTTCCTGAGTTTTCTATAAGGAAATTTCCATCCATGAAAGGGTGAGTTACGGGTTTGTAAGAGGGGTACTTTGGGAGGCGAGGGCAGGGTGAGCATAGGACCTTCACAGCCTCTGCTGAGCAGGAGTGCGAAGGAAAATCGGAGGAAGATGGAACAGGAAGAAAGGCTGCTGGGTTCAGAGCAGGGCTAGGGGCCAAAGTGACCTGGGAGTTTTCCAAGCAAAACAAATGAAAGGTCTGGACATGCGAGGGTCCGGGAGGAAGAGGAAGAGGGAGATTGGAGATGTGTTAGGTGCAGTGTATAGTAATAGGCTGGAGTAGGGTGATCTTGAGGGCCTCTCAAATGAGTTTGGCTGCTGCTGTTAGGGCCCACTGACTTGGCTGCCATCAGCACACAGTAGGGTCCAGTTGTTTAGATAGAAAAGTAATGGCTGGTTGGAAGGACCCAGTTGGTTGGGCTGGGACCTGTTGCTACCCCCCAGCCTCTCACTGGTGAAGAGGTGGTAGAGCCGAGTAGAGTCTAAAGTGAGCTGGGGGCTATTAAAAGAGTGTCCTGGGGTAGGACGAAATGGTGGCAAACTATAGCTGTGTGGGTGAGAGGCCCCTGGGAAGTCCCCTTGGCTGCCTGATAGAGTGATTTAGCCTGATAGCAAAGTTGGGGATCCAATGTCCAAAGAACCCACCAGTCCCTAAAATGAAAGAATTTGATCTGCCATAGTTGGGGGCTGTAGGCTCTTCAGGGCTGCACCCAGTCAGAGGTGAGGCTCTTAGAGCCTTGGCTAATGGAGATCCCAAGATACACAACTGTGGGGGGGGGGCATGGCTGGACTTTGGAAGGAGATACTCCGTACGCCAAGGAGCCGAGAGAATTCGAGCGTTGGGAGTGGCCTTTTTGCATAAGGAAAGGGAGGGACTGCAAAGTTAAGAAGTCATCCCCAGTAGGAAACTGGGGCAAAGGTGGATAAACCGTTTGCCAACACCTGGCCAAAGAAGTGGGGACTAGCCAGGCGTGGTGGTGCACACACTTTTAATCCCAGCACTCAGGAGGCAGAGGCAGGTGGATTGCTGTGAGTTCAAGGCCAGCCTGGTCTACAAAGCAAGTCCAGGACAGCCAAGGCTACACAGAGAAATCCTGTCTTGAAAAACTAAAAAAAAAGGGAGGGAGGAATGGGAGGATACAAGGGAGGGGATAACCATTGAGTGTAATATGACTAACTTAATAAAATTAAAAAAAAAAAAAAAAAAGAAGAAGTGGGGACTATCTCAAAAACCCTGAGGGAGTACAGTGCAGGCGATCTGCCTTGCAGACTGTATGTCAGGGTCCAAAGCAAAGGAAATATGAGTCAAGGTGTAAAGGAAGTGGGAAGAAGCATCCTTTAGGTCCCGGGCCGTAAAGTGGGAGGTATTGGGGGTAATGTTAGAGAGAAGAGTATAGGGTTAATGACCATGGGGTGTAATGGAATAACCACCTCATTGGTCAATGAGACGGAAGTCCTGGACTAAACATGCTCCAGAGGGCTAGCACACCAGAAGACTTGGGGTGAGTTGGTCATGATCAGAAGGCCCTGAGATAAACATGTGGGTGATGATGGGCTTGAGACCCAGGCGATGAGTCTCTGAGATAGGAAACTGGGTTTGTGAAGGGAGTGTGTGTGTGTGTGTGTGTGTGTGTGTGTGTGTGTGTGTGTGTGTGTGTGTGAGTATGTAGGCGTGGGGGGGGGGGGGGGGGGGGGGGGGGGGGGGGGGGGGGGGG
>OU015746.1:71570542-71617627 GCA_907169655.1 Acomys percivali | reverse complement strand
ACTTCTCTTCATTTGCGATTTGCTGAACTCACTGGTACACTTTGGCTGTCGCTGAGTGTGGGTGAGTCTTGAGAGTTGCAGGAAGCCATTTGAGTTCCTCCTGCACAGCCAGGTCATAAAGTCCTGAACCTCACTGGCACACTGTCTTTGCTCTTGTGTATGAATGCATTTTATTTTAAATGTTGCATGTTGCTTAGTGCTGCATAAATACAGCAGCGTTTGCTCCTTGTAGTGGATGCATACACAGAACATTAGGGAGTGTAAATACAACCGAGATCTGCTGCATTAACTAGAAGATGACTTAAAAATTTGCTATTCTCTAAAGCTTTTTCTTCCTTTCTTTTCTTTTTTTTATTTGTTGTTTCTTGCTCTTATCCAGGGCCACACACATGCTAAGCAAGTGCATCCTGGAACTCTCTTTGTAGATCAGGCTGGCCTCACCTCAAACTCACAGAGATCTGCCAACTTCTGCCTCCCAAGTGCTAGGTTTAAATGCTTACACCACTAGTGCTACCACTGCCTCGCTGAGAACCAGTCTGGAAGGGGCTGTGCAGCTTACATGTTACCAGCTAATTCAACAACTCACAGTTTCCAATGTTTCCTAGTCTCCACACCTGTCCATCTCTGTGTCTTATACCAGCCCATCAATTCATCATTCTTTCATTTTGCTTTATGGGGGATGAATTTCAAAGTGTGTCATGGGTAGTCTCACACTGTTCCCCAGGGGTCCATTTTACTAGGATTCAATAATTATTTATGGATCAAAGGGATTTTCAGCAAGGAAATGTGTCATTCAGTGAGTTGCAAGGGATGTTGTGCTTCTCCACTAGGAAAACCGCTGGCAAAGTTTAGTAGATTAAGGTCATCTCCAGGAATTTCTAGATGCCCAGCTTTGCAGTCAGCCCTCACTTTTTTCTCAACCCAACTGGTTTAGATTTCTCAGCCCCCACCCTAATTTGTTCATAGATTAGATTTGATTTGTTCCAAATTTTTTTCTCTCTCATATACCCCCATTTTCTTTTTCTTTTTAATTTTAGATTTATTTATTTTTATGTATAGTGTTTTGCCTGCAGGTATGCCTGAACACCAGAAGAGGGCACCAGATCTCATTATAGATGTTGTGAGCAAACTTGTGGATTGATGGGACTTGAACTCAGGACCTTTGAAAGAGCAAGCCAGTGCTCTTCACCTCTGAGCCATCTCTCCAGCCCTTTTTATCTTCTTCATTCAGCCCAGGACCTCAGCCACATTTAGGATGAGTCTTCTCAACTCAACACAGTCTATCTGCTCCCTCACAGACATGTCCATGGGGCTGCATCCATGTTCATTCTAAATCCTATGAGGCTGACAATAGTAAGTACCCCATGGCTCTTCTACAAAACAGCACAGCGCTGAGCAGAACCTGCACACATCCTCTCATAAGCTTCAACTCCTTTCTAGATTCCTCCAGTGCAGCGTGCACGCCATGGGAAGAGGTGTTACACTATTTCTTAGAAAATATCAGATGGAATTACGACGATCTGAAGTTCAAGAATATTCTTCGCTACGTGAGACCCTGCCTCCCCTGATCCCACACCCCACATCACAGTGCAAGTTATGGCAGTAGCCACTCCACTGGGAAAGAGGTGATCGTGAGAACTCTCCACAGCCTGGCCACCTCCCCTCCTCTGTGTCTTGACGCTGAGTCAGCAGTTTTCCTTAAAAGACTTTCTACTTATCTAAGTCAACATTCTAGAATGCACCCCGCCCACACACCCCTTTTCCCTCTCTGTGGTGGCAGCTCTGGCTGTTGGTCGCCCTGTGCAATCTGCTGATGTAGCCTGGAGGTCAGGCGAGCCGTTTTACCTGAGACTTCATGGTTTCCTCTCAATTGCACAGTGGGAGGTATATGGATGCTAAATGGATTTCAGGCATCAGTGAATAGGTGTGTGGCTCATAGGATCATCAGCTCCCAATGACACAGCCTGAGAGGCTACCATCAAAACTCATGGGATCCATCCCACCAGCACTAAGCAGACACACCAGGTTCGGGCTACCAAATCTCTTCTAACTTCTTTAATGAATGGAAGGCTGGCTGACCTTTCAGACATGTTCCCCCCTGATCCTAGGTGTCTGGTACTGATATTTCAATGTATGTTTTCATTAGGAAACTTATTGGCATGAGCAGCAGAGCACAAACACATAAGAAGTTACTGACTTGGAAGAACAGATACTCCATTTCCCAGCCCACTGAGTTTATATTTTCTTCCTGATTCTCACAACTTCTTCTCAAATCTCTACAGTGTTCACCAGCTTTTTGTGATGGTAACAGATACGGATATAATTATATTATTAAAACAAAAGGGTGGGGGGGGGCTGGAGAGATGGCTCAGCGGTTAAGAGCACTGACTGCTCTTCCGGAGGTCCTGAGTTCAATTCCTAGCAACCACGTGGTGGCTCACAACCATCTATAATGTGATCTGATGCCCTCTTCTGGCCTGTGGGTGTATATGCAGGTAGAGCATTGTATACATAATAAATAAATAAATAAATAAATAAATAAATAAATAAATAAATAAGCAAAAGGATTGAATCAGTACTCTCAGGAGGCAGAGGCAGGCTGTTCTCTGAGTTTGAAGCTAGACAGAGTGAGTTCCAGGACAACCAGGGATAGACAAGACACCCTGCCTCAAAATACAACCAATAACAACAACAAAAGTTCAGAGAAGTACTTCCGACTCCTGGTATTGGTTCCAGAAATGGCTGGTTGGTCCTGCTGCTTTAGGACTGTGCTCCAGCATCACTGCATAGTAGGAGCACGTGTCAGAACAATATCCTTCACTCTATGGTGAGAAAGAGAAAGAGAAACAGGCTGAGGGTGCTCTGTCCCCTTACGAAAAAACAGCTCCAATCACCTGAACCTCTTTTTACTTGGACCCTCCCCTTCAAGGCTCCACCACTCCTAAGGGCATCTCTCTGATGACCAGACCTTGACACATGATCCTTTGGGTAGAGTCATCTCATTGTAGCCACAGAATAAAGTGCAGGCAGGGTGTGGGGCCAACTTGAAACGTTTCTCCTCGGTGGTCATAGGAAAACTGAAACTCTTGGTACCGAGATGTTGCCCAGTGGTTTAGACCATTAACCTCACATATGCACAGTCCAGGGTTTAGGCCACAGCACCAGAAAGCAAAAAACCAAAAACAATGAATTAAACCCACCATGCACATTTACCTGTCTCTTTGCTCCCAACAAAGGGATTTTTCTTCTTTTTTTTCTACTCCCTCCAGAAACTTTTAGTTCCTGAAAGTAGATCTTAACCATTTCCAACACACACACACACACACACACACACACACACACACACACACACACACGGCAACTCCACGAGG
This sequence comes from Acomys percivali, assembly GCA_907169655.1. Taxonomy (NCBI): domain Eukaryota; kingdom Metazoa; phylum Chordata; class Mammalia; order Rodentia; family Muridae; genus Acomys; species Acomys percivali. The sequence goes on along the minus strand of OU015746.1, from coordinate 71,614,256 downwards.
ATTCTGGTAATTAGGTTGGTGTGGTTGTTGTTTTGCCACTGTGGGCATAAATTGTGAAAATTCTACATCAAAACATCAGAGCCGGGAGGGATGCTCACACTAGTAAACCCAGGTCTGGCGAGTCTGAGGTCAAAGGATCAAATTTGAGGCCAGCCTCGGCAATTCAATGAGTTCGAGACTATCCTGGGTTACCTCATGAGAACCCATCTTCAAATCCACCCCTGAGACAAAATCATAATGAGATAAAAGCATCAGTTTTTATATTTTGAATATGTGCAATTTTCTTTACCACTTAGACCTAAGTAAAGGGGTTGGTGGAGTTTAGTTAGCATCCAAGACGCAAAACAAGATGCTAGTGTTTACATGACAGGTTTTAGCCTATAGAAACCACCAGGTTATAATATAACACTCAAAGACCATCAAGATAGCTTCCTAAATCTGTCTTTGTTTTCCTTCTCTCTCCAACCAGACAAACCTTTCCAAAGACACTGACTGCCCCTGAATACTTCAGTCTAGATAAACAAAATTTCCCAACATGCACATGTGGTTTATTCCCCCATCGCATGACTGTTAGTGTACCAAGTCAGGGACTACAAGCTGTCTGTCCTGAAATTGTTTATGCTACTTTTTGTAATCATCACTCTCAATTTTGGGCTATTGCTGGGTTTTGCTGTCCATCTTTTAAAAACAAACAAACAAACAAACAAACAAATCTCTGCATTTTCTTTCTCTTTCTTTTTTTTTCATTTATTAATTTGATCTCTTTACAACCTGATCCTAACCCCCTCCCTCCTCTTCTCCCAGTCCTGTCCTCACCCTCTGTTCCCCCCCTCCCCCCGCTTTACCCTCACTCATTTTTTCTCAAAGAAGGGGAGGCCTCCAAGGGGTGTTAGCCCACCCCCACACCTCAGATCACAGCAGGACTAAGTGAATCCTCTCCTACTGGTTCTGCCTTTCTCTTACCCACAAAGTAGTTGAGCATGTAACATAGTAGCCTAGAGTCTCAGTTTACACTGCACCTTTTAGCTGGGATGCGGGTTTGATGACTTCAGTATACACAACCTACTTGGACCATGAAGGAGTCACTCAAGGACGGATGGGAGAGCAAGATAAAAATAAGCTGGGTCCTAGAGAACGTTGGATCTCTTTATAAGCCAAGGCCAGAGAATATCTGGAGTGTGTGTGTGTGTGTGTGTGTGTGTGTGTGTGTGTGTGTGAGAGAGAGAGAGAGAGAGAGAGACAGAGAGAGAGACAGAGAGAGAGAAAGAGAGAGAGAGAGAGAGAAAGAGAGAGAGACAGAGAGAGAAAGAGAGAGAGACAGAGAGAGAGAGAAAGAGAAAGAGAGAGAGAGACAGAGAGAGAGACAGAGACAGAGACAGAGACAGAGACAGAGAGAGACAGAGACAGAGAGAGACAGAGAGAGAGAGAGAGAGAGAGAGAGAGAGAGAGAGAGAGACAGAGACAGAGAGAGAGACAGAGAGAGAGAGAGAGAGAGACTGAGCTTCTGGTCATTTTTACTCCAGTTACTGCCTTTCACCCTCCCCCTCTTCTGTTAAACCTTTTCCCTTCCCCAGCAACCCTCCTTTATACTTTGATGTCTTCTTTGTTATTTTTACCCACTGGGTTCCATTCTGGTTGATGGTCAAGTATGCTTTGGGTGCTACTTATTGTAACACAGGAAACTGATCAGTGGCTACATCACTGAAGAAAGTAACACCCCTCTCCCAGCAGCACCCAATAACTACCCAGAACCCTTTAGTCGGGTGAGGAGTTTTTCCTCCTGGCCCCAAGCTCCTAGAATAAGGACTCACGAGGCTCAAAGTATAATTACAAATATCTAGGCCATAAGGCTAGGTTCTTCTCTGACTAGCTCATAACTTAAAATGACCCATTATAATAATCTACATTTTGCCACGTGACTGGTGGATGTCCCACCTGCCATTTTCTGCCTCAGCTATATACCATTAGCTTTCTATTGACAGGTGATGCTTTCATACAGACACAAGAGATTCCTTCTACAGAATGAAGACTCATGAGCCCGTTTCACATGGAGGATACAATGGTGATGGCTTTAGTCTTGTGCGGAAACCACAGCCACACTGAGTTCAATGTCATTAACGCAACAGTCATCTCATGTCCAGAAAGCACAACTTTATAGCATTCTTCCTCAGGCTTTGGCTCTTATGTCATGTCTATCCCATCTTTCAGATGTCTCCGGGCCCTGGAAGGGGTGTTATGATGTTCTGTTTAGGGTTAAGCACTCCACAGTCACTTACGTGCACTTTGACCTGCTGTGAATCTCTACATTGACTAATGCCTGCTGAAAGAAGCAGCTTCTCTGATGATGGCTGTGAGCAGCACTAGCCTGTGCCTGCATCTTGGAGGCCTCTCCATAATGACTCCTCTAACAATTTGAGTTTCACACCTAATGTTGACACTTCATTTGGAGTTGGAGTTTTGTGCAGGGCAAGAGATACAAGTCTAGTTTCATTCTTTACACATAGATATGCAGTTTACCTACCACCAGTTGTTGAAGGTATACTGTCTTTTCTCTATTCTTTTAAAAAATATTTTATTAATTTACTCATATTACATCTCAATTGTTATCCCATCCCTTGTATCCTCCCATTTCTCCCTCCCTCCCACTTTCCCCTTACTCCCCTCTCCTATGACTGTGACTGAGGGGGACCTCCTCCCCCTGTATATGCTCATAGGGTATCAAGTCTCTTCTTGGTAGCCTGCTATCCTTCCTCTGAGTGCTACCAGGCCTCCCTATCAAGCGGACGTGGTCAAAATTGGGGCACTAGAGTTTGTGTGAAAGTCAATCCCCCCTCTCCACTCAACTGTGGAGAATGTCCTGTCCATTGGCTAGATCTGGCTAGGGGTTCGAAGTTTACTGCCTTTATTGTCCTTGGCTGGTGCCATAGTTTGAGCAGGACCCCTGGGCCCAGATCCGCCTGTCATAATGTTCTTCTTGTAGGTTTCTAGGACCCTCTGGATCCTTCTATTTCCCCATTCTCCCATGCTTCTCTCACCTAAAGTCCCAATAGGATGTCTTCCCCTCTGACCCACTTTCCTGGTAAGTGAAGACTTTCATGGGAGATGCCCCTTGGGCTAGTGTCTAGATATAAGTGAGTATATACCATTTGACTCTTTCTGCTTCTGGGTGAACTCACTCATGATCATTTCTAGTTCAATCCATTTTTCCACAAATTTCGGGAATTCCTTGTTTTTAATAGCTGAGTAGTATTCCATAGTGTAAATGTACCACAGTTTCATTATCCATTCTTCTACTGAGGGACACTTAGGCTGTTTCCATGTTCTAGCTATTATGAATAAGGCCACTATGAACATGGTGAGCATATGTCCCTGTTGTATGGTGGTGCTCTGGGCATATTCCACTGTCTTTTCTCTAATGAGTATTTTTGGCATCTTTGTCAAAAGTCATGTGGCAGTAGTATATCTGGGTCTTTGATTCTATTCCATTCTTCTCTGTGTCTGTTTGGACACAGTACCATACTGATTTTATTTTTTATGACTCTGCAATGTTATTTGAAATCAAGGATGCATTTTTATTTTTGTATGTTTGAGTGCTTTGTTTGCATGCTTGTGTTTGCATTGTGTACAAGCCTGTAACCCATGGAAATGAGAAGACAGCATTGAATCTCCTGAAACTAGAGTTACAGATGGTTGTAAGCCACTATGTAGGTATTGGAAATTGAATATGGGTCTTCTGAACCCATCTCTCCATTCTTTTACATAACTTAAATCAGATACCTCTAGCAACAGGTGTGTGTGTGTGCTTAGGCTTGCTTTGGCTGTCTGAGGCTTTTGTACTTCTGTATGAATGTTAAGATTGTTTTTCCTGAGTCTGTTAAGAATAATTGCAATTTTTTTTATTGAATCTTTAGGTTTCTTTTGATAGGATAGTCATTTTCACAGTAGTACTCCTATTTACTAATCAATAAAATTGGGAGGTCTTCCATCTTGTAGTGTCTTCTTTAATTTCTCTCTTCAGTATTTTTGCTTGTTTGTTTGTTTAGAGACAGGATTTCTCTGTGTAGACCTGGACTCACTTTGTAGGCCAAGCTGGCCTCAAACTCACAGAGATCCACCTGCCTCTGCTTCCTGAGTGCTGGGATTAAAGGTGTGTGCCACCATTTTGTTCCAATGTCTTAAAAATGCATTACATTTTTTATGCGAGAGAGTTCTGATTTTTAACTGTAAACACTTAGAGGCTTTATTATTTTATGCTTTCATTTCATTCAATCACAAGACTACTTTTTCACTTTGGACTTCTTCAGTGACCCATTTGTCATTCAATACTGTGTTGTTTAATCTCCATGACTTTATGTATTTTCTATAGTGCCTTTTGCTATAGATTCCTAATTTTATTCCATTGATAGAACAAAAAGAAATATTTCAATTTTTCTGTATTTGGTGAGACTAGCTGGGTGGTGGTGGCACATGCCTTTAACCTCAGCCCTTGGGAAGCAGAGGCAGGTGAATCTCTGAGTTCAGAGCTAGCCTGGTCTACACAGTGAGTTCCACAACAGCCATGGCTACACAGAGAAACCCTGTCTTGAAAAACCAAAACAAACCACCACCATATATATGGTAAGACTTGATTTGTATCCCAATATGTGATCTAGTTTAGAGAAAGTTCACGGGCCTCTGAGAATATATATTGTGCAGTGTTTGGTTTCATCGAGACACCATGTTACAGACAGCATCACTCATCCCTCTCTTTGTCCCTTCTCTCTTTCTTCCCCCCATTCTTTCATCCCTTCCTGGAACCCCATGGCCTTGTGCATGCGAGCAAACTCTCTACTAGCTGCATAGCCAGTCTTGTATTTCACGAAACCAAACACTCTCACATTCTTGCCCTTCACTTTTCCATGGTGCTGGGGAGTAGTGAAGACTCACATTCATGCCCAGCATGCCCTCTGAACTCTGTCTTTTTTACCCACTTAATATATTCTTATTCATATAAATCATTGTACAAAATACTAGATCTACTTACAGTATTTCCACATATATCCATGTACTTTACATAAGCTTTGCCCTGACCCCCCCCCCCCCCGCAACACACACCAGAGGGAGCAGATGAAGCCCTGAGTGACTCTGTATTGTTGACATGAGCGTGGCCACGTCACAGATTCCAGTGGCCTTCCCAGGTCAGGGTCAGAGGAGTGGCAAAATCTTCCTCTGGTCCAAGAAAAGATGTTAGGGATGGTTGACCCTTAGCTACAAGCAGTGTGTGCAGAAGCGATTAGCCATGTTTCCTTCCTCCCAGATGACTGCAATCTGAGAATGTTCCCCTCCAGAGATCCACTTCTGAGATTAGCTAACCTGCCACCACCTCCTTCTCCTTCATGCCGAACATAACAAACGCACTGCGTCTTTGGGTTACTGTTGGTGTGTCCATCAGGGTGAATGATCCGATCATTGTATGTCTGTCTTCACTTTATTCCCTCACCATCTCAGTCATGTGTCCGGAATCCAGCCACACAGGCTGTGACAGCCCCAATATCCTCACCTACCCTTCATACCCTTCCTAATTCGGACTAATCCCCCTCCACTTGTGTATCTGTTTTCCTTCTGGATTTTTCAGTTGGGGCTGGAGCAATGGTTAGATGGGTAAAAGCACTTTCCACCAAACCCGATGACCCTAGTTCAATCCCCCAAATCCGTGTGGTAGAAGGAGGGACTCAACTCCTGGGAATGGTCCTCTGACTTCCACAGTGTGCTGCAGCAGGCCCCAACCTGACATACATAAACATACAAACAAATAAATGTATAATTAAACCAAACCTCTCAGAAAAGAAAAGCTAGGCCAGGCGTGGTGGCGCATGCCTTTAATCCTAGCACTTGGGAGGCAGAGGCAGGTGGATTACTGTGAGTTTGAGGTCAGCCTGGTCTACAAAGTGAATCCAGGACAGCCAAGGCTACACTGAGAAGCCCTGGCTCAAAACAAACCAAAACCAAAACCAAACAAACAAAACCAACCAACCAACCAACCAAAAAAAAGTTGTTGAATATTTTATTTTATTTTTATTATTATTATTATTTTTTTGGTTTTTCGAGACAGGGTCTCTCTGTGTAGCCTTGGCCGTCCTGGACTCACTTTGTAGACCAGGCTGGCCTCGAACTCACAGCGATCCGCCTGCCTCTGCCTCCCGAGTGCTGGGTGTTGAATATTTTAAAGATTATATATATATATATATATATTCCATAATATTCCTTGTGAGCATTTAGGCTGCTTCCATATCTTGGTCACTGTGAGCAGTGCTGCCATAACCATGAATGTGTAAACAACTCTGTGGCATGCTGCTGGGAGTGTTTGGGGTACGTGTGGTATGACTGGGTTGTAAGGTAGCTCTGTTTCCACTTTCAGAGGAAAGACCCTGATTTCTATAGTGCTGCAAGCCTTTGAAACCAACTCTGTATTGTTGAACTTGGTCCTCACTGCCAGTGGGAGAGTACTTGTTAAGTTTGGGTCATAAACTAATTTTGCACCATCCGGTTTCTGGGGGCATTCTCTCTCTCTCTCTCTGCTCATGGACTGGGTGATTCAGTAGATCAGATACTTTATGATAGACAAAATGAATATAATTATGAAAAGAACATAGGTTGTTTCCAGAATTAAAGAGCACCTCATCTTCACCCTCTGCCCACACTACACGTCCTAGCGACAGGAAAAGATAATGCCTGTGATGTTAGGATCCTTATGTATTTATTAGAGTATTCATTAGATTAACTAGCCAGGGCATCTTTTACTCCAATTATAAAAGGAAAAAACAAAACAAAACAAAACAAAAAAAACAGCAGATAAGTTACAGTATTAACAAAAGAGAAATAAAAATCCAACAAATAAGCCTTGAACAAAATTCCAGCAGATGGCAGTGTTGACCAATTTTTGTTAAGCAGTGCTATTTCCTGAGGAGGCTGATTAGAGCTATTTAAATAAATGTTCTTAAATTTCTGAATGACGATTGTATGCATTTTGATTATGGGTTGTACTATATATTATAAAATAATAAAACCCACAAAGGAACAACACCACCACCGCAGCAGTAAGAGTGTCACTGTGTAAAGTAGATGGTGGTTTTGAGCTCCGGTGATTTGCGTCCTTCACGAGTTCCTAGGCCCAAGTAGGTGCTGCAAATATGGTTGTATTTGGAAACAGGGCTTGAGGGAGATAAAACTTCATGAGGTCTTGGGGTGGAGCCCTAATCAGTCACACTTAGTGTTCATAATAGAAAAGGGAAAAGGGTGGAGGTGTAGCTCAGAGACAGGACAGGTGCTTAGCTTGGCAAAAGCCTGGGATCTGGTCTCGTCACCAAAAGAAGAAGAGGAGGAGGGGGGGGAGGGGCGAGGAAAGAAGAATAAAAGAACAAAAGGAAGGAAGGAAGGAAAAGAAGAGACTCTAAGTTAATCTATCACTCACACATATATGAAGGCAGGAGTAGGTTCTCACATGAGGACACTCCAAGAGAGTCACCATCTAGCCGCACATAATCATACCGACCTGTGACCCCAGATCTCAGGAGTCTGAGCCAAGAAGATCCTGAATTTAAGGCCTTTGTGAACTACATAGTTTGCCTCACACACACATATAAATAGATGATAGATAGATAGACAACAAACAAACAAACAAACAAACAAACAAATAAATACAAAGAGCATAGTTGTCTTTAAGCCAGAAAGAATGACTGCATCAGAACCAAGCCCAGAGGCACTTGGAGCTTGGATCTGAAGCCTCAAGAACTCCGAAAGAAGTGCCTGAGCGCCAAGCTTCCGGGTGTGTGCTGGGGGTGGGGGTGGGGTGGAGGTGGAGGTGGGCGGATCCCTAGCAGAATGACGCAGTATTGGCTCTGTGGTCTCTCTCAGACTCTAGCAGCCTGGACCGGAATCAATGCTCCTGTCTCACTAGTGAGTGCAGGAGGGTTACAAGAGTATTGAGTAGCTTGCAGTGCTGAGGCTCTGAGTTTTGATTTCTGCTGTGAGAAGTTCTGATTACGCCCCACCCACTGACTTCCTGCCTAGGATCTACTTCCTGTTTTCATTCTCAGGATCTGCTTCATTTACGGTCACAGCAGCTGTGCACAGAGCAGTTCATTCCTCTCGCTGGAAATTCGGCTTCTAAGAGGCACACTCTTTTTCCTCTTTCTCCTTTGCCCCACCGTTCTTGGGGGTGCTTGGTAGATGTCCTTTGCTCCCAAGGCTCTGTCCTGGATCTCTTCCTTCGCCATCTGTGACCACTCCCTAGTCAACCTCAACCGGAGTATTAGTTACTTTTTGGTGCCTATGAGAAAAATACTTGACGGAGCCAACTTAAGGGAGAAAAGGCTGGTTTGGGCTCACGGTTTCTAAGGAGTACGGTCCATCATAACATGGCAGGCATGACAGAGCAGCGCGAACCTTGGAGCAGGAGCTGCCCTGGGCACAGTCACAAGTTACATCCCAGGAAGCAAAGAGGAAAAAAAGGAAAAGGTGGGTATTATCTTCAAGGCCTCCCCTAGTGACCACCCCCCAGTTAGGCACCACAACCATCACCTGCTGAAGAAGTGTTCAAAACCAGAGCCTGTGGCTGGTGTTTCAGAGTGGTCAAACTGCACTGATGGGGCACGCCTTGAGGTTTGTCTGAGAGAGTCTTTCCAAAGCGGACTAACTGCGAAAGAGAAACGCACCCCGAGTGTTGGTGGTGCCATCTCATGTGTTGGGGAACCAGACTAAAAAAAAAAAAAATAGGAGAAAGCCAGATGAGCACCCACATTCCCCTCTCTCTGGTTTGCAGATGTGTGAGGGAGCCTCACACTTCTGCCTCCAAAACAAAAAGCCTTCAGTTGCCTCTGATGGGTATTTGTACCAGTGATGAGGAAAATGACTAAGGCACTAAGTACTGAAGGGTGCTACCAAGAGCCACAGCCAAACCACAGTGACAACTGGAAAACAGGACAGAGTTTAACCAGGTGGGCCAGGCAAGCAGGTCTCATCATTTTCCAGGTTCGGATACTTATGGTTTTAAAAAAGGTACTTTTAAATGACTTTTGTACTTTTTGTTGTTGTTTCAAGACAGGGTTTCTCTGTGTAATCTTGCCTATCCTGGGACTTGCTCTGTATACCAGGCTGGCCTCCAACTCAGAGATATCTACCTGCCTCTGCTTTCTGAGTGTTGGGATTAAAGTTGTGCACCACGATGGCCTGGCAACTTTTGTATGTTTAAATATGCAACTGCAGCGTGATTATTTGCATCTGTATCATTTGCAGATGATGCATAACACTATAACACTGATTTTTCAAATAGCACAATGTTTAATAAAAAAATAACACAAATGAGTATAAATATTATTATATAGAGTTAATTCAGGGCTTAATATAACTCAGTTCCCTTAAGGATACACCATAACGTCTACACTTGGTATTCCTATATATTCTTGACATATTTTCCTATAGTTCTCTTCATAAAAGACAATGAGTCAAGGAATAACTTTTACCTTATTTCTATACCAGAGAAAAGTCACTTGGATTTTATGAGATGTGAACCAGTGATAATGCTTTGCCTCATATACAATGGCGAATCTTGTAGGCAAGTTTATTTTAACTATTTTATTTTATCGGGCTTTCTTATATCTCTATCTCCCAATCTTTAACTACCCTAATACGTTCCAACACCACAACACCAGGTAGGAGAGAGGAGAGGGGCTGTTTCTTGCTGGTTACAGGGTTCCAATCTTTGTTTTAGGATATCTCCAACTTATCATTAAACTGAATCAACAGGAACAGCAGTGGGGGGTGGGGGGTGGGGTGGGGGCATGGGGGGAGGAAGGGCAGCATACCAGTGTGCTTCTTCTTTCTCAGAGCCCTCTCCACTACCCCTCACCCCTGTCTTTCTCCAGTCTCTGGCATTTATTCCCTCTTACAGTCCTCAGAATTAAACTTTCTGCATCTGGCACAGATGCCTCTCAGAGCCTGCAAAGGCAAACAGTCCACTTCTGTGGACAATCTGAAGCAGCCTCATATCCTATGCTTGGGATTAAAACAAAAACATGTTCACATAACATAACTGATTTTTTTTTTTTAAATACACCAAACCTTCTACTACAAAATCTAAATGTGATCAATGCTCTCATGTTCTGACTTGCTCCGTGGGAAAGCGACAAAAGACATCTGATTTCTTCCAGTCTTCCCAACTATGGTTTTTGTCAGTCATGTCTCTCAACTGAGCCATCATTTCTAGTCTGAGTTGCCAGGAGACTTGAGGAGCTGGTACATCTGGGGAAGGCTCAGAAATCACTAGGACTGACAACCTTGCATTCCTGGTTTGGAAAATGAGACTCCAGGACAAGATGAAACTTGCCCAGGACATCCAGTCAGCCTGTAGCTAGCTGACGTTAGAACTGAGCTCTGAGAAGTTAGAATCTGATGCTGGGAAAAACAGTGATGAGCACAGATACAGACCTTTCCGGAGGTGTGTGTGTGTGAGTGAGTGAGTGTGTGTGTGTGTGTGTGTGTGTGTGTATGTGTGTGTGTGTGTATTCAAGGCCTGGGAATATGGATTGGAGTTTAGGAATCATGGCCAGAGTGACAGAATTGTGGGAATGAAGAACAGGATGCAAACAGCTCCAGTACCTTGCTTTTCCATAAAATGAACTGTGGCCCTCAGGATGCCTTCCTGCCTGGCATCCCACACATCCTTGACACCAGATAACTTCTAATAATCACTATCAATAACAATGTTCATCAAATGCCACTGATGAAAGAAGTTTGTTCTTTAAAGAACGCCTGTTATTTGGCTAAGGACACATGGATGTTTTCTACTCTGTAAACTTGTTTTCCATTCACATAAACGTTAGGCCACCTGGTAATGGAGAAACTGAAAATCTATCTGGGTTATTCTGAAATGTTTTGTTTCCTGCCTTTGGAGCTGGGATGTTTTAACTTGTGAAGTTTGGAATTGATGCTGAACAGTAGGAGTGCTTTCATATATGAGCACAGGCTTGGGTCTGGATATGTGCACATCTGATTTACAGTGCAAGATCCACATCTTACTGATACGCTCAGATGGTCAGGAAACATAAAAATAGGGAAGACTAGAGTCAGGTTTCTGTAAGTAGCTGAGGGTGTGAGATTGTGGTACCTTGTCTTGTAAGGCATAGTAGGCTAATAGCCACACTATCTTGATATAATAGGAAGTCTTGATATAATAGTAAAAAATAATAATTTGTGTATTTAAAATGCTATCTTGATATGATAGTAAGTCTTGATATGATAGTAAAAAAATAATTTATGTATTCAAGCCAAATAGTAATTAAGCCTTTATCATCAATTATCACGTGGAATCTGGTCATGGAGCCTCACAGCACACTCAGGAGACTGAAGCAGGAAGAACTGCAGGGGTTGAGCTAGCCTGGGCTATTTAGCAAGATCCTATTGCAAAAAACTATGATAATAACAATAATAGTTGATAATAATCACATATCTTTAATAATTGTACACATTGCGCTGGAGAGGTAACTCAGTTGGTAAAATGCTTGTCTAGAAGGCACGAGAGGCTGTGAGTTCAATCCCTGGCACCTCGTGAACTGCTGAAGTGGGAAGTACTGGTCTAAACCAGATGTGGTGTCGCATGCCTGTAATCCAAGCACTTAAAATGTGTGAATAGGAGGATGAAGAGTTCAAGGTCATCCTTGGCTTCATAGGAAGTCAGAAGCCTGCCTGGGACACATGAGACCTTGCCCAAAGTCTAAACCAACTAAACTTGAGTCTTTACAGACTGTTCCTGGTCTTAGTAATTTTTTTATTTAAAGATTTTCTTTCTTTATTTAATAATTTATTTACTTTTATGTGCATTTGTGTTTTGTCTGCATGTCTGCCTGTGTGAGAGTGTCAGATCTTAGAGTTATGGACAGTTGTGAGCTGCCATGTGGGTTCTGGGAATTGAACCTGGGTCCTCTGAAAGAGCATCCAAGTGCTCTTGACTACTGAGCCATGTCTCCAGCCCCTTATTTTGTTATTTTAAAATGACAAATGGGAGGAATCTATGCACACCTGAATGCTGGTGCCTGATGAGGCCAGAAGCACTGAATCCCCTGGAGCTGGAGTTACAAGCAGATGTGAGCCACTTGACATGGGTGCCAGGACCCAAACTCAGGTCCCCTGGAGGAGCAATGTGCCCTCTTCACCAAGGAGCTGTCGTCTTTCCAGCCCCTGCTCTAAGTGTGGATTCCCAGAAGAGTCTGAATCTCTATAGGTGGGCTATGAACCAGTAAGTGTGTGTCTTTTTTTTTTTTTTTTTTTTTTTTTAGTGGCGGGCAGGGGGGTGGGGAGCGGTTGATGATGGCTCAGTGGGGAAAAATTACTTATTGTCGTGTCTGGTGACCTGAGTGCAGTCTCTGGGACTCACATGGTGGAAAGAGAGAACAAATTCCAGAGCTGCCCTCGATCTCCACACGTTCTGGGGCACAGCTCCACAGAGCTAAGCCCTAAGGACGGCTCGCTGGAGTCTGTTGTCTTTTTCCACCACCCGATTCACAAGAATCAAGCTCCAGTTGCTGGGCTGGCCTTCAGGAGCCTTTATGCAAAAAACCATCTCCCTTGCCCAAATGTGTGACTCTTAAGGCAAGGTTCATCCCTTTGGGCAACGAAGGGTCCCATCTTCTCTTTTAGACACTTGGTTGCCTGTAACAGAGCAAACCCTGGGAGGAATGAGGTAGAGACAGTAGCTTCCCGACTCCCCCTGTAACCACAGAAGATCAGTTTCCATTTTAAAGTCACAGAGGGACAGAGCACAAAGGCTGGACGTTAAAGAAATGAATTCTTTCTCGTCAGAGCTATTCAGAGACCGAAGCAGGTTTGCCAAGATGACAGAGAGCCGAGCTCATGGATTCCGATGATGAAACAGGAAACTCATTCACAAGCGTTTGGCACGCTGACCTCTAAGTTGATGGCTTGGCTAGAAATGGGTAACTGGCTTTTCCAAGAGTCTTTCTTTGTTAACTTCCAGGAGAATGACTGAATCTAAGAGTGAGACCAGTTGCTGCAGGTTTCAAGTTTGGGGAGTTTGTAACAGAGGGATTGGGCAATGAAAGGAATATCCCGTAAGTCCATGGCAAAAGTCAGACTCTGTCGTTCGCTTCTGCATCCTTTCTCTGACTTTTCTTTCTGTCAAAGCCTTGGAAGGTTTCTTTGATTGTGCTTAAGGGTACCTAAAGTGCAAACGGGGTTCCTCCCAGCAAAGTCCCACATGAAGGGGATTTAGATTTAGCTGTCAGTTTTCTAGAGGGACACACGAGGGCAGCAAAGGTTTAGGGAAAATGTCTGGTTCCTTGGCCACCACAAGTGTAAAACGTTTGGGAAAGGATTGGGGCGGCGGAGGGGGGGGGGTCTTGTCTAGGGCTTGTTTATTTGACGGCCCTGAGATTGTTATTTGTATGCTCCAACAAGGGATTTTGACCTTCAGAAGTGTCCTTGCCACGGTTCAATCTGTTTCTAAATGTACCTCTGCTAACAAACAGTGAAAAGGACTCCTTAGAAATAGAAGTGTGGGTTGGTAAAAAGGAATTATCAGGACAGGGTGCTCACTACCAAGCCTGCCGACCTGAGTTCAGTCCCTGGGACCCACGTGCTAGAAGGAGAAAACAGATTTCTGCAAGTTGCCCTCTGACCTTTACAAATGAACACGTGTACACAATAAATAAATAAATGACTAGATGTCAAAATAGAAGCCAGAAGCCTGTGTCCCTTTGCTAATTTTGAATCACATCCTTATGGAAATTGTAAGGTTTGGTGTGCTGTGGAGATTAAGAATCAAGAAATTGCGGGGCATGATGGCACATGCCTTTAATCCCAGCACTTGAGAAGCAGAGGCAGGTGGATCGCTGTGAGTTCGAGGCCAGCCTGGTCTTCAAAGCGAGTCCAGGACAGCCAAGGCTACACAGAGAGACCCTGTCTGGAAACAAACAAACAAACAAACAAACAAGCCAACAAAAACCAGAAGAAGAAGAAGAAGAAGAAGAAGAAGAAGAGGAGGAGGAGGAGGAGGAGGAGGAGGAGGAGGAGGAGGAGGCAGGCAGATTGCTATGAGTTCCAGGCCAGCCTGGTCTACAGAGCGAGTCCAGGACAGCCAGGGCTCTGTGTCATAGAGAAATCCTGTCTTGAAAAACAAAACAAAAGAAAACAAAAAATCATGAAGCTTGGTGCTATCCTAACACTTTATTGTATGGAATTTCCCCCTTTTTTGATAGTTTTTTTTAAAAGCTCATTTAATGATTTCATTTTTATTGTTGTTTCTTATCTAGCCCTAATAAGTCTCAAGCAAATCGTGACTATAGAATTTTCAACTGTTTTTTTCTACTGTGTCATCTTGGTTCCAAAAGGCAGAACAATGTCCTGACACAGTGGTATGTGGCTGTAGCTCCAGTTACTCAGAGAATTGCTTTCAGGAAAGGGAGAAGGGGTGGGGACCAGACAGACTGAGGGGCTAGCACTGGTCATATCGAGAAGGCTGAAAGTGAACTCCTTGTTCTGCCTCTCTTCTGTGAGAAAGTAGCAGCTCTGTGTCTAGATTCTTTTTTTTTTTTTTTTTTTTTTGGTTTTTCAAGACAGGGTTTCTCTGTTTAGCCCTGACTGTCCTGGACTCACTTTGTAGACCAGGCTGGCCTCGAACTCACAGCGATCTACCTGCCTCGACCTCCCAGGTGCTGGGTAGATTCTTTTTTCAAGTATTTATTTTTATTCTTTGTGTGTTGGAGTCTGTTGCCTGCGTATATGTCTGTGACTGGATATATGTCTGTATACCCTTGTGGATCACTGGTAGCTCTTGGAGGGCAGACTAGGGCATCAGATCCCCCGGAACTGGAGTTACAGGTGGTTGTGAGCTGGCATTTTAGTGCTCGGAACTGAACCTGGCTCCTCTGCAAGAACATCCAGTGTTTTGATTTGTGCCGTTTTTAAGACACGGTTTCTCTGTGTGTCCCCGGTTGTCCTGGAACTTATTCTGTAGGCCAGGCTGGCCTCCAGCTCAGAGATCCCACCTGCCTCTGCCTCCTGAGTGCTGGGATTGAGGGTGTGTACCTGGCTGGTCAAATGTTCTTAACTTCTGAGACATGGCTCCAGCCCCACAGTGTCCAGACTGTTTGAGGCACATTAAAGACACAGGCAGGTACAGGTCTGCATAATTGGGTGCCATTCATATTCTTGTTTTCTTTGCAGGGGAGGTTGAGCTCATCTCTGGAAAATATTCACACACACACACACACACACACTCAACATTAAAGTGAAGAGCCTTTTCTCAAACTTCGGAATTATGCACACTTCCTGTTCATAGTGAGCAATGGATACATAGCATCACTGATCATTCTATCCTCTCACCTTACAACCATTCATTAGTCAAAAAGTTCTTGCTGGGCGGTGGTGTCCACCTTTAATCCCAGCACTGGGCAGACAGAGGTGGATAGATCTCTGTGAGTTCCGGACCAGCCTGGTCCACAGAGTGAGTTCTAGGACAGCCAAGGCTACACAGAGAAACCCAGTCTCAAAAACAAAACAACAAAACAAAACAAACAAAAATTTTTTATCAGATCTATAATCCAAGACGCACTTTGGTACATTAACTCCTTAGGAAATGTGTACAGAGAGGGCAGACCACCAGCCTGGACATCTAGAGCTGAGCATTTCTACCACTAATAATGTAAGTAGCTCTGGAATCGCTGTATACAGGGTCAGTACATATATTTGTAGAGGGTCCAGTATAACCACACTTAAACTTTCACAAGGGGCATTATGATAAAGGTCCAAATGCTCCCAGAGTCTAATTCTGGTGGCTTCTTCTTCAGGATAAAATGATGGAAAATGTACTGAATTCTGTCTCTTTGGGAGTCTTGAGCCAAGCCACTGTTTAACCTCAAGCACCACAAGTCAAATTTTCCCTGTTGCATGCTGGCATCTCGACACGCTGGTAGTTGCCAAAGCTGCAGAATGCCTATTCGCTAGCCTCTCTTCCTAGTAGTAAAGCTAAAAAACAAAAAGTATATATGTTAAAAAATAATGCCGGCATCATAGGATTTTAAAAAATTAAATATTTGAATGAAATAGGAATTCTTAAGCTGGTCTGTATTTTTTACATGCATGTACTTATAAAGAAAAGGAGACACGTTTAAGTCCACATTCTTTATGTAGTACACATACAAGTTTCATTCACATTTAAGTTTTTAAAAAATTAAAATAGAAGCTAAACACAGCCAAATTCTGCCATAAAATCCTTGTTCAACTAAGTGTCACACACAACTTTGCCTTTAAAAGTTCCCAAGGCAAATGGAAACCAGTTTTTCATAATTAGAAATAAACTATTTAGGCTGAAGACCACAATTATCCTAGTATCCTATAATTTGCGTATTTTACATAGCAATTTCCAAAGTCAGAAAGTGTGTATAAATTGTCAGGTTTGTGTATTTGTTTTCAATCACTCTGGGGTGGGGGAGGGGGAGCTGGCCTTTCCCTTCTTTTGAGTAGCACTCTTCAAAGGAAAATGGTGGAATTCTCACATTCCCAGCCTCGTGGCTGAAATGATCTAATTAAAAAGGTTACACAATTTACATTGGGAGCTTCAGAACCAGAGGGTTTAAGTTTGGGGACAGATGATGTCAGAGTGGTCTGTCAAAAATCCTCTAGCCTCCTCCCACCCCAGTGGCATGTATTTGATCTGGCTTTGTTAAAATGCCAATTTAAAATCTGAATAAAACTTACCATGTTGAAATAATGATAAAGAAAAATACAATGCTGTTTGAAGAAGGCCTCCCCAAAGTGCTAAAGCAGTGTTAAATACTGTTTTATGCTGGGCATGGTGACCTTTAATCCCCAGCACTTGAGAGGCAGAGGCAGAGGCAGGCGAATCACTGTGAGTTCGAGGCCAGCCTGCTCTACAAAGAGAGTCCAGGACAGCCAAGGATACACAGAGAGACCCTGTCTCAAAAAACAACAACAACAAAAATATATACTGTTTTATTTGGGGTTGGTGGTGAGATGGAATGACTTATAAAAATATACAAATTACAAAACTCCCCAGACTCTGAGAAGCCAGCTATATCTGAAAGCCAGAAATATCTGGCTTATTATTTTGTGATTGCCCATAGATAGTCTTACAAAGCCCCAGCAAACCTCCAAGCACTGGCAGCTGTCATTTATGCCACACTTTGAAAATAAGCAAGGCTCTATTAAGAAATTTTCCAGCGAGGTGTTGGGGCCCAGTCCACCCTCACTTGGGAGGCAGAGGCAGACATACCACCCTCTTTACATAAATAGTTCCAGGGCAGCCATAGCTAGGAAGAGAGACCCTGCCTCAAAACAACAACAACATCAGCAACAAAAACAAAACAAAAAACAAAAAAACCCAACAACAACAACAACAACAAAACAAAACAAGGCAAGAAGAAGAAGAGGAGGAGGAGGAGGAGAAAAAGAAATAGAAAGAAAGTAAATAAATAGATAATAGATAGGGTGATGGTGATGGTCCACGACTTTAATCCCAGCACTCAGGCAAAGGCAGACCAATCTGAGTAGACCAGGCCAGCCTGGTCTACAAAGGTAGCTCTAGGACAGCGGAGGCTACTCTGAGAAACCCTGTCTTGAAAAAACAAAACACAAGCAGGGTGGTGGCTCATACCTTTAATCTCAGCACTTGGGAGGCAGAGGCAGATGGATCTCTGTGAGTTCAAAGCCAGCCTAATCTACAAAAGCGAGTCCAGGACAGCCAAGGCTACACAGAGAAACCCTGTCTTGGGGGCAGGAGGGAGGCGGGAAAGCAAGTGTCTTCACTTTTTAAAATAAAATTCTTTAAATGAAACATTAAAAAAAAAAAAAAAAAAAAGACAAGCCAGGGTATTTCCATATTAGAGTAACAACTTGGAAAGTGTCAGGCCACACCTGCAGCCAGTCTGTCATCACTCATTTTAAAGCGAACTAAAAGCAAACGCAATCTTATCCTGGCTTGTGCCCGACTCAGATTCCCCACCACGTTCCACGCCGCTGCGGGGAAAATGTGTGGAAGGACCTGGATAAAGGGACTTAAGACAGAGCGCTGGCAATAGCTCGGGTTTTGCATGGCAGAAAGTTTTGAGGCGTCCTTCCTAGACTTCCAGGAGACTTCCTTCAGTTTAGGAGACTCTCTGTCTCCATCAGCCTCTAAATTCCGAATGGGAAGGAGCCAGATCGGCTCCCCGCCCCCTGGCCCGGCAGGATTTGGCGCCACAGCGCGCAGCGGGGACCGTCCATCCCCAGGGGACGCCCTGTGCTCAGCGCCGCCCCCAGGATGGACTCTAGCCACCGGCCTTGGCTCCCCGGGGAGCTGGAAGGATCAGAGTCCCTGGAACAGGGGCCTGGACTTACAAATGTCCAGAAGCCCCCTGGTGTCCCTTTCGTGACGTCAGGAGGCGACGCCCACCTGTTTGTTCAGGTATGGTCCAATTCAGGCAAAGACACCGCAACTAGTGGCCAGACTCTTCTAGAGGCTTGGCTGAGCCACTGGAGCACTCGTCCTCCTGCTGATTAAGCTGGCGAAGGAGCCGCAGCCTCGGGCCACGAGCTGCGTGCAGAGCCCCCTAGGCTTGCAACTGTTGCCTTTAGGGCTGGCTGCGCCTGCCGCCCAACACAGCCTCTGCTCTCGGAAAAGGCATCCGAGCTCTTGGGTCCATGAGACCCAGCTTCCTTTATGCACAAACACATAAAAATTGTCCCAGGAGAGGAAGGATGCGGGAGGGGGCGCTGCGACAGAGCGCGATAATGTCAACAAGCAGCCTAAACAGTGGTTTTGGGCGGGGGAGGGGGGGGCGGGACAGGGGAGGGAGGTGGGTAGGTAGGATGGAACGGAGAGAGAAATTTCCTTTCACCTAATTTAGGGGAAAGCTGAAGAGTAGCTGTAGATCGTAGACGTCAACCTCTGTGGCCACATTGGTTAGTAGCACAGGTTGCTTTTCAAAAGGACCCTAGGTCAGGTGCTCGCACCCTCTGGTATTGGGCCGCTCTCAATACCATGTAACTCCAGGTCCAAGAGATCCTAAGCCTCCTTTTGGCTTCTGCAGGCATCTTCACACGACTCACACGTAAGAAAATAACAACAACAACAAAAAGCTTAAAAAAATTGCTTCAAGTGCATAGTAGCAGTCTGAGGGGGCGAGACAAACAAAAGAGCTGGTTAAAAAGTTGATCGCCAGACCCAGTTCTCACAATTTTCAGCAGCTGAGAGTTTGTATAATCTAACAAATTCCCAGTTGATACCGACTTTCCCCTGAAAAGCTTGCAGGCTGGCAATACCTGTTGTCTTGTTTTGTTTTTCTTCTTCAGTCCTGGGGATCAAATCCAAGGCCTCCCGATGCTAGGCAAGTGTCATGGAGTTAAATCCTCTTAAAATATTTTTGCTTCGTCCCTACTTGGAGACATTCTTATGTAATTCCACCAGAAAGCTGCTTGGGCATCAAAACTGGAAAACTCTCCAGGTGACCTTGTTGTAGAGCAAAGCTGGAAAGCCGAGGCTTTTTAGTCATTCATTGCTCCCTGGAAAGCTTTTTAGCTGGAGAAGGGGCTGGGGTCACCTCACTTTAGGCATTTAAAGGTCCTGCTAATTCCCAAGTCCGTGAAAAACACACTGTCCGGTCTGACAGAGCTCTTGCCCAAGTGGTCAAGCATAGAGCTGACTCTGCTGGCATGAGCTGTATGGGACTTGTTTCTTGAAGGCCTTCAACGAATGCAAATGAGAATTCCACAGACTTTTCAGACATGGGGACACCCCAATTCAGGGTGGCTTGTATGCATAGAAGTTCAAATGTACATGGATGCTGGCCGTGCAATAAATATTGTTCATAGAATGGCCAGGGGTGGGGCGTGGCAAACTAGGGCAAAGTTTTGAATGCTCTGGTACAAACTCAAAATGTTGTTTATACTAAGGTGTGTAAGTGATACCAAGACCAACAAAGAGCAGTCTAAAAGGAAGAATTCCTTCTTTTAATTTGTCATTGTCTTTGGTTGTTTTGAAATGCACTGGAGAGGTAGGCAGAAGCATCTGGGTGAAACCCTCCAGTCACAGGTGAGCTTGGCCACACAAAGTTCCTCTCACCCCATTTTAGACCTGGATAACTTTTGAAGAAAACTCCAAGGCTTGTGGGGGAAGGCAAGGATCTCTCCTGCTGTCACAGGACAAACCTTTCCAGTTTTGTCTAGGCTCTTAGTGGGTGCCACCTGGCTCTATCTTAATCCTTCCCCCTCCAGAACAAATTCGGGAGAACGTCCTCAGGTGCAGGAGGCAAAATCCACTAGCATCAGTCAGAAATTTCCAGAGTATCCTTGCCATCAAGGACACTCACAGTTTCCAAGAATCCACACATCTCCCCTCACCCCCGCACCCATTTTCTCACCTATTTTGACAGGTCTTAAGGGCAACTGAGGATTTGAGGAAAGTTAGTATTGGAATTAAGGAACAACAGGTGGTCTCATTCCAAAGAGCCAAGAGAGGGACTCCACACCTTGCTTGGCCTAGTCCTGGGTGCTGGCTGAGCTCTCCTGCCACACCCTTGCTCCAAAGCCCAGGGTACCCTAGTCTTTCTTGGCCTGTCAGGACAAGACATGATGAAACTCAGTGGCCAGGCGATTTACTCTTCAAGGGAGTTAGGGCAGTCTCCATTTCTTCTGTGCCTCTCACACCACACACCACACCACACTACGCACGCACGTGTGCGCGCGCGCGGTTCTCTGGAGTTTCGCTCCTGGGCAGATCACTTTATGACAGGGTGTGACAAGTGGTGATTTTGTTCCTCTTTTGATGGCAGGATTGCTTTGTAAACAGAAGCACAAACTGGTTCCTAGTGGTTCCGCACCAGTGCACCAGCAGCCCTGGCACAGCGGGGCGGCCGAGGCAACCGCTGCACCTGTTGCCCAGGGCAGAGAGAGCCGGGAGGCCGGGCGAGAAAGGTCTGCACCCAACGGTGGAGGTGCTCTTCCAGCCTGCAGGGCACATTCCCAGCCACTGGGCCTTCCTTCCCTCTGGTGCACACCTAGGGCCTTTTGCCCAGGATGGCTCTTTCTATTGGCACCTGGGAGCATCAATATAGAGCAGCCCAGATGTACGCCAGAGTCGCAGGTCCCCATTTCAGCAGCACCTTTTTCCTTAGGCAAATTTTCAAAGTGGTGTAGCTTCCTCCTCTTGTGGTTTCTTGGTAATCCTCTTCTTTCGCCTTAATCCTACTGGAGAGTCCAGAGGGCTTTAGGGTCCTGGAGACCTAGCCTCAGGCACATTGGGAAAATGCCACTTACTACTCAAAGTTGAGTTTAGCTTTCTCTGGCCTAAGGGCAACTAGGAAGATAAGCCACTCCTGCGAAAGAGGGCGGTGCTCACGATCTGCGCATTGATTCCCGACCCTCCAAAGGGGAAAGGGAAGAGCACACAGGTCACCACACCGGTGACTCTAGAGTTAACCTGCTGCTCGGTCTTGGATCCAGGTTTCTCAAGCACTTTTAAGAAACTTCAGGGACCAACGCTGGACGTCTTGCAGCAGACGACAAATGAGAAGTGACAAGAAGAGTCGTGGTGGCCCCAGGGTGAAAGAAAATGAGGTGCAGAGAGGAATATGAACACAGTATTTCTTTTGCGGTTTGGGGGCTGGTGGCGCTAAAGGGGAGCTTCGGGAGGTATGGATTCCTGCGTATCCATCTAATACTCCAGTCTTGGCAGAACTCCAACTCAGCTCTACCAACAGCTGGAGTTGCGTGTCATCTGTCACGCGATCAATTTCCTTTACCCGCCCTTTCTGGGAGAGCGCTTTCTGGAAGCGCACAGAAAGTTTGCGTTGTGGCGCTAACTCCTAGGGCCCTGTTAGCTGCGGAGCCTGCCTGCTGCTATACTGGGCACTGCAGCCTCTCTAGGAAGGCTGCCTTAAGCCTGGTGGGGAATGAAGCCGGGGGTGGGGGTGTGGGGGGGGTGAGGAAATGGAGGGGGAGGGGCGGCTCAGGTTCGGTCCTTCAATCTTGTCCTGGACACTGCGGGTGTTTGAGTCCCTCTGCGCCGGTAGAAGACAGATGAAAAGCAGGTACAGATATGATAAGGCTGTGAGGCAGGAAGTTGGTGTCTTGGGGAAATGGAGTCAGCCAAAGTCTGTATGGACGGGGAGTCCTGGGAGGGCTCTAGACAAACATCTCAGCCTTGGTGGGTCTGTGGTGAGGAAAATGGAGCTGATCTCATCTTGACTTGAATTGGTTTTGGGTGCTGTGAATCCAAGTTGTGTTTGGAGAGGTAGGACTAAGCCTTCAGCCTCTGAAGTGCTCACGTGGTCGTGCTCTGACAGTCATGTGACTTGCGAAAGGAGTTTGCTCAGGTTCCCTTCCTGAATTCTCACCAAATGTTCATTTTTAAATGAGGAAACTGGGTTTCAGGTAAGTTCAGAATCTTCGCCCAAGACCACTCAGTCAGCAAATGAAATGGGTGGAACTGATGTGCACCCTGAAGTTTCACTGGGAAGCTTAATTCCAGCTCTTTTCTCTTTTCCGGTCTTCTTCCCTCCACCCTCCGGGTGTCTGATGAGAGATCCCCCAAGACGTTCCTTCCCAAGGCCCAGGCTCTTTGATTTCTAATTCCCCTACCCACTCTAAGGAGCGATTGACTTTGCACACACCACCACTGACGACGACCTTGCTTGCCTCTTCCTGCATGCATCGCTTTGACGGCAAAAAAAAAAAAAAAAAAAAAAAAAAAAAAAAAAAAAAAAAAAAAACACCCAGGGTGGAGATGGCGCTCCTCACGCTCCACCCCAGCCCTGACACACGCCTGTTTTCGTCTTTCAGGGGCAGGCCAGGCCCACTGAGGAGGCGCTGTAACCATTGCACATTTGTAAACGAGCACAGCGCCCCCCAAGGGAACCACAAGGAGCTGCAAACACTGCCTCCACGTGTGTCGTGGAGTGTGTGTGTGTGTGTGTGTGTGTGTGTGTATTTCATTAGCCTTCATTTCAACATCCTGTTAAAAAAACGGGGGGGGGGGAGATTAGTATAGACATTCATGAATTTAAAACAGCGTTTAACTATTGTTGCTAAAGCAATATAAAGGAAAAACAACCCAAAAACTCCACCTACAAATAAACTCCAAACTAGTTGAGCAAGATTTTAAGACAGGTCCAAGAAAGTTTCCAATCAAGTAGAAAAATCAGCACTGAGATGAAAGGCCAACAGATTAAAGGACGATTAAAATGCTGAAGGGACTCCAAGGAAAGACACCAACACTCCTCCCCTTCACACTCAAATGGGGTGGGCCATCTAGACCAGCCTCCCCGCCAGAGTAGGAAGGAGCAGTTTTGGGGTGGAGAGGACTTCACTACGGTGCAGCTCACAGCTGACCTTTTACATATAGTTGCTGACACGTCAGAGAAGTGATGGGAGACCTGCTCTTTGTCCCTCGCTATGTCCCCATGATAGTAGCCCCAGGAGAATGATCGAGTCTGTTCCAGGTGCTTCAGGCCTGCACACAGTACAACCCGAGATCTCATGGTCCTGGGGGGCGGGGGTGGGGGGGCGAGCGGGCGGGGGTGTTGGAAGGGGCTGCAGTCACTGTGGGAGTAGAGCACCCACCCCGGGGCGAATCTCCTCGCTTGCTTTGCTTCGTTCCTGGCCAGGTGTGATGGCTGACCTAGATGAACAAGGTGAGAGCCCCAAACCCTGTGGCTTCTTTTAAACTCCCCTCTAATTAGAAGCAGCAGTGAAGTCACTTGAACGATTTTTATCTGTCATGGGAACGCAAACCCCAACCCCAAACCTCAGCTGCCCATTCCAGAGCCACCAACGCCTCATTCTCGCTTTAAAAAGGATTTTAACGAAAAAGATAAAGAGCCTGGGAGCCATAGGAGCTTGGAGGAGGAACAGGGAATAATGAACGTGGGCTGGTGGGCTTTATACTTAAGTGTTAAATATTCCAACGTCAAAGAGCATGTGTGTTTGTAATTCTTCCCCACGCTACCCCTACACCCTTCTGCCAATGACAGCAGACTAAATCTCGGGGACAGAAATGAAGCAGAATTGCGAATAGCTTCACCTATTGAGCAACATTTGATCTGGAATCCACCGCGGAGGCCGCCCTGGGGGTGGCATTCAGATCCGCTAAGGCAAGCAGCGCCTTGAAGCTCGTGGGCGGGTGAGGAGGAGGGGGCGGGGACCCTGTCCCACAGCTAGCGTCCAGGTGCGCCCAGACTCTTGACCCGGGCCCTTCTCCAGGTCTTCTGACCCATCCCCCCTCCCCTCCCCCACCTCTAACCCAAAAGTTCCGGGGGCAAGGGAAGGGTGGCATGATCTTACAAATGTTTCCACTACACTAGTGCTCAAACACTCGCTCACACCAGCGTGGGACTCAGCAACCTTCAGCAGTCAGTCCCTGGCTTCGGTTCGCTGGCCAGGGACTGACCGGGAAAGCGGGTTAGGGCTGTTGGGAAAAGCTGGAGCTGATGGTGAGATTGCCCTGGCTATAAATCCATCACTTCCCAGGTCGGCTCAGAGAGGTGCTGGGACTGGAGCTGGCGAAGTGAATTCCTAGGCCAGCGCGCATGCGTCGGCAGGTAGCAACCCAGCTCCTTATGACCAGGTGAGATGTTGGTGAGCAGGAAAAAAAAAAAAAAAAAAAAAAGGAGGATTTGCCTAAGCGATTTCAGTGAGCGGACCCGGCCGAGCCCTCCAGCCCATGCCCGGCGGGGACCCGTCTCCAGGAGCGCCGAGCCGCGATGTCCATACTTGCCAAAATGGGGGACTGGCAGGTACGGGGGTTTGCCTTGGCTGGGGCTGAGGTGGGCGGGGGTAGAGCGGAGGAGGGGGCCGGGAGTGGGGAGGCGGAGAAGAAGCGCCATGGCCCAGGGCAGGGGAGTCCTAGGTGAGGCACGCCTGGCAGCGCCCAAGAGTGTTCCCAGGAGAGAGAAGACCGGACAAACCAGAGCAGGCGACAGCCTGGGCTCTGGGGGCCAAGCGCGCCGCCCGCCCTCGGGGCCAGAGCCCAGGAAAAGCCCGGCATACGTTCCACAGGTGGCCCTTGGGTCACTTGTGGTTTGATCGTCAGTCATTTCCCATCCCCTTCCCCTAACCCCAACAGAAACTTAGGTGGATGACTAATTTAAGAAGTGGGGAAGGACGCAGGGCCGAAGGTGCAGGTTCCCCATGGCTGTGCCTTCAGCCTCACCCCTAGACCCCAGGGCTGGGCGTCCGGGTGGGGTTCTGGTGCACCTGTCTGGTTGGCGTCCCTGTATTTGGGGGACTTTGGGGATAGAGGAAATGAAAGCGGCCGGGATGGCTAGAGATAGCCGGGAGCACATTTTTTAAAAACACACTTTTAAAAGTTTGCCCAAAGTTTAGCTATTCTCTCAACCGGCTTCCGGGGATAGGTTTTCAGTTGTTGGACTACAGAATTGTGGGGTGGTGTGTAAAGACAGCGGATTTTCCGTACTAGACCCTGCCAAAGGTGACCCACCTAGGTAGGCACCAAAGCGGAGTAGGCGCTCGACCTGGCCTTTTTCAAGAGAGCTATAGACCCGGATCCCCGCCCCGGGAACGTGCTTCCACACCATATTCCTTAGAGCCAAAGAAGGGTGGCTCTAGCCAGGTTGAAGCGGCCGCCGCCTCTCCCCGGTTGGGGATTTCATAATAGGAACCGCGGGGCCCTGTTTTTGTCCCAGCCAACCGAGGCCTGGTTAGAGCAGAGATTCTGTAAGCCGGAACCCTAAGGGGCAATTCGAACCAAGGGCTTCGACCTTTCCAAAGAAAATCCAGAGCCGAAAGCTTTGTTGTTCTCAGGGCAAGGCCCTGGATTTTTAACTTTCACCTGCAGCTTCTCCTTCTCCCTCTCCCCTCTTTCTTTCTTTCTTTCTTTCTTTCTTTCTTTCTTTCTTTTTTATTTTTGCCTGAGAGTTCAGCCATAACATTCTGAGAGGTGCCATCTTCATTACATTCCCAGGGACTGGAGAAAGGAAGGCGTTGTGCTGTTTGCTTTCCTTTCATATTTATTACTTTTACTTATTGAGTGAATATTTTTTATACTCCTTCCCTAGTTAAGCCTACTAACTAATAATCATCCCCTAGTCCCACACCAAGTACAATGCTAGAGAGCCCACTCCATATTGTGTTTAACTCTTTTGGGAGGGGGGTGCTGAAGCTTGGGGTGATAATAGTTAAATTCTGAATAACTCTGCAGGAAGTGAGTAGCCCCCCCCCCCCCAAGCTCTGGTTGGGGTCAGGCCTTCAGGGAGTCAGTTTAGGGTTTAAAAGCCAGAGGTTACTAAGGAAAAGAGACACGGTAGAAGCCCAGGGGACAGTTTGGCAAGTGTCTGGAGCCCTGAATGTGGGGGTAGGGCCAGTGGTTTTGAGTCCCACGGGAACAGAGCTACCAGGCTTGGCCACTTGAGCATCCCTCATCCCGATGGCTGTTGACAATCAGAGGACAGAAAAATCATTCTAGCCCCTGTGTTTCTTTGTTTCTCCTGGCTGTCCCTGTCTTGGCATAGTTCATTTCCCCCAGGTCAGGCCTACATCCTCAGCTTTAACTCCGGGCTTACGGCTGCTGTCCCAGGGAGCCAGGGCCCCTGCCCAGCTGCAGCTCTGACTGTAGCGAGATGAGTTGTGGTAATGAAGCTCAGGCAAGCGTGAGCATCGCCTGGCTCAGGGGCTACCCGACTGCTCTCCCCAGCCTTTCATCAGCGCCCACACTGCGGGCGGTGGCGGCACAGAGCTGGCAGGCCCAATCTGCACGTCAATGGTGCCCTTGGAGGGAATACAACAACACTTTAGTAGCCTTTAGCTGGTTTGGAGCCAGAGATCCGCAGGGCACTGAACAGCAGGGGCAGGGGAGGGGGATGAGGGTCGTGTTAGAGAGCATATAAACCTTTACGCGCCTTTTCCCAGGTCACAACTGAAGGAAAAGAAAGCGAAACTTATAGAGTTCCCTCAAGCATCCTGGCGAGTCCGCAGGATGTAAGAAACCCTGCTTGAAGGCCTTGGAGCGGGCCTACAGGTCACATAGGGCATCAGGCTGTGGCTGCCTCTGGGAAAAGTGGAGGTGCTGGCTCTTCCTACAGTCTGAGTTCCAGGTTTCAATCCATTTTACTTCTCAATTGGCCTTGGGGAAACCCTTGAGGAGTCTTGCTCGGAAGTTTTTTGTTGTTGTTGTTGTTGTTTTGGTTTTTTGTTTTCTGTTTTGGTAGAGTGGAGTGCCAGGCTTCTACACCCATCAACCAAAGGACTGCTTAAATGTGAAAAGTCATCTCTAGGGAGTACCCAGGACCTTGGGTCTTTGAACTCAGTTGTCACCTCTGGCCTTGCTTCTGGCTTTTCAGGGAGGAAGGCTTTAGCTTAGTTGGGTAGGGTCTTAAGGAAGAAGGGTTGCACCTCTTCAGCTTGGAGTAGATTGGGGTTCTTCCCTTCTCTTCCCTTTCTTCCACCTGTCGGACACTTCCTTGAATTTGTCTTCATCCCAGTGAGGGATTCACTATGGAAATCGGGGAGGCCTAGAGATTTTTGGAAACAAACAAACAGAAGAGTGAAAGAAAGAAAGAAAGAAAGAAAGAAAGAAAGAAAGAAAGAAAGAAAAAGAATCAGATGAACCAGAGGTCTCTGAGGAGATTTGCTGTCATTGAGCAGTTTGCCACAATTAACAGTAGCAAGGCAGATAAAAATATTTTTTTAGAGTGCTAGTGGGGAAACGCAGCCAGAGAAATTCCTCTATGTCAAAGTATCATATTACAGCCTTTAATTTTTTTTCTTCTTACTTTAAACTAATTGCTGAAAGGGAGGAAGGGTCCCGGTGGAGTGAGTAAGCCCCTGGGTGGAGCTGGGAAAGCCAGGAGTGGTCAACTTGGGTAAGGGGGTGTCTCCGCCTTCAGCTTCTTCACTGGCCGGCCATTGTGCCGCCAACGCTCCCGGCGTTAGCAACATCAAATCATAAAGGATAGCGTCCTCCTTTAATTAAAAAGGAGAATCTTGGGAAAACTGGAGCCGATTAGCACAGAAAGAGTTGGTTCCCAATGATTTGTTTTGATGCACGTATGACAAGGCAGGGAGAGTCGCGGAGTCGCAGGCGCTCGTGGATCTGCGTTTAGGCTCACTCCAGAAGAGGATGTGCATCTCTCCGTCCGAATTCTGTGGTGTTGTCCGCGTCGCACCTGGGAAACCTTACAGCCCAAACACCCGCATGAAATTGTCAGTCCGCTCCAGCGTCACACAAATGGGAGGAAAATAATTTAACCCCCGGAGCTGTCGAGTAACCTCTTCAGGGTACAACTTTTATTTTACACGTAGCAATTAAGAGATCGCAAACCCCAACCGAGCCACCGGAGCCGGTTAGCAGAATCTCCAACCTGGGGGGTGAGGGGTGGGGGATGGAGGGGAGCGCAAAGCTAATAAAACTCCCAGGGCGCTGCTGCCCGAGGGGGTAACAGCAAAGAGCGGAGGCGATCTCCAGTTGGGCAAAAATCCTGGAGTGACTTTTCTGGTCCTGGTTTGGTGGCTACGATTCATTGCGAAAGGGATAATGATTTCTAATAAAATCAGACTGGGGCGAAAGGCAGATGGTGGCGGCTGTAGTATGGGTGTGGGGGGCTACTAAAAGTTAGTCCCCGGTTGCGCCGCTGGTACCCTGCGTAGTACAGAGCTTTATCCATGATATCTTTGGCTGGCAGGACTCGAAAGACAGGCGGTGCGGAAAGGATGAAATTGGGCCGGAGTTGGGGCCTCTGGAGCAAGGGAAGGTCCTGGAGCTCTGGGCAGAGGCTGACGTGCCGGTGTGCGCTCTAGGAGCAAGTTCGTGGCCTGAAGAAGCCTTTATACCTGGGTCTGAGAGGCCGGCGGCAGATTGTGGTACTGGCAAGCAATTGGACTATTGTTGATATGCTAATGAGGCGATTAGGCTGTCGGTGAAGAGCAGGAAAAGGGAAAAGTTTCTACCATTAGAGGGAGATCTCCGAGCGCACACGGGAGCTCTCTAACCCTTCCCTCCTCCTCCCTCCTCGCCCTGCTCCTGGCCCTCCTCCTCCTCTCTCCCTCCTCCTCCTCCTTCCTACCCTTCTCCTCCTCCTCCTCGCCCTCCTCTCCTCCTCCTCCTCCTCTTGTGCTCACCGCCCGCTGCCCGCACTTTGCGCTAACCCAGAGAGTAGCTCCGCTGGGGTGCGAGGCACGGAGGGGCAAATCTGATCACGCCGATCCATGAAAATGCTTTGGAAACTGACGGATAATATCAAGTACGAAGACTGCGAGGTAAGCGCGACGCTGGCTCAGTCACCCTTGCGGCTACAGGCTCGGAGACCGACCCTCCCTCTCTTCCTCCTCTCCAGGCTGCTAGCTGTGAAATGCGGGTGGGACAAACTTACAGCAGCGCAGCTCCCGCCCCTCGAATTCCCCCGAAGAGCACGGGGAGAAGCTAGAGAAGGTGGACATGGATCTCGCTTTCTTTCACTTTTGTCCTTCGAAGCTCGTGTCCCACTTTCCCCCCTTTTTTTTCTGCTTACTTTTGGTTCTGCCTGAGAGTGGGACGAAGAGAACAAGCTTGGGTTTGAAAATAATTGCTGGTAACTGGGCACGTGCCTGTGCACTCTGGTGTCTTTTGAGCAAGATTCTGGGGGCGCCTAAGGGTAGCAGGAAGATTAAAAGAAAATAAGTCCCTCTTTCACCTCCTTTCTGACATCAATACTCATTTTCCCCCTCCTTCCTTCCTTCCTCCCTTCCTTCCTCCCTCCCTTCCTTCCTCCCTCCCTTCCTTTCTTAAGAGGGTCCTTTTTGCATTTGGAGAAAGGCTCACCCACTTTGCCCTGACCTGTAAGCGGGTTCAGTTTGGGAGCCCTCATGTCAGCTGCTGGTCTCACTCCTTAGCTTCCCCAGTCCTTGAAGTTGTAAGCAGTTTCTCCCGCCGCCGAGCTGTGTGCTGGACACACCCCATAGTGGTGGTTGGGTGCGGATGCGCCACCGGCCTCTCCCGAGTGTGTGGGGGGGAATGAAGGGAGGGAGAGGATCACCCTTAAACCTGCCGGCACTTTGCTGTGGGACACTGAGACTTCTACGGCG
The DNA here is from genome assembly GCA_907169655.1 of Acomys percivali. Classification (NCBI taxonomy): domain Eukaryota; kingdom Metazoa; phylum Chordata; class Mammalia; order Rodentia; family Muridae; genus Acomys; species Acomys percivali. The sequence continues at coordinate 71,584,196 of OU015746.1, read as the reverse complement.
ATTGCCGAGAGTTCGGTGGGACCACAGAGCTCTCCCTTTGGGAACCCAGGGCCCCGGAGCATGACTTTTGGGACATCAGGAAGGCATGGGAAAAGAACCTTTCAGGAATCTTGCAGGAGATGGGTTCAACCTACTGAAAGAAGCTGATGAATGCAAGCGGCGATGGAGGGGTGGGAGGCCCGTGATTAGCCAAATAAATATGTAGCAGCCTTGACTTCTGCTGTACTTCTTTTGCTTTATTTCTTTTCCCTTTGGGCGTTTGGAGCTGGGGGTTCCGGCAGAAGCGCCTGCGCGCGGGCTCCGTGGCAAGGATTCTGCCTTCACTTGAAATCAAAAACTGGGTTTATGTGAAGGAAATGTCACCCACTCCCTCCCCTTTCCTTTTAAAATACTATTTTACCTCTTTCTCCACTCTGGTTTCCCTTTTACCCCACCCCACCCCCAACCTGGCGGAGAGGACACCAGGTGACATCTCACCAATACCCACGCTTCTCTAGGGACTCCTGTGGCCCGCCGAAGGGGCACAGAGACCCCCAGGTAGGACCAGACACCAGTTTTCGAGGTTAAGGGTGCCTTTTGCCGGCAGGCCTGGGTACTTCTGTGTCTCTTTAAGAGCAGTTTTTAAAATTTATTATTATTTATTTATTTATTCCTTAGGGGGGGTCTGAGCTCCCTCCCCAGGCTGGTGCTTTTTACTTTCTTGGAATCCAAAACTCAGTTCTGGTTGTAGGCGCCCTGAGTAGAAGGGTTGAAAGCCTTCGCGTGGCTCTACACACCAAAGGGATCTCGTGGGTAGGGCGTGAGATGAACTTGAACTCCCAGAGAGACTCTGGAGGTGCGTGAGAACGGGGTGGGAGGGGTGTGTGATGAGAATGGAGTGGGACAGAAGCAAGGGGGGGGGGAGTCTGGGCAATTTCAGGCAATTTCAACAACTTTGGTGGCAGCTGGCTAGCCAGCGCTGGAGCAGGGATTTCGGGTTTCCGAGAGGGCTTGGAGTTGTCTGACATGGTTGAGGCTCTGCAGGGACACGCAAGAGGCGAAGTGCCGCTTGTTCCGACGATCGAGCTGGCCGACTGGCAGTGGCGACGCTCTAGGAGAGCTAGCCCTGTCATCTAGGGGGTGTTGGCGGGAGTGGCCCAGCCAGTCCGACGGGTTTGTGCCGGGAGCCTGGAGCCCTTGCTAGAGGCGCCCAGGTCGGGCCGCTTCGCGTCTGTGCGCGCCCCGGGCCGCGTCCGGGCTCCCGCTCCCAGAATCTGGTCCTGGGACCAGCGGAGATCAGAACTACCGCTGCTGAGGAGCTTCTGGCCCCGAGGTCCTAGGGAAGGCAGCTTGAGACCAGGCCGAGGACAAGGGGTTAGCGAAGCGGTCGGGCAGGTCCCAGGCGAGACGCCTAGCTATGGAAAAGCAACGAGGCAGCGGGCAGCCGAGTCCCGAGTCCCAGGCCCCGCCGCGCAGCAGAGAATCCCGCAGTCGGAGAGCAGCGGGAGGCACCTCCCAGACTCAGAACCCGGTGGGCAGCCGCCAACGGGTCCCCGGAGCTCCGGCCCGCGGTTCGCGACCCCCGCTCCATCCCGAGGTCTGCCCTAGCCTTTTAGGTCCGATTGTCCTCCCTCGCTTCCTCTCCCCTCCCCCTCCCTCGCGGGCTCCCCCTCCGCAGCTCCGGCTCGGCCCCCTCCTCCTCCCTCCCTCCTGCCCTCCCTTCCTCCTCCCGGGCGCTCCCTCCTTCCTCCCTCCCTCTCCCCACTCCTCTCTCCTCTTGTCGCCCACACTTTCTTTCTCGCACTCGCAGGCAGACACATCCTCCCTCTCTGCGCTCTCGCCCCTCGGCCTCCCTCTCTCGCCTTCTTTCTCTTTCACTTTTGCAGGCCCTGCAACCTTTTAAAATGTTGCCCCTTCGCTGTGATTCGCCAGACGCCGCGCCGCGGCCCCCCGCGCTCTCGCCCGCTCCCTCCGTCGCTCGCTTTTTGTCTCTCGCGCTCCCTCTCCCCACCTCCGATTTGCTACACTGAGACTCCCGTCAATGACTGCATTGAGAGCCGGCTCCGGCGCGAGTTGCCTCTCCGCTTCACGCTCGATTTCCAGGCATTCTTCCCTTATTAAGTATTCGTGTAATATTAATAGTCATGAATATCTGCTATTAGGAGGCTCCAGGAACGCTGCCCAGCGCGGTTATTAGAAGCTGAAGTGAAGCCGCCGCTAAAGAAAGAGGGGGAGACACGGATTAAGGAACGCGCGCGGGCGCGTATACACACACACACACACACACACACACACACACACACACACACACACACTTTTTTCCTTTTTTTAGTGTTTTTTGTTTGTTTGAGGGTTTTGTTGCTGCCTTTTTTTTTTTTTTTTCATAAAGAACTTTGAATCCTAATCGATCGCGGCAGGATAGAGATCGTGGGTTCGACCAGCTGAAGGCGCCGCGCGACTCGGTGATACAAGTTCGGATGGATCCGAGCGAGGCTCTGGCGCTCGCGGGAGCGTCCGCGCGGTGACTGGAGTCCTGGGTGGCGTGGGGCTCTCGGCGCCTTTTGTGTGTGGCTCTCTCGGGCCGCGGAGCAGCCGGGTGCTCAAGGCGTGGTGGCTTTTTGTTTTTCGTATTTTTTTTCTCACCCTGACTGGTTACCCCAGACTCTTCGCAGATGTTAGTTCACAGTTTTTCAGCTATGGTGAGTCCCACCCCACCCCCACCCTGTTTCCTTAGGAATTCTGTTCCAGAAACCTGCAGCTGAGAAACTGCCCGAGACCCTGGGCTTCTTGGCCAGGGTTCCTTGTGGACCTCGCCTTCCATTTGCATTCCTATCTTTCTTTTCTCTTTTCTCTGACTCTCTTACGTTTCCAAATCCAACGCGTTGCCACTGCCCTGTCCCCGCTGGACCTCTCCGTGCACGCAGATCCTATCCCGCAGCTCTTTCCCTGGGCCAGTTTCTGGCCCCGTTCGTCTTTAGTTCCTTGCTTATTCACTAGTTCTAGAGAGGCTTTCCACATCTGATGCTTAAACTGGTCTGTGGGGGGGGGGTGGTGAAAGGCGCACCCCCGTGTATCCCCCTAGCCCGAGGCCTGGCAGCTGAACCTTGGAGGGCTCCTATTCTCTAGAACGCACTCTTGGCTTGCTTTGCAAGCGGATTGCAATAGAGGAACGTAAAGTCAGGGGTTTCTTTTGCCCTTTGGGGCTAGGGTAGAAGGGGCGGGCGGAGGGAGGCCTCCGCCCCGGGGTGCACCTCTCTCTTTTAAAAGAACCGGGTAAGGCAGAATCTTTCTATTTTAAACCTTGGCTTGGCATCGCTCACTCCCCATTCATATCATAAAACGACCCTGTCGTGTAAAGCCTCCTAGTAACAGAGGAAGCGGAAAAGACAGACCCCCGCCCCCCGCCACTTCCCCAACCTTGCAGTTAAAATCTTTAAGCTGGTAATTTAAACGTGTGCTTTCCTAGGGCCCTTGTGCGAAACATGTTTCTATTTAAATAGTCATGAAATGGTAATAGTCTTTGAAGGTTTATGATTTCCCCCCCCCTCAAGATTAATGGTCGAGTAAACAATAACGTAGTGGCAGACAGGTTCAAATCCCGGAAAGGCGAAGGCCGCTTCTCCTGTTTAATATTTAGTGACTGTTTGAATTTTGCTTAAGGGAGGTTTGGTACCGCAGCTGTTCTGGGTTGTACTACATAACACTTTTAGGTCTCCTTCCTTCCTTTGAGAGGGGTGTCTGGGAGAGTCGGCCTTGCCACTAGATTTACATATTCTGATTTTTTTGAGTTGTTTGGAGGTTTGTTTGTTTATTTTGTTTTGTTTTGTTTGGAAAGGCCTGCTTCACTTCTGTGTATTTTCCACTCTCAACAATGTAGATACCCCTACCTCGGAGGCCTGCGGAGGGGAACGGGTGATTTCTCTAGACTGGCTTGTAGAATGCATTTAGTGGAGGTACCTGGAACTCTGCGCCTCATTTCTTGTTCTTTCCCTTTCGTCTTGCTTTCTTCCAGGACCGTCACGACGGCACCAGCAACGGGACGGCACGGTTGCCCCAGCTGGGCACTGTAGGTCAATCTCCCTACACCAGCGCCCCGCCGCTGTCCCACACCCCCAATGCCGACTTCCAGCCTCCCTACTTCCCCCCGCCCTACCAGCCGATCTACCCCCAGTCGCAAGATCCTTACTCCCACGTCAACGACCCCTACAGCCTGAACCCACTGCACGCCCAGCCGCAACCGCAGCACCCGGGCTGGCCCGGCCAGAGGCAGAGTCAGGAATCTGGGCTCTTGCACACGCACCGGGGGCTACCCCACCAGTTGTCGGGCCTGGACCCTCGCAGGGATTATCGGCGGCACGAGGACCTTCTGCACGGCCCACACGGGCTCGGCTCCGGCCTCGGGGACCTCCCTATCCACTCTTTACCTCACGCCATCGAGGACGTCCCGGTAAGAGGCGGTGCGGGCCGCCAGGAACGCAGCCCCAGGCTCACCTGCCCTCTGGGAAGCTTTGTGGAGTCCAGCCCCCGCAGGGCCTTGGTTTTCCTCAATAATAGTTGAGGGTGGGTGTGAGACTTACTTAAACAACTGAATTTAGAAATTAAAAAGTAATTGAGAACAATGCTTCCTGGAGCTCGCTCACCACTTCCAACCGACACAAATAAATCAGGCGATTGTCACCCTTCATGCAGCTTCTCTCCGCGGCAGTAAACTGTGTGGATCGAGGAAGGATCTAATTCCATTGCTGAATGTGTCGTGGGGATTGCTCGCTGTTCTAGGAAAGAGCTTGTTAAATTTAGCCCCGAGAACTCCTCAAACGCGTTCACAAAGTAAAAGAAAGTGTGGAAGACTTAAGAAAAGGTCCCTGAACCGGGTTTTATAAGCATTAGTGAAACCTAGAAGTTACTCCTACCCTATTCTGATCAAAGGAAAACAAGTAGCAAATCCAAGCACAGGGACATTAAAATGCAGCTTTCTTCTCTTCCTGGGGGTGCTAAGTGGTGACCTCATAAATCATTAGCTGGGTTCCCAACGCCTATCAGAATCTGCTACACCGCATATTCAATTAAATGTTTGTAGACTATTGGGCACTGCGTTGAGTTTAATTCAGTTACCAATAAATGCAATTTAAAATGATTTCTAAATAAGCAGGGCCTAGCACATGTAGTACAACGTAACTCAGGCTATTGATAATTTGAAAATACTTTTTAAAATTAAATTGCAACCAGCATCTCAGCCTCAGCTCTATAAATTTATGGCTTTCTCACAATCTTCCTGAAATGGAATTAGAGCAAGCATGCATGTACATGCGTGTATATGTATAATGGAAAGGCTCCTGTTAAAGGTGCTTTTCTTTGGAAAGGAAATGTATCTGGATGTGATTTTTGCTAAAATGCTATTTCAAATTACTACATCAAATATAGCAGTGGTATGTCTGTTGACAGTTTAATGATTACTGAATTAGATTGTAAGGGAAACGGCCACATGAACTTACCTGATTGCCTGGCGGATTTAAACATTTTTGAAGTTCTACAGGAAAATAGAAAATTTATTACCTCTCTCATTTAGCCCAGTTAATCACTGAAATTTGTTGGTTATGCTTAACAGCCTTGCAAAGAACACAGGAAAGCAGGCGCTTGGTCCAATGCAAGGCTTAGTAAGCATTCTCTGTGTGTGTGTGTGTGTAGATGTGTGTTCATATTTACATGGTTTTTAGAAAATGATGCTTAGTGAATTTGAGGCAATGTTTTATAAAAATAATTTTTGAATAGAAGTAGAAGTTATCATGATTTTAGTTTTCTTTCATAGAGAGTCTCTGAATTCTTCACTTGGTGGTTTGTTTTTTTTTAACACTCCAATAACAAAATAATGCTTTAAGCTTGTGGAGCTACTGTGTGTTGGACATAGGTCTACTTTTGCAAAGATCTCCTATGCACGATGGGAATTCTTGATACCTGTGTGGTAACTCTTTGTAGTGAAATTGGTCAGTAGGAGAAATTAAACAAATGATCTCATAGAAGCAAGAAACCCAGTGCTCTTCTCACCCTCCCCCGCCTCTCAAAGAAAAAAAAAATCTTTCAAAGGAATTTGGGTCAGGAAAAGGGTTGTTTTCAATTTTCTCTTTGCTGCCACAGTTAACTTTTAATAAGAATGACTGCTAAATATTTAAGAAAATCAAGTCAATGGTGAAAATTATTTAATCATTAATATCTCAGTGGGGTTTTAAACCTAACAGTCTTCCCTGTATGGACAAGGTCTAGCTAGAAATAACAGAAATAAAAGTATTATGCCACACTACATTTACTTTATGGGTTTAGGGTGCGTGCATAAAGGGATCATATTTCCCCATATAGTTAAAACACAAGAACTGCAGCAGTAGTCATTTCTGAACATTTCTCAATTTAATTATACTTAAATCCAGAAGCACTTTAGGCAAGTTACAAATGAGAGCATTGAGTATAATAAAACCTGTAATAAAGCAACTTAGTACCATCCACCCGGAATCATTGCGATCAGGCACAATTAACAGGAGCATAAATCCAAGACAGAATGGAAAATGTTCGAATCAGTATTATTGTTGGACAAAGACTAGAGAAGGAAGTAATAGTTTTTTAAATGGCAATGCCTGTGCTTGGTAACGATTGCGAAATCTTCTATCTCAGCAGCCCTGGTGCTAATTTGTAAACACAGCCAGACATTATATTGCCTGTCAGTTTCTGCATTAGAAAACATGATTTCATTTTACTTTCTAATCACGTTTTGATTCTAACACACACACACACACACACACACACACACACACACGTATACCCATCCATCTGTAAAGGGGGGGAACACACATTGCTGCTGGACAGCAGGAAAGCAGCCTCAAAGATTTTTTTGTTCCTGATATTTCAACATTCCTATCATATTTACTGTATGCAGCAGTCTTTCACAAATGAGTTCTAGTTTTCCTTAAATGAAGGTGTGTTTGTGTTTGTGCTTTGTTGCATTACCTACAGGGTTTCCCACAGTCCGCTGTTACTCCCGCCCCTGTCATTTCTATTGTGTTTCCTTGGCTTTGGCTGCCTCCACACTGGGATCCCTGAAGTCCCAAACTGCTGAGGGGTGGTGCCACACTGAAGCTAGGGTGCATGTCTAAAGGTTGAACCAATTGTGAAAAAGATTAGAAACTCCAAAACTTCATTTAATTTTCAAAGAAAGTTTTATTCCCTATCCCATCCTCTTCAATGTGGATTATCTGCTGGGGGAGGAGAAATGGCCGTGGGTATAAAGCGAAACCTCTTGAGTTTTAAAGCTCCAAATTCAGTAAGCCAAGATGAGATGTTTATATATAAATGTCATTATGGGGGGGAGGGGTGGGGAAGAGGAGGGGGACTCCCATCCTCCCCTTCCCCTCCCCCACCTTGCAGGGAATATTCATTTCCTTTTGTTTTGATTATACACTTACATTCATGTGTATCCTTTTGTGGCAGCATGTAGAAGACCCGGGTATTAACATCCCAGATCAAACTGTAATTAAGAAAGGTAAGCCATTTCCTTCTGCATTCCAAGCAAGTCCTTACAGGCAGAGTGCTATTTAAAAGAACTTGCAGGACTGTATTTATTTTTTTTTCAAATAGGATTTCCTAAAGGCTCAGAATTAGCAAATAGATAGGCATAGAAGAACAGTGTTTAAATAACCAGCTTTCAGGATCTTGGTAATGGCAACAGGCTAGCTTTGTTCTGATTGTGATTTCAGCATTGCATTTAGTGTAATGGTATTTGGAAGAAGTGAAATGTGCAATAGTTGATCTGATTTGGAAGTGTCATTTCAATTTGGAAATAGTTTCATGGCTAATTCATTGTGTGAAGTTAAAGGCCATGAGGGTCAAAAAGTGTATAAGGCTGAAATAATACAAATAATTTAATATTAATGAAAAGACATTAAAAAAGCACTCTATGAGGGAAAGACAATTTTCATGTTCTCTAATTTTGTTTCTACTATCTTGATTGAGTTTAAAACTTGGTGAATTAGGTTAGTAAAAATTTAGCTTTTGGATAAAATTAGCATCTTGAAGATGCTGCTATTGACCTGTGTATTTAGAAAAGAAAGATGTTACATAATTTGAATGGATTTATCATCTGCATAGTGCTTAGTGGGTAGAAATAAAGTTTCTTGTATTAAATGCAGTACAAGTATTTTTGTTGTTGTTGGTGTTGCTATGGTGGCAGTCATTTCAGGATTCTAGGCACCACCAGAGGACAATGCTATGTAAAACTGTTCTCATTTTTAACCCCAATCAGTATATTGTTAGCTAGTTAAAAGTTTCATTTTTGCATCTGTAAAATTTGTCATGTCAAATTAGAAGTGCAAAGGATAAATCTTAAGAGGTGCTCTTTCCAAGTCGACATGATAATTGGCTCTTTTATTAGTAATCTCTCAAGAGTTCGTTTAACTCCTATTGTCTCTATTAGCCTCTCCAGAGCTATTAATGTCACAAGTGATCTATCCAAAACCTAGAGCCCCTCAACTCCCCATATGACTAGAATATCCCCATTTAAAAAACCACTAGGAGCACTGTGATGAGACTGTGCATATTATTATGTGTCTCCATGTGGACTTGAATATACAAATGCACTGAACTTAAACGGTTGTGGGTGCATCTGCATTACACTGGTGTTAAGAAATGGACCCCTCGTTTCGCTGGTTTTCTAACAATGGTAGATCCAACAATGAAGAGGTTGGTTTTAACTGATTGTATATCCTAACTCCCACCCTATTGAAGGGGCTTAGGCAGACAGGGTTCTGTTAGTATTTGCTCAACAAAAGGATGAATTCCTAGTGTTCAACTGCAGGCCCCTTCATGGGCTTGGAAAGATCTCCCAAAACTCGAGTGTCTTTCAAAATGGAACATAAGGGTCTACTGATGAAAGGACGGACGTATGTAGTGTGTGATAACAGAATCCGCCATTGCCAGTTGAAATGTTCATCTACTGGCTGCTGTAGCCATCGAAACTATTGGCTGATTTTAGCAGCAATTTCTCACTGCAACGAGCCTTTCGTCTGCAAAACCCTGGCTACGCCAATTCTTCCCCGGGTTTATACATGAAACCCACCCGCTGTCTCCCTAAACCCGAGCTCCTGCACCTCGCCGGAGCCCTCTGAGAGAGCCCAGGAGGTCGGGACAGCACCAGCCTTCTCTAGACAGCTTGCAGCAAGGGTGAGGGAAGGAAGCCGCCGCGGGATTCCAGAGCTGAGCAGCGCGGGGTCTGCTCGCCCTCCTCACACCCCTCACGCGCCCGCGTCTGTCTCTGCAGGCCCTGTGTCCCTGTCCAAGTCCAACAGCAATGCTGTCTCCGCTATCCCTATCAACAAGGACAACCTCTTCGGTGGCGTGGTAAACCCCAATGAAGTCTTCTGTTCAGTTCCGGGTCGCCTGTCGCTCCTCAGCTCCACCTCGAAGTACAAGGTCACAGTGGCGGAAGTACAGAGGCGCCTCTCACCGCCCGAGTGTCTCAACGCGTCGCTCCTGGGCGGAGTGCTCCGGAGGTGAGGCTCGTCCAGGTCCCGCCCCGCCCCGCCCCGCCCCGCCCCGCCCCGCCCCGCCCTGCGGACGCGGCCCCAGTGCGCCTGCGCCGGGATGGTAGCGGTACAGCCCGCAGGGCAGGGAAAGGGGCGGGGAGGAGTGCGAGTGGAGCTTGGTGGGCGGGGCAGAAGGCGGGGTGAGGTGAGGCGCCTGCGCACTCGGGGGAAACTCGGCTTTCTGCTGCACGCACGCGCAGCTCTGTGGATCTTGAGCTCAGTCCCAGCCTTGGCAGCCGTGGGGCGCCGTGCTGCTGCCTTTTCCCTGGTTGCACACAGGTTACAAGCTTAGAAAAGCTTCTAGGCTCCTTGCTTTGCTTTACCACCCTGTAAGGTCTCTGATGGGAACCGGCCGCCCTTGAGTGGGGATTTAACAGACAGGTTTTCAAGTTAAGGAAGATAGTGACTTCTGCTTGCTTCATGCCTCCGCAACCCTGGTTTGCTGGCACCTCGAGCCAGAAGGCACCCTTACCCTGACTCCCACTTTCACTTCAGTCTTGGTTACCAGAGGCGCTAGTGGTTTTGGTTTACTGTGTGTGTGTCAGGCAGTGTGCAGGGCACGTTTCCAGTTTCCGCCCGCCCGTTATATGCAGTCGCTCTCAGGAACTGTATTCCTTAACACAGGATTCTCACCTCTCAGGAAAGAGCCCTTTAGAGACAAGATTTCACAGGGGCCAGGCAGATGGAGAGTCTAAAGGGAGGAAAGACACAGAACCAGCTCTATTGTGTATCTTTCCCCTTCTTAGGTTTCTATCCAAGGTTGTGAGTTGCAGGCCTAGTGTTAGGTTTGGCCAAATAGTGTTTCTCTTTCTTCCCTCTCCATGTAAGACTCGTATTTCACTGTCTAACTTTAGTTCTGTATCTTAATAGCCCTCAGTTGGGCCTTGGTGTCTACAGCCCACCTATGTGCTCTAAGAGGGCTTTGCAGAGTTAATGCCAGCTACATAGGTGACTTTCAGCCACTTGGCTTTACTGACACAAATCTTTCTCTGTCCTCTTGCTTTTTCCTCCCCATCCCCCCATGCCCAATATTGGAGACTGCTTACCTATGGGAGTATAATCTAATCCACACAATTAAAGAACCACTTGAGTAGGGAATAAAATCTGAAATTAATTAATTTGCTGTTTTATTTAAACAATTTATCTTAAGCACTTTCTGATTATGGGAGTCTATTTAGACATCTATTTAGGAGTGTCTCCATTGTCTATGAAATCAGGGAAATTTTTTGAAGGCTGATATCAACCATCATCCTTTTAACATTACCAGTTGCGCTCCTGACATGGCATGTACACACTTGGTGAGATGCATTTACCATTGGGACCGAAGCCAGAACATGAACTGTGAGCGTGATGATAACTTTGGTTACTAGGGACAACCTTAACAGCAGATCTTGTGAGGACAATTTAAAGACCCCGCTGGGGTTTGCTGTGATTGTAGCAACAGGGAAAATACAATTATCAGCTGACCTCAAGAATACCTCTCACTCTAGTGATCAGAACTCTGTGTGTGTGTGTGTGTGTGTGTGTGTGTGTGTGTGTGTGTGTGTCCAGATAGCTAAAAATGGGAAAAGCCCCCAATCTGCCATAGTAGGTGCAATAATAACTGAACATAGTAGGCGCTTTACAGTTTAACATGACTTTATCTCCTATGACCTTTAGATTCAGTTTCTTCTTGGGCTGCCTTTCCCTCAATGTTAAGAAAGTGTTCAGAATGACTTTAATGTAACACAGAATAAGTCAAAATATTTTCTAAATTCTCATCTCCATGTGTTTATGAAACAGAGCGAAGTCTAAGAATGGAGGAAGATCTTTAAGAGAAAAACTGGACAAAATAGGATTAAATCTGCCAGCAGGGAGACGCAAAGCTGCCAATGTCACCCTCCTCACATCACTAGTGGAAGGTAGGCAAATCTACTTGTTAAATAGAACGGAACTGTCATGTAGGGGAATAGATGATATTTAATGGCCAGATGTTTCGGTGTGTTTTGTGCCCTTTGGGTGATTTCGCCTTTCCATGGGATGTAGCTATAACTGGAAGTTAGCACAATTCTGGGATGCCAAGGACAAACAAGAAACAACAAAATAAGAAAAAAAAAAGATCTAAAGCCTATTTATATAGACTCATGCATGTGTGTTCTTCTCTCTACCACAAACTTACTCTCCCTTCAGTACAAATCTCACCTAAACAATGCACAAATTTAAGAGCCACACATTCCCCAAGTTCCTGTCTCCTCAAAAGAATTCAGCAGTAAATCACTGAAGTTATACTGACATCTGCATTTGAGAAATGCGTGACCATTACTTCCTGAATTAATTTGGGAATCTTTGACCTGCATCCTGATTTAAGACTGTCCTGAAAGCTCAAGGTTCAATGCCCTTGTAGGTTTTTGTTTTTCTGGATATCTCTCTCTCTCTCTCTCTCTCTCTCTTTTTTTTTTTTTTTTTTTTTTTTTTTTGTACTTCTTTCTCTCCAGGCGGGTAAGGAAGTGAGAAATTTTAGAATTTGGATAGCATGATACAGAAGAGGGAAAAACAACAACAACAACAACAACAACAACAAAAAACTAAAACCAAACCAAATACATTGTAAAAGAGTTTCTTATGGCAGTTTTTGTTTTGTTTTGTTTTGTTTTTTGTTGTTGTTGTTTTTAGCACACATACCCTTTCCAAAGTTCTCAAGACAAAAAGCCCTATCCAGCTATTCAAAAGCTGTCACTAAGGTCTGTTCCCATTCTTGCTAGAGTCCTAATTTCTTCTGATATTCAGTTGGTTTAAGGCTGAGAATAAGGGTTGGGATGGACACACAGCTTTCCTGTGCTTTTCGTTGTGTTTTGTTATAGTTCATGTTAATAGGAAAAGAAAAAGATGGTGATTTATTTCCAGGCAGATTTAAAACTAGCACTCATATTTTAATGAGGCATATTTTCTTATGTTCATAGTGCATTGGGGGAGATATTGATTATTGAATCTAAGTACACTGAAAGTTTCTAGAAAACATCTGAAACAATGTTTTTGAGGAGGAATTCTACGACTTCCATGTGTTTAATGGTGTTGAAGTTGGTGATAATGTGACTTAAAAAAAAAAAGCAGCCATTGTTAAGGGCCAGAAATTCAAATACAGCAACATTGTATTAAAGTAATGGTAGCATGCGGAGAATGCACTATTCATATCCTACTCCCCAAATTACATGCCATGAAAATGGTGATGGCAGCTGAGGGTGGAGCGTGAGAGCTGGTCTGGGTCTGGGGGTTGAGAGGTGCAGTGGGGAGGCAGTTTCTGGAGAACTGTTATTGTTTGTGATCCGCTCCATTTTATGGAAACAAGCTCTGCAGAGAGGGCTTTGATGCTCTAATTGGCGCATGCGTTCTTCCGGAGCTGGAGCTAATGGCAGGAAGCCCTGCAGTAAAAACCAACTGGTTCAGGAAATTAAAACCAAAGATTCGAAAATCAACAACACAGACAGACTCAGTGGAGTGACCCTCAAATCCTCTTGGTTAATCGGCTTGGATGAACAGATAATTATATGTGATCAAGTTAAAATGTAAACTCTCTGGTGGTTCCCTTGCTGGAAAGCTCCAGGAGTAATTATGAAACATCATCGATGAATGTGTTGATAGGTGTGAGGCGGGATCAGCAGAGCCATTTTCACACAGAAGTTGGGGAATCATCATCAGTCAGGGATGGGGGGGGGTGATGGGTGGGATTAACCCCTGTAAGCCACTTGGCACTTTTACTGATGAATAAATACATTCTCTGGATCTCACCTTGGAGAAGAAATGTCCAAAGGAAGGAAACAAGGAGTTTCTGCCTCTTCCAGGTTTTGGTGAAGAAAGTTAAGGGAGTTGGGTGTGGAGAGGAAAGTTTCATTCCAGTTCCTTGGTTCTCTGGGCCTCACCTCCCTCTTCCACCTCTTGCCAGGAGAAGCCGTCCACCTAGCCAGGGACTTTGGGTACGTGTGTGAAACTGAATTTCCTGCCAAAGCAGTAGCGGAATTTCTCAACCGACAACATTCCGATCCCAATGAGCAAGTGACAAGAAAAAACATGCTCCTGGCTACAAAGTAAGGCATTTACCTCTGTGGGGTCTTGACTGCTCACTGTCAAAAGAAACA
>OU015746.1:71509671-71531856 GCA_907169655.1 Acomys percivali | reverse complement strand
CTTCTTCTTCTTCTTCTTCTTCTTCTTCTTCTTCTTCTTCTTCTTCTTCTTCTTCTTCTTCTTCTTCTTCTTCTTCTTCTTCTTCTTTTTTAAACTGGAAATGACGGGGTTGTGTGTGTTGAAATTGAGTCTGGAGGGATGGTTAGGAGTAATCCCCCCTCTGCCCCCACCATTTGAGATAGGATATCACTATGTAGCCTTGGCTGTCCTGGAACTTATTATGTAGACCAGGCTGGCCTCCAACTCAGTGATCTGTCTGCCTCTGCCTCCCCAAGTGGATTTTTACAAAACAAGTCGACTTTTTTCCCCCCTGTCTCCTCTGCCTGCTTTATAGACCTGGCTTTCCCGAATCTTTCCCATGCTATCTTACATCTTGAGGCACTTTCTCTGTGAAAGCTGATGCCAGTCCCACATCTTATGCTGCTGTGCAGGCAATTTGACTGGCCTGCCCTCAGGGGCCTTTTGGGTCCTGACAGTGTCCTGTGTCACCACCAGCGGTCAATGTCATTACCTCCTCCAGATGCAGAGAATATCCCTCCTTCCCCTCCCATTCCCTGTCCCCTCCCGCCGCTTCCTTGGTTTCTTTCCCTCTGTTCCCGTGGGGTGCCCCTTTCCCCTTTTCTTTCTCTCCTTTTTTCCCTTTTACAATAAATCTCCTTACAGCAAGTATGTTGTACGGTGACATATTTATCAATATTACAACACCATGTCCTTAAGCTTTCCTCCCTCCATAACTGCGAATGAGACAAACCTCTTATCTTTTTCCGCCATCTTTTTTTTAAAAGAAAAATTATTTTAAATTTATTTATGTGTTTGTGGGTGTGTGAATATTTGCGTGTGGGTGCCTGGGAAATGCCAAAGAGGGAGCTGGAGTGACTGGCAGTGGTGAGCTGTCCAACTTAGGCTCTGGGAAACAAACTAAGGTCCTCTGCAAGAGCTGTAAATGCTCTTAACTGTTGAGCCACCTCAACAACCTCTTTTCTTTGTTAATTATTCAAGCTTCAGGTATTTTGTTATAGTAAAAAGAAAACAAACTAAGGGCATAGGATTGAACTTCTTGGCTCCCTTTTCAGTTCATAGGACCACTTCTGAGCTGGTCTGTGTGATGTTCACTTTCTGTCATGAATAAACAGTGGCATGGCTTAAGACAGTGACTCTTTCTCAGAAGTCACAGTGAGAACTCTCTCCTGATGATTGGAAATGGACAAACAGCATCATCAGGAAACAATTTTTTTTTTTGAGTAGTCCATTGAGATGTAGTTGTTCCTTACTCAGCATAACCCAATTTATCCCGACTGATGCAGAAATCCAATCATTGAATCAAAGGACATTCTACATCTACATTTCTTGGGTGTGCCTGCACCTGGACATTGGTCCAAAGTTCCCCTGCCACGTCCCATAATCCTTTCATCTGGATCCCACTGAAAATGGAGCAGATGGCAGAGCATAATGGCACATGCAGAGAAGTAGAGGCAGGCGGATCTCTGTGAGTTCAAGGCCAGCCTGGCCTACAAAGTGAGTCCAGGACAGCCAGGACTACACAGAGAAAGGCTGTCTTGAACAACAACAACAACAACGAGCAGATGGAGACCTGTAAACAACAGCACAGCTCAAAGTCTCATTCCAACAAGGACCATTTGAAGACTTGTCTGGACCGTGGTCAGGATGCAGAAGTGCAGGATTCAAGTCATTTCAAAGTGATGCATTGTCAATTCTATGGAACCAATGATCCAAAATCCCAACTTTATTTAAGGAAGAAATGGAAGGCCATAGAAGTGAGCTGAGCAATTTAGCCAAGGTTAAACAGCTTGCTAGTAGATGGCAGCAGAGGCAGGATAAGAACCCACGACCTTTTATTATAAGTAAATTCCCCTGGGCATCAGAGGACTACATGTGGCAGTCAAAAGACATCCACCAGACTCCAGGTTAGCTCTGCCCTGTGAAACAACAATAACGGAAGGAGAAAGAAGTAGATGGGACTAAGTTTAATAACATTTTGACTTAAGCCAAAGTATAGAGAATAATATTCTTTTGAAACATATAAACAATATAAACATTATGAATGAGATGTTTTACAATTTCACAGTGGCTTTGAAATTTGTTTTGTGTGTTGTTGGAGTGTTTCTTATTTAGAAAAGCTGAATTTCAAGGATTCAATATGGCTTCTGCCCTGGACAGCTTGGTTCTATATTTTCACTTATTTTTTTATTAAATCTGTGTGTGTATGTGTGTGTGTGTTTATTTGTTTGCTTAAGCATGCATGTGCTCCTTTGGGCATGTATGTAGAGGTCAGAGGACAACCTATGGTTGACTGTCATCCTTCAGTTGGTCTTTTATTCTTTGTTGCTGCATACACCAGGCTAGCTGGCCTGCAAGCTTTTGGGGGACTCTTCTGTCTCTGCCTCCCACCCCACCACACATGCCCCAGGAATTACAGATGCATACCTTGCATTGTCCAGCCTTATGTGGGTTTGGGAGAATCCAAACACAAGTCTGCAACCTTGCACAGCAGGAGTTTTATCCACTGAACCACCCCTCCAGCCCTGAATTCTTTGGCCATCCAAGGGTTTCAACTCGGTTCCCTTGTTAAATATCTAATTTTGTACTGCACAACACATTTCTCAATCTCTCTCTCTAGCACTAGACACCATAATTCCTGGCCTCTAGTTACTTCAGCAGGCTGTGAAGGCAGTTAATGAGATCATGTCTGAGTTCAGCAGAAGGCCCTTTCTGCTCAAGTTCAAGGTGCGGTTCTCTTTTATGTGTCTGTGGGGGAAGTCCCATGCGCACCCATGGGAACTATGCATGCTGTAGCAACATGGAAACAAAGCTGGCCGGGCAGGGAGTAATAGCAGGGTGCCAGCAGGGATGCGTTCTTCTGTGTGGGTGGGGACTTTCTGTAGAGGGATGGAGACTCACATAGTCGGCTTGTGCTACCACCCCGTGAAGGCTGGCTTCTCGCCTGGCTGTTGGGTAGGGGAGCAGAAAGGTACAACTGAGGCATTAAAGGCTATTGTTTTCTGAGTACCCGTGTGACATCACATACACCCTCCTGCAGGGCATTTTTACCTTGCCAGGTGGTACCACTTGATACAACTTGGCTCTGTAGGTTTGGCCATCACAGCATGGCCTCTGTGGAGTAGAGCTGCTCAGTGGCAAATGGCTCACAGCTGCTGCTGTTTGCAGGTGGACTAACTTTAGGCGATGCTGGTGTTCTAGTTGAAGGCTTCTTGCCTTGCTCTAAAAGTCTGAGGTTTCAACCTCCATCTTCCCACTTGACTTAATGGATAAATCTTTTTTCCTTCTCTTCAAGATAGGGTTTCTCTGTGTAGCTTTGGCTGTCCTGGACTCGCTTTGTAGACCAGGCTGGCCTGGAACTCACAGAGATCTTTGTCTTTGTAAGTGCTGGCATTAAAGACGTGGGCCATCATGCCTGGCTAATACACACACACACACACACACACACACACACACACACACACACACACATATTTAAATATATAATATTATAATCTCAGTCCAAAATATAACTTAAAATTGAAAACCCAAATGATTTCTGTATATAGTAAATTTAACTGTAATGGTAACCTTTTGTGATTCTGAATACACAGGTAAAATGTTTTTAGCCTCCCCCTCCCCCCTTTTAAATAGTTAGCTTTTTTTGGTTCAACAAGATGGCTCAGCTGGTAAAGGCACTTGCTGCCAATCCTGAAAACCTGACTTCCATCGCTGACCAAACCCAATGAAGAAGAGAAGAGATTTCTCAGAGTTGCCCTTTGAGATAAACTCAAGGGCTATGGGACACACACACACAAACACACACACACAAACACACACACACACTAAATATAATACAAGTTTTTAAAAGTTTCTTTTTTATCCAACAAGCTGAAAGTCAGAATGTCTGGGCTAGTCAATAGTATTGTTTTCCTCCATCCATAATGTTTCCAAATTACAGAAAAGTAGAGGTTACTCTACAAAATCCTGGGCCTCGTGGCTATTACTTTCCTGCTTAAAATTTCAATTTGCTGGTGATCAAATAGTTTTAACCCCTGTAAAAATACTGCTCTAAACTCTAGGTGGGTGTGGCTTGCTTTTAAAAGCCAGGCTATTGCTTACAAAAAGGGCTTCTTTTATGTGTATGCGTGTTCCACCTCCACACATATACATAGATGCACCACAGGCATGCAGTGCCCACAGAGGCGTCAGATCCTCTGGGACTGAAACTAACAGACAGTTGTGGGCCACTGTTGGGACCTGGGACCTTTACCTCGGTCTTCTGCAAGGGCAGCCAATGCTCTTGATCTCTGAGCCATCTCTCCAGTACCCTGTGATAGAATTTTAATAGAGTCCTAAAACTGAAAAGGCTTTAGGCAATTAAAACAAACAGTCAGTGAGAAACTTAAGAGCAGAGATCGGGCTTCATTTCCTTCTTGTTTCTTAGAATCGGCCACAATGTCTACCTCATAGGTACTCATCACTGTGTGTATGTGTGTGTGTGTGTCTGTGTGTGTCTCTGTGTGTGTGTGTGTGTGTGTGTGTGTGTGCAGAAGAGAACGTTGGCTATCCTCATCTGTTACCTCCCTTTACCTTACTCCCTTGAGACATAGCCTCTCACTAAACTTAATCTAGTTGGTTTTCCAGCTATGCTGGTGGCCATCAAATAGCGGTAGTCCTCCTGTTTGCTTCCCACAGTGCTGGGGTTACAGAGAGTAAGAGGGTACAGTCATATTCAGCTCTTTACATAGGTTCTGGAGGGGTGGGGGTCTAAACCCAAATCCTCACAATTGCACAAGTGCTCTCACCCACTGAGCTAAATTCCCAGGCCCTGTATCACTGTTTTTATTTTTAAATCATATTCCTAAATTGAGGGGGGCGTGTTTATTTTTATTTTATGTGCATGACTGCTCGCCTGCTTGTATGCCTGTGCACCACATACATGCAGGGCCCAAGAGGCCACAAAAGGATCTCATATCTCCTGGGACTGGAATTACAGATGATGTGAGGGCATAGAATCTTCCTCTTTAAGATGAGCCAGTGCTCATAACCTCTGAGCCATCTCTCCAGCCCTCATATTATTATTTTTAAATATGAGGTCCCACTATGTAGCCTAGACTGGTCTTGAGTTCATGATCTTTCTGCCTCACCTCCCAAGTGGCTAATTTCACTGACACTTTTGTTGAGCCAATGAGTGTATGACTACTACGAGAAAGGGAGACATAGGCCTATTTTCTCCTTCCTCATTCTGTGTGCCGCTGGTCCTTGCTCTGGCTGACAAGGCGAGATATACGTCGAACTCATTTATACCCTTTGCTCCCACTGTTTGTTCCAGTAACTTCATCCATATGTTGATTTCCTTCAGTGTGAAAAGAGTTGGCTCCGATTTTCTCATTTATTTATAGTTTCCCGAGTTCTCGGTCCTGTCTCTGCTTGCACTCTGTACACACACCCAGGAGGGCAGAGAAGCAGTGCTGGTGGCTATAGAACCTGGATAAGCAGGTTCCCAAGAGGTAACTTCTTCCTTCTAGACAGGTACTCAGCTGTCGCCAGGCCAGTGACTGTCCCTGCTTAGTTTACAGCTGGGGTACTTGCGATAGAAGTGTGCTGCCAGTGTCTCTCTCTGAGCAAAGGTCCCGCCCCCGCTAAGGCGAGTCCAGCCCATAGGGTGGGCGGTGGGCTGGGAACAGACCACTGTGCTCCCTCCAGGGGTTGAAGCTAGCTGATAAACAGCCAGTTTTGGAAGGGTATGGTGAGTCCATCTACCAGCCTGAAGGGAAACCAGAAATCAGTCATCTAGGTCCATTAGAAGAGGATGAGTGAGGAAGCCATTTCCAGAGAAAAGTTTTCTGAGCAGTTTTGGACTTGATCTTAGAGTGTCCTCAGGGCCCAACATGGCAGTGTCCACCCACTGGGTGGTTTAAGGCTTGACGAATGAACGGTCTCTGGTTTCATGGTATCCTAGCATAAGAGGCACCTTTTCCCAGGACTCCACTGTACCCATCCTTCTGGTATTGTCTTTCTTCCTGGTTGGCTTAGGGAATGGCCTCCTTCCCTTTGCTCACCTCAGCGAGGACTTGCATATACTGGGAGAAGCTTGTCACCATCACAGCTGTGTTTTCTGCTGGCTACACAGAGGACAGGGCCAGCCTCAGGGTCTGATCAGTTAGAGTGATGCAAAGGCGCAGGCTTCCTGTTGAGTCCTCGATTGTCCAAGTCACAGAATGATAACCACTTCACGTGGGTGGCTGGAATGTCTCGGGCCTTTTCCAGAAGGAGGTCTGGGGTTTTCACTATATTAAGGTGTCTTAGTGGAGGGCGGAATGGTTTGTGGATAAAAAGAGGCAGAACGCCATGCCTCTGTTTTTTTACTTGTCAAAAAGGCTGCAACATAGCGATATCTATTCAATGCGAGCTGGGCAGCCTCATCCTACAGAGATGCTGTAGAAAATAAGTGAGTGAAACTGTGCAGAGTATCTGGTCCTGGGTCTGAGATATGGTTAACTACAACCATGGAAGGTTCCAAACAGCAACATCAAGAGACACTGAGTCACTCTTTCTGTAATAGTCGCTGGGGCACTTTCTGCCATTTTTCCTGATAATCACATCCCTGAATTGATGAGAAATGGGTGTGGCAGCCAGGCAGCCGAGGAGGAAGAGACAAATGTGGCTGGGATTGCAGCATGGTGTGAAGCAGGCAGCTCTGCCCTCCACCCAGGACGAGTTCCAGCTTTGGCCACCTTCCCTGTCAGAGCGGTGAAGGAGCAAGGAATAGTGAGACGGCAGATAGGCAGGGCCGCCATGCATCACCGCTCTCACTGTTACCATCCTCTGGTCCTTTTCCAAGTAGCTCAGATGGTTAGTGATGAAGCAATACACCAACTAGAACATTTCCAGGCTCTCAGAGGCTTCCACCCTTTCTGGGGTGCAACAGCTCTTGCGGATTAGCGGCAGGCTAGGCTAGAGGACATGCGGAAGTAAGCTGGTCCCCTCTCCCTAACCCTCATGCCTTCCTTTCCCTTACTCCAGTCTGTCTCCTCCACACTCCAACTCCCAGTACTCCATACTTGGCCTGCCTCCTCACAGCTTCCTTCACTTCCCTCTTTATAGTGAATAGGGAGACCCTTGGGATGAGGATCTCCATCGTGGATTAGCCATGTTACCCTTCAGTCGGTTTCTGCTTTCCCTCTGATGGAAATAGCTCAGCCTGCCACTTCCATCCTGTCTCAACAGCTCTCTTTGCTGAACACTCTACTGCTCCTAAGTAATCTATTGCTTTGTCTCTGTTAGCTTGTTTTTCTTAGCCAATGAGCATGTCCGTGTCCTATTAAGTACAAATCATCTTCTCCTCCTCCCCCAGTATCCTTTCTGAAAGTACCTTTGGGTCTTGCTTCTTTCTACGTTGCAAGTTTCTATACAGAGGAATTCTTTGTCTCTCTCTCTGTCTCTCTGTTTCTCTGTCTCTCTGTCTCTGTCTCTCTCTGTCTCTGTCTGTATCTCTCTCTCTCTCTCTCTGCTCTGCCCTTTCTCCTTGGATGATTTCATCCATTTGCACAGCACCAGCAATTGTGACATTCCTTCATCATCTACTCCCAAGATGCTAGCTACACCTCCAGTTTATTGTATGTATCTCAAGCAAAGCCCATGGTGTTCTCTGACCCAGCTTGGCCGTCTTCCTGCCCCCTCTTCCGTGCTGAATAATGCTGTGCATCACCACCTGTGCAGTCTCCGGCCAGAAGCCTCAGCGTCATCCTTATTCACCGCCAGCCTCTGCAGCAGCGCGTGAGTCACCGATGGATTTCACCGGGAGATAAGCCCCGGTGTACAGGTGGTTCCTCTAAGATGTGGTTCTCAGATACGGCTTCTTCCTCCTCACTCAGTTGCCGTGCTCCTCACAGCTTCTCATCTTTCACCTGGATCACTGCCCCAGTTCAGCTGGTCTTTCCCTTCCGCAGTGTGTTTCCTGTGTCTGAAGTCCCCGCCCCCCCCCCCCCCCCCCCCCCCCCCACGCCTCAGTTCATACTTCGAAACTCTAACCCCCAACATGATGGTGTCAGGAAGTGGGGCCCTCAGAAGGTGGGTAGATGTTGGGGTTTCTTCTAAGGTGCTAGTGTCTAGTGGTGGGCAATGTGTTTCTTCCTTGATTCTAGGCAAGGACTAAGCCAGAAGCTGGACTCTGTGAATCAGGCCATGGGTCTTACCAGACAGTAAGCTTGTTGGATGTTCCTCATGGACTGGGGCAGATCAGTTTCTGTGTTTAGAGGTCATCTAGGCTGTGGTATTTTATATAAATGGACTAAGACACGTCCCTTCTAACTGTTACTGATGTAACACGTTTAGTGCTGCCCCTGAGATCCCCACAGGTCCTCTGGTGGTCTCTAACATCCAACGATGTTTTTGTTTGTTTGTTTCAGACCAAGTCTCAATATGTAGCCCATATTGGTCTGAAACTAGGCATCCTCTTGCCTCAGTCACCCCCAGTGCTGGGAATATAGGCATGCTGGGCCACACCCAGGAGTTGATATGGCATCCAAAGTTGTTACGTTTCTTCCTCCCCTATTTCCTGCGACATATCTCTGCAGCCTGTGAGTGCTCTGAAGCAAGCGCCCCCACATTCTCGGTGAGCTGAGTTTCTGGCCCTTTCCCACAATCTCATCTTACTTCATTCCCATGTCCACCAACTCCCTTCCCCTTCAACTCTCCTCTTGACAGATTCCCTTTATTTATTTTAATAAAAATATGTGTGGGAGGTGGGTGTGGTGGCCCAGACCTGTAATCCTAGCCCAGGAGAGGCAGAGGCAGAGGATCAGAAGTTCAAGGTCATCCCCCACCTACCAGTTACTCAAAACAAAACAACAGCCCAAATGGACAGGCCTGGAAAGCAAGTAGCTCCGAGTGCTTCCCTAGAACAGGACAAATCCTTGGTTCCTCCCCAGAAACAAAGCCCAGGGGAAATGGGTGTATTGAAAGTTAGGTATTGTTTCTAGCACTTACTTTTCTACTACACAAATGCTGTAATTTAAACAAAACAAAAGTCCTTCCCTAGGACGGAAAAAAAGCAAGGTCATCAGAGGTAATCAACAGTTGAACTAGACAAACCATATGTGTGAGAAAGGTGTAATAATTGACCCTCCCCTCATTCTCTGTTAAAATAATTTTACTCTTTCCAAACTCTGCCCTCCCTCCCCCTTTTTTTGTTCTCCCTAACTGACCTAGAAAACTCTATGTAGACAAGGTTGCCCTTGACCTCACAGAAATCTTTCTGCTTCTGCCTCCTGAATGCTGGGATTAAAGGAGTGTGCCACCATTTTTCTAAACACTATTGTGGACATTCCTTTTTTTTTTTTTTTTTTCTTTTTTAACAGCTGTCCTGAAGTATACTAGATAAATAAAACTAAATAATTTTTGTTTTACTTTTGGAGGCCCTGGCTGGCCTTCAACTCATGGCAATCCTCCTGCCTCAATCTTTTCAGTGCCAGGGTAAAATTATAGACAACTTAGGCTTGACAACATGGTGATTTAATGCATGTACACACAGCTATGGAATTGGTTAACACATTTATTGCTTGACCTAGTTTCCGTGTTCTGTGTGTGGGTTCTGTGTTAGTTTCAGCAAGGTTAAAGTATGTTCTATAGTATTATTGGCTATATTTACCAAGCTGTATCTGAGATCCCCAAAGCTTTGTACTCTTTTTTGGGGAGAGGGGACAGGGGCTGAAGCACAGCATGGCCTCATACTGGTGACAGCTGTCTCACTTCAGCCTTCCAAGTACTAGGCTCACGTATTAAGTTAAACCTCCTTTATCATGGAAACTCGGGACCTTTTGACAAACGTTTCCATACTTGCCCACTACCAGCCCAACATCCTTCACTCTACTTCTGTGAGTTCCCACTTCATACATTCCACCTCTAAGGGAAGCCACGAACCTTCAGGAGTTCTCTCTCTCTCTCTCTCTCTCTCTCTCTCTCTCTCTCTCTCTCTCTCTCTGCTCGAATTATTTCACTCAGTGCAGTGTCTTGCATCATCTGCCAGTATCCTGAGTGTGTCATTCCTTCTTCCAGTGTCAGCTCCAGAGTCGGTCTCCTTACCAGGCTTCTAAGTTCCTCACTCCACACTGCTCGGCCATCTTCTGCTTCATCGTTAGGGGGTTTGCTTTTGTTTCGCTTTGTGGAGCTGAAGTGGAAGCCATGGCCTTGTGCATGCTAGGCAAGTGCTCCCCTGTGTCACCCAGGCACGTTCCTGGCCTCTTCACTTCATTTTTCCATTTATCCCGTAGGAGAGGTTTCATGTTAGTTAGTTGGTGGAACACGTGAGCACATGCGGGCTGGAGCAAGTGCAGTTTAAAGGAAGCTGCTATAACAAATACAGAGGTTTGTCCTGGGCCCTAGGATGGATATTTTGAATAACCCTTTGCAGAAACAAATGGACAGAGGAATTCTCTCATTTAAGCCAATTTCCAAAGTATGAGTGTTCATATAATCAGGGTTAGTAATAAGTAGCTAGATATAGTCCACATCTCTTTGAAAAGGTTTTTTTTTTTTTTCCGTAAAGGCTTATTTTAAGTTCATGTGTATGAATGTTTTTATTGTACATAGGTCTGTGTGTGTGTGTGTGTGTGTGCCTGGTGCTGGTGGAAGTCCAGAAGAGGACATTGGATTCCCGGAACTTGAGTTACAGACAGTTGTTAGTGGCCACATGGATGCTGGGAATTGAACTCTGGTCCCTTGCAAAAGCAGCAACTGCTCTTAACAACTGTCTTTGGAAGGCTTTAAGTGTTTGGTTATTACAGTAAGTTTAAGTGGAAATGTTTTCTTTTAAAAAAAACTTATTTACTTTTATTTTATGTGCATGGGTGTTTTGCGAGGATGTATGTCTATGTGAGAGTGTCTGATCTTTGAGTTATAGACAGTTGTGAGCTGCCATGTGGGTGTTGAGATTTGATCCTTGGTCTTCTTAGAGTTACAGATAGTTGTGAGCTGTCATGTGGGTGCTGGGATTTGAAGCTGGGTCCTCTGGAAGGAAGAGCAGTCAGTGCCATTAACCACTGAGCCATCTCTTCACCCTAGAAATTTTTTTTTTTTTTTTTTTTTATCATAAGCTCTGTTATGTACTGAAGGCTGGCCTTGAACAGCCTATGTATCAAGCTGGTGTTCAACTCATGATCCTCCCACCTCGGCTTTCTGACTGCTGGGATTATAGGCGTGGACCAGCATAGTTTTCTAAGTGACATATTTATCAATAGCAAGGACATTAGCCCTCATGACAACAGTACTGTTCAATTTCTGTCTTTTTATGATACATAAGCCAACCAGGAGACTGAAAGTCTTTTGCATGTGTGGTCCTGGGCACTGAGGATGAGCTTGCTTGGTAGAGGTGTGCCTAGCGTGGAGAAAACACAATTTCCTCCTTAGTGCTGCACGCACCCGACCTAGTGGCACAAGCCTGTGATTTCAGCACTCAGGAGAGACAAGCAGAATGATCAGGAGGTCAAGGTTATCCTCGGGTACAGTGAGAATTTGAGGGCCTCATTTGGGCTACATGGCATACTCTCTTGAAAAAACCTAAACCAAACCACCACCACAACGGAATAAACCATGTACCCTGTGGGCAGCTAGTAACCAACTGAGTAGAAGGGCGTATACCCAAGGGGGAATCAGTTTTTAATAACTATGAAAATAAAACAATAACTAGAAAGAATCACAGAACTTTACCTCCTAATGACGCTCCTCCCCAGAGATTCTTGGTAGCCCTTGATGTCCTAGGACTCACTCTGTAGACCACGCTGGCCTCAAACTCATAGAGATCCACTTGCCTATGCCTTCTGAGTGCTGGGATTAAAGGTGTGCACCACCACACCCTGGTTATGGACAGCCTTTTAATCTGGGATAGTGAGAGAGAGGAGCTTCAAAAGATGAAATTATGGTTTGAATATGTGTCACCTTCCTCTCCAGTCCTTACATTGAAACAATCTGGGATACTGGGGTAAGTGTGTGGCTTTGGTTGGTGATAGCATCCAGAGAATCCCAAACTGCATGGGATTTGCATCTTTATTGAAGAAGCTGTGGAATATGCCATTGTGTTAGGATGCAGGAGCTCACCAAACACTACATCTACTGCCCATTTGATCTTTGACTTTCTAGTCTAAAGTGTTAAAAAAAAAAAGTAATACATGTCTATTTTACTTTTACAAATTAAAAAAAATGTTTTGTTTTTTTTACATGTTTCTCAGTGTAATAGCATAGAGGGAGCAAGATAGAGGGATGAGGACATGAGGACAAGTTTTAACTTAGGAGGACTGATGCCTTCTATAGGGAACCACCAGCAGGCTAGCTTGTCTATGGGGTAGACAGGTAGCAAAAAGGATCTTTCTTTCTTTTTTTTAAAAAAGAGGATCTTTCTAGGTGAGTGAAAGAGATGTTTGACTGTCAAGCTAGGAAAAGAAGACTTGGGGTAGACCAGTGGGAACACATAATGTTTCTACTTTGGGGATTACACGGTAAAAGCTTTGAACCAAGAACTAAGTTATGTCAATATCCAGCAATCCCTTCTTTTCAATTTTAGTTTTTTTCATGCTGGAGACCAGCTGAGACCTGGTGCCTGGGAAGCATGCATTCTTACACTGAGGTGTATTCTCAGCTCTCCTTCCCTCTGGGTTGGCACTCCGTTACTGTGGTCTTAAGGGCGGTCCTGTTAGCCACCAGCTGTGCACCGGGTCTCATAAAGACAGTCCATCTGCATTTGAAGCTTATTCTGTAGGTAATGATGGGTTGGGTCTCTGGCCTCCAGGAGTTCACATTCTTAAATGCTCCAGGGTAGCCTGTGCGAGCCCATGAGCCTATCTGTTTCTCAGGGCAGGTGTTGCTAACAGTAAACAGCCCAAGTCAATGCAAAGAATGCACCTGTTAGATGGGAATCCCGATCTGGCGACCACACCATCTAATATCCAGAGACCTAAGCCAGGCCAATTAGGGGACAGGGCAGGAAGGCTGTGGCTCTTTCCAGCTGGGGTTGCGAAGTTGGAACCACGAAGGGGACTCTCTCCTCACTTGGAAATTTCACCTTGATGGGTCAATGGAAATAATCCTGTATCCAAGATGTGCATTCCTTTCCTCTTTCCTCTGTCTTCTGTCCTCTTCTCTTCCCTTATCCACTCTTCCCTCTTCTCCCCATCTTCCTTTTCTTCCCTTTCTTTCTTTCTTTCTTTCTTTCTTTCTTTCTTTCTTTCTTTCTTTCTTTCTTTTAATCAACTGTTGTTCTGACACAGGGCCTCCTATTGCAGCTTAGACTGGGGTTCAGTCTGCAACCAGGCTGCCTAGAACTCATGGAGGCCTTCGTGCCTAGCGTTTCTAGTGCTTGTGTTATTTATGTAAGTGGCTGGCTTCTTGGAAACATTTTTAGAAGGTTCACTTTGGATTTGGTGGCATATTAATAAAGAAGCTAAGCAGATTTCCCTCCTTCCTGTGTTAAATACAAATCCCAGAGGGAAAAAGAGAGATATGACCATGCTTCAGTGAGTGTATGGGCAACACAAACTGGTCTTGGTGTTTGTTTTTTGTTTGGGAAGGATGCAAGGGTGTGAGGGTGAACCCGGGGAGGAATGGAAAGTGAGGGTGATGGGGTGAGTTGTACAAAATTTCCAAATAATCAATAAAAACATTATGCTAATAGGGGAAAGAAGTCAACAAATCAATAAGCAACATAAATTCATAAAGTGTTGAGAAGACAAAGCCAGGTGTGGCATCATACTGAGGCTGCAGCTGGATATCAGAACACATTTAAAACATGCTTGGGACCCTAGGCTTGATCCCAAGCCCAGAGATAAACAAAGAAACAAAAACCCCAAAACAAACAAACAAAAACTCCTCCAAAGCAAAACCGAATCAAAACAATGAATCAACCAACCAACCAAACAAACAAACAAATAAACAAACAAAAACTAAACAAACAAACACACTGAAGGAAGAAAATAATATTATTTTCAAATGTTGTAGGTGAGCAGGAGGATTCGTAGACATGATGGTGGAAGGCTGGCGGGGGAGAGCACGGCAGGGCGTGGTGGAAAAGAATACTTGGTCAACGGACAATGAGGAAGATATGACTGGAGATGAGTTGTCAAGAGGAGAACGCTGGGGGAAATGAAGCAGCCAGTGGTTGGATCAGCAGCAGCTTGTAGGCAAATTCCTGACCTTGAATTTTGTTGATGGTGCAGTAGGAAGCCACTGGAGGGGACTGAGCAGGGGGACAAAGGTAGTCTGAGTTATGGCATGAAAACTATGCTCTGGAGAAAATATAAAAGGAAAGAAAAACTCTAGAAGCTCTTGGGGAATGCTTCACGGTGGGAGAAGACAGATGTAGGCAAATCAGCTATTTGGCTTCATTAGAAGAACAAGTGAGGACTATGTTGGGACTCTGGGGATGTGGTGAGAGGCAGTCTGTAGGCTCAGGATGTTTCAGGGATTGACTAAGAGTTCACTAGTAAGAGACTGTGTGTACAATAGGAGAGAGATGAGGTCGGGATGACTCCCTGATTTGCAGACTGGGTAGCTATGTGATGGTGGAGGTGTTTCCCAAGTGAGGTAGGGATAATTGAGAAAGAGGTAGTTTAGACTGGGAAACTAAGAGCTCTGCTTGGATCATCTTAAGTGAGGCTATGGAGTCTAGACTGATACTGAAGTTTGGGGTGTAAACTAAAACTCAGTTCTGGAATTAAACTTTGAGTCACAAGTGTGTGGATGGTATTTAAAGCCATGGGTCAAGAAGAAATCACCCAGGGTGGGGAGGTGTATTCCCTGAGGCAGATGCTGAGCTCAGGGGTACTACGATGTTTCAGGGACAGACTAAGGGTGAGATATGAGCAAGGAGGACTGAAGAGGAGCTTGCCAATGAAGTAGGAGGAAGTTTAAAGGTGTGTGTGTGTGTGTGTGTGTGTGTGTGTGTGTGTGTGTGTATGTGTGTGTTGTCTGAGAGCATGATAGTCTATAAGAGAGTCAAGCTTGTCAAGTCCTGCTTTGAGGCTCTAAACTGAAGATCTGGAGTGGGTGAAAAGATTTGATGCAACAGATTTGAGTGAGTAGTGGGATGGGGGTGGGGAGGATTGTGATGAAATGAGTCACAAAGAGCACAGGGTAAGGAAGCAGAGACCTTAGGGGGAGATGATTTCTGGGTGTTTGTGAGGAAAGGAACGTGGATGTGTGGGTTAAGAGCTGATAGCTTTCCTTTGTAAAATTGTGTAGATTCATGAGAACTCTTTGGTGTATGGGCAGAAGTGGCTCACAACAGAGAGGGAAACAGAAGAAAAAGGGGACAATAGGAGTTGGTAAAGCCAGAACCAGGCCAGAAACATATGACCTGAATGAAGCTCAACTGAAAACGTGCCTCAGAAGTTAGGGAACAGTATAAAGAGATGGGTTGGTAGATCTGGGCTGCGCGAAGGCTGGGGATGTGATAAAGAGCTCAGTGTGTACAAGGTCTAGCTCCTGTTCCCAACACAAGAGGGAAGAAAATGATTCATACACTTGGCTGGGGAGGTAACTCAGTAGGCTGAGTGCTCGCTTAGCAAGCATGAAGCCCTCGGTTCAAACCTTGGCACAGCATACATCATTTTCGGTGGTGCACTCGTGTGTGAACAGCACCTAGGAAGGTGGAGGTAGGAGGACAAGGAATTTAAGGTCATTCTTAGCTGCATGGGGAGCTGTGAGATGTTGTTGTCTAAAGAAAAAGGAAAAAGGAAGGAAAAAAGAACCGAGTTGTGGGAAGGCAAAGCGGAGCTGTTATTATTTATATTTTCTTGGCAAAGTGAACCCATCCATGTCCAAGAGCTAGGAAGGGGAAGAGGGTCTTGTAGAACGTAGGGAAGAGCAGAACGAAATAGTTATTTTTGAGAAAGAGAAACTGAGTTGATTGGACATTTAATGCTGGGCAGTTTTGGAAAGCCTGTTGAAACTTTTGCTCATAGATTAAAAAGAAATTTAAATTAATAATGAAAACAAGGGGCTGGCAAGATGGCCCAATGGGTAAAGAATTCGCTCTGAAAGCTACTTGACTTGACTTTAACACTTGAGAACCAAGTATAAGAGGGAGGCTCCACTGTCAACTGTGTGCCCCCCAATAGTTAAAACAAATTTTAATTGTTTTTTAAAGATTTATTCATTAGTATGTTTTATGTATATGGACGTTTTGTCTGCATGTACAGAAGAGGGCATCAGATCCCATGGAACTATAGCTATAGAGAGTTGTGAGGCAATACACGAGTGCTGGGAATTGAACTTGGGACCTCTGGAAGAGCAGCTAGTGCTCTCAGGCACTGAGCCATATCTTCATTCCCCTAAAGCAAAATTTACAAGGAACAAATTATGTGCTTCCCTCTGGTCACCTTCAGTTGCCTTGGATAGATGTTGGGCAAATAGTTTTGACTATAGCCAGTTTTGGGTGTTGTATCAAATGAGTTCTAGCCTGGATGAGGAGAGAAAAAGGAGTCAGGAGTGTCGGGCTAGCGGGAGAATCTGCAGATGGCTCTGCACAGCCTAAATGGCTTGTGACTATTGTGGTATTAATGGGTAGTGAAAGAAGTTGATGAATGAAGTAGACTCAGGGTCAGCATGGGATGACGTGGTGTGGATGCTCATCTCTTCTACCGTTCATGTGTACTGTGTGAGAAGACACCTGGTTTCCTGAGATGTAGGCTGTTTCCTCTGTGAAACCACCTCCATAATGAGTTTCTTTAAAAAGATTGGTCTTTTTAAAAGACGAATTGTATGTGTGTACCTGCATGAGCTTTTGTATGCTACCTGTGTGCAGGTGCCTGCAGAAGCCAGAGTGTGTTGGGATCCCCCACACTGGAGTTGCAAGTGTTTTTGAGCCACATGATGTGGATGCTGGGAACCCAACCTAGGTCCTTTGCAGGAGCAGTAGCACTCAGCCACTTAGCCATTTCTCCAGCCCCCCATAACTGTTTTATTTAATTGACATGCCACTTTTTGGGCTCCTGTTCCATTTCATGTTTATCTTATTCCTGGATAGTTTTATATTAACTTGACACAAGATAAAGTCATCTGAGAGTAGGGAGCCTCAATCAAGGAAATGCTTTCATAAGATCAGGCTGTAGGGAAACCTGTAGGACATTTTCTTAATTAGTGACGGTTAGGGGGATGGCCCAGACCATGGGGGTGGTGCTATCCCTGAGCACCTGGTGGGCCTAGGTTCTATAAGAAAGCAGGTGAATGAGCCACAAGGAGCAAGCCAGTAAGCAGCACTTCTCCATGGCCTCTGTATCGGCTCCTCCTGCCTCTGGCTCCTGCCTTGTTTGAATTCCTGCCCTGACTTCATTGACAATTAACAATGATGCAGGAGTGTACGCCAAATAAAGCCCTTCCTCCCCAGGTTGCCTTGGTCATGGTGTTTCATCACAGCAATAGGAACCCCGACTGAGTTGTCTTTATGTTACCGTAGCCCAAAGAAAAAAGGAGGTTGGCAAACACCATCTTTGCCAAGCTCTCATGAGTATAATGGTCTATGGTAGACAGAGACATATTATATATTAATTGCATCTCACAAAACCTCAGTCTGAAGAAAGTTTAGGTGTGATGAATATGCCTTCATACCTAGACCTTACTCCTCCGAGGAGCATAGGATCATGTCACAACAGCAGGTGAGCTCTTGGGGGGTTCTTAAATCATTCATTGCATGGTGTGGAGGAAGAGCTGCGGAGGAGGCACAGGACAGAGTTTCCCTGCAAATTATAAGCCTGAAAATGTTTCACCCAATAGCTTTGTGAAAAACTGGAATCACTGCAGGTTTATTGTCCCAAGGAAGCCTGGTGTGTCTGTGTCTATCCCAGTGTTGTTAGTCTGTGTCCGCGGTGAGCCAGTCTGAGTTGTTGTTGTTGTTGTCATTCACTTATCCATCCATTCATTAAGTCAGTGTACAATTGGTGTTTGGCCTATATGTGTGTCTGTGTGAGGTAGTAGGATCCAGTGGAATCTGAACTACAGTTAGCTGTGAGCTGCCGTGTGGGTGCTGGGATTTGAACCCGGGTCCTCTGGAAGAGCAGCTAATGCTCCTAATTGCTGAGCTATCTTTCCAGGCCCTATTCTGTGTTTTGCATGCCCCATATGACTTACCTTGGGAGGCTGTGCTGTGTGACAGTGAGATGGCAGTAGGGCCGACTCTGGCTATTGTGGTTCCCCTGGCTCAGTGGTCCTCAACCTTCCTAATGCTGTGACTCTTGAATACAGTTCTTTATGCTGTGGAGCCCTCCAACCATAACATTAATTTTGTTTGCTACTTAACTGTAATTTTGCTACTGTTATGAGTTGTAATGTAAATATATGATATGCAACCCCTGTGAAAGGGTCATTTGATCACCCTTAAAGGGCTTGTGCACCAACAGGTTAAGAGCCAAGTCCCTAGGTTGTTGGGAGGGTTTTCTCTTAAAGGCACAGTTGCCAGGAAGAGACTGTTCAAACCAAATATAACTTTCTCTTCATCAGTTGTACACATTCATCAGGGGCTTGATGCTAATTCTTCAGAGAGGTCCTAGAATAGCATGTGTGTGCCCTCTTTGAGGAAGTCTTGTCTTTATAATACACAATTTGTAATTGTCTGCTGATAAACATTTGCAAGGATTTTTCTGTTAGCCGACAACATGCAGTTATTGTCATGCAGCTAGCACGCAATGTATGAAACCTGAATTGATCCTTAGCATTTTTAGTCATGAGAAGCCACAGAGGAGAGCAAAGAGGTGGGGACCAAGGGCCTTTTCCCTTCCCATGTGTGCCTTGGCTGGGAATTGACCAGTGACATCTTAGTGTCTCTTTTTGTCAAGTGGGCCATCTGTGTGTGCTGTCGAGTTCTGAAAGTGAGGAGTTTGTTTGGATTGTGGTCCTGAATGTTAAGACAGAGGAGAGTCAGCTTAAATCAGGCAGTGCAGGTCGAGAGAGTCAGGTGCTGTGGGTCCGTTTGATTGGCTGGGACCATGCTTGTGAGAGTGCTACAGAGGTATGCAGTTAGGTAAGGAGCTGTCTCCGCTTACCAGGGTGACCCCCTCAGGCTTTCAGTTTGTGGGTGAAGATGGGGCAAAGTGAGGCCATGAATGGATTCCTACTGCTGTTTTAAGTGAATGCGGCAGGACCGACAGTGACCCAAGTCACCCACAGAGGTTACAGGGTACACAAGGCCCTATGTGCTGGTGCCATAGTTCAAGAATCTGCCGAGGAGATGTCTTTTTTTTTTGATCCATAGGAAACTTAGAATCAAGAAATCTGGTGTTGGTGCAGATGTGGCTAGTGTAACAAAAGGACATGGATGTAGTTGATTTAATAGCAGAAATGTATTTCCCTGCAGTTCTGGAAGCTGCGAGTTCAAGTTTTAAGTGTCAGTAAGTAGGTGGCCTGGTTTCTCCTGAGGCCTCTGTCAAGCCCTTGCAGATGCTGTTTTTTTGAGGCAGTCTTACACAGCTCAGTCTGGACTTGAAGTAGCTTAGGAAAAAAAAACCCAATAGTCTCATTATCACACATCTATTGTGGGCTCTGTGGCAGAAGACAGGAAAGAAGGCATTTTTAGCTTGTTCCCTTTGATTTGAGAGCGGAATTAAGATCAATAAATGGAAGAGATAGGCAAACAGGCTTCAACGACTTGGAAAAAAGAGCCTCCTCAGAACTGCCCCTTCCATATAATCATTTTTATTTATTTGTTTGTTTGTTTGTTTTTCAAGACAGGATTGCTCTGAGTAGCCTTGGCTGTCCTGGAATTCAATTTGTAGACCAGGCTGACTTCGAACTCATGAAGACCTGCCTGCCTCTGCCTCCCTAGTGCTGAGATTAAAGGTGTACCCCACCATCCTTCTGGTGTGTGTGTGTGTGTGTGTGTGTGTGTGTGTGTGTGTGTGTGTGTATATATAATTATATATATAATTTTTTTTAAAACAGGCTCTCACTACGTAGCATAGCCCCAGCTGGTCTGGAGCTTACTATGTAGGTCAGGCTTGCCTTACAGAGACCCATCTGCTTCACGCTCTGAATGCTGGGAGTAAGACTGAGCACTACACCTGGCCTTGGGAGACATGTACACCTGTGAGCTTACCAGTGGCTTGTGGTTTGAAGAATCTAATCTGAAACCCAGGTGTAATGGTCTGGGCAGACACCCAAGCCAAGAATGTACCCAGAGTATAGTGTGGCCTGTACTTATCCCAGGGGTTTTCCTACATGCTGAAGCCACTCTGGCATGTCTGAGGTTGAGTAGTATGTATGTAGGGATGGTAAGAAAGATGAAAGGTGACTGGTGGGTTGTTTTCACTGATGGGAGAGTCAGAATGTCAGAACATCAGGGCCATGAATGTTTCTGGCAGACACTCTATTCCAAAAGAAGAGTTTATATTAAAAAGCTTTGGCATAGTGACACACACTGTTAATCCCATAATTCAGGAGGCAAAGGCAGGAGGATCTCTGTGGGTTCGAGGCCAGCCTGGTCAATAGAGCTAGTTCTAGGGACAGTCAGATCTACACAGAGAAACCCTGTCTCAAAAAAACCAGAGAGAGAGAGAGAGAGAGAGAGAGAGAGAGAGAGAGAGAGAGAGAATATTAATTTATATTAAGCCAGCAGGTCCACTTGTTGGTAGATCGTGTGTGTGTGCAGCGAGAAGCCAGGAATCCTCTGATAGGAGGGAAGAAACCAGCCAAGGCTGGCACATCAAATGAAAATCATGGTGACCATAACTGCCACAGTGAGTGAGACAGGTCATGCTTGGTGGCTGTAGTCTCTCTTCCCCCAGTGTTGCTAGGCCCCAGCCCAGAGAAACAAGATGCAGAAAAGCACTAGGGGGTTAAGCCTTCTGTGTGGTCTGTGTATCTGAACTCATTTTGCTCCTGTCCTCATTCTGTGTAGTAGGTGACTGTCATTCCCACTTAGCAGATGACGTCAGGAGGTGAATGGCAAAGCTGGAATCTACTCTGGGTGTGACCGGCTCCAGTGCACAGGCACTGTTTCTCTTCTGGCTGCATACAAATAAAGGAAGGTGAATGACATCAGGTATAGCCTGCCTAGTGGGTCACACATTGGCCAAAGGTTGCTCATTTATTAATTATGCTACCGTGGAGATTCAAATGGCCGTCATTCTAATCCCATGAGACGGTGCAAAAAAAAAAAAAGCTTCTACTATGAAGTTGCCAAGAGTGACTCTCCTTAGCAACCTTGCTTTCACCTTTCATTGAGCTGTGAGTGTATTCCACCATCATTAGGTCCCTTCTTATCTCTTGGTGTCTCATCACCAAGGTGCCTAGGTCAGAGTTTATCAGACATCTCTGAGTCACCGCCAGAGCTCCACCCAATTCCGCTCATACCGCTTCCCAGATCCACTGGGAAGAACTGAACGATGCCCTGCCCCTCGGCAACTCCCCTCTCTTCCCGCTGAACCTCATTCCAGACCTCATGCCCTCCTCCCTCCCCCCCCCCGCGCCCCCCATCATCTTTTCAGCAACTTCCCTACTTGGTGACTTTGGTACCTGCACACGTACTGCTGTACATGGACCCTGAATAGAAATATACCATGGAGATTCCAGCAAAAGATGATTTGTGCATGGTACCCTC
This sequence comes from Acomys percivali, assembly GCA_907169655.1. NCBI lineage: Eukaryota > Metazoa > Chordata > Mammalia > Rodentia > Muridae > Acomys > Acomys percivali. The sequence continues at coordinate 71,510,276 of OU015746.1, read as the reverse complement.
TCCCACAGCCTCTCTGACTCTGTGCCAGTCTTGTCTGGATTGTCCTGGACACCCTTCCCGCTTTGATGTTGGTATTTGTGTTGTATTTTTTTTCATGGCCTCCCCTTTAGTCATCTCACAACATAACAATCTTTTATGATATAGTTTTTAGTACTTGAATCATTTCCCTATATGTCATTATTTAATCGAACCATTATAATTGCACATGCGCGTTGCTTCTTGTTTCAGCTATAAACTACTCTATGTACATCTTTGTGATGAGATCACGGTGCATCTCTAGTTATTATTATCTCTCTTTTTGGTTTTTTAAGACAGGGTTTCTCTGTGTGGCCTTGGCTGTCCTGGAACTCTGTAGACCAGGCTGACCTCAAACTCATAGAGATCCACCTGCCTCTGCCTCCCAAGTGTTAGGATGAAAGGTGTGTGCCACCACCATTGTCTGCCTTACCTTTTATTTTATGTATATGAGTGCTTTGCCTGTATGTAGGCATGTGCACCATGTGCATGCCTGGTTCCTGTGGGGGAGGTCAGAAAGGGTCACAGGTCTCCTGGAACTGAAGTTAAAAATGGTGGAGTGCTACCATGTGGGTGCTGGAGCCACAGCT
>OU015746.1:71485599-71509661 GCA_907169655.1 Acomys percivali | reverse complement strand
TTATTATTATTATTATTATTATTATTATTATTATTATTATTATTATTATAGTAAAGAGGACCCAGAGAGATGGCTCAGTGGTTAAGAGCACTGGCTGCTCCTCCAGAGCACCCAGGCTCAATCTCAGAACCTACATCGCAGCTCACAACTGTCTGTAACTTTAGTTCCAGGGGATCTGACACTTCTTTCTGACGTTTGAGAGCATGAGGCACATATATGGAACATTCATACAGGCAAAACACCCATACACTAAATACAATAAAATAAGAATAAAAAAATAGAAAAATGAACACACAAAACACATTACATGCTTGAAGCATGGGAACATCAGATTTCTCCCTTCACCCCCACCCCCAATCTGAGGCCTTGTGCATGATAGACATTTTATCACTGTTCCACACTGCTAATTACCTTCTTACAGAAAATTTCTAGACATGCAATCTCTTGGTCAAATTACATTCATATACTTGAGGGCATTGTAAAAGATCTCCTAAGTCACTTTTAAAAAAAATCACTTTATACCTGAACACACCCCTTCCCTCTCCTCTTCCCGGTTCCATCCTTTCACCCTTCTCCCCCTTTCCTTTCTCCCATTCTCAGAGAAGGGGACCCTCCCCCCTCTTGACAAGCCCACCCTGGCATATCCAGCTTCATCAGGACTAAGCACATCCTCTTCCACTGAGGCCAGACATGGCGGCTCAGGTAGGGGCAAGTAATCCAAAAGCAGGCAACTGAGTCCATGTCAGAGACAGCCCCTGCTCCACTTGCTAGGGGACCCACATGAAGACCAAGCTGCCCATCAGTTACATATGTGTCGGGGGACAGCGGTTTAGGGCTAGTCCATGCCTGCTCTTTGGTTGGTGCTTCAGTCTCCATAAGCCCCCATGGGCCCAGGTTAGTTGTTTCTATTGGTCTTATTGTGGAGTTCTTGTCCCCTCCGGGTCCTTCTCTGCTTCCCCTTATTCTTTCCTAGACTCCCCGAGCTACGATTAATGTTTGGCTGTGAGTCTCAGCATCTGTTTCTATCCACTGCTAGTTGGGGCCTCTCAGCAGACAGTTATACTAGGCTCCTGTTTGCAAGCATAGCAGAGTATCACTGGTGTCCAACAAAGGACTAATATCCAAAATATAGAAATAACTCAAGAAATTAGACACCAACAAACCAAATAGTCCAACTAAAGGATGGGGTACAGAGCTAAATTGAGAATTCTCAAGAGAGGAATCTCAAATGGCTGAGAGGCACTTAAAGAAACGCTCAACATCCTTAGTCATCCGGGAAATGCAAATCAAAATGACTCTGAGATTTCATCTTACACCCACCAGAATGCTAAGATTAAAAACTCTAATGACAGCACATGCTGGAAAGGAAGTGGAGCGAGGGGAACACTCCTCCATTGTTGGCGAGAGTACAAACTTGTAAAACCATTTTGGTAATCAATTTGGTGCTTTCTCAGAAAATTGGGAATAGCTTCTCCTTAAGACCCAGCTATACCACTTCTGGTCATATATCCAAAAGATGCTCCACCATTCAACAAGGACATTTGCTGAACTATATTCATAGCAGCTTTTTTTGTACTAGCCAGAATCTGGAAACAACCTAGATGCCCCTTGACCAAAGAACAGATAAAGAAACTGTAGTACATTTACACTATGGAATACTACTCAGCTATTAAAAACAAGGAAATCTTGACATTTGCAGGCAAATGGATGGAACTAGAAAACATCATCCTGAGTAAGGTAACCCAGACCCAGAAAGACACACTTGGTATGTATTCTCTAAGTCACCTTTTTAGAATGTTTATCACTGTTCACTTTCTTACCAGAAGTGTGGGGAAGGTTCTAGCTAATAATTCCAAATATGATATCACACAATTTATCTCAGCTTGTCAACAACTGGCCACATGGCCTTTGGTAAACAGTATAGCCTTTCTTACTCTGTTGATTTCTTTGGAAATCCAAGGTGTTGGCTTGGTCTAAGTACCTCTACCGGGTTAAGTTTCTGGAGTACCTTTTTGTGTTCTCAAGAGGAAACACGCATAATGATTGCAACCAAGAATAGAGACCTAAACTTAGAGAGAGAGAGAGAGAAAGAGAGAGAGAGAGAGAGAGAGAGAGAGAGAGAGAGAGAGAGAGAGAGAGAGAGAGGGAGAGGGAGTTTTCCATTGTCTTCATTTTCATTTTGGCCCTTTCCAAGATTCTTGGCAGCCGTAAAGACTTGAGAAAACTGCCTTCGATTCAGACCTCCTTTCAGCGGTGGTGTCTGCCCTGTCTGTTATCTTGATTCCCATTATTCAGGTAAAGAAACAGAGGTTGCAGAAAGGTGGCTGCTTGCTCAGTCTCCCCATGAGTCAGCATTTAGGAAGGACAGTGCGCAGGAGGCCATGGACACGTACATCCTTGGACCTCAGGGGGATCTGCCTCAGGACACCGTCCTGTCTGCAGAGGCAATGATTAGTAGGTTAAAGTCTTTCAAAACAGTGTCTTCCAATGGGACCTCAGGATCTTCAGCGGCTGGCCGTCTTCCCCCAGATCATATGACTGTTCTGTCTCTGTTTTGAATGCCTCGGTCCACAGGTATTTGGTTTGTAGGGCTTCCTTGCCAAGCATTGAAGCTTGATAAATTCGTGAGCACACTGAGACATAGGATGGTAGAAATTAACTTGAAAATGATGACAAAAAAGCATTGTCAAGGGCAGCAATGAGAAACTTACTGAGCAATGGGGACCTGTAGGTTCCCTCCAAGAGCAAAGAGCCCAGAACAGTCCACACACAGACAGATCTATCAGGGCTGGCTGAGTGGTAGGCTCTGGAGGTACAAACGGTCTTTTCTTCAGGCAGCTTATGATTCATCAGAAGAGGCAGCTAAAAACAACCAACCAACAGCCATACAAACAAACAAATATAACCCTAATGCCAAAAATAGGAATTTTAATACATATACCAAGGAATTGAAGTGGTGTAAGACATTAACCTCAAAATTGTACCAGAATCAAATGCCCAAGTCTGCAGCAAATTAATTTTGGATCTAAGTTCTTTTTTTTTTCCCAACTTTTTTCTCTTCCTTCCTTCCATCCATCGTTCCTTCCTTCCCTCCTACCCTCCTTCCTTCCTCCCTTCCTTTGTATCTTTCTTTCGAGGAAGGGTTTAATTTTGCAGCTCAGGGTGGACCTGAACTCTTGATAATCCTTCTGCCCAGTTTCCCAAGTCTTAGGACTAGAAGCATGAACTGCAAACCATACTTGGGTGCAAGGTCATTTTGAAACAGATGTACTAGATGAGGCTGGTCTTGGTGGCGCATATCTGTGATTCTAGTGAGTACAAAAAGCTCAGGAGTTCCAGGCTAGCCAGGGTTATATGAGACCCTGTATCAAATAAACCAATCAACCAACAAGCAACCAACCAACAACCAACCAACAACCAACCAACCAACCAGCCAGCCAATCAACCAAAATCCCCCAACCAACCAAAAAGACCCAACAAGAAAAATCCCTTCTAAACTTACATTTGGTGATTCCAAAGATTGAAGTGTCTAAGAATGCTTTTCTTTCTCTTTGTTAGGAAAGTAGAAAATGGATTCACTTAGGAGTCCTGTCACATTGACAAGCCATTTGTTTGCAGCAAACTTTCACTTCATGAGTACTTTGCTTGAGGAGTACTGTGTACCTTTCTGGTTACTTGGAGTTTACTTACTTCACAGGGCAAGGAGGTGATTGCCTCAGAGTGGGCAAGGCTTCCGGGCCCGAGAAAGACAGTATGAAGAGGTAGAGTGTAACTGTTTTGGTAAACGAAGTCAAAGTTTGTCAGATACTGGCATCTGTGATGGAGAGGCTTGAGAAGTGTCAAAGATGTACCGGGACAAAGCACATGGTTTTAAGTGTTAGTTTCTAACTTATGTGGTAGTGAATCTCAGTGTGTCAATTTTTTGTTCTAAGGTGTAGATGTGTGATACACACACACACACACACACACACACACACACACACACAAATCTTCTTAGCTATTTCCTACAGAGCCTCAGACCAGAAAGCCCTTCACTCTGTATAGAAGAACAAATTTGTAAAAAATGGAGGGAGAAACCTAAGGCTGAGCAAAACGAGATGCTACAGTGAGCGCTGGGTGTGGTGGTGCACACCTTTAAGTCCAGCACTCAGAGGACAGGTGCAGGCAGATCTCTGTGTGCTCAAGGCCAGCTTGGTCTATGTAGTGGATTCTAGGCACCCCCCCTCCAGAACTGAGTAGTGAGACCCTGTTCCTCCTTCCACCCAATGATATGATTCCTTTAGAGTACTAGCCAGAGCAGTGGTCCCCAACCTTCCTAATGCTGCGGCCCTTTAATACAGTTCCTCCTGTGGTGGTGACCCCAACCATAAGGTTATTTCAGTGCAACTTCATAACTGTGATTTTGCTACTGTTATACATAATAATTTAAATGTCCGATATGCAGAATATTTGATACAACCCCCCCCCCGTGGGGGTTGCAACCCATGGGTTAACAACTACTAGGTTAGAGGAATTTATTTACTAATATATTTACTAGAGATACACTTCAAATAAATGCTTTTGTTACCAAATGGCTACTTGAAAAGAGATGATGGTGAGCTGAATAGGGCTATGTTTAGAAATGTGTGATGGTAGCTTCAGAGCTTTTTTTTTTTTTTTAACTGCATGGGACACAGTGGCAGAGCACTTGATCTGGAAAGGAAAAGAAAGGACAAGGGTGATCATAAAGACAATAAATAATTACTGTGCATAAAATTGCATGACTTCGGTGTGTGAGGCTCATGGTGGGTTTGGTGAGAATTCTCCTTAATTCAGTCTTGATAGAAATAGGGACACTGGAGAGGAAGTGACTCACCTGGAGTCACAAACAAAGTGATTAAAACACAGGAGAGGAAATAGAATGTTCCCGAACTTTCCCATTGCTCCATTGCCTTATGCCACTGAGACCATCTGATTTCTTTATACTTTTAACTACTCAGGAACATATTCAAATGACAGAATCTGAGTCTTAACATTTTCCAGGCAGTTCTACAGGAAAAGCAATAATAGCTATTTACAATTTCCATGTGTAGTTGGTCCCCTGTATCCACACAGGTTTCACATCTGTGAATCCAACCAAAATATTGAAGAAAAAGAACCCTCCCTTCGCATCTGTGCTGAACATGTAGACTTTCTCTTGCCATCATCCTCTCAACAATACAACAGAACAAATATTTACATAACATTTGGTTTAAGTTAGCTGGAGGTGACTCAAAGTATATGGGAAGATGTGCATGGATTGTAGGCCATTTTACACAAGGATCCGGACAGAGATCTATTCAGCAAGAACAGCCTCTTTGAGTGCTTCCAAAATCTTGGAAAATGAGGGCCTGTCTCCTTTGCATTTTTAATCAGATGGAGAAATGGGGTTGCAAACAAGCCTGACAATAGCAGACTGAGAAGGGTCCAAGAAGTCTAAGTGGGGCTTAGCTGCCTAGGCTTGTGACTTGCTTAGATTCTAGCCCATAACACAATCAGATATGAGTGAATTCAGTGCTCCCTGTCATTTCTCAAGCAGTAAGAATTTAATGAGTAGTTGCATGGTGTTGGTCATTTGTAGAGGCCCGTGGACTAAGATTTTATAAACAGTGACTCAGTCTGTCTCTCTGGTGTGTGCCCAGGGTGTGGGGTTAGTACATAAATGATAATTAAATACTTGTGCAGGATCATGGCTGTATAGTCTCTAGGGCAGTGTGCTGTGACGTATGTATAGATTCATATTCTCCAGGATACATTAATATTCTCATATATATATATATATATATATATATATATACATGTTATCCAGTATATACCCATAGTCTTCTGTGTATATTCAAATTCTCCAGTACATATTCAGTCTCCAGTATAAACGGTCTCCAGTACGGACTCATATTCTACAATGAAGCATTTAGCAACTCATCCGAGTGATCTCTTTGATTCTACCACCCTTTGAATGTTTCATCAGCCTCATTACCTTTGTTTGACAGAAACAATTAATATTTGGAAAATAATTGTTTTAGTTCAGGTTTGGTGAAAGTGTTGTATTGCCTGTATTTCAATGTGACCAACTTGATAAGGTGGCATGGTCCTAGAAGGACCCAGAGGCTATGTCGCCTATGTAACAACCACACTGGAGGGGGTCTACTAAGTTGTAACTTCAGGGAGGCTGGCCTTGCTCACAGAGGCACCTAGGGAGAAAGTGTCTCACTGCTCAGTATTGTCTCCTTGGACCAAGGCCTTCCTTCCTGCTAGTTGTTTCCACGGTGACAGTAAGCAGGCTGGGAGACAAAGAGAAGGCTGAGGACAGGAAGTTGAGACCTTTCCCCAGTCCCCAGTGAGGCACTGATTGAAGGATAAGTAAATGACAGTAAATAAAGGTGAAGAGTAATTCCTGGTGGGGGAGGCATTCAACCTCCACAGACGCTTACTAGCTCCATATCACTTCTCTTGCCCAAAGTACAGGGAACAAATTCAGGCTAAACGGACAGACAACCGGTGGCTGTATGAAGATTTTAACTTGGGATATCATACTCTAAACTACCATATTATTCAAAGGAGTACTATAATGCACTTTATTTGTGGCAAATCTTCCTTTACTGAATTTGAAACAAGGCAATGATTTGCTTTGAAGCTAGAAAATGCCATTTGAAAAAAATTTTTTTTAAAAAGTAAGATATTTCTGTCTATGAGACAAATCTCATAGTAAAGACTTTAGAGATTATCTAATAAATCTCTGTTGCAAATATGCCCAGTGACTACTTATGGATTAATTTGGAAGATCAAAAATTAATTGAGGCAGCGTGGTGGCGCATGCCTTTAATCCCAGCACTAGGGAGGCAGAGGCAGGTGGATCTATCTCTATGAGTTCAAGGCCTGCCTGGTCTATAAAGCAAGTCCAGGACAGCCAGGACTACAATAGAAACCCTGTCTCAAAAAAAAAAAAAATTAATTCAGGTTCTGGGGAGATGGTTCACTCAGTCAAGTGCTTGCTGTGCAAGAATGAGAAAGTGAGTCTGGTTCCCGCCCACATAAAACACTAAAGGGGTGTGGGTACCAGTAATTCTGGTGCCGTGGAGGCAGAGACAGAAGCATCCTTGGAGCTGACTGGCCGGACAAGCTAGCCCGTTAATAGTTCTAGGTTCAGCGAGAGACCCTGTCTCAAACAAAAACAAAAACAAAAACAAAAAACAAAAAGATGGAGAAGAGAATGAGGAGAATGTCTGATGTAGGCCTATAGCTTTTACATTCACTGGCACCCACTTATGTACACGGGAACCCCCTACACATGTGTGCACGCACACACACAGCACAATTTTAAATAGACACCTAATAACTGTTCTTGGGTTGTAATTTGATACATGTGCATGTTGTGTAATTATCACGCAAGGGGAACTGTCATTTCCATCTCCTCAAACATGTATCATTTCTTTCCCCTGGGAATGCTGGAACTCCTTCCCTTCTAGTTCTGCAGTGCTGGAAGCCAAGCCTACGGCCTTGTGAGTGCTAGGCAAACGCTCCACTACCCAGTTGTGTGCACGTCCCTTTTCCTTTTCTTTACATAACACGTAACAAATTGTTTAGAGCAGCGGTTCTCCACCTTCCTAAGGCTGTGACCATTTAATATAGTTCCTCATGTTCTGGTGACACCCCCAACCATCAAGTTATTTTTGTTGTCACTCCATAAATGTAATTTTGCTACTGTTATGACTTGTAATATGAATATCTGGGTTTTCCGGTGGTCTTAGGTGAGGGAGCCCTGTGAAAAGGTCATTGGACCCCAATGGGGTCACTACCCACAAGTTGAGAAATACTGGTTTAAAGCAATACTCTCCCCTCTGTGCTATAGAATTAACTTTTCCCATATGGTTGTGTTTTGGAACCTGTTATTTGATGCTCTGTCCCTCTGCCCCACCTTGCCTAAGCTCTAAGGACCTCTGTTTACTTCTGAATTGCTTTGCAGTATTTTAAAGACTCTGCTCCTGATTAGGGGTATAGCTCTGTGAGGGGAGTACTATGCAATGTCCACGAAGACCTAGGCTCAGTCAGATAGAACAAACCCCATGTAGTTGTGCGGCCTGTAATCCCAGCACTGAGCAGGTCATCCTCAGCCACATAGCTAGTTCAAGACCAGCCTAGGTTACGTGAGGCTGTGCCTGGAAAAACAGGTCACAGAGACTATGTTTCTGGCTTAGAAAGTAAGATCACTTGCCACCTAGGACTTAGTTGCTTGTATTTCTTAGGGATACCAGAGTTTAGGATGGTCAACTAGAGTCCTCTGGAGCAGGCCAGGTCAGTGGGAATCCTGAGGCCCTGGTCAGTTCCTACTAGGCCCTGCTTTCTTTTTCTTGTGTTTCACCCTTTGAGAACTCAGTGTGGTTGGCACACTCTGGCAATGACAGCAAATCCAGAGACACCTATTAGACGCTGCAGAGGCAGTGAGTGTATGCGTCGATTCCACCTTGTGGGTGACACAGCCGTCACACATCCCTTAGGTCTTGGACTTGTTTCTCCTACTTGAAAAAGAGGGGACGCTCATGCCCGTGGCAGCACTTACTGTAGCTTTTGTGACCACGTTTGGCTTGTCAGTTAAGAAAGAAAATCAACGGCAGGATTACGTTTCAACACCTAATCCTCAGGCAAATGATTTGTCCATGCTTAATATAATGCTCTTAGGATACGTTGTTTGATGTAAACACTAGCTCTCATAAAATGGTGCCTGAGGTACAGTTTTCCCCTCTAATACCCTATTTGTGTTGGGTTGTGCAATCAGATATAAAGCCATTATGATAAAATACATCCCCTTTTAGCCATATATATATATATATCTCCACACCAAGAAAGGGATAATGTTGTCAGACTCCAGGCCTCTTACGATGCTTGTAGGTCGGCCTACATTCCTGCGTCTTGGAGGAGTGTCAGTGGAGGGGTATCATTAAGCTGCTTCATTTGAATCTGACATCAGGCCCGAGCCTAATTACAGTTAGTCTCTGCCTTTGTCCTGCCTTTCTAGCTGGACGGAGCAGCTGCCTGCTCCCAGGAGGGCTAGAGGAAGCCAATCCTTGCCTGCGATAGCAGCTTGGCCAAACCTCTTTCTTCAGGGCTCGGGGCTGCCCTAGGCGCATATATGGTTAATAATAATGCTAGGCGTTTTAACACCTGGCATCCACGTCACCGGTCCGGTCCACCAGTCCACTGAGGCGGGGATGACACATAGTCACTTTTCACCTCTTTTCCTGCTGCTCACATCACCTGTGGCCTGGGAGCTCTTCCTCCAGGTCTTGGAGAAGGATCACACTGTGGAGGCATTTCTGCCCTTTCCTCATCGGATCTGGCGCTCAAGCCAGCAGACACCCCCTCCACTTCCCTGTGTCTCTGAACAGCAGGCAGGCGCTCAGTAGCAGAGTCACTCAAAGTCTGTGAGTGACTCACTCCACAATACGTGTGATTGAGAGCCTTCTCTGTAATTGGACCTCTAGCCAAAGGATGAAAAATCACAGGGTCTGAATGGAAGTCACTTACGTTTTCAACTTCCTGATCTGAACTGCTGTTTGTCAGGAAGTCATAGGGGAGGTGATGCTGAAGGTTTAATTTTTTTTTTTTAAATTTGAGATTTAATCTTAAATTCACTTCCCTTCCTCTTAACGGCCTTTCCCTGCCTCTTTCCCTGCCTCCTTCCCTGCCTATCTCTCTCCCAATTTTCTCCCTTTACTGGAATACTAATCCCACTGTGGTAGGTGTGTGCTCTGCCACAGAGCCCTGTTCCCAGATCTGCCACTGTCTAAGTTTCTGTTTTTCTAAGGACAGACTTGAAAACTGAGGCTTGGGCACTGTTTTGCACTTAGAGTTTTGTTTTGAGAACATTTACGAGTGGATCGAGTATTTAAATTCATGAATGATCTCTGCTTTGACTAAAAGTGTGGAATGAAAAATGAACACAGGAATTGGTAACAGAGAGGAGGAAGAAGTGAGGAGGGAGGAGAAAGGAAGAAGGAGGGGAGGTAGGGGGAAGGGGAGGGAGGGGGAAGGGGAGGGAGGGGGAAGGGGAGGGAAGGGGAAGGGGAGGAGGGGGAGAGAGAAGGAAGGAGGGGGAGGGAAAAGGACATCTGTCCAGCCTTAGTCTAGTGCAGTGGTTCTCAACATGTGGGTCAAGACACCTTTGAGGGTCAAATGACTCTTTCATAGGAGTTGCCTTAGACCATCAGAAATACCAAATTATTTATATTATGATTCATAATAGTAGCAAAATTACAGTTATAAAGTAGCACCATAAATAATTTTATGCTTTTTGGGTGGTAGTTGGGCATACCTTTAATCCCAGTGCTCAGAGGCAGAGGTAGGCAGATCTCTGGAGGCCAGCCTGGTCTGCAAAGCGAGTTCCAGGATAGCCAGGACTACACAGAGAAACCCTGTCTCTAAAAACCAAAAAACGTTTATGGTTGTTGGCAGTGGGGGTGTCACCATAACATGAGGAACTGTATTAAAGCATTGCAGACAGCATCAGGAAGTTGAGAACCACTGGTCTGGTGGCACTGGTAACCACCCCAGGGCTCTAAATACCAGTGTGCATTTGTCCCTATGGAAACCCATGGGGGCAAAGGGGACCACAGTTCAAAAAGTGACTTCTGTCCCGTTGTGGGTCATATGATGCTGAACACTGTGCTTTGAGGACAGCATTCTCTCCATGCAGGTTCCCATCCTACCTTCTAGTCCATTTGCCTGGAGGAAGGAGGTCTACGGAAAGCTCTAGAAGGAATGTCTTGTCCACCCTGGGACTCTATTTGTGTGTGAAGGTGCTTGGTGAGGAGGATGGAAGCCAGGGATTCGCACATTCTGGACAGATGCTGGATCATGGAACCACATCCGAGTCCTTAGATTTATTTCTGTGTTTGTGTCAGGTCTAGAACTAAAACCCAGAGCCCAGGACTTGGGTGAGTGCTGAAGCCATGAGCTCTGGGGAAGACCAGACTGGGAATTTCTGGAGCCTTCTTTCCATCTGGACAAGTGTTTCTTCACGCCCCCTCTCCAATTTTCTCCCTTTACTGGTATACTAATCCCACTGTGCTAGGTGTGTGCTCTGCCACTGAGAGGCCAGTTGGAATTGAAGGTAGAAGTTTCTCTAAGTTGTAGTGGCTGGAAAAGGGGAGACTCTTTCTCCACCTATAAAACCACCTCTCCAGTCCAATTCTAAGTATTTCTGAGCGCCCTTGTTTGTTACTATTTGGTCTGATGTCTAAGAGTGTAACGGGGTAACTGACCTCTACCATCTTCCCTCTGTACCTCATCTGACGGAGACACAGCAGGTGTCTAAATGTGGCCCCAATAGTCACTGGACAACCATCCCATCCTTCCATCCTTCTGCCAGCCTTGAATTGGGCTGTTCCATGTGCAGCATCTCAGTTCAACAAAGGAAGGTGAGTGGGGTTTAAAGATTCCTCACTTAGGGGGTTTTTAAAAGTACTTTTTTATAAATGGCAATCTTTAAAATGAAGAAATTCAGCTGGGAGGTGATGGCCTTTAATCCCAGCACTCAGGAGTCAGAGGCAGGGAAGTTAAAGGCCAGCCTGGTCTACATAGTGAATTCTCAGACAGCCAGAGCTATACAGAGAAACCCTGTTTTGGGAAACCAAAATAAGTAAATAAATTGAAGAGATTCTATGTCAGTTGTGAATATTGGTTCAGAGAGAACTTGAAGGAGATTTGTCCTTTGTGCTGTTACTGGGGTGCGGGGTGTTTTCAGCTTCGAGACTCATGCCACATATGCAGTGGGAAACTGTGTGTGTATGGGGCTGCATCTCACGTGCTAGGGAGGTATTAGACTCTCAGCCTTAATTCTAGCCTGTTTAGAGCCACTCGAGTAGCTATTTTTTTATTTGAGGATCAAAAAAGAAAACAATTGAGCCAATTCATAATCCTTTCTGAGGGCAAGGTGAAGACTTGGCAGTGTGGGACATTACAAGTAAATTAGAAAAATCCTCCCAGAAACCCATGGGGATACTAAACAACACGGGCGGTCTCTGTGGTTGCTTGTATGGGATGTGGGCCTTGCAGTTTTTAAAAGTGCAGTGTGTGTGTGTGTGTGTGTGTGTGTGTGTCTGTGTGTGTCTGTGTGTCTGTGTGTGTGTGTGTGTGTGTCTGTGTGTGTGTCTGTGTGTGTGTGTGTGTGTCTGTGTGTGTGTGTGTGTGTGATACTAGTGATGCTAGGCAAGCACTCAGCATGCCACACCCTTAGCTACTCTTATTGGTGTTATTTTTAAGTTTCTAATTTAAAGTAAAACTCTAACTTACTTTTCCTTTCAGATATACAGTCCTTGCTTCTAGAATTTTTAGGTAGATCTGAAATCCTCTTTTCTGAGGTACTCTGCTGAGGGTCCTCTATTGGTGGTTTTCCCATCCAAGGGTTTATGATGGCCTGGGTGGTGGTAGAAACGTGTGAGAGGGAGGAGACGCCTGCATTTCAAAACCTGTCCAGTGAGGGTGGAAAGTCTGCGATGATTCCAGACTCTGGGCTTGTGTCTGAGGTCAGTGTGGCTAACTCTAGAGGAATGACTTAGTGTCACTCCCCCTCCTTATTACTTTAACAAAGGGACATTGTAGTTTGCTGAAGGGTGTTTGGAAAGCTGCATGGGCTCCTGTGAGGACCCCTGTGAGGAGGGCACAGAGGGAATACTGGGGTCTGGGCAAAGTTCTTAGTTGGATCTTCTGGTTCAGTCTGCAAACATGAGGCATCTGGTCCACCCCTGCATCATTTCTTCTTCTTTTTTTGATAAACTTGTGGCTGTGTTTCATATTTAGGGACACTAGATGAAGCAGAACAGACTGCTTGGAATTCTGAAGAAACCAATTCTAGTTGTTCTTCCAGAAACATCCACTGTTCTTATTTCCTTTACTTTCTTTTCATTACTGAGTAGCTCTAAAACCTGCCCATTTCCATCCCTCTCTTGGCCGGTCACTCGGGGTTACCTCTCTCCCCCTTTTTTCCTTCTGCCTCCTGCCCTCTCCTTCCTCTCTCTTTTACCTCCTCTGTCTCTCCTTCTTTCTCTTACTTTTCTCTCATTTCAATTGCTCCTCCTCTTTTTTTCTTCTCTTTTTCTTCTTCTTCTCTCTTTTCATCTCTTCTCCCTTTCTCTCTTCCTCTCCACCCCCTTCTTCTTCATTCTCCTCTCTCTCCCTTCCTCTCTCCCCCTTTTCTGTAGGGAGTGCATTGCTGGCAATATTACCAGAGTCCTTAGCACATCCTGCTTAAAGCCCCTGCTGGTGCTCCCCCATTCTGCATTCCTCTGCGGTGAATGAAGGAATCAGTGACAGACTACTGTGCACTCCCAGCGCTGTCTGTCTGGCATCCTTGAGAGAGAAGTGTGGCTCATTCATACCCACATGGTTGGGAGAACTTTCTTCCTGAGCCTTTCTTCAGGACCTGGCCTGAAGGAAACATTCAGAGGCACCCGCATACTGTGCCTGTTTTCTCAGTTGTATGCAGTTCCCATGACATCTTGACACTCCTGTGTTCAGATAGCCAAGGAGTTTGCTTGTGACAGCCTGAGCAGGTTTGTCTCCCTAGAAGATTTGAAGGCTTGAAGATTTGAAGATTTGAGTTTGCTTGTGAATGGAGAATAGAAGCCACTTGCATCTGTGCTGACCAAAACTGACACACAAATTATGAAGAAATATGGAGTCAAAGGCTGAGAGACTTTTGGTTCTTAGTTAGGTGGCTAGTGTGTTAAAGAAAATTCACTTGAGATGTAAGATGAATAAATTAATAAAATATTAAGAAAAAAAAAAAAGAAAGAAAATTCACATCTTCTAGTCCAAGAAACTGATTTACTTCACAGGGATTCAAGAATTGTCTGGAATTCCCCTTCTCCAGTGTTTTGGTAGAAAAGGAAAAATAGACTAATTAGATCAAACAAGCAGATGTCCTTTGATGTCCCTTAGCCTCCCCCCACTCCTTACGTATGCAAATAGGTTTCAGAAGAGGGGAAAAGCCCAAACACAGATCCAGGTATGTTTGGCCTTCCCTAATCAGGAGATAATAACAGCATTCTTTATTTTGTTGTAATTATGATTCAAAAAGAACTATACATCAACCTTGATCTGCATGCGAGGAATGTGGGGCTGGCCTAAGAGACTTAGCTCTGCAGAGCCCACAGAGTAGATAATTAAACACCTTAAAATGGCTAGAAACTTGGGAAGCAGAGGCGGAGCATTATATTTAGTTAGCCTCATCTCTCACCCCTGAAAGTTATTCTGTGGTGACTATTTATGTTTCTCCTCACATGGGGAGACATCAGAAAAGAAGCAGGAGCTAGAAGTTTGTCTGAACTGTCCTGTGGCAGGCACCAGGCAGGTATATAATAAGCAATGCTGGTGCTGGGTGGTATTTCCTATGAGAAACAGAATTAGCTTTTATGGGCAAGAAGAATTGTGGGCAAGAAGCAAGTAGGAAGGGAGGCTGCTTAGCAGAGTTGATACCTAGCTAGAATGAAAGGATTCGAGGACAGCATTTCAAGGGACAAGCAGGTGGGTGCCCTGTGTGTACGCATATCTAGTGTAACGACGCATCTGGACAAAACTCATGAAAGAGCGCGATTAGCCCTGAGCATCCTCAGAGGATTGGTGGTTCCATGTGGTCCCTTAAGGACTTAAGCTTGCCAATGCTCAAGTCTTTCCCACGGGATGATGGCATTTGCATGTGACCCGCACATATCCTTCTGTGTGCTTTAAATATCCAATACACCACAAATGTGCTATGATTTGTTATACGGTATCGTTTAGGGAATGGCAAAAACAATCAGAGAGGTTGGGGATGTAGCTTGTGGCAAAGTGTCTACCTGGGTTCAACCCTCTACCTGCCGGAACAGAAAGAAAATCTTCATGTGTTCAGTGAGATGCGTACATAGTTCTTGAATAATTCCACCCCTCCCCCCCTGCTTTTGGCTGAATCCATCAGTGCGACTTCCGTGGATACAGAAGGCTGGCTGCATGTTGAATCAGTTTCTAGAATTTGCCAGTCATTTCTAGAGTACCCCGAAGATACTGCTAGGCTGCCTCCACGTGGATGCCAACATCTACAGACTGAACATGATCAATGTGAGTCTTCCACTGGATTGATCTCAACTGACACGGGACGATGGCAACCTGCTTCCACAGGTGACCCTCTGTTCATTTGTATGAGACGTACAAGGCTGTCCTGACTCAAACCAACTGTGGCCCCAACCTTCCCCCTCTCACTTCTGGAGGAAGAAGGTATCTTCAGGGTCTCCTTTCCAGCTGTCAACCTGCTGATATTCACCCAGGAGCCTTTGCGTGAGAACCGCTACACACTGAATAGATATTCTTACTGTCCATCATGACCTGGATTTGGCAAGAGAAAATTCACAATCTGTGCTTTTTCCTCCTTCTCCTGATGACATCATCATCATCATCATCATCATCATCATCATCATCATCATTATTATTTTTTTAATTCTTTTCACAAAAATCCACCATTGGAAGAATTGAAAAATATGAAAAAAAAAAAAATACTGTGCCGTGTCCCTTCTGTTGGAAATGTTGTGGTCTTGAGCTGATTTGATAAAAGAGGATGTCAGAAGAGGAGGGGAAGGGAGAAGGAACGGCAGAGCTCTGAATTTAGAAACCTTGCTGCGCTCTCAGGATCTGATTTGGCCTGAGAACGCATCAGATAAAAATAACAAGTGGCGCAGTAGAGGACAGATCTGCAAGCTTCTCCGCTGCCTGGGGGCCGCGCATGCCCAGTCTGCACCTCTTTGGTGGCAGAGCACCGAACTGCATTCCCTAGCAGAAGGCCAGAGTGAGAAAGGGCCTGTGTTTGATGTATGAGCTTTGGCTTGCCATCGTGAGTCACCCCAGAACTAGCTGCAGGCAAAACAAAAATCTTTTGTGATTAATTAGAAAAACTGGACGATTATGAATTGACTGCACACAGCCGGGGTATGGTAATATAAATAGTAATGACTCCAGCACGCCTGATGAACACTCGTGTTTATATGAGATCACTGGAGAAAGGCAAAAATTTAACATGGAATCTGCTGAAATAGGATGACTTCTGATCTTGGACAATTTGAGGGTCTTGACTGAGATTTTTACTGATGCCTTCCAAAGGGGTTCAAGCTGACCTTCCTCCTCACCCATCCAAATTGAGCCAAAGCAGCCTTTTGTTCTTTTTACTTTGTCTTTGCTGTGTGTGTGTGTGTGTGTGTGTGTGTGTGTGTGTGTGTGTGTGTGTTTAAAGATTGAACCCAAACATCCCTTTCGGCATCTCTATGGACTCCCTCTCACCTTTTGCTAACCTCCCTGCCTGCACATGGAGTCAACATGTGGTTATTTTGTCCCTTTGGTGTCGTCTGCTTCTTAGAAAAGGAAGACATGACCACAGATATGTTTTGATTTTGAGACACTAGCTGCCTTAATATTCGAGGGAGGAGGGCACCGACACCAGCAAGCTTTGTTATCAGGGAACTCAAAGATCAGAATATTGTAGCACGCTTCCCTTAGCAAATGGCTTATTATTCTATTTGTGGAATGTCAAGTGGATAGGCCTGTACACCATAAAGTGCAAAGAGCAAAGCTCTTAATAACCACACACCCGCGCGCGCACACACACACACACGCAC
Organism: Acomys percivali; assembly: GCA_907169655.1. NCBI lineage: Eukaryota > Metazoa > Chordata > Mammalia > Rodentia > Muridae > Acomys > Acomys percivali. Next base: position 71,493,009 of record OU015746.1, on the reverse strand, counting down.
ACACGCACACATATATTTGGCATGTTTCACTTGCTCTTTGAACATCCTCTGTCCTAAAGCTAGGGATGATTATGATAATTTCTTTTCAAAGAGGTTCCTGATTAAAAAAAAAAAAAAAAAATTAAACCCTGACAGTGCCGGCAAATGTCAAAACACAAATTTCCTCCAATGATCAGTTTTTAGCCACCAGGGTGAGCAAGTTACCCTTTGTCCTGGGGCAGCGTGCAGCTAAAGACAGCCACAGAGCTGAAAGGAGAAAAGAAAATGCCATTTTGCCACTCCACTCTCGCTCTTTTTCCCCCTAGCCTTTACCCATCTCAGACAAAAAAAAAAAAAGTCTTCTAGACCTTTGAAATTTGGTTTCTGTCAGGCAATTAACTTGTCTTAACAGTGCTTTCTCCATCTCCAAGGGCCTTTTTGGGGGCCTCTGTTTGCACTCACATTGTTTTCTATTATTATTCAAGCGGGGCCGCCTCAGTAGTAAACCCATTGACCATTCAATCAGAGCGGTAGCTGCTGTGGATAATTAAAAGTTCCCAACCTCTTGCCCCAAGGCCAGGCTAGAGCCAGTCAGAGAGGAGCCAGGTCCTAGCTGCTCAGGGAGCAATCGATCAGCTGATTAACCCTCCTTACTGATTGGTTAGAGCTGATTGCATCTCTAGTAGAGAAATCTGCTTTGGCCCTGGGGCACAAGAGGCAGCTATACATTCAGGGTGGCTGGGCAAGCAGCCTAGGAGTCAGTGTCCTTACACAAAGTGGAGGGAGGGAAAGAGACCTTCTCTGACAGAAAGGTTTTTAATCTCCCCACCATCATTTTTTTTTCCCCACCAGACCATTCCTGCTTTTGTTTCTAAAGAGAATTTCTGCTTAGGTGTCAAGAATGGTGGAAGAAATTCTGGGCGTGGCAGCTGGTGATTCTGCCTGACAATAGTGTACGCTATGGACACACCCTTCATAAAACAGGTCCCTCTCCTGGCTGCCTTTGCATTCAGAAGCAGGTGACTGTGGCTGACAGGGTTTGTTTTTGCTAGTGCATATCTATATTTGGCGATGGGCAAACAGCTTGCCTATCTTGGGCTTTGGCACACTTTGGCACAGTGAGTAACATTTACTGTATTGGAAAAGGAGCATTGAGACAGAAATGATTTCCCTGTTGTTCCAGAAGGGAGTAGCTGTGAGGTTGTGGGGCAGGTGTGGCCTGGCAGAGAAGCTGAGTCTCCTTGGCTTTGGTAGAAGAGCCGGTCCAGAGAGCCTGCTAGGAAATTGTTAGCTGTGATGCTCCCAGGCATGCCTTTTTAAAATCTGTGGCAAAAAGGAGAAAGGCTGAATTTTTGCAAAGCTGACTTTGGCCAATATTACCTTTCCAGTGCCTTCAAGAAAAACCAAACTTCCCGTTTGTGTCTAAGGCAGCAGTGTGTGTGTGTGTGTGTGTGTTCTCCAAAAGCGCTCACATTTGCTCCTGTTTTCATGTACTTTAACTGTAACAACAACAACAACAACAACAACACAACAACAAGAACAAGGAGACTTCTCAGAAACTTAGACATTATTCACCTCATAGTGAAATCAATGACAACAGAGATAGATCTCAGAGTCTACTGAAAAAGCTAGTGGCCCAAGGTGTGGCCATGGTCCTAGGGATTCAGAGAACACATCCTTTATGATCTATTTGCAGTACCATGGCTGTAGGAGCATTTGAAGGGACCTGCTGCTCCCAGGAGGCTGTAGGTAAGCCAGCAGGTGTGAAGGCAGTCTTGGAGGAAGGATTGGGCATTATTTTGATTATATTCATCCTGACCTTAACCAAAGTACAAAGACCCACATGACCTCAGATTTTTGTTACGTTCTTGACAGTTTTAATCTTCCTGTTTCAAAGAAAGTTGATTATCAGAGCGTGCGTGTATATGCGCACACAGACATGAGATGTTTTTTCAGTGAGTTTGTGGCTATTAATATACTCTTAATATATTGCTGAAACCAAAGTTGGATTTGAAAAAAATGTGTTAAGCAGATTAATGCCATTTTGGGAAAGAAAAGATGACTGAACTCAGGGCATAGGGATGACAACATGGACCTTGTCACTGCAAGCCAACTTTATGCTCCTATGAAAGCTTTGTAAAGTACCTATTCCTGCCCAGCTAGAGACTTACAGTGTGATTTGTCTGGGTACATGCTGCTTAAAGTCATTTAGAATTTTAAATGTTTTCAATAAAGCCATGCTACTCAACATGACCTGTCTCTGTAAATGTAAGATTGTTTCATGGCTGGGTGAAACTGGACCTGGGTTTGTTGTGTTTGTTTTTTGTCTCTCTCTCTCTCTCTCTCTCTCTCTCTCTCTCTCTGTTTTGTTTTTTTGTTTTTCCGAGACAGGGATTCTCTGTGTAGCCTTGGTTGTCCTGGACTTGCTTTGTAGACCAGGCTGGCCTCGAACTCACAGAGATTGGCCTGCCTCTGCCTCCCTGAGTGTTGGGATCATTCCCCGTTCATTATAAGAGGACTAGAGTATCATATTCTATAAGCAAAGTGAAAACTACTCTTTGCGGCTAGGACTGGCTGTTGGTGCTCTCTTTCTGCAGGAGTGAGATTCTGCTGCTGCTGGTGCTACTGCTGTGAATGCCTCCAAGGTGGAAGCTGCATCCACACACTGTGTGGCTAATGAGTGCAAACCCAGCCCAGCTCAGAGCAGGTAGCATTCCTGAGCAGGGAAGCTCTGTAACCTGAGACCCAGATTAGCCATCTTCTCGGTAGGAAAACAGACCACAGAGCACTCCACTTTAGGCAGCGACAGGCAGCTTCCTTTCTGGACATGTTTATTTTCCAAAGAAAGATGATAGAAATCCTGGGTGATAGGGAGCTTATTAAATGAATGCAACCGATTTTTCTCTTAGTGACTTGTCTTATCATTTTGGGTATCACTCAGAAATGTCTCAACTCCACAACAACAACAACAACAAGAAGCAAACAAAAAACTCGAGTTGTATTATTTTCAATGTGTGAAATAAAAGTTTTTACTTCCCCCTATTTTTCTCTTTCTTTCTTTCTTTCTTTCTTTCTTTCTTTCTTTCTTTCTTTCTTTCTTCCTCTCTTTCTGAAAGTTTTTCTCAACTAACCAAGAAATCATGCAGCCATCACGCCAACCAAACACTAAAGTTTGCATTACATGGGAATCTGTAAAACCAAATAAGTCCCTTTTCTAACTCCTTTACACCAACTTTATGCTCCTATCAGTGAATTTAGAATAAGAGAAACATAAGCGGCCACCAGACACTGTCTGCTTGGAAACACTATGCCACAGCAACATCAAGGGCCCAACAGATCCATGGAATCCCAGACACCAGACACTAAAGAGGAAAAGGGCGTCCTGTGTGCATCTCTTTTACACAGACCAGAAGGCTCGGTTTAGCTTTTGATGTATCAGTCTGCTTAGGAATTGTAAATGAACGAAGCACAGTGTTTAGCAGTAAAGTATGGTCAGAGCTATTAAATGTGGCTACATTTAACAACCGTGTATTGATTTTTTTCTTGTAATTTTATTTCCATGAACATTTCTAGTTTCTTAATTAGTAGGCTTTGAGAGAGAGAGAAAGAGAGAGAGAGAGAGAGAGAGAGAGAGAGAGAGAGAGAGAGAGAGAGAGAGAGAGATTTAGCAGTCTCTCCACAAGAGGATATAGCTTGTAGGTGATACAACTCTGGAAGTCGTAGAAGGGACTGGCCTCCCTTGTCTCCTGTAAGTCTGGGAGGGAGCGAGCCAGCCACTTTTTTTTTGCGCATGTGCAGATGCGCACATGCACATGCACATGCACAGCTTTTCGCTTGCCTTGGTCTGCCAGTACAATTAAGACAAAATAATGTTGGGGACCTGGTGACAAAACTCAACAATCTCCAATCGCGTACTCACCCCGTAACGGGAAGGGCTGTTTACCCCATGTTCCTTATTAAACTGAAGTATTTTATTTAATGAGCATGAGTCATGCAAGGTGTTCCCATAAATCATCGGCTGGTTTACAAACTCAATAACTAGGCTTCCTGCTCTAACTAGGCTGAGCACACCTTAAATTATTAACAAGCCAGGCCCTTGAGGCAGATCTTTGATGACGATGATATAAACACTGTGAAGACAAGGTGCTCTCTCAGCAAAAGATTATTGACTCTAATTACCATTTACCACAGGAAAAAGAAAAGAAAAGACAATAAAATATGAGGGAGAATTTAAATCTGAGACTTAATTTTATGAGCGCTTTAAATACTTCACCCCTCCCCAACTTTTTTCCTTTCTCTTCTTTCTCCCCCCCCCCCCTTCTTGTTTGTGGCTACCCTACCCAGCCAGGCATTGTTGATTTGTAAGGATAGCCCGTGGTTGGTTAAGCTTAAAACGGTGACAGTTGTAGAGAGGAAAGGACTGAAACGCAGGAGCCTCTGTGGGTGACATTATGCTTATTCTTTGAAAGGTGATGGAAAAAGGTTAGGGGTTGGAGGGAAGGGAAAAATGATAATACACTGGGTGAAAAAAGAAAGAAGGAATAAGGAAAGTCCAGATTTAATAGTTTTCATGTAGGTGTGATTATAAAAAAGGCTGAAAGATTGACGGAAACCTCAGCAGTCACCTCGGTTAGTAGACTAGCACTTGGGTTGGCTGCTCTGAAGGACTCGCTGGTCTGTGGCTGTGCTGAGATTGTGCTGTGTAGTCACTACAAAAGGGTTGCAAGGATGCTAAAACCAACAAGGTCTAAGGATGAAAGAGCCGGTTCAAAAGAATCCTGAAAATCCAATCCAATGGGCTGTGGTGTGCAGTAGGCCCATGAAGAGGGAACTTTCTTTCTGAGTATTTCGAAGGTAGCCATAGAAGCTGGGAAAGGAAGAGAGATCTTACAGGCCGGAGTGCCTAGGACCGGGGCTAGGTGGCAAAGAGCCTTAGTTCTACAGAAGGACAGAGGGGCCTCTGTTCCCACTGCCCTTGTGGGTACACGCAGTTCTCCTTTTAAAGGCTATAGGCTCAGTATTGTCTGTAAACTGGATTGTTGCCTTCAATTTTCCTTTTAAATAACTCTCCCACCCTGGGGTCAGGGGTAGAGGGAGAGTTGTTCAGTGTTCGTTGTTCTCCCAGAGGATCTGAGTTTGGTTCCCATTTTCTATCTTGGGTAGCTCATACCAGTCTCCTGTAACTCCAGCACTAAAGTGTCTGATGCCCTCTTCTGGCCCCCCGGACACCTGGACACACACACACACACACACACACACACACACACACACACACACACACACACTCTAGTAATAATAATGATAAATCTTTTAAATTATCTTTTTAAAAGATTTATTATTATCATTATCATTATTAATTTATTATGTATACAGTGCTTTGCCTGCAGGTGACACCTGCAGGCCAGAAGAGGACATCAGATCACATTATAGATGATTGTGAGCCACCATGTGGTTGCTGGGAATTGAACTCAGGACCTCTGGAAGAACAGTCAGTGCTCTTAACCACTGAGCCATCTCTCCAGCCCAGAATAATAAATCTTAAAATAAACCTTCCAATTTTCATTAAATGTTTTATCTGTGGAATCATGTTATGTGAGAGTTGGAGTGAAGTTTGTAAATGACCTTTCCTTTTGCAAATGTGCAAATTCCATGTCTGAGAAATGAGGTGCTTTGGCCAAAACTGCCTCTCCTGGGATGATGGGTGTCCAAATGTAGTGAGGCTCCAGGTAGCTTATGTCTATGCAGAAGGTGGTGACTATATTTAGCTCAGAGCCCCAGAAATGTAGCTAGCGATTTGGAAACTGTCTCTCAGCCTTAGGCACGAAGCAGACAACAGTGATTCTCAACTCTGTCCATCCCTGACATATGTAAGATAGGCCTCATCATAAGTACACCTGGGCAGAACGTAAGTAAAATCTGCACTGTTTATTAAAGTGTTTATTTAAGGGGTCTTTTCTAGGACCATGTAGAACTTGGGGTATAGGCAAGACTCAGGAGTATAAGGATCTTCTCCCCCCAAAGCCATGTATCATTCTCTAATATCTCTTGGGGGGGGGTCACTCAGCTATCCAATCCATCCTTCATGGCGTTCTTGTGTGGTTACAGAGACATTTGGTAGACTCGCATCTCTTTTCCCATCTGCTGAAGATGTGTGGGGTTTGGCTTTTGCTCCCGTTAAATCCTAGGTCAGAACTCCAAGCAGGGTACCTCCAGGGCCCCACCCCCACCCTGGGCTTAAAGACTCGCTTATCCCAAGAGCAAAAGGTGAATCTGTGTAAAGTGTCTCTCTGTACTTTGGGGAAATCTTCAGAGAGTTAGTTTCCTCTCTGGTCACTCTGTCCTTGCTCAAGCTGAGGGACCCACTTGAAACTGGAAACAAAACCCTAAGCGTTCATGACCTGAACTTTTTTTCCCCCTAGGAGCCAGAGCACCTTGATCAACTTCTAATTGAGGTTGTTTTCACCATAATTACACATGGGGCTCTAAAGGAAGATTTCTGTAGTTTTATTTTTCTTTTTGTCAGAGGAAATATAATATGATTTTTGCCTGTCTTCATTAAATAATACCTTTAGTTCTCTCTTCTTGCTGTATGTTATTCATATGCAAAGATTAGTAGGTTACACATATAAAACTTAATTTGAAACCAGCCAACCAACCAACCAACCAACCAACCAACCAACCAAACAAACAAACTCTTCCAATTCTTTTTGGATAGCCAAGTGAGTACAGATTGCTATTTCTTGGCGATCCAACCACGAGCTAAACAAATACCAGGGCAGAAGAGATAACACAATAAATGGTTGTGTGCATATTTATGAACTGTGAGGGTGCAGTGTTCACTGTAAAGCACAAAATTTACATACACTTCAAGACTTCTCCAAGCCCTTTGTTCTGCAGTGACTGAGATGCTAAGAGCTCCTCCCTGGAGCTGTCTTTTCAGGGGCACCTCCGGGTGACCTGCAAGGTTCTTCCCAGCCTCTGTGTCTGGGCTCTGTTCTGAGAGATGCCCTGAGGCAGAGCAGGCTGATGGCTCTGCCTGGCCCTGCTCTCTGGGTCAACCCAGGGCTCAGTGTCCGCCCCTCATCAATCTAATCCAGGGAGGGAAGGAGCAGGAATGTGTATGTGTTGTCCAAGCTCAGCTCAAGAGGGCCTGTCTAGGGGTTGCTGCTTGCTTCCTTCTTGAGTGCAGGGTGCTCTTGCTAGGAGTGGGATTTCTGCCACTCAAGACTGGAGGCCCAGGATTGACATGTCGTAAAAAAAGATCTAAACAAGTTCAATCCCCAGCAAAATACACACACAGACACACACACACACAGACACACACAGACACACACACACACAGACACACACACAGACACACAGACACAGACACAGACACACACAGACACACACACACACACACACACACACACACACACACACACACACACA
>OU015746.1:71409535-71422013 GCA_907169655.1 Acomys percivali | reverse complement strand
TCTCTCTCTCTCTCTCTCTCTCTCTCTCTCTCTCTCTCTCTCTCTCTGTGTATGTGTGTGTGTGTGTATTCATTCTCTAAGCTCTGTTACTCCCGCGAACCCCGACTAATACAGTAGGGAAAGGTGCTTTCTGCCAAACCCGGTGACCTGAACTCAATCCTTGAGACCCACATGGTGGAAGAGAGAACCAAGTCCTGAAATTTGTCCTACTGCCTCCACACCTGCATCATAGCATGTGTGTGCCCCCTAAATAGCTAGATGGAATTAAAAAACCTCAATATGATTGCTGCTGTGTGAATAGCATGTTGTGAACCCTTTCAACTATCAAGAACCCAACACTTTTACTACAGATTAGTACTCACCTTTTTTTTTTTTTTTTTTTTGAGACAGGGTTTCTCTGTGTAGCCTTGGCTGTCCTGGACTCACTTTGTAGTCCAGGCTGGCCTCGAACTCACAGTGATCCACTTGCCTCTGCCTCCCAAGTGCTGGGATTAAAGGCGTGTGCCACCACGCCCGGCTAGTACTCACCTTTTATGACACATCCTGTGGTGATTACTAAAGAGAAAGACAGTGGCATTTTTTTCCTGATCCATGTTATGTTTGAATTAGTTTCTGCTTTACTCTATTTCTGTACTGGTGAGGCGCTCCTCTAGTACAGTGGTGAAGAAGATATGTAGGTTTTTTTTGCTGATTTTATTTTTTAAAGAAAAATTTATTATTATTATTATTATTATTATTATTATTATTATTATTATTATTATTATTATTATTATTTGTTGTTGTTGTTGTTGTTGTTGTGGTGGTGGTGGTGGTGGTGGTGATGGTGGTGGTGGTGGTGGTGATGGTGGTGGTGGTGGTGGTGGTGGTGATGGTGATGGTGTGTGTGTGCGTATGTGTATGCATTATGTACCAATGAGTGTAGACCTATAAGTGCCTCATGGAGTGGAAGTCAGAGGACAGCTTTGTGGAGTTGGTTCTTTCCATGGCATCTGGGGACTGAACTCAGGTCATCAGGCTCAGTGCAGCAGACACTTTGAAACTTTTACCAGGGGAGTCTTCTTCCTGACCCCTTTGTTGTGATTTGAAACTCAGTGTTATAAACAGTGCTCACAGACTGTCCTAACAGAAGCCTGCAAGACGGTAGTGCTGAGAGTAATGTGGACTGCAGAGACTGAGCTCCAGAGGTTCCTGAGGGGGAACAGGCTTTCTACTAGCAACTAGATAGCGGCCATTCTTGTGTTACTTTGGCAAAGGATCTGGCTGCCTTCTGCCCTTGTCCTAAGAACTTGCCTGAGGCTGAACTAAAAAAGTAACAGAATAATTTCTTCAGCAGAGGAAATTTCAAGATAGTTTAACATTGAGGCTTTGAAATGGTTATTCGCGGTTACTCTTATGCATGGTTTCTATGATAAAGAGCAAGGAGAAAGAGAAAATGTAAAATGTACAATTTGGAGAGAGAGAGAGAGAGAAAAGCTTAAGATTACACCCATGGCACGTGCTGAAAGAGATACTATAATTGCTAAGGAGATGATCATGACTGAGGAGAGGCTTCCTGAATTGCACTGGAATGAGGCAAGGGTGAGTTCAGGGAAAGACCCTGCTTAGCTAAGCAAAGACGAAGTGTCCTGGGTTCTTCATCTACGCTTTCAGAGAGGTGCTGAGCAACAGGGAAATCCCTTCAAGGATGCTGTGGGGGGCCTTGTGAAAGCTAGAGATGTGAGGCTCGGGTTGCAGCAGAGACCCAACATACCACAGATGCCAGAGCTGTGGGATATCTATAGAGGAGAATTGTTATGAGGAGGAAAACCAGCTCACCGGAGATATATGCTGTAGGTAGCGACGCTGGAGGACCCATGACATCTAAGCTCTTTAAAACTAAAATTCCAGACACCAGATATGGATATACAGGATTTCAAGTTTGCTCTGCTGGAATTTGGTCTTGCTATGTGCCAGTATTTCCCCACTATGCCCCCACTCTCCCCTTTTGGAATGAAAATGTATACTCTTGCCATATTCTTGCCATCACATGTTGGAAATATGTAATTTGTCTTTGACTATACAAGGGTTTACAGTTAAGAGTTCACCTTGCATCTCAGAAGATAGTGGACTTTGGAGCACTGCACAGTGTTGAGGCTGCCAAAGACTATGTGGGCCTTTGAAGTTGGGTCAAATATTATTTTTGTTTGTTATGATATGGTCATGAGCCCATGGAGTCTATGGGGACAATGTGGTGGTTTGAATGAGAAATGTCCCTTATAGGCTCCTGTATTTGGTCTCCGTCTGATGGTGCTGTCTGGAGAAGTTATGGAACTTTCAGGATGTTAACATGTCTGTTGGTGTTGTCCTTGTTTAGTCAGCCATATTGCTGAGGTATCATGGATGAAGCTTTTCTCTCATTTCTAGGAGCTATCATCTCATAGCACATTTCCTGGTCCTCTGGCTCTTACAATCTTTCGGCCCCTTCTTCAGTAATGTTCCCTGGGCCCTAGGTGAAGGAAACGTGTTGTAGATGTGTCCACTGGGGATGAGTAGCCCATAAACAAGTGTTCTTTGCATTTTGACCAATTGTGGTTTTCTGAAATGGTCTTCATTTGTTGTAAAGAAAAGTTACTTTGATAAGGTGTGAGAGCTACAATTTTCTGTGAGTGTAAGGATAAGTATTTAGAATGCAGTTAGGAAGTAGGCTGGTTTAGTAATGTGGTGGTAGTGGGTTCCCCATGAGTAGTTAATTGGCTAGGTTTCCAATACCAGGCATGATTTCTAGTCTGTTGAGAAATCCTTAAGTCCAACTAGACAGCTGATGATTAAAGCCAAAATATAAGTTCCAGTATTATACCCTTAAGCCTTTATGGTCACTGTTGTGGCCCATAGGTATCATAGTTAGGTAGGAATATTGGTTGCTTCCTTCCCTTGGAAACTTGCATAATACTTTCTGGCATATGAAGCTAGTCCTAGGAAGGAGGCTCAGAGATCAGATGCAGTTTGAATTCTCCACATCCTATATCTGAAGTATATGGTGTCTTCTCCAAGTCTTGCATCTGAAATGCATGATGCCTTCAGCAATAGAGACTTATGTTCAACTTCTGGCTGGCAACCAAGGGCAAGAGCAGCAGGCCATATTGTTCTGGGAGTCTCTTGGATTCTCACGATTAACAGCTCAAAGGGAGGTTTCCCGTGCCAGACACTGGAGTTTTTGTTAGATAGTCTATGCCTCTTGTAGGATGCATTATCATCTCATGTGGCAAAAGTCCATTTGAACTACATGCAATATGGGGATTTCAATTACTCTTTAAAATAATGTCTCCCTATGGCTTTTCCAAACATTCTCAGTGTTATTTCCCCTCCCCCACCCCTTCCTCTGTGTGACTCTACCTTCCCCTCCCCAGTCATTGCATGTCCCTTTTCCTTTCATAGTAGCTGAGCTCTTTCTACTAGCTAAAGATTCCTAAAGATTCTACTACTATCCTAACTACTACTAATGGACTAACCCAAAGATTCAGAGCTAGGAGTCACAAATAAGAAAGAACGTAGGACTTTTGTGTTTCTGGGTCTGCATTATCTCACTTGGTATATTTCCCAATTTTATCTGTTCATCTGAGTTTCATGATTTCATTTTTTTTTTCCAAGACAGGGTTTCTCTGTGTAGCTTTGGCTGTCTTAGAACTCGCTCTGTAGACCAGGCTGGCCTTGAACTCAGAGATCTGCAAGTTCCCTCTGGGCCCTGGTTAGTTGGCTCTGTTGGTCTTCTGGTGGAGTTCCTTGACCCCCCAGGTCCTTCTATCTTTCCCCCTACTTTTCCACAAGACTCCCTACGCTTTGCCCAATGTTTGGCTGTCTCAGCATTTATTTCAATCCACTGCTGGGTGGAGCCTCTCAGAGGACAGCTTGAGTTTAGAATACTATCTTTGAGAGTGTCAGTGGTTGTCTTTCTCCTGTGGGGTGGGTCTCAGGTTGGGCCAGGCATTGGTTGGACCTTCCCTCAATCTCTGCTCTATTTTTATCCCTGCACATCTTGTGGGCAGGGTAAATTTTGGGTTGAAGTTTTTATGGGTGGGTTGGTGTTCCTGTCTAGTCCCCTGCTTGTAGGAGTTTCAGCTAGAGTCACCCCCAGAAACATACCCTGCCCTAGGTCTCCAGCTTGTCACAGAGATGCCTCCACCCACAGTTTCTCTTTTCTCTGCAGGCCCTCTGTTCTCTCACACAGCTCTCCCCAGGTCTGATCTCCACCCTCATTTCTCTCTGCGCTCCCTCTCCTACCTTTTTTTCCTCCTTAGTTGTTTTCTTAATCTTAGCCATTCTGATTGGGTTAAGATGAAGTCTCAAAGTAGTTTTAATTTTCATTTCCATTATTACTAAGGATGTTGCACATTTTCCCTGTTTTTTTTTTTTTTTGTCATTTTTCTTTCTTTAGAGAACTCTTTTTTCAAACCTATAGCTCATTAAAAAAATTATAAATTGGGTCATTTGTTTTCTTGATTCTTTGTTTCTTTTTTCCTTTCTTTTTCTTTTTTTTTGTTCTTTGCATATTGTGGATAGTAATCCTCTCTTAGTTGTATAATGTACAAACTTGCTCTCCTACTTTTTACTTGATCAATTGTTCCCTTTGGTGTACAGAGCTTGTTAGTTTTGTTAGGTCTGATTTATCAATGGTTGCCCTAAATTTCTGGATAATTGGAGTCCTGTTAAGAAAGTTCTTTTATGAATTTTAATATTTTAAAGTAGAGGACAGGCTGGGCATGGTGGTGCATGCCTTTAATTCCAGCACTCGGGAGGCAGAGGCTGGTGGATCGCTGTGAGTTCAAGGCCAGCCTGGTCTACAAAGTGAGTCCAGGACAGCCAAGGCTACACAGAGAAACCCTGCCTTGAAAAACAAATAAAGTAGAAAACTATGTATGATTTCTTCTATCAGTTTTGAAATTTCAGGCTTCATATTGAAGTCTTTGATTCATGTGGTGTTTTTTTTGTGCAGGGTGACAGTTTTAATTCTGTTCTTCTATGTGTGGACATCCAGTTTTTCTAGTACCATTTGTTGAAGATGTTGTGTTTACTTCAGTGTGCATTTTTGACGTCTTTGTCAAATATCCGATGGCTGTTATTATGTAACTGGAGTATGGGAGTATGGATCTTGTCTTTTGTTCCATTGATCTGCATGTCTGTTTTGTGCCAATGTTATGCTGTTTTTATTACTGTAGATCTATAATATAGCTTGAGATCTGGAATGGTAGTCCTTCTAATACTGTTTTTATCTGGGGTCTTTTCTGCTTCTATATGAGTTTTAGGATCCCTATTTCTATTTCTGTGAAGAATGTCATGGGGATTTTGATTGGGATTTAATTAAACCTGTAAACTGCTTTTGGTAGGATGTACATTTTTCACATATTAATTTTACCAATTTTTGATCATTCTTCCATCTTCAAGTGTCGTCCTCAGTCTCTTCCTTCAGAAATGTTATTTATTTATTTATTTACTCATTCATTTATTTAATGTGTATGAGTGTTTTACTTATGTGTATTTATGGGCATCATGTATGTAACTGATGTCTGTAGAAGCTAGAAGAGGCCATCAAATTTCCTGGAACTGGAGTTGTAGATGGTTGTGAGCTGCCAAGTGGGCACTGGGAATCAAACCTGGATCCTCTGGAAGAGCAGCTACTTCTCTTAATCACAGCTGACCCATCTCTCTAGCCCCTCTTTACAATTTTTAGGTTTCCATGGTAGCGATTTCCCACATCCTTGGCTCAGTTTATTCCCAGACAATTTTTTTTTGAGGCTGTTATGTTTTCTTTTCAGCATGTTTGTTATTGATATGTAGAAAAGCTACTGAATTTGTAGGCTGATTCTGTGTTCTACTTAGCTGGAAATATTGACCATTTCTAGAAAGATGTCAGTGGAATCTTCGATATCTCTTATGCACAATGTCACATCATCTGCAACTAGGAATCTTTAACTTCTTTCCCCACTAACATCCATTCTCAAGTTTCTTCTCTTGTCTTAGTGCTTTAACTAGGGCTTCAACACTGTATTGAAAAAGAGTGGGGCTGCGCTGATCCTGTCTCATTACTTATTTCAGTGGAATCGTTTCAGCTTTTATCCACCTGGGATGATGTTGGCTGTAGGTTGTCACAGATGCCTTTATCACGTTGAGCTATATTCTCTCCAGTCCTGTGTCCCCTAGGATGTTTGCTATGAAGATAGAGCTGGGGTTTATCAAAGTTTTCTCCCCCTGCATCTATTGAGATGATCATGCAATTTTTGTCTTTAAGCTCACGTATATGATTATATATATATATATATATACATATATATATATATATATATATATATATATATATATATATATAACTGTTTCTGTATCTCTGGGACAAAGTCAACTTGGTTGCAGTGGATGATCTGTTTGGCATATATCTGCAGTCAGCTTTTGTTGAGGAGATTGCATCTATTTTATCAGGAATGTTGGTGGGTAGTGTCATTGTTTTGTTGAGTCTTTACCTGGTTTTGGCATTAAAGTAATACTGACTTCATAGAAGAAATTTGGAACTGCCCTTTCTGTTTCTATAGTTTTGAATAATTTAAGAAGTATTGTTTGTAGTTATTCTTTAAAAGTCTGGTAGAATTCTGCTGCAAATCCATCTGAGGCCCTGGGTCATTTTGTTTTGTTTTCTAGAAGTAGGGGAAAGTGAAGGTGGGTGGACAGCCATCATGGTTTTTCATGGGTTCAGAAGGTGGTGGCCGTAGCGAAATCTGCAGTGGCTTCTGCTCTGATGTGCAGAGCTCACCCGCCATGTCCTCGTGCAGACCCACGTGAAGAGGCTGGTAATTAACACTGATTAGCGTTACACGCAAAGCAGCCTCTGAATCCCTGAAAACCAGTTTAGGCGATTGTTGCCACTGGCACCACACGTCAGAGTATTCTCTGCAGTCAAGCTAGAGTGAGCCTCATGACGTTGCGTAGCTGGGTGACCGGTAAAAGTGGCGAGGAATGCAAATGGAACAAGCTGGGTTTGGAGGGTGTATTCCAGTTTTCCTCACTTCCTGTTTCCAGGGTTATCTGCTCTGGGGTCTTACTACTGCCTCAAACAAGGCTTCTTCTTCCTTTTCACTATCTGGACCTTTTCTCTGTGGAATTCCTAGGTCTCTGGGGTTTCCTGATGATACCGAAACCATGCTGCCCAAGTCCCTTCTACAGAATGGTGTAACAGGCATACAAACTTCCTGCATACTTAAATTATTATAGCATCTACTACAATACAAACATTTTATTGTGTTCCTCTACTGGATAATTTAGGGAAAAATGAAGACTATATATGTTAATATAGCTAGCTTAACTTTTTATTACTGTTTACTTATTGATTGATTTGTGTGTGTGTGTGTGTGTGTGTGTGTGTGTGTGTGTGTATCCATGTGCATGCACAGGAAAATGAAGAATATATATACTAATATAGATAGATTATTTTTTTTACTATTAATTAATTGATTAATTTGTATGCAAGCACATGTGTGCCACAGTGAAAGGAGGTCAGAGGATAACTTTGAGAGTTGATTGTTTCCTTCCACCATGTGGGTCCTGAGTATTGAACTCAATTTGTTAGGCTTGCTGATAAGCGCCTTACCCACTGAGCCATCTTGCTGCTTGGATATTTTATTTGACTTAAATTGTAGATAGGGGATTGCTATATAGCTCAGGCTGGCATGGAATTCATGATGCTTATATTTTTAGCCCCCTGAGGGCTGAGTTTTGCAGGTGTGCACCATCGCACTTGGCTAAAGAGCAGGTGTCACCTTTTTTGGTCTTTAATTTTATCTTAAATATTGTCAACCAGCTGTGCCCGAATCTATAGATATAGCATTTGCCAATTTGGGGAGTGGGGGGCTGGCTGTTCTAATTCTTTTTAAGGATTCTTTTGATCTCAGAGGTCAAATCCACCAGTGTTCCCATTACTCTTCTTAGACATTTCCAGCCAGATTTTTGTTGAATTTCATATTCAGTTCTTCCACTGAGTGTCTAATCTCTGCCCAGACATATTTCTTTCATTTTCTTCCTAGTAGATAATGTAATGGCAATGGCTGCCTCCTAGATCTTTTGATTCAGTGCTATCATTGATACCCCACCCCAATTTAATTTAGAAGTCTCCTATACTAAGATCCTTGTTATTTCTCATTTCTTCTACTTTCCACATTTTCATTTTCCAAGAGAATTATTTTATATTGATAATGACTTGACTATTTATTTAAACAATCATCTAGCAATGACTACACGAGTACTTACATTTTATCAAGATACAAAAAAATTCCTATTACTCTTGGTTATGTACATATGTGTAGGTATGTGCTCTTGAGTCCCTGAGCCCATAGAGGTCAGAGGCATCAGATCCCCTAGAGCTGGATTTACAGGTGGTTGTGAACCACCTGACATGGATGCTGAGAATCAAACTTTGGTCCTCTGCAGGAGCAGTATGTATTCTTAAATTACTGAGCCATCTCTCCAGTCCTTAAGCTTACTTCTTAAGCAAGTCCTTAGAGTAACCCATCCTAGTTGAAGAGGATATTAGTGATTTTTAAATAGTCTTTATTAGATTATTTTCCTGTTAACATGTATAGGAAGTATGCAAGTTTAATTCCCCAAGAACTTGAGTTTCCAGAACATATAACTTTGAAAGTGAAAGCAATCTTCCACGTAATTCTTCCATTAAATCCTGATCTACAATGACTGGGCCTAAAACTGAGTCAGGGGTAAATTACTGGAGGCTATCTTTGAGATGTAGAGGAGAACCATCTACTTATTACTAGTGATGAAGAGAAGAAAACATACCATTTCCTGTCCCAGTACACTCATTGGCACTCCCCCTTAGTGACACGATCATGCCATGCTTCCTCCTTGTGGTGTACACACTCTGAATGCAAGTCATGTGACTCTGAGGATCTTTTGGCTTTGGGGCTTTGTTGGCCCTTCATCTTCCTTGTGGAAGGAGGAGGGATGTGGGGGAGTTTTCAGAGGCTCCCCACTGTCGTTGGGGGCCAAGGCTCTCAAGTAAACGTGACTTCTTAGGTTTCTTACCTTCCTAGGTTCCTCTCCAGCTCTGAGTCCTGTCTGGAACTTCTATTAATTCCTCTCTCTTCAGAACTTGTCCTGAGGGATAGTCATGTGACTGATGACCAGAACTCTCTTACAGACTCACATCAGCTGCTGACTTTACTGCCAATCTTTCCTAACTCTCTACTGGAGTCAACAATGCTGGTTTAAGTTCAGCTGCATGCCTTGCAACCTATTGTTACCTCACAAACTCTGTGCTTCAGTAGGCCCAGTCCACTGAAATGCAAATCCTTGGCTCTCAAAGGCAGAATGATTATCTCTACTCTTAGTGAGTTCGTGAGTTCTAAGATTCAAGACCTGAGTTGATTGACCACCTTTCTCTTGTGTTTTGATATAACCCTGACATTCCAGAAGGTAGAGTGTGCTGATGTTTTGATGAACTTTCAGGAATGGTGAGGCAGGAAAGACAAGGTGACAAGAAAGTGTGGAGTCAAAGTGCCCAGAGCACAGTGGCTTACTATGTCACATGACCCATTGCTTTCATTTTCATAAAATCAGTCAGTAAATATTTTATACTTTTGCCCTATATCTGAGACTGTGTGTTTCTTTAGCTACTCTCTCTCCTTTACAGTGTTTCAATTATTGGTTTATATAATTTTCTTATTTTTTTAGCTTATTAAATAACCACAGAAAGTTTCTTTGTATATATCTATAATACTTTATTTCAGATGGTGTGTGAACATAATCTGAACCTTGGCAAAGAAAATTCTAGATCTATCTTAAAGGTATGGAGATCATAGTCAGTAACGAACCACATATTTCAACAAAATGACAGAAAATTAAAAGAAAATCTTGAGGCCACTGGGCATGGTGGTGCACACCATTAATCCTAACACTTAGGAGGCAGAGGCAGGCAGATCCCTGTGAGTTCAAGGCCAGCCTGGTCTGCAGAGTGAGTCCAGGACAGCCAGGGTTACACAGAAAAATCCTTTCTGAAAAAACAGAAGACAAACAACAGGAAAGAAAGAAAGAAAGAAAGAAAGAAAGAAAGAAAGAAAGGGGAGGAGGGAGGAAAGGAAGGAAGGAAGCCCAGAGAAAGCACATGTAGGTGAAGAGACATGGTCCTGTCTTCTCTTTTGGAGTTGATGGTCTTATTTTCTGCTTTCTGGTCATAAAGCTGTTAAACTATGGAACTTTTGAGGCTCATAGAAAAGAAGTGATGAGAGTAGAAGTGTTCAGGGTTGCATGGCAGTAGACAGGCTGGGCTCATCTCTGACTACACAGGGCTTCCTGTGAAAGAGCGGGCCGTCTGCTTACTCAGATTGCCTTTTCCCTAGACACATGGCAACTCCGGAAGAAACTTTGCTTCCAACAAGCCAAACACACACACTGGAGGCTTAAAACCCTGCTCCTGTGGATTTCCTTTCCCATTCTTCACCTCAGATCTGGTTCTGTAGGGAACAGACGGAGAACCCTTCATAGCAGGAAGGTTCCTGGGGACGCTGGGCACAGGGAAGCCTCCCTCCCACTCGGTAGGCACAGGCAGCCCTCTGTACCTGTGGGTTTGCATCTTAAACTTAGCCAATTGTGGATAGGGAAGAGTTACGTGTGTTCTAAACATGCATAGGCAATTTTCCTTCTCAGTATTGTCTAAGTGGGAGAGTATAACCATTGCTAACAGAGCATGGGCACCGTGTATTAGGTATTTGAAGGCAGCTGGAGATGAGGTAAAATATGTGGGAAAACACAGTTCAACACATTGGTCCACCTTTTTCTCTCTCTTTCCCTAATAACTGAGCATGGACTGGAGGAAGCAAAGTTGGACCCAGTGTTTCCATGGTAGGAACATACACCAGCCAACGGTGAGTGTGTGTCCTCACTGTAATCTTTTGGAAGGCCTCAGCAGCTCAGCAGACATTTCCGAATCAGCTAAAGTGGATTCTACAAGGCCCCAGAGAGTATGCAAATCCAGTCATTTGGGGGTCTGTGCACTTGGTGTGATAAGGAGTCTAACAAAGACCCCTGAAGGGAGTATGAGCACTAAGCACATGGATATGTTTATGACTTGCCCGGAGATGCTTCATCCAGTTGTTTGGACCTCAGCCTGCATGTCTGTTTTTAATAGTTTCCAGGCCTGCTAGTGGGAACACCACAAATTGGCTAAGTGTGAGCTGCACACAGGGCAAGAGAGAAAGAGATAGCTAATAGGAGTTCAATCGAGTCTTACCTGGTCTTTGTTCGCATGAACTTCTCCAAGGTTGTGAACTTGAGGTTGATTGAGTTGGAGCCTGTGGTGCTTGGTGGGAAATGGGGGGTTTCCTCTACAAGGCATCTACTCTGAGACATGTTTACAGAAAGGACACTCATTTGAGAATATATTTGTTTCTTATCAAAGTAACATTACTTATTCTTCTGCCTCCCTTTGTCAGAATACATGCACCTGAGGGGATCTATAATGAAATAAATTGGCTTTTCCGTGTGGATATTGTAGCCCAAAGGCATTGGCATTGTGTTGTTGGTGACTATCTTTTACTTCCTCAGTTCATTGCACAAAGAGCCAACACACAAAGACAGTGTCTCCTTTAGAACAACCAGCTCTGGTGGTAACTGATCTAGTCCTGTGAGAGCAAGATTTCTTAGCTTGCTACCCGTTTTAGGGCCTGCCTCCCAGTTCTACTACAGCAGCAATCACATGCCAACACACACTTGGAGAGAACAGATTTCATTCAAATCACAGCAGGTATGCAGGGGGGAAAGGCTGCTGTCTCATATGCCATTTCTCCGAGTGCTTGTCAGCTGACCCCAGAACCCAGCCTCAGTGCCTATAAGCAGCCCTACAAGGTGGAAGACCAAATGAAATGCGGAGGAATAGTGTGGAGTAGGGCTCAGTCTACAGTTCAGGCTGACTCTGGGGAGCTCTGTTATAGACACAGTGGAACAGATGGGCTGAGCAAAGGTCATATAAGCCCTGCAGGATCTTCCACAGCCTGCTATTGCTCACTTCCTTATCTACCAGGAAAGCACCTGGGTCAGAACCAGAGATAGCCAAGACAAGTCTGAATTACTCTTCTTCTTTTTTTTCCCTTTCCCAGTGACCTATTCTGGACGTAGGAATATTGAGAAATAAAACAAATCCATCAGACACAAGAGGTAGCCAAGAGTATATATATATGTGTGTGTATGAGTGTGAGTGTGTGTGGAAGCTAGGGATGTGAACTCACGTCATCGTGCTCATGTGACAAATACCTCGCTGAAGGAGCCATCTCCTCAGCCCAGGAATTGCTGTGATTTTATTGTGCATTATACTCGCTCTGCATTCTTCCTGTAGTTTTCCTCATCTCTGTCCACATTAAAGACTTCCTTACTTCCTTCTTTCCTTCCTCCCTCCCTCCCTCTTTCTTTCTTTCTTTCTTTCTTTCTTTCTTTCTTTCTTTCTTTCTTTCTTTCT
>OU015746.1:71394730-71406744 GCA_907169655.1 Acomys percivali | reverse complement strand
TGTGGAGACACTGGCGTTTCCCAAGTTCACTTGGGCTCCACAAACCTGAGGAATTTGTCTCCAGCTGCAGAATAAGGGTGCTCTTCTCTACCTGGCTCTTAGCTACAGGCTTATAAACAGAAAATAAAACACCTCCCCCACACCCCCCACACCCACCACATCCACCACACCCTAAGGTCTTTCCCTGTCCACCCACCCCTAACTCTAGCTGCCAGTCTAATTACGTTTTCTGGTTTCCTTGGCTTTGAATATCTGGTCTTTAATGTTAACAGAACACAAATGCATGCAAAGCGGGGCAGCCATTTAAAAATAAAAGTCTCTGCCTGTTTACAAGATCCTTTTCAGCAAGGTTAAGCCCCTCCCCACGTTTTCTAGGCTGCACTGTCTTTATCTTTCCTTGTAATCACAACCCAATAGCAATCTGGGGAGAAAACACATCATCTGCCTTTTACGATTCTTTCAACAGTCATTTTATCATCCCCTGGGATCTGAGAACTTTCCTGAATAAATATGTATCTAAGTCACTAACTTCTTCACTCTCTTTTCTATTGGAGTAGGTTTTGTTTTCTTGTTGATTTCCATCCCCAACTTTCAATTTATAAAATTAGTAATAAAATACACTACTAATTCAACTTTAAATCAAGGAACCTGTTGTATCTAGTCATTAGCTGATAAACCTCTCATCCACGTGAGTCATTATACTTTTGTTTTTTGTCTAATAGTGTTTTTAACAGCAGGGCATATCCTTTGTTAAAATAGGGTTTTTATTTGGGTTTATCTGTGATAGAATTTTCACTGTGAAATGCACATTTAGTAATTGTCTCTGGAGATGGTGATATTTTCTTTCTTTCTCATTATTTTGATTGGCTTAACAGGTAG
Organism: Acomys percivali; assembly: GCA_907169655.1. Taxonomy (NCBI): domain Eukaryota; kingdom Metazoa; phylum Chordata; class Mammalia; order Rodentia; family Muridae; genus Acomys; species Acomys percivali. The sequence goes on along the minus strand of OU015746.1, from coordinate 71,405,865 downwards.
TCAAAGATATTCTCATTTGTTGCTCTATTAAAGACCCTCTACAAATTAATAATGAGAGCAGCTGCAAATTTTCCCTAATATTTTCTCAATCTTCCACTGATTTAACACCATTCTGCACATACACTGAGGCCATTAAAAAACGCTTCCACTTCAGTGTAAACAGCTTCTATTAATAGCAAGGATGCAGCCACAGCCTCTGTGATATTATTCAGTCTTTCTGCCTTGCACTCATCCTGCATTAGTGAGGGGATGCCAGGCAAGGTGTTTTAACTCTACCTTGATGACAAGGAAGGTAGCCGCATGGATATGCAGGCTGATGGAGACGACAGTAGTCCAGATTATTTAATTATAGATGAACCAGCTCCATAGGGTACTAGGTCTGGGTCAAAACCCTCCCTTCCATTTGCTCCCTTCTGCTTAGTCACTAGCCCGTCAATTGTCTTTGGAGAGTCTCGGCTATGGCTGCACACCTGTGCTTTTGAGGCATGGTATGCGAGTGAGTGTCATGGTGCTCAGGTGAATCCCATGCTCAGTTAGGGTTTAGAACGAGCACCACAGCCAGCATGGCAAGGACTGAAATTCTGTCCTTCATTCCCTTTCTCTCCCTTAAGGAACATCATGAGTTTGGAAGGAATGCTTTAGGTTCAACAATCAATTTAAGAAAAATTGATTGCAGCCATATCTATAAAGGGCTATAGTACTTCTGTCACAAAGGGACAATAATATCCTGAGAAGGAAGAACAAAATCTGGTGAAAAGAAAATTAGAAGGCTAACTTCAATGGGTTTAAAGTGGCTGTTCTTACACAGCCTGCTTTGAGCTTCTCTCCTGGCTGCAGCTGAGTTATAAAGAGCTGAGAGTGGGGGAATGCAATAGCTTGGGTATTTGTATTATCCAAAGGCACACATATTGAAGACTGGTTTCCAGGCTATGCTGTTGTTGAGAAGATATGGGATCTTCAAGAGGTGGGGTTTAGTGGGAGGAAGTTAGGTCATTGAGAACACGCCCTTGTGACCCTGGCTCCTTCCTGTCTCTTTTGGCTTCCTCATCTCCATGAGGTGAGCAGGCTTTCTCTATCATACGATCCCACTATGATTTGCAGGCCTGCCCCATGCCCAAGGTCACAGGGATGAACAATATGGACTAAGTCCTCCAAATAAATGAACCAGAATCAACGTTTGCTCTATGCAAATTGAGTGTCTCAGATAACTGGCCACAGCAATAGAAAGCTGAGGTACATAATAGGTCATGCCAGTTTCTTTGACTTGTGAGAATAGTGGGTTGAAGTGACTTCTGGTGAGGTCCAACAGAACTGGAGGAGACTGGCTATTTCATGTCTCCACTCTTGACTGCTGCATTCTGGATGCCCTCTGTTCGCAAGAGCAAAAAGTGTAAGCTGAGGACTTGTCTTGGCATTCATAGTTAGGAATGTTGCTGTCTGCCTGGTTAGCTTTCTTTTTTCTGATGCTTGAGAGCATCATTTCTTCACTTTTCTCTCCCTTCATCAACTTCCTTCCTCCTTTTCTGATAATAAAATAAAAGAAGACAGTGGTTTTTGACCATCAGAAACTTTGATCCAGAGAGACAGCCCATTCGGAGAGGGTGCTTGCTGCCAAGCCTTATAGCCCGAGTTCTACCAGCAGAACCTGGATGGTAGAAGAGATAACTTCATCCAAATTGTCCTTTGCCCTCCATAAGTAAGAGCCTGCCACCCCTAATAAGTAAATGTAGTAGTAATAAGAATATAATGAGAATAATAAATAACCAATAGGAATAATATTTTGAAAATACTTATTAGCTCTTTACTCTAATTCTCTCCAAAAGAAATAAATAACCAAAAAAAAAAAAAAAACAACCCACAATCAATGAAAGACCTGATACTAAACATTCATATCATTGAGACTGTTTTCCCCAATCTTTATCATGCATATAGTTTTACCTTGATATGTTAACATTCAGTTTCTTATACCATTTCCTATTGCATACAAAATAAACATTTCCCCATACCATTGACAAATTCTGAGAAACATTTTTGTGATGTTCTATGAGATCAATGAAGCATAGTGTACTTATTACCATCAGTATCCTTTGAACATTTTGTGTTTATAAATAGCGCTTAAAGTAAGCAAAAGCTTTAAAAACACATGTGATGGAAGGGCAGAGCGGAATACTTGTGCTGTATAAAGAGCTCAGATAATTGATCTGCCGAATATCGATTTTCTGCCTGTGGTTAAAGCTAAGCAGTAGGTGTTTTCCTTGGATTCTTAAGGCCCTGGGTTCAGTCTCCATAACTGCAGTAGAAGCAGTAACAAACAACTTTTTGTTTGTTTGTTTAAATTTTATTACAATTTATTTATTTATTTGCACATGTATATGTGTGTGTGCACATGTGTTACACCTACCATGGTGACAGTGTGGAGGGCAGAAGACAGATTATGGGAATTGACTCTTTTTACCATGTGAGTCCCAGGAATCAAACTCAGACTGTTAGACTTGGCAGCGGGTCCTATCTCCCCACGCAGCTACGTTACTGGGCTGTTTTGTTTTTGAAACACCATGTCATGCTGCTCAGGCTGACCTCATAACTCACTAGACAGCGGAGCACGGCCTTGAACTTCTAATTCTCCTGTTTTTATCTCCCAACAACAATCACAGGCTGCCAAATCCAGCCAGTCTCTTGTGTTTGAAAAAAAAAAAGTAACCACAAATGTTAGATATATAACAAATGTCCACGTCTATTAGTGAACAAAATATTGCAACCAAAATGGCAACACAATATTATTTTCTCCCCACTTAATTAGAAAAAGTTTCCCAAAAGTGACGTTGATGAAGCTTACTCTTTGGATTTGCCAGAACATGCTTTGAAAAAAAAAACCAACAACAAAAAACCCCCCAAATCATTACAGCAAATTTGGGAAAACACACCAGATGAATGAATCATGTTATTAAAATTTGCATGCTTTTTAGCGTACTGAAGAAAGATTTCTGTAAAAAGATGTTCGACACGTCACTGGATAAAGGCATTGTAAACAGAGGCAAACTAAATTGCCATCTACTTCTGTCAGCTATAGTATTCAGAACAAGAGGGATTTGTGGGAAAGAACAGAAAAATTGTTGCAACAGTATGCTAAATAGATGCTGCATGCTCCTGAGCTGCCCAACAGGATTCCTATTTGCATATTCAAATGAGCAAATGAACTATTTGCTCTTTAGAATGTTCATGAGTGAGTTTCAGGTTTCTGGTTAGGTTTTTGTTGTCCACATCATTGTCTCTCAGGAGGATGTTATAAAGTCGATTTGTGTCCAAGAAGTAGCCCCTAGTGTTTCCCCTGCCCCACCTATTTCTGGGCTAACTTCTTTGTGCCTTTTTTTCCATCTCTATAAAGTGGTACAAGAGTAGTCCATTCTGAGGACAGCAGGAGGTAATCCCTCTGAGGAACAGTCATAGGAGAGGGGAATAAGGGGAAAATGGGAGGGAGGGGAGAATGGGAGATTACAAGGGATGGGATAACCATAGAGATGTAACAAGAATAAATTAATTAAAAAAAAAAAAAGAATAGTCCATCCATCTAACAGGATTTTACAGGGATTAATTATTTAATCACATAAACCTTTGGTACACTTTCAGGCACAAAGTAAGTGCTACAAGAATGTGAAGTATTTATTATGTTTTAAATAATCAGAAATATCTTAAAACTATACAATGTGCCTGTCCCTCCAAGAATACTTTGTAAGCATGAATGCATAGAGCCCCTCCCTCTTGGTTGTTATTTCCCAAGGACAGATCCTAGCAACAGAATCCCAGGTTCGTGGTAATGTCTTCTGAAATGCTTTGCAAATCTGCTGCAAGACATTTTTCATGCCAGAAATATCTGCCATTGCTCACCTTAATAAACTTTTATTGTATATTATTACTGAAATAGTGGTAGATAGAAGTAAATTCATACTTTATTAATTTAATTGTCGTGTGTGTGTGTGTGTGTGTGTGTGTGTGTGTGTGTGTGTGTGTGTGTGTGTATTACTATGTAGCAAGGCTGGCTTTGAACTCATGACCTCCTACTTTTAGCTTCTGATTCCCATGGATTATAGGCATGTGGTGCCTCACCAGTCTACATAGTTGTTAATTTTTATGCTTACTGTTGCTAACCTTCCTCCTATTAAGCAGTTTTCATCTTTAACCTACTTACTCATTTATGTCCTTGTAGTTTTAGACTGCCTTTTTCAGTTCTTTGTCGTGTTCAATCTTCATTGTCAGCTTGCCTGGATTTGGAATTACCAGAAGACATACCTGTAGGCATGTGTGTAATGGTATTTTCAGAGAGGTTTAACTGAGGATGGGAGACCCACCTTGAATGAAGTGGTCCCATTCCAGGGCTTTCAGTCCTAGATTGAATAAAGAGAGAGAAGGCGGGGGAGGAGGGAGAAGTGAGCACCAGCATTCCTGTCTCTCTGCATTCCGGCCATGGACACAGTGAGGCAGGCGGTCTCACTTCCCTACTGCCATGTCTTCTCACCACATTGAACTCTGCTCTATCTTTAAAAAAATAATAATTTATTTATTTTTATTTTAGATGCTCTGATGTTTTGCCTGCATGCATGCCTTTGGTATCAGAGCTTGGAGTTACAGACAGTTGTGAGCTGCTATGTGCATGCTGGGAATTGAACCTGGGTCCTCTGAAAGAACAGTCAGTGCTTTTAACCACTGAGCCATCTCTCTAGCTCCCCTGTTCCACCTTAGTCTGTGTGCTGCTTAGTTTTTATATTAACTTGACACAAGTAGAGTCATCTGAGAGGAGGGAACCTCAATTGGGAAAATACCTCCAATAAGGTCACCCTGTAGGCAAGCCCATTTTCTTTCTTTTTTTAATTTTTATTAATTCATTCATATTACATCTCAATAGTTATCTCATCCCTTGTATCCTCCCTTTCCTCCCTCCCTCCCACTTTCCCCCTACTCCCTTCCCCTATGTCTGTGACTGAGGGGGACCTCCTCCCCCTGTATATGCTCATAGGGTATCAAGTCTCTTCATGGTAGCCTGCTATCATTCCTCTGAGTGTCACCAGGCCTCCTCATCCAGGGGACATGGTCAAAAATGGGGCACCAGAGTTTGTATGAAAGTCAGACCCCACTCTCCACTCATCAGTGGAGAATGTCCAACCAATCATCTAGATCTGGGTAGGGGTTCAAAGTTTACTGCACATACTGTTCTTGGCTGGTGCCACAGTTTGAGCAGGACCCCTGGGCCCAGATCCGCCTGTCATAATGTTCTTCTTGTAGGTTTCTAGGACCCTCTGGATCCTTCTATTTCCCTATTCTCCCATGCTTCTCTCACCAAAAGTCCCAATAGGATGTCCTCCCCTCTGACCCACTTTCCTGGAAAGTGAAGAACTTTCATGGGAGATGCCCCTTGGGCTAGTGTCTAGATATAAGTGAGTATATACCATTTGAGTCTTTCTGCTTCGGGGTGAACTCACTCATTATGATCATTTCTATTTCAATCCATTTGTCCACAAATTTTGGAAAATCCTCCTTTTTAATAGCTGAGTAGTATTCCATAGTATAAATGTACCACAGTCTCTTTATCCATTCTTCTACTGAGGGACACTTAGGCTGTTTCCATGTTCTGGCTATTATGAATAAGGCAGCTATGAATATAGTTGAGCATATGTTCCTGTTGTGTGGTGGAGCATTTTCTTGGTGTATTCCAAGGAGTGGAATAGCTGGGTCTTGAATAAATCCTATTCCCATTTTTCTGAGAAAGCGTCAGATAGTTTTCCAAAGTGGTTGTACTAGTTTGCATTCCCACCAGCAATGGAGGAGTGTTCCTCTTTTTCCACATCCTCGCCAGCATGTGGTGTCACTAGAATTTTTGATCTTAGCCATTCTGATGGGTGTAAGGTGGAATCTCAGTGTTGTTTCGATTTGCATTTATCTGATTACTAAGGGCGTTGAGCATTTCTTTAAGTGTTTCTGAGCCATTTAATATTCCTCTGTTGACAATTCTCTGTTTAGCTCTGAGCCCCATTTCTCAACTGGGTTATTTGGTTTGGTGGTGTTTAATTTCTTGAGTTCTTTATATATTTTGGATATTAGACCTTTGTCAGATGTAGGGTTGGTGAAGATCTTTTTCCAGTCTGTAGGCTGTCGCTTTGTTCTCTTGACAGTGTCTCCTGCCTTACAGAATCTTCTCACCTCATGAGATCCCATTTATTAATTGTTGACCTTAAGGCTTGGCAAGCCCATTTTCTTAACTAGTGCTTGGTGTGGGAGAGCCTAGCCTACTGTGGGCGGGGCCTCCCCTGGGCTCAATGTCCCGGGTTCTATAACAAAGCAGGTTGAGAACAAGCAGGTAAGCGGTGCTCCTCTGTGGTCTCTGCATCAGCTCCTGCCTCCAAGCTCCAGCCCTGGCTTCCTTTGATAATGAACTAGGGTAGAGATGTGTAATCAGAATAAACCCTCTCGTCTCCTAGTTGCTAGTGGTTGTTGTGTGTTTCATCACAGCAATGATAACCCTAACTAAGACATTCTGTGCACCAAAGTAAATCTCTTTCCCCAGATCAGTTGCTTCTGCCAAGCATTTTGCCATAGGAATGAGGATAGAGCCAATGCTTTCTTTGTTTGATGGAGAGAGTAGCCATCTTCCTTGTGTAATAACTAGCACAGTTGACCCAGTTGTGGAATTAATGCTATTTTGTGACTTCAGGTTAACAAAGTTCAACTATTGTTTAATCTGTCTATTTTTCTTTTTTTGTGCTTGCTTCCATTGCTTATAGCCCAGCAGTCTCATGTGGAGATGTTATCTATATTCTCTGTGGCTAGCCCTTAAAACCCTCTCAAGGAATGTTATAGGAATGATTGTTGTTAATTTTGGAAGATAGCCTTTTCTGACTAAGGTGATTCACCTGCAAACATGCATGAACTCATTCATTCGTCAGGCTGAAAGACTTCTCCAAATTTCGTATCACTAGCAAGATCTCTGAGATGGCCACCCACTTTTTCCTTTGTTCATTTCAACATATAAGAGGCACGAGTTTTCTCATTTCTTAACAGGTACATTTCCCCCACAGTAGGCAGCTAGGACTAAAGCCACCTTGACCTCCATGTTGCTAGTTAGGGATGTGGCATATGTCATGCTCAGTTGGTCAATGCCATGGCACAAACCTGATGCCCAGAAAATTCTATAGTTCTCGGAGAAATGGGTAGGCCAACCATGACAGTAGAAGCATGAGTACAAAGACCAAGTAAGTCCAACCATGCACGACCACCTTTGAGTGGCCAAAGGAGGTATGGAAAAGCTAAGCCTCGGGTGCAACAGACAGCAGGACCCAGAAACCCACGACAGCAAATTGGCTTCTAAGCTTGCCACCAGAAAAGGTGTTTGTGGATTTGTGTCTGTTTCTATTTTGGTTCCTTAGTGTCTCTATTTGTCATTTCTTTACTTCTTTCTATGAACTTGGGGAAGCATTCCAAATTTCCACATTTAAGTGAAAGAGAATGCATGTTAGAAAGCAGCCCTTGGCAGAATAAATGGTTATACAACAATGAAATATCACCTGCTTTGTCAGACTTCAAAATGTGATAATTTACTTGGTATTATATTTATTTTTAATTCACTATTATTATTATTATATTGATTTCTGGGACAAATTTTCATTTGTGGGCTGTGTGTGTATGTGTGTGTGTGTTTGTGCATATATGTACACAGGTGCATGTGTGTGCAAGTGTATGTGCATGCATAGAGAAGCCAGAGGACAATCTTGGGCACTTCTGTGTTAGTCACACTTTAAAAAAATTTTTTTTTTTATTAATTTATTCTTGTTACATCTCAATAGTTATCCCATCCCGTGTAGCCTCCCATTCTTCCCTCCCTCCCATTTTCCCCTTATTCCCCTCCCCTATGACTGTTCCTGAGGGGGATTTCCTCCCCCTGTATATGCTCATAGGGTATCAAGTCTCTTCTTGGTAACCTGCTATCCTTCCTCTGAGTGCCACCAGGTGTCCCCCTCCAGGGGACATAGTCAAATGTGAGGCACCAGAGTTCGTAGTCACACTTTTCTATAAAAAAGTAACTGATAAGACACCATGACCAAGGCAATTCAAGGAAGAAAGGGTTTGTGGTCTGAGAGTCCATCATGGCAGGGTGGCATAGCAGCAAATGACAGGCATGGTAGCAGGGGCAGGAAGCCAAAAAGTCAGAGATCAACTGCAAGCATGAAGCAGAGACAGTGAACTAGCAGTGGTGCTAAGCTTTAATTCTCAAGCCCTCACCTGCCTGAAGGTCTTCCTCTAACAAGGCCACGCCCCCTCAGCTTTCTCAGACCATGCCAACGACCGGGGACCCAGTGTTGCAACTATCTAAGCCTATGGAGAACATTCCCCTTCAAGCCACTATATCATCCATGCATCTGTGATGACATTTGTTTTCAGAAAGACTCTCTTTACTGGCCTTGATCTTACCAACTAGGCTAGGCAATCTATTTGGGGAGCCCCAAGGAGCTGCCCATCTACTCCTGCCCAGCACTGGGTTTTGGATAGGGAACTGAGCTCTTTCTATGTGCAAGGCAAGCATTTTACCAATTTAGTTATCTTACAAGCCCTGAGAAAAGATCTCTGCAGCTCAGGCTGTCCCTGGAATTCACAATCCTCCTGCCTGAGTGCTGGGATTGCAGATGATGTGCCACCATATACAGCTTAGCTGGCATTTGACTGTGCATGATGCCTAGGACCCCCAACTGTTCTCTTGTGATGTGCACAAAGGTCTCTTTGACAATGATATTGTAGGATACCAATGACACCCAGCCCTTCAGAAGTGAATGGAAGCTGACAATATGGTTTAACTCAAATTGCAGAGACTGTCGTCTGGCTATTCAAGTCAAGACCAGAGTTTATATAACCACCTTGCATGGTCTCTGGTTATATAAAGTGTGACTGAATATCTGTATTCTGGATCAAAAGCCTCCTCCACATGAATAGCTTAGTTAGGACGGGGGTGGTGGGGGACAGAGTGGACTGTGCCAGCAAAAGCATGGATCACTTCACATTCGGCTTTGTGAAAGAGCAGACGTTAAGACAAATGAAGAATATGCACAGGGCACATCAGAACATCAGGTCAGTGGAAAAAATAAGCCTGGAAAAATGGGAGGGCGAGAAGCCGGTGACTCAAAGGAAGGTCATGAGGACTTGGCAAGCTTTCAAGCGAAGCCAAATAATAAGGGACAAGAGACTCTTAACTAGGGCACTGCTGGCTCAGTTAACTCAAAAGCTGCCTTAGCGTGCATTAGGCCATGAACTCTGTGAGCCCAAGTACTTCTATGTGAGGAAAAAGCATAAAGAATGATGTGATTTTTGTCTTTGAACTCAAAGAGCTTATACAGGTTGGCGCTCCCAACTCCTTCAGAGGGGAAAAGTGAACACAAGAAAGGGGCTTGCAAATGTGGCTCAGGAGTGGAATACCTACCCAGTACAGCATGCTCAAGGCCCTGGGTTCAGTCCCCAGCATCACAAAATGAGAGAGAGAGGGGGGGGAGGGAGGGAGAAGAGAGAGAGGAGAGAGAGGAGAGAGAGGAGAGAGAGAGGAGAGGAGAGAGGAGAAGAGAGATAGAGATAGATAGAGAGAGAGAGAGAGAGAGAGAGAGAGAGAGAGAGAGAGAGAGAGAGAAAGAGAGAGAGAAAAGAAGAAGAAGAAGAAGAAGAAGAAGAAGAAGAAGAAGAAGAAAACTAGAAATGTCTGACATGTAGGGGAGGGAAAATAAACACTACAGTAGTTGTGGCTGGGGCAATGTTTGCGGCTAGGAGAGAAGATGCTCTTCCTGACTCTGAGGTGGACATTGAAACAACAAGGATTATCTGGATACAGAGAAAGGGGGCTGTCCTGGGAAAGGCTAGAGCATGGACAATGCTTTAAAGGCTGTCTTAGGGTTTCTATTGCTGTGATGAAACAGCATGGCTATAAACAACTTGTGGAGCAGAGAGTTTATTTCACTTCCACATCACAGCTCATCATTGAAGGAAATCAGGACAGGAACTCAGGGTGGGCACTGGGGGCAGGAGCTGATGCAGAAGCCACGGAAGAGTGATGGCTTACTGGCTTTCTCCTTGTAGCTTGTTTAGTCTACTTTCTTACAGCACCTAGGACCACCATCCTGGGGGTGGCATTGCCCACAGTGATCTGGGTCCTCTCACATCAATCGTCAAGCAAGAAAACGCATCAGATGGCTTGCCCACAGGCCAAGCTGGTATGGACAATCCCTCAGTTGAGGTTCCCTCTTCCCAAAATGCCTCAGACTTGTGTCATGCTGACACAAAACAAAGAACACAAAGACAGTCAAGCATAGCAGGTCCAGGTGTCTGGCCAGGACCTGTCTGGTAGTGCTGAGGGATTTATGTTGTAGCTGTGTGAAGGATAGCTTTGAGTGATGGGATGAACTGTTTGGCCCTGAAACCACTGGCAAAGAGACACCAAAGGTTCACAGATGTAGCTGCAGATGATACCCTATGTCAGTGCTATGCTTACTTAATTACAATAATTGAAATAAGAAGTGTCATGACAATGTTAATAAAAACCAGGAAGTGCTGAATAAGCCATGCGGTCAACAATAAATGTCTAACCTTTTTGGGCTTCAGTAGTTTCACCTATAAAATGGGTCTAATAACTTGTGGGGTTGTTAAGACAGTAAAAGTGAGTTAAGATGTAGATGTGCTTATAAAACATAATGCAAGCATGAGTTATAAAGAATGTTGTGGTGACATGTAAAAGGCAAGGCTTTGAACTGAGATGACCCTAGGCAGCAGCCTTCCCTCTGTTACTTCTTAATATCTTGTCCCTGGGCAAAGTATTTAATTCCCTTAAACCATAATTTTAACATTTCTAAGGCAAGGGTTATAAGTATCTACATATTGCTAGTCATTACAGCGATCATATAGGAAGACCGAGCAGCAAAGAAGCCTTGAACAGAGGCCCTTTGTTACACTGAAGAGCTTGGTAGAGGGAGCTAGCTTCCTAAATGGAGGGGAGACAGACGTGGGAGAAAAGTTTTAGCTTCTATATGTTTCCTGAGTTCTCCTTGTCCTCTATACTAGACGTTCTTTACACACACACACACACACACACACACACACACACACACACACACACA